>CM053582.1:58572096-58596931 GCA_028627135.1 Pseudochirops cupreus | reverse complement strand
ATCTGTCTGTCCGTGTGTCCCCATCTGTCTGTCTGTGTTTCCCTGTCTGTCTGTGTGTCCTAATCTGTCTGTCTGTGTGTCCCCCTCTGTCTGTCTGTTTGTTCCCATCAGTCTATCCATTTGTCCACATCTTGTTGTCTGTGTTTCCCCATCTGTCTTTGTGTCCCCATCTGTTTGTCCACGTATGCCCCTCTGTCTGTGTATGTGTCCCTGTTGGTCTGTGTGTCTCTATCTGTGTGTGTGTCCCCATCTGTCTGTCCGTGTGTCCCCATCTGTCTGTGTGTCCCCATTTATCTGTCAGTGTGTCCCCCTCTGTCTGTGTGTCCCCATCTGTATGTCCGTGTGTCCCCATCTGTCTGTGGGACCCCCTCTGTCTGTGTGTCCCCACCTGTCTATGTGTCCCCATCTGTCAGTCTGTGTGTCCCCATCTGTCTGTCTGTGTGTCCCCACCTGTCTATGTGTCCCCATCTGTCTGTCTGGGTGTCCCCATTTGTCTGTCCGTGTGTCCCCATCTGTCTGTCTGGGTGTCCTCATCTGTCTGTGTCCCCATCATTCTCAACTTGTGTCCCCAACTGTCTGCCTGTGTGTCCCCATCTGTCTGTGTGTCCCTCACCAGTCTGTGTGTCCCCATCTTTCTGTTCTTGTATCCCCGTCTCTCAGTCTATGTGTCCTTGTCCGTCTCTGTGTCTTCATCTGTCTGTCCTTGTGTCCCGATCTGTCTCTCTGTATTTCCCTGTCTGTCTGTGTGTCTTCTTCTGTCTGTCTGTGCGTTCCCATTTCTCTTTCGTGCGTCTCATCTGTCTGTCCATATGTCCCCATCGGTCTCTGTGTCCGCATCTGTCCGTGTTTCCCGATCTATATGTGTGTCCCCTCTGTCTGTCTGTGTGTCCCCATCTGTCTGTCTCTGTGTCCCTATCTGTCTGTCTGTGTGTCCCCATCAGTCTCAACTTGTGTCCCCTACTGTTAGTGTGTCCCCATCTGTCCATGTATCCCCATCTTTCTGTCAGTGTGTCCCAAAATCACTGTCCGCGTGTCCTCATCCCTGTCTGTGTTTCCATCTATCTGTGTGTCCCCATCTGTCTGTGTGTCCCCATCAGTGTCAACGTGTGTCCCCAACTGTCTGTCAGTGTGTCCCCATCTGTCCGTATGTCCTCATCTCTCTTTCGGTCCCCGTCTGTCTGTCTGTCCCCACCTGTCTATGTGTCCCCATCTGTCTGTCTGGGTGTCCCCATTTGTCTGTCTGTGTGTCCCCATCTGTCTGTCCGTGTGTCCCCATCTGTCTGTCTGGGTGTCCTCATCTGTCTGTGTCCCCATCATTCTCAACTTGTGTCCCCAACTGTCTGTCTGTGTGTCCCCATCTCTCTGTGTGTCCCCATTTGTCTGTCTGTGTGTCCCCATCTTTCTGTTCTTGTATCCCTGTCTGTCAGTCTATGTGTCCTTGTCCATCTCTGTGTCTTCATCTGTCTGTCCCTGTGTCCCAATCTGTCTCTCTGCATTTCCCTGTCTGTCTGTGTGTCTTCTTCTGTCTGTGCGTTCCCATTTCTCTTTCGTGCGTCTCATCTGTCTGTCCGTATGTCCCCATCAGTCTCTGTGTCCGCATCTGTCCGTGTTTCCCGATCTATATGTGTGTCCCCTCTGTCTTTCTGTGGGTCCCCATCTGTCTGTGTGTCCCCAACTGTCTGTCTGTGTGTCCCTGTCTGTCTGTGTGTCCCCATCTGTCTGTCCGTGCGTCCCCATCTGTCTGTTCGTTTGTCCCCATCTGTCTGTCAGTGTCCTCATCTGTCCGTGTCCCCATCATTCTCAACTTGTGTCCCCAACTGTCTGTCTGTGTGTCCCCATCTGTCTGTGTGTCCCCATTTCTCTGTCTGTATGTCCCCATCAGTCTCAACTTGTGTCCCCTACTGTCAGAGTGTCCTCATCTGTCCGTGTATCCCCATCTTTCTGTCAGTGTGTCCCAAAATCACTGTCCGTGTGTCCTCATCACTGTCTGTGTGTTTCCATCTATCTGTGTGTCTCCATCTGTCTGTGTGTCCCCATCAGTGTCAACGTGTGTCTCCAACTGTCTGTCCTTGTGTCCCCATCTGTCCGTGTGTCCCCATCTCTCTTTATGTCCCCGTCTGTCTCTCTGTGTGTCCCCAACTGTCTGTCTGTGTGTCCCCACCTATCTGTGTGTCCCCATTTGTCTGTCTGTGTGTCCCCATCACTCTCAACTTGTGTCCCCAACTCTCAGCGTATCCCCATCTGTCCATGTATCCCCATGTTTCTGTCAGTGCATCTCAAAATCACTGTCCATGTGTCCTCATCACTGTCTGTGTGTTTCCATCTATCTGTGTGTCCCCATCTCTCTGTCCCTGTGTTCCCATTTGTCTGTCTGTGTTTCCCTATTTGTATGTGTGTCCTAATCTGCCTGTGTGTGCCTGTCTGTCGATGTGCCCCCATCTGTCTGTCTTTGTGTCCCCATCTGTCTCTGTGTCCCCATCAGTCTGTCAGTGTGTGCCCATCTGTCCGTGTGTCTCCATCTCTCTTTCTGTCCCCATCTATGTCTGTGTGTCCCCATCTGTCTGTCTGTGTTTCCCTGTCTGTCTGTGTGTCCTAATCTGTCTGTCTGTGTGTCCCCCTCTGTCTAGCCGTTTGTTCCCATCAGTCGGTCCATTTGTCCACATCGAGTTTTCTGTGTTTCCCCATCTGTCCTTGTGTCCCCATCTGTTTGTCCACGTATGCCCCTCTGTCTTTGTGTCCCTGTTGATCTGTTTGTCTCAATCTGTGTGTCTTTGTCGCCATCTGTCTGTCCGTGTTTCCCATCAGTCTGTCAGCATGTCCCCATCTGTCTGTGTCCCCATTTGTCTCTCTGTGTGTCCCCATCTGTCTGTGTGTCCCCATTGGTCTGTCTGTGTGTCCCTATCTATCTGTCCTTGTTTCCACATCTGTCTGTGTGTCCCCATCGGTCTGTGTGTCCCCATACATCATTGTGTGTGTCCCTATATGTCTGTCTATGTGTCCCCATCTGTCTGTCTGTGTGTCCCCATCTGTCTGTGTGCCCCATCTGTCTGTGTGTCCCCATCAGTGTCAAAGTGTGTCGCCAACTGTCTGTCAGTGTTTCCCCATCTGTCCGTGTGTCCCTATCTCTCTTTCTGTCCCTGTCTGTCTGTATGTGTTTCCCCATCTATCTGTCCGTGTGTCCCCATCTGTCCGTGTATCCCCATGTGTCTCTCAGTGTGTCCTCCTCTGTCTATCCTTGTGTCCCTGTCGGTCTGTGTTTCTCTATGTGTATGTCTGTGTCCCCATCTGTCTGTCCGTATGTCCCCATCAGTCTGTCAGTGTGTCCCCATCTGTCTTTCTGTCCCCATCTGACCGTGTGTCCTCTTCTGTGTGTCTCTATCTATCTGTCCGTGTTTCCACATCTGTCCGTGTGTCCCCATCTGTCTGTGTGTCCCCATCTGTCTGTCCGTGTGTACCCATCTGTGCGTGTATCCCTATGTGTCTCTCAGTGTGTCCTCCTCTGTCTATCCTTGTGTCCCTGTCGGTCTGTGTGTCTCTATGTGTATGTTTGTGTCCCCATCTGTCTGTCCATATGTACCCATCAGTCTGTCAGTGTGTCCCCCTCTGTCTGTGTCCCCATCTGTCTCTCTGTCTGCCCCCATCTGTCTGTCTGTCCCCATCTGACCGTGTGTCCTCCTCTGTCTGTGTGTCCCCATCTATCTGTCCGTGTTTCCACATCTGTCCGTGTGTCCCCATCTCTCTGTGTGTGTGTCCCCAACTTTCTGTGCATATGTCACAATCTGTCTGTCCGTCTGTCCCCATCTGTGTGTGTATCCCGATGTGTTTCTCTGTGTGACCCCCTCTGTCTATCTTTGTGTCCCTCTTGGTCTGTGTGTCTCTATCTGTGTGTCTGTGTCCCCATCTGTCTGTCCGCGTGTCCCCATCTATCTGTCTGTGCGTCCCCATCTGTCTGTGTGTCCCCATTTATCTGTCAGTGTGTCCCCCTCTGTCTGTCTGTGTGTCCCCATTCGTATGTCTGTGTGTCCCCACCTGTCTATGTGTCCCCATCTGTCTGTCTGGGTGTCCCCATCTGTCTGTGTGTCCCCACCTGTCTATGTGTCCCCATCTGTCTGTCTGGGTGTCCCCATTTGTCTGTCCGTGTGTCCCCATCTGTCTGTGTCCTCTTCTGTCTGTGTCCCCATCATTCTCAACTTGTGTCCCCAACTGTCTGTCTGTGTGTCCCTCACCTGTCTGTGTGTCCCCATCTTTCTGTACTTGTACCCCCATCTGTCAGTCTATGTGTCCTTGTCCGTCTCTGTGTCTTCATCTGTCTGTCCTTGTGTCCCGATCTGTCTCTCTGTATTTCCCTGTCTGTCTGTCTTCTTCTGTCTGTCTGTGCGTTCCCATTTCTCTTTCGTGCGTCTCATCTGTCTGTCCATGTGTCCCCATCAGTCTCTGTGTCCGCATCTGTCCGTGTTTCCCGATCTATATGTGTGTCCCCTCTGTCTGTCTGTGGGTCCCCATCTTACTTTGTGTCCCCATCTGTCTGTGTGTCACCATCTGTCTGTCTGTGTCTCCCCATCTGTCCGTCCGTGCGCCCCCATCTGTCTGTTCGTTGGTCCCCAACTGTCTGTCTCTGTGTCCCCATCTTTCTGTGTGTCCCCATTTGTCTGTCTGTGTGTCCCCATCAGTCTCAACTTGTGTCCCCTACTGTCAGTGTGTCCCCATCTGTCCGTGTATCCCCATCTTTCTGTCAGTGTTTCCCAAAATCACTGTCCGTGTGTCCTCATCACTGTCTGTGTGTTTCTATCTATCTGTGTGTCCCCATCTGTCTGTCTCTGTGTCCCCATTTGTCTGTCTGCGTTTCCCTACTTGTATGTGTGTCCTAATATGCCTGTGTATGCCTGTCTGTCGATGTGCCCCCATCTGTCTGTCTTTGTGTCCCCATCTGTCTGTGTGTCCCCATCAGTGTCAACGTGTGTCCCCAACTGTCTGTCAGTGTGTCCCCATCTGTCCGTATGTCCTCATCTCTCTTTCGGTCTCCATCTGTCTGTCTGTGTGTCCCCACCTGTCTATGTGTCCCCATCTGTCTGTCTGTGTGTCCCCATCTGTCTGTCCGTGTGTCCCCATCTGTCTGTCTTTGTGTCCCCATCTGTCTGTGTGGCCCCATCAGTCTGTCACTGTGTGCCCATCTGTCCGTGTGTCCCCATCTCTCTTTCTGTCCCCCTCTGTCTATGTGTCCCCATCTGTCTGTCCGTGTGTCCCCATCTGTCTGTCTGTGTTTCCCTGTCTGTCTGTGTGTTCTAATCTGTCTGTCTGTGTGTCCCCCTCTCTCTGTCTGTTTGTTCCCATCAGTCGGTCTATTTGTCCACATCGAGTTTTCTGTGTTTCCCCGTCTGTCTGTGTGTCCCCCTCTCTCTGTCTGTTTGTTCCCATCAGTCGGTCTATTTGTCCACATCGAGTTTTCTGTGTTTCCCCATCTGTCTTTGTGTCCCCATCTGTTTGTCCACGTATGCCCCTCTGTCTGTGTATGTGTCCCTGTTGGTCTGTTTGTCTCTATCTGTGTGTCGTTGTCCCCATCTGTCTGTCCGTGTTTCCCATCAGTCTGTCAGCGTGTCCCCATCTGTCTTTGTGTCCCCATTTGTCTCTCTGTGTGTCCCCATCTGTCTGTGTGTCCCCATTGGTCTGTCTGTGTGTCCCTATCTGTCCTTGTTTCCACATCTATCTGTGTGTCCCCATCGGTCTGTGCGTCCCCATACATCGTTGTGTGTGTCCCCATACGTCTGTCTATGTGTCCCCATCTGTCTGTCTGTGTGTCCCCATCTGTGTGTCCATATGTCTCTTTTTGTCCCTGTCTGTCTCTCTCTGTGTCCCCATCTGTCTTTCCGTGTGTCCCCGTCTGTCTGCGTATCCCCATGTATCTCTCTGTGTGTCCCCCTCTGTCTGTCTTTGTGTACCTGTTGGTCTGTGTGTGTCTATCTGTGTGTCTCTGTCCCCATCTTTCTGTGTGTTCCCATCAGTGTCAACGTGTGTTCCCAACTGTCTGTCAGTGTGTCCCCATCTGTCTGTATGTCCTCATCTCTCTTTCTGTCCCCGACTGTCTGTGTGTCCCTACCTGTCTATGTGTCCCCATCTGTCTGTGTGTCCCCATTTCTCTCTCGTGCATCTCATCTGTCCGTATGTCCCCATCAGTCTCTGTGTCCCCATCTGTCCGTGTTTCCCGATCTATATGTGTGTCCCCTCTGTCTGTGGGTCCCCATCTTTCTTTGTGTCCCCATCTGTCTGTGTGTCTTCATCTGTCTGTCCATGTGTCTCCATCTGTCTGTGGTTCCCCGATTGTCTGTCTGTGTGTCCCCATCAGTCTCAACTTGTGTCCCCAACTGTCAGTGTATCTCCATCTGTCCATGTATCCCCATGTTTCTGTCAGTGTGTCCCAAAATCACTGTCCGTGTGTCCTCATCACTCTGTGTGTTTCCATCTATCTGTGTGTCCATCTGTCTGTCCCTGTGTCCCCATTTTTCTGTGTTTCCCTATCCGTATGTGTGTCCTAATCTGCCTGTGTGTGCCTGTCGATGTGCCCCCATCTGTCTTTGTGTCCCCATCAGTGTCAACGTGTGTCGCCAACTGTCTGTCAGTGTGTCCCCATCTGTCCGTGTTTCCCGATCTATATGTGTGTCCACTCTGTCTGTTGGTCCCTATCTTTCTTTGTGTCCCCATCTGTCTGTCTGTGTATCCTCATCTGTCTGTCCGTGTGTCCCCATCTGCATATGGGTCCCCATTTGTCTGTCTGTGTGTTCCCATCAGTCTCAAAGTGTGTCCCCAACTGTCAGTGTTTCCCCATCTGTCTGTCCCTGTTTCCCCATTTGTCTGTCTGTGTTTCCCTATCTGTATGTGTGTCCTAATCTGCCTGTGTGTGTGCCTGTCGATGTGCCCCCATCTGTCTTTGTGTCCCCATCTGTCTGTGTCCCCATCAGTGTCAACGTGTGTCCCCAACTGTCTGTCCGTGTGTCCCCATCTGTCCGTATGTCCCCATCTCTCTTTTTGTCCCCTTCTGTCTGTCCATGTGTCCCCATCTGTCTGCATATCCCCATGTGTCTCTCTGTATGTCCCCCGCTGTCTGTCTTTGTATCTCTGTCGTTCTGTGTCTCTGTGTCTGTGTCCCCATGTGTCTGTCCATGTGTCCCCATCTGTCTGTCTGTGCGTCCCCATCTATCTGTCCGTGTTCCCACATCTCTCCGTGTGTCCCCTTCTGTCAGTGTTTCCCCATTTGTCTGTCTGTGTTTCCCTATCTGTATGTGTGTCCTAATCTGCCTGTGTGTGCCTGTCGATGTGCCCCCATCTGTCTTTGTGTCCCCATCTGTCTGTGTGTCCCCATCTGTCTGTGTGTCCCCATCAGTGTCAACGTGTGTCCCCAACTGTCTGTCCATGTGTCCCCATCTGTCCGTATGTCCCCATCTCTCTTTCTGTCCCCTTCTGTCTGTCCATGTGTCCCCATCTGTCTGCATATCCCCATGTGTCTCTGTGTATGTCCCCCGCTGTCTGTCTTTGTGTCTCTGTCGTTCTCTGTGTCTCTGTGTGTCTGTGTCCCCATGTGTCTGTCCATGTGTCCCCATCTGTCTGTCTGTGCGTCCCCATCTATCTGTCCGTGTTCCCACATCTCTCCGTGTGTCCCCTTCTGTCTGTGTGTCCCCATCTGTCTGTCTTTGTGTCCCCATCTGTTTGTGTGTCCCCAACTTTCTGTGCCTGTGTCACAATCTATCTGTCCGTCTGTCCCCATCTGTCTTTCTCCGTGTCCCCATCTCTGTCTCTGTGTCCCCATCGGTCTGTCTGTGTATCCTCATCTGTCTGTCCATGTGTCCCCATCTGTCTTTCTGTGTGTCCCTGTCTGTCTGAGTGTCCCCATCTCTCTGTGTGTCCCCATCTCACTGTGTGTCCCCATCAGTGTCAACATGTGTCCCCAACTGTCTGTCCATGTGTCCCCATCTGTCCGTGTGTCCCCATCTCTCTTTTTGTCCCCATCTGTCAGTCTGTGTGTCCCCATCTGTCTGTCCGTGTGTCCCCATCTGTCTGCATATCCCCATGTGTCTCTCTGTGTGTCCCGCTCTGTCTTTGCGTCCCTGCCGGTGTGTGTGTCTCTATCTGTGTGTCTGTGTCCCCATTTGTCTGTCTGTGCATCCCCATCTGTATGTCCGTGTGTCCCCATGTATCTGTGCATCCCCATTTGTCTGTCTGTGTCCCCATCTGTATGTGTGTCCCCATCTGTCTGTCCTTGTGTCCCCATCTGTGTGTGAGTCCCCATCAGTCTCTCTGTGTGTCCCCATCTGTCTGTGTCTCCATTGGTCTGTCTGTCCATCCCCATCTGTCTGTCTGTCCCCAACTGTCTGTCTGTGCGTCCCCATCTATCTCTCTGTGTGTCCCAATCTGTGAATCCCCATCTTTCTATCCATGTGTCCCCAACTTACTGTCCCTGTGACCACATCTCTTTCTCTGTGTCCCCATCTATCTCTGTGTCCCCATCTGTCTGTCACTGTGTCCCCATCTGTCTGTCTGTTTCCCTGTCTCTGTGTGTCCTAATCTGTCTGTCTGTGTGTCCCTCTCTGTCTGTTCCCATCAGTCTGTCCATTTGTCTACATCTTGTTGTCTGTGTTTCCCCATCTGTCTTTGTGTCCCCATGTGTTTGTCCATGTATCCCCTTCTGTCTGTCTTTGTGTCCCTGCCGCTCTGTGTGTCTCTTTCTGTGTCTTTGTCCCCATCTATCTGTCCACGTTTCCACATCTCTCCGTGCGTCCCCATCTGTCTGTGTGTCCACATCTGTCTCTGTGTGTCCCAGTCTGTATCCCCATCTTTCTATCCGTGTGTCCCCAACTTAACTGTCCCTGTGACCACATCTTTCTCTGTGTCCCCATCTATCTCTGGGTCCCCAACTGTCTGTCTGTGTGTCCCCATCTGTCTCTCTGTGTGTCTCAATCTGTGTATCCCCATCTTTCTGTGTGTCCCCAACTTTCTGTCCCTGTGACCACATCTCTTTGTGTCCCCATCTATCTCTGTGTCCCCATCTGTCTGTCACTGTGTCCACACCTGTCTGTCTGTGTTTCCCTGTCTGTGTGTCCCCCTCTGTCTGACTGTTTGTTCCCATCAGTCTGTCCATTTGTCCACATCTTGTTGTCTGTGTTTCCCCATCTGTCTTTGTGTCCCCATCTGTTTGTCCATGCATCCCCTTCTATGTGTCCCTGTTGGTCTGTGTTGTCTCTTTCTGTGTGTCTTTGTCCCCATCTATCTGTCCATGTTTCCACGTCTCCGTGCATCCCCATCTGTCTATGACCCCATCTGTCTCCCCATCTGTTTTTGTGTCCCCGTCTCTCTGTGTATCCCCATCTTTCTGTCCGTGTGTCCCCAACTGTCTGTCCGTGTGTGCCCATCTTTCTGCCTGTGTGTCCCCATCTGTCTGTCTGTGTGTCCCCATCTGTCTGTCTCTGTGTCCCCGTCTGTCTGTCTGTGTATCCTCATCTGTCTGTGTGTCTCCATTTATCAGTCTGTGTGTCCCCATCTGTCTGTGTGTCCCATCTGTGTGTGTGTCCCCATCAGTCTCAACTTGTGTCCCCAACTGTCTATGTGTCCCCATCTGTCTGTCCGTGTGTCCCCATCTGTCTGTCCGTGTGTCCCATCTGTGTGTCCCCGTCAGTCTAAACTTGTGTCCCCAACTGTCTGTCAGTGTCCCCATCTCTCTGTGTCCCCATCTATCTGTCCGTGTTTCCACATCTGTCCGTGTGTCCCCATCTATCTGTGTGTCCCCATATGTCTGTCTTTGTGTCCCCATCTGTTTGTGTGTCCCCAACTTTCCGTGCATATGTCACAATCTGTCTGTCCCCATCTGTCTTTCTCTGTGACCCCATCTCTGTCTTTGTATCCCCATCTATCTGTGTATCTTCATCTGTCTGTGTCCCTGAGTGTCCGTGTGTCCCCCTCTGTCTGTCTGTGTGTCCCCATCTATCTGTGTGTCCCAATCTGTGTGTGTGTCCCCATCTTTCTGTCTGTGTTTCCCCAACTCACTGTCCGTGTTTCTGTGTGTCCCACACAGGGACACATCCCCATCTGTCTATGTGTCACTGGCGGTCTCTATGTCTCCACCTGTCTGTCCTTCTGTCCCCATCAGTCTGTCCATTTGTCCACATCTCGTCTGTGTTTCCCCATTTATCTTTGTGTCCCCATCTGTTTGTCCATGTATCCTCCTCTGTCTGTCTTTGTGCCCCTGTCGGTCTGTGTGTCTCTCTCTGTGTCTGTGTCCCCATCTGTCTGTCCCTATGTCCCCATCAGGCTGTCAGTGTGTCCCCTTCTGTCTGTGTGTCCCCATCGGTCTGTCTGTGAGTCCCCATCTGTGTTTCCTCATCTGTCTGTGTGTCCCCATCTGTCTGCATGCCCCATCTGTCTGTGTGTGCCCATCTGTTTGTGTGTCCTCAACTTTCTGTCCATTTGTCACAATCTGTCTGTCTGTGTGTCCCTATTTGTCTTTCTCTATGTCCCTATCTCTGTCTCTGTGTCCCCATCTGTGTCCCTATCTGTCTGTCCGTGTGTCCCCATCTGTCTTTCTGCGTGTCCCCATCTGTCTGTGTCCCTATCTCTCTGTGTATCCCCATCTTTCTGTCCATGTGCCCCCATATGTCTGTGTGTCCCCATCTGTCTGTCCATATGTCCCCATCTGTCTGTCCGTGTGTCCCCATCTCTCTCTCTCTGTCTCCCCATTTGGCTGACCGTGTGTCCTCATCTGTCTCTCTCCATCAGTCTGATCGTGTGTCCCCAACTGTCTCTCAGTGTGTCCCCATCTGGCCGTGTGTCCCCATCTGTCAGTGTGTTCCAATCTCTGTGTCCGTGTGTCCCCCAACTGTCTATCCTCATGTCCCCACCTATCGCTCCGTGTGTCCCCATCTGTCGTTGTGCCATCTGTCTGTGTCCCCATCTCTCTGTGTGTCCCCATATGTCTGTGTGTCCCCACCTATCTGTCCATGTGTCCCCAACTGTCAATGTGCCCCCATTTGTCTGTGTCCTCATCTGACCCTGTGTCCCTATCCGTGTCTGTGTGTCCCCATGTCTCTTCGTGTGTCCCCATCTGTTCATGTGCCCCTATCTGTCTGTTTTTTGTCTGAGTCCCTGTCTCTCTGTGTGTCCCCATCTATCTGTCCATGTGTCCCCATCTCTCTGTCTTTGTGTCCCAGTCGGTCTGTGTGTCCCCATCAGTCTTTCGGTGTGTCCCGCTGTGTCTGTGTGTCCTCATCTGTTTGTGTGTCCTCATCTGTCTCTGTCCCCATCTATGTGCCCCCATCCGTCTGTGTGTCCCCATCTGTCTGTATGTCCCCATCTGCCTGTGTATCCCTATCTTTCTGTCTGTTTCCCAATCTGCCTGTCCGTGTGTCCACATCTGTATGTCTGTGTGTCCCCATCTGTGTGTCCCTGTGTCCCCATCTGTCTGTGTCCCCCTTCTATTTGCGTTTCCCCATCTGTACCTGTGTCCATCTGTGTGTGTGTCCCCATCTGTCCAGTCTGTCCATGCGTCCTCTTCTGTCAGTCCATGTGTCCCCATCTGTCTGTCCTCTTCTGTCTGTCCGTGTGTGCCCAATCACTGTGTGTCCCTTATCTATGTCACCAATGTCGGAGTCTTCATTTGCCTTTGTCCCCATCAGTCTGTCCTTGAGTCCTAAATCTGTCTGTGTGTCCCTATATCTGGCCTGAGGGGGGAAATGTGCTAGAACCCTGGGAGTTGGAGTAGTTCTAGGACTGTTAAAAGTCTAGAGTATTGAGAAATGGTAAATATGCCAGAACCTTGATAGGGGAGAGGGTGGAGATGTTGGAAAAGACCTGAGACCTAAGGAGGACAAGTGCAAGACTCTCGTGGGGGGCAAGGCTCAAGGCCTAGTAAAAGGCGTAGGCCTGAAGGGGAAAACTGCTAGAACCCTGGGAGTGTAGAGACACAGGCAAATGGACAAGGCCTGAACCCTTAGGGGGAAACCTGATAGTACCCTGGAAGTGGAGAGGTTTGTGGCCTTGGAAAAGGCCTGAGGCCTGAGGAGGGAGCCTGCTAGAACCCTGGCAGTTGGAGTGGTTCTAGGACTCTTTAAAAGTTTAGATTACTGAGGGAGGGAAAATATGCTAGAACACTGATAGGAGAGAGCATGGAGAAGTTGGACCATCTATCCTCTTCTGTCTGTCCCTGTGTATAACAGTGTCTCCATCTGTCTGTCCACGTGTCCTCATCTGACTTCGTGTTCCCATCTGTCTGTCCCCCATCTCTGTGTGTCCCTGTATCTCTGTCCATGTGTCCCCACCTCTTTTTCCATGTGTCCCCATCTGTTCATATATCCCCATCTGTGTGTCAGTGTGTCCCCATCTGTCTGCATGCCCCATCAGACTTTCCATAAATCTTCATTAGTCCATGTGTCCCCATCAGACTGTGTGTCTCCATCTGTTTGTCCCCTTTCAGTTTTTTTGTGATGAAAATTGTCCACTTCTGCGGATCTTTCTATCCCTTGTTTCTATCCGTGTGTATGTGTGTGTGTGCAATTTGTTGTGTATGGTACCTTTAAACAAAATGTAGTTTCCCTATTTATATCTTCTAATCATGTGTTTTTACTGTTGTCTTGTCTGAAATGACCACAATTGCTTCCTCTGCTATTTTGAGTTCACATGAACATGATACATTCTGCTCCCACCCTTCATTTTAAAACTCTGTGTGAATTTCTTTCAGGTGAGTTCTTTGTAAACAATACATTGTTGCACTGTACTCTCTAATCCATTTGGCTGTTCTCTTCTGTTTTATGGGTGAGCTCGTCCCATTTATGGTTATTTGTTGTTAATTATATATCTTTCTCCATTCCATCCTTTTATACCTTTTCCTCTCCCCTCACTCTACCTCTGTGCAAATATGGTAGTAAAAGAGAATACTCTGAACACTAGTGATTGATAAGTCATCTGCTTCTGATCCACTACCCTCTTCTATTCCATTTCTCTAGAACCCAATAACAATTTCTTTTTTCTTTCTTTCTTTCTTTCTTTCATTTTAATCCCTAGTGCTTAGTACATTGAGCATAGTCTGTGCTTAATAAATGTTTGTTGATGTACTGATCCTTAGTACTTTGGTATTCACATTGTTGACCTAACACCCCCATCTCAGTCTCTCAACTCCCAACATTTTCATTTTATGGAGAGGGGAGAGGGAGGATAGAGTCTTTCTACTGTAGTAGGTTTATTTCTTTATCTTCCCCCTCTCTTTTCATAGGAGAAGTTGGAGGGGGAGAGGAGAGGAGAAGAAACTACAATTAGAAGACTTGTCTTTTTTCACCTCTTTCAAAGGACATGAACCAGCATCTGCTTTTCTTACAGTTTAAAACACCCAGTGAGCTTGGCTGCCCTGACACCTGGTGGCCATTCTCTGGCTGTTTCATAAGACTAATCATATTTTAGAATGGACATAGGACCTGAATCTAAAAGGTCTCATCATAAAAAAATAAAATAAAAAGAGGATCAGATCTCTTTTGCAACTTTGGCTAGCTAGAGAATTCTTAATGAAACACAAGGTTGAAGAGACCAGAAGACCATTTTGGCTACATAAAATCTAAACATTTTTTGGAGGAAGAAAATAAGAACAAAAAAAATCAAATGTAAGAGAACTGGTAGCATGGAGAAAATATTTTACATAAGAGTCTAATATCTAAACTTAAAGAATTGGAGAGGAATTAATTGTGCATGTCTGGGTCATGCTAATATAATAAAAATGACAATACTATCTAAATTATAGATTCCATGCCATAGCAATGAAACACAGCAATTAAAGAATTGAGACCTGGTATTGCTATCAACCTATCAAAACAATTTCAGACTTCTTAGAAAAAAGTTGATCAGCAGAACAAATTAGGCACACAGGATCCAACAATAACTGAACACAATAGCACAGTATATTGATAAACCCAAAGATACCAGGGGCAAGGATTCAACTATTTGACAAAAACTTCTGGGAAAATTGGTAGAAATTAGTCTTAGCCCCAACATCTCAAATCACGATAATCTCCAAATAGATACAAGACCCAGAAATAAAAGATTATACCAAACAAATTAGGAGAGCAGAGAAGGAGAATCTTTTTACAAATATGGCTAGGAGAAGACTTCTTGACAAATAAGGGATAGAATGGCTCACGGAAGATAAACCAAACACTTCAATATATTAACATTGAAAAACTTTGACGAATAAAAATAATGTCGTCATCAGATGGGAAACAACTAACTTGAAGAAAATTTTTGAGCAAATTCTCTCATAAAGGCCTAATATCCAAAATATACAAGGGATTGATATAAATATATAAGAACAAGGGTCAAGTCCCCGTAGATAAATTGGTTAAAGGATAGGAAGACGTAATTCTCAAAAGAAGAAATACACGCTATCAACAGCCATATGAAAACATGCTCCAAATCACTAACAGAAAAATGCACATTAAAATGACTCTGAGGTTTCCCCTCACAGGAATTGAATTGGCAAAATGATAAAAATAGAAAATGTAACAGTATCTGGAAGGGCTGGGGGAGGATGACTGCCATTTTAATGATGCCCTCACTGTTGGTGGGTCTATGAATTGGTCCAACCATTCTGGAAAGCCATTTGTAACTAGGACCTCCAAAGTCACTAACCTGGGCATACCCTTTGACCCAGCAACAACACCACTAGGCCCATACCCCAAAGACATCAAAGGAAAAGGAAAAAGACCCATACATATCAAATATTTAAAGCAGCTTTTTATTGTAGCAAAGAATCAGAAATTAAGGGGGTGTCTATTAATCAAGGTACAGATGAACAAATCATGGTATATGAATGTGGTAGAATGCTACTGTGCCTTAAGACATGACACAAAGCACGGTTTCAGAGAAACCTGGCAAGACTTACATGACCTGATGTAGTGAAGGAAGCAGAACCAGGTCAATTTATGTTTGCAGACTTCTGGTTTATAGATGCGCTGGCAAGGACAGCCTGAAAGGCCTTAAGAACTCTCAGCAAGGATGACCAGTGTACTTTCAACCTCTGGATGGGGAAGCTAATGAATACAGAGTGAGACATACGTCTTCAGACATGAACAATGCAACACAAATGGGTTTTGCTTGACTACATTTATTGATTACAAGCTAAAGCTTCTATTTGGAGAGGAACAACTGGAGGGGAGGTGGCAGACACCAAAAAAAGGGAATAAAAGAGCATCAGTGAAATGGTTCCACAGCACAAGGAAGCTTAATAGGGGATCCAGACCAGAAATGGGGAAGTACTTCAAAGAAGAAGGCTGGAACATGGTAGAGTCACAGGTGCACATACAACTCTCTTTCTGTCCTATGTACATGGAAGTGTTTGTTGAAGACTGCCAAGTTCTTAATAAAAATAGTTTTAATGTATGATAACCATATTACGCAGGAAATTAACATGAGTATTTAACATTAATAATAAGTGGTACAAGGGTTTTCAAAAGACTCAGGAACTATAACGACCATATGTCAACATGAAGCAAGATTCTAATAGGAAAAGAAATGCAAATCAAAACCATTTTAGTGACGAATATGGAAGTCCACAAAGTGACTGAACAGGTTCACACCCTTCCATCCAACAGGCTCACTACTGGGGGGATGGGGTGTTTACACTAAGGAAGAAAGTTGAAGACAGAGACAAAGGTATAATATATGCCAAAATATTCACAGCAGTATTCTTTTGGATGGTAAAACAACTTAAAACAAAGAACTGAGGCATATAAATGGAAGGGTAGACCGTGCAATACAAAATGATATGCAAGGAATTCAGGAAAACATGCAAAGATTTACATGAACTGATCCAGAGCACAAAATAAGCAAAAACAAGAGAATATATACAAAGGCAACACAAGTGTAAATGAAAAAATCGCTAGAAGGAAGACAAAATAATTGAAAAGCCACAAATACGTGAAAAGTCACAGAACAGATCACAAAACACATCCCTTAGGGAAGGGAGGCAAGGGAACTATTGGCACAGAATATTATTTACATTGTCAGCTGCCACGGCCATATCTAATTGTTTTCCTCCTTACTCTTCCATCACAAGGGGAAGGTTCAATTTGAAGGGGGGAGGGTTTCTTCCCCTCTCAGAAATAACAGCAGTAATTAAAAAAATATCACGACAGGTTTATATTTCTATGGCTCTTTCACATTAGAAATAGGCTAGTTCTTGACAAAATTCCAGACTCTCTCACTGGTGGCTGTTGCCTAGAGCCAAGTACCACTGCCTTCCTCTTCAATTACACCTTCTGATTAAGTCAGAGCCTTCTTGCATGCATCTGCCCCTCTTCCCTAGCTTTCAGTAATACACAACAAAAGAAACATCAGCACCATTTTATCATCAAACAACCTTCCTACTGAATTCCAGCGTTGGAATTTCAGGTGCTGTATGCCATGGCCTGTGGGTGAGATTTTTCAACATGGGTGGCCCTTTGGTTTTTGCTCTCCTTGATCACATCAAAATATTGGGCAGCACAAGGCCTCAGCAACACAATTTCAGTGGCATATGATATATCACTAGGCACAAGTTTGGGAGATGGCGGACATAACAGTAAGAACATCTGTTGGCAGAATGAGGGCCCTGGGGACTGGAGCAAAAGGACAGTGACCTTATCACCCGGAAAACTGACCTTGGGAGACTTTTGATAGAATTCAGGAAACAAAAGCTACCCCTATCCAGTCAGTATCCTTTTTTTAATGTTTTTTTCAGTAAGTATTCGAAAGGGTAAATCTAAATTCTAATGGTCAAGGCTGTGGGGTCCTTTTGAATGCAGTTCTCTATTAAGCAAGAGTCAATGAATAAAGGATAATGATTGTGTCTCCTTTGGTATTAGGTAGGAGGTCTCTTTGCAGGTGTAGAAATTCCTGGCTATAGAATGCAGATCCATCATCGTTTTTTGTGTCTGTCCTGGCCCTCTTGGGCCTTCTCTCCGGTAAAGCCTACAGAAAGACCCCCTCTTAAAATCATATTAAAAAAACCCAAATTCATAATGAAAGGAAATGCTATGTTTTAGTTTGACGTCAGTAGAAATAAAAGAGAGAACTGTTTCTATTCAATTTCATGGATCCCCTAACCTCAACTCCATGTTAAGGACTCTTGCTGTAGAGATTCTATGTTGCCAGTATGAGGCAGAACCAGACTGGACAACTACTGTGCCAAGAAAATTCACAAACCAAGGAAGCAACACTAACTCTACTTTGACTGTGAAACTCAGGGTTTGAAAATATCCAAAGCATTTTTTTGGGGGGGAGGCAATTGAGGTTAGGTAACTTACCCAGGGTCACAGTTAGTGGCTGAGGCTTGATTTGAACTCAGGTTCTCCTGACTTCTGTGCCAGTGCTCCATCCACTGCCCCACCTAGCTGCCGGCAAATATTCAAAAAGATTAAGAATTCCACCTCACATCATCTGGCACTTACTTTCCAAAGTGTTTCCCATCTATTGCTATACTCTCCTCCCAGCATTCTTGTGAGGTAGGTAGGGCCATTGGAACATCAGCTCCATTTTATAGACAGGGCAACAGAGGTACCAGATGGCTCAATTCCCACATAACTAACGTCTAGAGCAGTTCCCTGCACCACTGCTTACCCCCCCCCCCCACTCCACCACACTGTTTTATGTGACCATCAGCCAGACTGGGGTTCAAGCCATGCCTCTGGAGGATGGAATAAAACTAAGAAAGTGTCTTAAGGGTTGGCAACTCTTCCTCATATGATTAACTGCTTGGCACAATTCTGTGCTGTGCTTTCTCTGGAAACTCTATTCCATTAACTTTCTGGATGCTGAGTTACTATTGACATACAGACATTAGTAAAATATTGGTTTCTGCTGAACCCTTCCCAACTTTCAGGAACTCCAAGAGCCAGTTGGGTAGGTTTGGTTTCTTTGGCTGAGTTTAAGTCTATTCTGGGCCTGACTGAAAAGGGCCCTAGCATGGGGCTAGCTACCAGCTTGGTGGTGGTCCTGGTACCTATGACGAAGTGGCAGCACCACCCTCATGTGGGGCGATGGCAAAGCAGGGTTTTGGATGCAAGACTAGAAGAGGAGAGGCCAACTAGTTTATTAAGCAACAAACTTGTCCACATCTGGTTTGTGGCATGGCTACAAAAGGCTGGTTCAAAGGAACACTGAAGACACTGAGCTTATCTAGGCTACACAAAATCATTTTGAAAGGATTTGAGGTCACTTTCCAGAGAACACCACCACACCCCCTACAGACACACACACACACACACACCCAGACCACCACACCCCCTACACACACACCCCCATACACAGAACACCACCACACCCCCTACACACATACACACACACACTCAAAGAACACCACCACACCCCCTACACACACACACCCAAAGAACACCACACCCCACACACACTCAGAGAATACCACCACACCCCCGACACACACACACACACACACACACACACCCAGAGAACACTACCACACCCCCTACACACACACACCCAGAGAACACCACACCCCCTACACACACACCCAGAGAACACCACCACACCCCCTACACACACACACACACACACCACAGAGATGCAAACTTTCTTGAAGATGTACACTAATAGCCAAAAGGACAGAGAGGAGTTAGTTATGTGGTGAGATATGGGAAGAAAACTAGATGTCTCTCCTTTCTAGGCAAGATTATAGGATTTATGATTTGGAAGGGACCTTGGCAGCCACCTTGCCTAAGCCATACCCAAAAGCTATCTCCACTATATGTGAAAAGACTCCAAAGGGAGAAAACCAGCCACATCAGCCCTTTCTATTTCTCAACTTACATCATCGTTGGAAAGTTTTCCCTAATGATATTAAACCTAAATCACCCTCTTGATAATCCCATTCCCCCAATCACTCCTAGCTCTTCTGGGGGGGGGGCCCTAAAAGAGCAAGTCAAAGTTGTCTTCCCCAGGACTGCCTTTTAAGGACAACTTAAAGAACTCTCATTCCATATCTACTTCAAATCCCTCTTTTTGCAGAGGAGGAAGCTGAAGAGCAGAGAGGGAAAAGGGGGCATAACTATGTTCACAGTAACATCCAGGGTTCAAATGCAGAGTTAGAGTCAGAAGACTCTAGTACACTTCCACTGTAAATCAAGGCCTCCATAGATCATGGCCAATCGGTCAAATTAGCGTTTAGCACGTTCTCTGACTTGATATTCTCGTGTGCACACTCCTGATGGACCCTTTGTCCTTGTAGCTTATTACCAAGAAATTGTTTTTTATTCAGTAAGATCCTCAAGTGAAAGAGAAGTGTTGTTAGGACTGATGATTGGCAAGGAAGAAGGGAGGGAGCAGGGAGAGGGACCATGAGGATCCACTTCAAACCGGGAACCTGAGAGCACTACATTCTGCTTTTTCTCAAACACAGTTCTTCAGTCGCCACGATTCAGGACACGTGTAAGGGTCAGTCTTGCACTGTTTTCTTTTTGGGGGGTGATTTGGCAAAATTAGAGAGCACAGTGGAAAGAGAGCAATTTTAATTTCCTGTATCACCCATGAAATGAAGCCAGAATCCAGATGTCTAGAAATGAGGATGTGGCCAGCAAGAGTTTTTGGCATTCTCTCAAGTTGCTAACGCCCACAATTCCAAGAAATTCTTTCCATGCAACAAGCAACACAATCAAATCTTTAACAAACTTTTTATCATTTAGGTCGAGACTCTAAACAAAGAATAGCAAACAGGTTCAATCTCAACTTTATTATAGCTACCTCCTATTTCATCAGGAAACCCTGGAGTGCCTGAATTGTTAGTCCCTCTTCTGCAGAAGTCTATAAAAGGGAGACTTAAGACTATATTATTTTTTACTGGCGATGGTTTTTGAGTCGATTTCATGTTGCCATGTGGTTGGCTAGAGAGCCCCCTCATCCACACCAGCCCAGGGGAGGTCTGCACCATATGTTACCATATGGGGTGCTACAAAGCCATGTGGTGCAATGCCAAGTGAACATTTTTGTGCAAACCCTTCTTAGCTCCATAAAGCCTTTTGTTTAATAATGCCTGGAACTGGGATGCAGTTGAAAAACCTCCCCTTCACACAGGGCCCATGAAATTGGTCTGGCTGGGAACATGCTGTGGCAGCTGAAGACAGCTTGGAAGTACTGGGGCAGGTTGCACTCTCTATGTGAGCTTCCATCCCCAGGATGTCATCACCCTCCTCTCAACTGAGCCCCACTCTCTCCTCTCACACTTATAAGGCTTTATGCACTTGGTCCTCTTGATGAATTTTTCTGCTCTGACCTCACTGACCTGCAGGCGTGGGAATATTGCATCTTCAAGATGCCAGGCCTGGGGGGAAGGGGGTAGGGGAAACCAACTGCCTCTTTCCCACATTTACAGGCCAAGTGCTGGGAGTGGTACCCAGTAACCCCTGCCCACTGGCACTCCATTTATTTCACATTTCAAAGGGATCCCAACTACCCACCAAGTTGCTCCAAACTGAAGGTTTGGGGCTCCTTCCTATGTTTGAAACACACTATTTCTTAAAGGAATTAAGGTTCCCTTGAATATGACCTTTCAGAATCTCTTCCCACATGACCCTCCTGACATACTTCCTCTTACATGACAGGGATCCGAAGTAAGGAGAGACAACATAGCTTCCTTTTTCCATTGCCAGACATTTAGCACTTTTCAAAAACTGCCAACACCGGGCATTTCCAATCCTGAACATTCAGAAATTAGCCTTGTGGGCAGCTAAGTCCCTGTTCACTAACAATAATTCCATCTCGCAAACTGCCTTTCATAGCGCAGAGATCATCGTGGGGCACATGGATGCCCCTCAATGAGGCAATTTAGATCGACACAGCACAGAAGGCCAATGGCGACATCTCAGAATGAACTCTTTGGCAATAACTTTTCAAAACCCTTTTTCTTTCCTTTTAATGAGCTCACGGGGCTTTGCTTCAAAGTTCTTCAGTGTCTCAAAGTGTACTAATTCCCCATCACTTTCTCACGTGCACATTCTAACCAAATTGAGGATTCATTGGAGATTTTAATCCTGTTCTCGGCTCTTCCTGCCAAGAGCTGTTCAGACACAGCTTTGCTGTTGGATCAGCGCCTTGAGATGATCTCACCAGAGCATTCCCCACGGAAGCCATGAGACCGTTGCCTCTTCCCCACTGTGCAGCTGGGTCCCAGGCTGCTGACAGTAGAGTGAAGCCAGGGGAAGTTGAGGCCAGGCAGAAAAGGGGTGTTTCACTATGATTAGTCCAAACAAAAGGCTTTTTCCCCAAGTAGTCAGTCTCTGATGGAATTTGCTTCTTCTCTACCCTCCACACGCCCCAGCCCAACATACCCTCACTTCAGATAAGTGGGAGATAACGATCTTCCCAATCGGTCTTCTTTTAAAAGAGTAACTGATGGCCTCTTATCCCTTTCAGGGCTGGCTGTCCACCAGATATATTCTTCACTAGAAAGCCAGAACTCTGCAGAAGTAATTAATTGCATTCCAGCACGAGCCTCTTCTCTCATACAGAACACTACGCAGATGAGCCTTAGCTCATTAATCTGTGGGTCACAAAATTCCCTATTTGGGGCCATGTGGCCGCTGGCCTGGGCTGTCAGAGCTCCCTGCATCTGTTTGGCTTAATGCTTAAATACACGCCACATTTTCCTTGAGGCCAAGAAAAAAGGCTCTGTGAATGTGCTGAACTAGCAAGTTGACAGGAAGCTTTAGCCACAATCAGAGCAAATTCCAGCTCCTCAGGGTTATAAGTGTGTCATGATGGATACACTGCACAGGCCACAACTACGTCTGGATGGTAAGAGGGAAAAGTCCTCCCAAGCTGAGAGGCCCACATCTGGGCTCGGCCTCCAAAGAGGCTGTTGCCAGGAAGTAAGGTGTCACCTGACCTAAGAGATTCAGAAGCAGTAAAACACCAGAAAACAAGCGGGGAATGGTAGAAAGCAGTTGTGACTCATGACAGTCATGGACTATCATTGTGCCCTTCAAACAACTCAGAGAAATATGGGAAGATCACTCTGAACTGATACATGGCAAAGAAAGAAAAGCCACAATGACAAAAAAACACGAAGTAAACCAACCCCTCAAAGAGCGCAACTCAGATAAGGGCCGTGACCAATGGTGAAACATTCAGTAGATGGCAGAAGGAGACACATCCGTGTGCTGCTGAGAGCCGGCTGCTGATCTGTTTGGTTTGCTTAAGCTGACTTCCTTGTGGCAAGGGAGGGTACTGTGACAGGGTAGATTCCAAAATGACAACAATGTAAAAATCAAAAAGCAGAATGAGAAGAAACGCTTGGGAACCACACAATGGCCCCTGGCACAGATAATGCTGACAGTACCAGGCTTGGACATAGGCTTGGAAGTGGCAGCTCTGGGATGCCTCAGCTGTCAAAGATTTCAGGGAGACACGAGAAACAAGAGCAAACGTGTACCTGAGGGAAGCCTCACTACTCAGTGGCAGAGAGAAATCCCAACTTGTCTTCGCAAATAGCAGTGGGAACATGGCCTCTAGTCAAACAAGAAAGGTTGCCAAGGGCTTCACTTTCCCTGTATCCCACAGGGTCTGTCTGGCACCAGATGCTTAGCTCAGCACACAGTCAGCTGCCTTTCATAGGGACTGACCATGTCGAAGAAACAGGAAATGGAACATTACTGAAGCTGCTGTCTTATCTGGCCAAGGGCTTCCTGGGTTGCTACTTGAAAACATCAGATTGACATTTTGAAAGAGAGACTATGCTTTGTGACTGACACTTACAAAATAATTATATGTAATAAAAGAACTTCTGAAGGCTAGAATTTGAAGTGCAAAATTCTGATCGATAGCTCTAAGAAGGGTTTGGCAGCCTTTTAAAAGGTGCTACAATGGTGGCTCTCCCCTGTTCCTTTTGGTATGCTGGGGAGATGGAATGGCATCTGTTCATCATGGAGTGGAGTGTGAGAGTGTGTGTATATGTGTATGAGTGTGTGTGCATGTATGTATGTATGTATGTGTGTGTATGTATGTGTGTGTGTGTGTGTGTGTGTGTGTGTGTGTGTGTGTGTTGGTGGGAAGAGGGGAGGTACATGTTTGGAAATGAACTCCAGTCACATAGGACAACTTATGAGAAGGAAAGTAGGGCTATGGCGGTCATTGTCTTCCTGGCCAAAGTGGGAGGAATCAGTCTGTGTACTAAGGAGAAGCAGAATGCGTGCCATCTTTGGTACATGTCCATAATCCTAGGAGGGATCTAGGGGAGTGTCTTCTGTCCATCATAGTACTGAATCTCATAGGAGTCAGTCCTGAGTTGTTTAAAAGGGAGCAAAAGGGAGAGCTGCGTGTGGATAAAATGAAGGAGGCAAAATCCCCAGGACGGTGAACAGAACAGCTGGGGGCTCTGTAACTCCCCTGCACATGATCCCCAGAGGATTCTATCGATTTTTACCCAAAGGTGCTATGGAGCCCAGGTGAGCTTTGCGGGTTTATAGGATTGCTTGGGGGGGTGGGTTCCCAACTTGGATCATCAGAAACTTTAGGGGCCCATAGTTTCCCTAGGGAGTCTATAGCAGGCCCAGTCCAAATGCCTGAACACACCTGGAGTTTTGGAAAGCCCAGTGCATGCAGGCAAGTGGACCAAGTGACCTAATCCATGTGACTTATATCACGTACCCTCACTTTTAGAGACAGCAGTTGAGTCCTATGTGGTTAGTCAGTTCTTATAATTGATCTTAGAGCTGTGACCCCAATCACAGAATCTCCAGGCCTTCCAAGTATGTCTCGTCCAACCAGACTAGTCCATGCCTGACCAAAGACCCAACAAACGGGGGGCACCCAGCTTTGGCTTACGGATCACTAATAATGGTAGTGGGAGCTACCACTTCTTGGGCCAATCCAGGTCATTCCAGTCCAGCTCTCACACTTAAGAGGTTTTTCTAAACACATCAAGCCTAAAACTGCCTGTCTGTGATTTCCACCCATTGCTGGGAAAGTCCCATCCCTTTTCCACATGACAAGACCTTCAAACACCTGAAGATGCCTATCACATCTCCACTAAAGCTTTTCTTTTCCCTATGTCCTTTAATGAAGCAATTCTCACATAGCATTTGTTTAAGGAACATGTAATAAATCATTCTTTGCTACTGTTTACAAATCTAGCTGATTAATACTGAACTTTTTTGCAGGCAAAGAGAAAGCAATATAATATTCTTGCTCTTGATATAAGTAGCATGAGCAACAACTAAGTAAGCAAGCTACAGAAGCGGGCCTCCCTGCGTACAGTGAGAGGTCAAATTAAGCAGCATTCTGGGAGGATTTGGGAATTTCACACAGAGAGGCTGGCGAGGTTCCCCTCCCCCATCTACACCCTATATATGGGGACAGCACAAACCTGGAATTCCACTAACTCGTTTAACAGGCACAAGACCACCTGCTGTGAGATGAGCTCCCCCTCCCTCCCCCTAATCTGGGGAGAATCTCTTGGGACTTTTTGGTTTTCCTGTCTGTCAGTAAACCAAGTAAAGCCCAAGTCTGTAGGGTCAGAAGACAGTGGAGAGGGCCAGGTGGGCCAAGAGGTTCCTTGCAGAGGTTTAGTGATGGCTAAGCTGGCTAATCATTAGTTACCAAAGTTAAAAAAATAAAGATCTTATTAAAAAAAAGAAGGAAAGGAGAGGAGAGGGAAGGGAAGAGAAGGGGAGGGGAGAGCAAGGGAGAGAGGGGCAGGGGGAAAGGGAAGGAGAGGGAGGGCAAGGGAGAGAGGGGGAGGGAAGAAAAGGGGAGGGGAGAGCAAGGAAGAGGGGGGAGGGGAGAGAAGGGGAGGAAGGGCAAGGGAGAGCGGGGAGGGCAAGGGAGAGAA
>CM053582.1:58553264-58571996 GCA_028627135.1 Pseudochirops cupreus | reverse complement strand
TTGCATTGTAACTTCCCCAAAGCCTCAGGAGCATGCTCTCCTAAAGATAAGATTCTGTAGTGCAACGGGTGAGCTGAGAGGGAAGTCCCAAACAACATGTGATTATCAGCCTCCTTCCCAAATGGGAAATGCTCTAGTCACCACACCGGGTACTCAGGTTTTCTAAACAATAGTGATGGTGTCACATCTTCTAGGTGTCATTATCCCCAGCCCAGCTCTGGGACTTCAGTTGAAAAGTATGGAATCAGGATCTTGGTTGGCCATCTGGGCTATGTGCTTCAATACATCCTTTTTGGTAATAATTCCCAGAAGCCGCCTAGAATAGAAATAAAAAAGTCAAGATAAAATACCATTCCCACCCCTGCTCCATCAGAAGTCGAGCCCTCCATGTCCCCTGGTTCAGAGGTACAGCACTCACTGGCCTAGGCTATTAATGGAAAGCCTAAGAAGGCTACTATGGGTTAGAATCCTTTTTTTAAAGGCCCATACATGCCCTTGGGCATTGGAGAGGAAGGAGAAAGCCACCTGGCACAACCAGCTGGCAGGAGAGTACCACCCACTGCTCCCACTCCCAATTCTTGGGTTTATTTTTTCTTTAGGCAATCAGCGTCAAGTGATTGCCCAGTTTCACACAGCTAGTAAGTATCAAGTATCTGAGGCTGGATTTGAACTCAGGCTTTCCTGACTCTGGGGCTGGTGCTCTATCCATGTACCACCTAGCTGCCCCAGCCACTCCCAATTCTGCAAGAAAATGATTTGCATTCCTGAAGATAATTCGGAGAGCTTTCCAATTCTCTCTCTCTATGCATTCATCCCTTACAGTCTTGGGAAGGACCACTGAATAGGTAACAGGAGGGTGAATCTCGGTGGCAGGGAAGCATTTCTACGATAAAGACTTAACAGGCGCTAAAGGACACCAAGCTCCTGCCACCGCCATTTTGTTGGGCTACATGAAGCCCATCTCTTCAGCCAATGAATGTGGAGCCCCTTCTGGGATTCCTTTCACCCCTCAACATCCTTGCCCACGTACAGACGCCAATCTTTGACCTTACACAGACATTCTCACCCATTGTGCGTGACCAGACACTGACGAAGTCCCA
This sequence comes from Pseudochirops cupreus, assembly GCA_028627135.1. Classification (NCBI taxonomy): domain Eukaryota; kingdom Metazoa; phylum Chordata; class Mammalia; order Diprotodontia; family Pseudocheiridae; genus Pseudochirops; species Pseudochirops cupreus. The sequence continues at coordinate 58,570,896 of CM053582.1, read as the reverse complement.
GTTTTCGGAATATGTCCACCACAATCTCCATGGGTGTTTGGTCCGTCACTGTGAAAGGGCTGAGGTCCAGGATGTTGCGAAGTTTGAGTGACGGGGGAGCGTGTGGAGGCAGTGGAGGTGAATGATCCGTGAAGTGAATGATGGACGTGCTCACAATGCCATCCTGCTTCTTCCGAGCATTTTCTATTGGAAACACAAATGTTGGGAGTACTTTTTCCATCAATGTGGCCTCACACAAGTAGCTTCTCTCCAACAGTTCTGACATTTCTTTGGGAGTAGAGATTTCAAACTGCAAGGCACCTCAGTGGTCAGAGGTGTCAAGCAACTAGCCCAAGGGCACATAGGTACAAAGAAGGAGAAGCAGGATCAGAACCAAAGTTCTTTGGACTCCAAATCCCTTGGACTGGGCTGAGGAGATCCTAACTCATTCAGATTGGAAATGGGGGCATTCCACACTTGTCTAGTACCTATCATGCCCTGGTGCTAATAGAGACAGAAAGATCTTGGTTAAAACATGGCCCCTGGTCCCAGCAGGAGAAAGAGAAGTGACGCACAGAGGGATCTGAGACCTTTAACTGTCTCCAGGGCTGCCAGGGTTCACTGGAGGGAGAACACCTAGGGGGCTTCACAAAAGAGATGGCATGTGGTGTGAAGGTCACATGGGTAATGGGGCAGGAATCAGAAGAACAAGGTGGGGAGGGGAAGGGCACTCCTGGTACCAGGAGTTGCACAAATAGTCAGGAAATGTGCCCAGAACACATCATACTTTGTACTAGAGCACACCTTGAAGGGGAAGAGTACAATGGGGGTGGAGAAGGAGGTTGGAGTCAGGCCAAATGTCAGGAATGCTTCAAGAGGTGAAGGGAGTCCTGAGATTTTCTGAGAAGAGAGATACACAAGCAGAATTCCCATTTCTATGGGCTTTAATATTTATACAACCACCCCTTGAGGGTAATTACCCCTATTTTAGAGGTGAGAAAATGGAGGCTTAGAAAGGGAAAATGTTCACCCAGCAAGGAAGCCCAGGGCTAGGACTCCAATCTGAATGCAGCTTGGCCACATCCCTCCCTCTGCTATCGTTTAGGGATTAAGTGAAGCTGAAGGTCGGGGCAATGGGCTACAGAGAATATCACTGTCACAGGCTCAGAGTGGCTTCTAATCTGCAAAAAAAAGGTACATGGCCATTCTAGTCCTTGAGTTATCTGTGGCTAAGCATGCTGCAGGCGATATCTTAGGATACTGCTGGGGGCTTGACCAAGGTTCCTTACATCTCAATTATTCAGAATATACCCCCAAACAGCCTATTCTCAAGCATTTATCACATCGTGGTCACCGATGTTATCACTTAACGATGAAAAATCACACTTTCAACAAGAACATTCAGCCCTCCCCGCCCCTTACCGATTGAAATGATGAGGTCTCTCCTGAGGACAAACCCCACCAGCCTCTGAGACTCTCGAGATACAACCACAGGGTAGCCACTGTAGGTGGTCTCACTGATTAGCGTCTCTACGTCCTCCACAGTCATGCTGTCCTGCGTGAGGACCATGAGCGTCGGGTCACTTCGACGGGGCCTCATCACATCCATTGCCAGAGTCTTATGGGTGAACTCTTCTTTTGCTTCTAAGAATGGGTATCCATTGAGGCGAATGTGGGCATCGTAAATGCCCTCTCGTCCAATGGCGTCTGCCACCCATTTGCTGGTCATAGCTGCAGCCATCAGGGGCACAATGTACTCCAGGCCACCCGTGAGTTCAAACATGATGACAACTAGGGACACAGTCATACGAGTCACTCCACCTGAAAAGTAGAATATTTGTAGAAAGACATTAGGGCCTCATTAGGGAAAGTCAATTTAGTCAATCAAGAAGCATCTATTAAAGCACCTACTATGAGCCAGGCACTGTACTAACCATAAAACAGACCCTGGCCTCAAGGAGCTTACATTCTAATGGGAGAGACAACATGCAAATAACACTCTCCATACAAGATACGGTGTAAATGGGAGGTCATCTCCTGCAGAGTGTAAGATGGCAGCCAGGGAAACCAGGAGGGGGAGGTGAGGAGGGAGAACACTCCAGGCTGAGGGGACACAGCCAGCCCAAAGGCATGGTGACTGGACTGCAGGGGGAAGTGGAAGGGGCCAGCCTGGGAAGGGCTTTCCATGTCTTTACACACACAGGATTTGATATCTGAGCCTGGAGCCAACAGGGAACCACCAGAGTTTCACAAATAGAAGGGTGGCTTGGTAAGAACACTACTTTAGGAAAATCTCTTTAGGGAGTGCCTACCAATAAGGGCAAGAAGAGCACCAGTGCGATGCCAAGTGTATGAGCTCAGTTCCAGAAAGTTCAACATAATTAAATGCCATCTACACTACAGGCCAGTGGGACAGACCCTAAGAAAAGCACCTGCCCTGCAAGCTCAGGCTATAGCACAGCCAGCATATACAAAACACAGAGCAAACAAGGCATGTGGGGAGAGGGGAGGGGGGTGGGACTAGAAGACCTCTCAGACCCCTTGGAATTCTGCCAATCTGACTGACTCCCTAAAGCAATGTCTACACATCTAAAGCATTCTTTCTGAAAGCCCTTTGAGACCATAAATTCACAAAGGGTGCTGATGTTTGTTCCAAATCCCTTGCTTTGGCTCACCACCTTCGTTTTATGACATCACAACAACCTAGGCCTAGCCTCTTGTTTCACAGAGAGGGAAACTGAGCCAGAGAGCAGACCCAACCTGCTCCAGAATCCATCATAGGCAGCAGGCTTGGCCCAAAGGTAACGGTCTGTACGCTGTACTGAGAGCTCCCACCTACTGCTACCTGCAGGTAACATGAAATGGACAGCACCTGGCTCAAACCAACACCTCTGTGTTTACCTAAGCAGGCTGCCGCGCCAACCATCGCATAAAGGCCAGGTGTGATACAATCAGCTCCTTGGCTGCACCAACCGCTGAAGATGGGCCAGTCATGGTGATAGTAAGCTAGCTGTTCCACTGCCACACCTAGGAGTCTTCCTGCTATGGCGCCAACAGCCATGCTTGGAATGAAGAGACCAGAGGGAACCTGCAAAAGGAGGAATGTGTGATTAATAAGCAGTGACTTTCCAAAAAACCCAGACTGTATGCTTCTAGGGATAGAATGACAATTGCTTTATCTGTGTGGTCCCAGAAAGGAACTTTCACCAAAGCACAAAGTTAGTTTTGAAGACGCCTTTCAATCCCACTGGATCTCAGGCATCTTGGGGCCAGATACCTTGCTTGAACTGGGAGCCATGTAGGGCAAGAACCTGAGCTCTCCAGACCAGAGTTAGAGGCCAAAACCACAGATAGCAAAGAGCACTTGTCTAAAGAAAAGGAAAAACAGGGAGTTGCTCTCCTAAGCAGATATTTTTCCATACTCGATTCTTTGTGCTTAGAAATCTGAACTGTGATGGCTGCTCACATGAGGCTGCTCACACTCTCAGAGCTGGAAGGGTCCTCAGAGGCCATCTGGCCCAAGCCAGCCCTGATCAGGTACCCCATCTACAACATCCTTGGCAGATAGGGATGGCCATGATAGAAACGGCCACTGACGTCCCTTCCAGCCCAGAGAGTTTGTGGTCAACAGAAAATTACGGAATACTTTGTGTCTGACTTCGGAATATCCTTTGGTCCTTCCATTTGACTACGGCTGGGCTTCATTTCAAACTAAATAATGAAGCCACGTTGTAAAAACCATCCAGAGTGGAGATGAATTATATCATCTCAGACAATGTTCCGGACCCAACAGAGCTTCTCTCTCTCCTCTTACTGTTTTGCCTGGCTCACATTTTCCCAGGGTGGTGGTGGGAGTGCAGGCTGCAGACATAACTCAGTGTCTTGGTAGAAAAGGCCCTTGATGGTGGCTAGGTTTAAGTAGGGGAAGAATTGTTGAAATTTTTCCCTTTTTGTTTCTTTTGGAGTGTGAGTCAAAAAAAGAGGTGAGGCCATTTTCAAAGGGAGTGAAAATAAAAGCCTAGCACACCAACTTCTGCTAGTAAATGTTTCAGTATCTGTCCAGGCACAGAACTGGTCCTGGTCATCAATTATAAAAACAAGCCTGAATCCTTGGGGAAGATATCAGGTCACCTGGAAAGGGTCAACACTGCCATTCCAATACTGCTTAGCTACAAAATGTACTCACAAAAAAAACACAGAAGATTCCCCATTCCTTCCACCACCCAGTGCTGTCTCCTGCCCTTTATGAGGGGCACAGAGACAAGGAGAGCTTATTACTTGCTTCACCTTTCATAAAAACTTAAGTTGGGGAACATAGTAGAGAGAGGAGATTTTCTAGCAAGCTCCAGAACACATAAAAAAGGGGTGTGAGATGGCAATGGAGAGCCATGCTTCCCAAGTGCCCTAGCAGACCCTTAGAGTGTGTGATGGGCATGTGAGCAGAGCCTGTGCAGGCGACGACCCCTCACCTTCATGCCAAAGGTGAAGATAGTGATGAGAATCTTCATAACAAGGGCCAGAGAGAGCTGCCACATGGCTGCGTAGACCCCCGCACCAGCTGCCCTATCTGGCAGCTTGCCCCCTTTGGTGGTAGTGAAGTTGTTCACATAGTCACAGAGCTGGGAGGAGTCCAGGAGGCCACAGTCATTGAAGAGCTCAGAAATCAGCTCGCTGGTACTCATGCGTGTATACTCATTGGGGAAAGCCAGGATGCCCGTGATGGCTGTCACGACCAGGACCTCCAGCACCGGGTACTTGCCCAGCTGGGTGTTCTTGCGCTTGCGGCACCACGCAATGTTGCCTCGGATAAAGAAGGCTCCCCAGAGGCCCCCAAAGATCCCCAAGAGCACAAATGGCACAAGCTCCAGGAGATGCCATGGAGTATGAAACTCGACATAAAACAGAACCAGCCGGCTGTTCCCAAAAGGGTTGATGGAACGCAGAGTAAATGCTGCCACCAAGGCAGCGAAGAAAGATCGCCACAGGGTTTTGAGGGGGAAATAATAACTGACCTGCAAGGGAAAAGAGGAGAAAGCCAAATCAGACAGCCAAGCATTGGGGGGATGAGGAACTGCCACAGGCCTGAGGCCTAGGGAGCCACACGGTCCCAATGCCCTTCTCCAGGCCCAAGTTCCAGGGAGCCACATGCTTCCAATGCCCTTCTCCAGGCCCAAGGCCACCAGAAGGGTCACTCAGAAAACACAGGGACTTCAGAGATTTTGTGAGGGATCAGCTTTACCTCTTCCAGGCTGAATAAGACCCCGCCAATGGGAGCTCCAAAGGCTACAGAAACACCTGCTGCTGCCGCTGCTGACAAAACCTGCAAAAGCAAACACTCGCCATGAGCTATGTGATTAGTTGACTTCCTAACTCTGATATCTGATTTAAAAGCTCGCTACTGTTTAATTAAGATTAATACTGTTACTATTACCACCATGAGATACATCTCCCATTTCCTGTTGACCAAAATTCAATTCAGTTTCATTTGATCTGTGCAGGCACCACAAGAAGTGAGGTTTAACCGTGATTTATTACAATTTTAAATGTTATAAATGGTTTGACTGTTGACAACCTATTCATCTAAGAGCCTGAAGCACCTAGAGAGTCTCTCTTTTGTAAGGAAGATAGACTTGGGAATTATTCTAAAACTGCCCAAACCAGGGCAGCTAGGTGTCACAGTAAAGAAAGCACCAGCCCAAGAGTCAGGAGGACCTGAGTTCAAATCCAGCCTCAGACACTTAACACAAAACTTGCCATGTGACCTTAGGCAAGTCACTTAACCCCAATTGCCCTGCCTTCCTTCCTCCAAAAAACAAAAATAAAAAACCAAACAAAGCCCAAAAAACTGCCCAAACCAAGGAGTCCAGGGCACACACCAGAGCTGGCACTTGGTGTCAGGCGGTCCTCCCTTAGAGGGAGCCTGAGGCATTTACATAGGGGATTCAACTGGACAGTCAAAAGCATTTTTAGGTGAGACCCTCCCCCCAATACACTCAACGACATGTCTGGACTATCTCAGAGGATATACCAATACTCGGAGTCCTCAGGCAATCTACTGACCTTCCGTGCTATTATATTTACGTATGATGATAAAGACCATACTAGATGCTCATTTGACTACTGAGGATAACATGTCTTTTATATCATAGTAATATTAAGAATATACAACAGCTCAGAAATGGTGACTGACATGGGGAAGAAACTGAGTATGGTGACCCACCAGACTGTCAGGGCATCTACCCAATCAATCAACAAGTGCCCATTATATGCCACAGGATTATGGCTTTAGAGCTAGAAGGGGACCTCAGAGGTCACCAAGGCCATCCCCACCCCTTACAGATGAAACAAGAATAAGATGACAGAGGCATGGTAAGAAAGCTATTTATTAGAAAAGGATCTGGGAGTCTTAGTGAACTGCAAACTCAATATGAGTCACCAGGGTGATACGTCATCTTAAGTTGCATTAAGTGAAATCTATGCCTAAAACCAAAGAGGTAACAGTCCTTCTGTTCTCTGCCCTGATCAGACCACATCTAGAGGAGTTTTTGCATTCAGGTCTGGGTGCCACATTTTAGGAAGCACTTTGATAAAGTGGAGATTGGCCAGAAGAGGTGACGAGGAGTGGAAAAGGCCTTGAGATCATGCCACATGGCCGGGGGGGGGGGGGGACGGTCAGCTGGAAAGACTGGGGTTGCTCAGCCGGGAGAAACTTTCCCACTAACACAGGGTGAAGGATGATGCCTATCTCACTGCAATCACTCGGCATTGATCTGGAGATGCTAGCTATAGCAGTAAGGAAGTAAAAAGAAATTAAAGAATAAATAGTGGATCAGAAAAGGCTAACATGTTTGTACTTATGGATGATGCAATGGTTTATTCAGAAAACATGCAAAAAAAAATCAAGCAAGAGAATATATCACTTCTACAAAACAGAGGGATGTAAAATGAGCCATAAAATAGTTGGTACTTCTGGATAGAACGTAGAGGAGGAAAAATCGACAGAAAAACCATTCAAGATGAGGCAATGTGTGAGTATCTGGAAATTCATGTTCCATGCCATACACAGGACTTTGACGACTACACCTAGACACAATTTTTATGGAAATAAAGAAAGAAGTAAATAATTGGAGAAGTAGCTCATATTCATGCTCAGAGGGCCCTAACACAGTCAAGCTGACAGGTCTATCGAAATTCATTTAGAGATTAAAATTCATATGGAAAAACACGAGGCAAAGAATAGTAATGAAAAGAATGAAAAAATCAGGCTGGAGGATGGGACAGCTCACCCTAAAGCAGGGATGATCAGAACTGTCAGGACCCTGGATAAAAACCAGACCAGATCAATGAAAGCCCCATTTTAAACCAAATGCATAGAGCAATCTAGTATTCAATGAGCCCAAGGTGCTGGAAAAATGGGATGGTGGGCTGGGAGGAGAAAGGGAGAGGCCATCATCTTACACCAAGCCCCATAAAAGGTCTCAAACCCATCAATGATCCAAGTACGGTATAATGTGAGGAGACAGCATGATGGCAAGAGGGATGAGCTTGATGCCCAGGGGTCTACAGAATCCCCTCCTGAACATTTACAAGCTATGTGACCACGGACACATCGCTTCACCACATTAGCTTACTTTCCTAATCTGTAAAATTGGGAAAGCACAGTAATGCTTGAGAGCCTTCCTCACAGGGTAGGTAGGAGGTACGGATGAGATAACGTGTGTACGAGGCCTTGGCAAACCTCAAAACATCCTAGGGATGTCATAGCCATTTGATTCTGTTTTAAAAAAAACACCCTGAAAATGAAAGGAGACACAGAGATATCTTTTTCTCTACTGGGTATGGTGAACCAGGCTTCCATGTCAACTCGAAAGGAAATCTCCAGTTAGGGGCCCCAGAGCTCTCAGTTTGGTCATCTGCTAGAAAACATTTTCATCTACGACTTGGAATAAAAGCATGGATGGAAGGCTTAACAAATTTCCAGATACCACAAAACTGGGAGGAAAAGTTAGCACACCAGATGACAGAATTGGGATCCAAAATGATCCTGACAGACTCAAATATTGAGCTGAGCATACTAAGATTACATTGATTTCTATTCACTTTTTTTTTCCTTTTTGTATGGGGGAAGGCAGAGCAATTGGGGTTAAGTGACTTGCCCAAGGTCACACGACTAGTACGTGTTAAATGTCTGAGGCTGGATTTGAACTCAGGTCCTCCTGACTCCAGGACCAGTGCTCTATTCACTGCACCACCTAGCTGCCCTATTTCTATTGACTTTAAAGTGTTATATTTGGTTTCAGAAAATCAATTTCATAAATACTAGATGAGGGAGTAGAAAGCAGTTCATCTGAAAAATATCGGTGGTAGATGAGCTCCAAATGGACACAGGACTTAAGATACAAAGGATGAGGTCATAAACAAATTAGAGAACCAAGGAAGAGGGGGAAGTTCATGACTAAGCAAGTGGTAGAAATGATCACATGAGATAAAATGAGACCGTTTTGATTATATGAAATTGAAAAGGTTTTGTACAATTCTAACACAGTTGAAATGAGAAGAAAAGCAGGTAACTGGGGAAATAACCTTTGTGACAAGTTTCCCTAATAAAGTTCTCATTTCTAAGATATATAAGGAATTGATTCAAATGTATAAGACTAAGAGTCATTTCCCAATAGATCAATGGTCAAAGGTTATTATGAACAGGTAGTTTTCTTTTTGTTTTCCTTTTTGGAGGGCACTTGGGGTTAAGTGACTTGCTCAGGATCACCCAGCTAGTAAGTGTTAAGTATCTGAGGCCAAATTTGAACTCGGGGCCTCCTAACTCCAGGGCCGGTGCTCTATTCACTGCGCCACCTAGCCGCCCAGAGGCAGTTTTCAAAGGAAGAAACCCAAGCTACCAATAACCAGATGAAAAAATTCATCAAATCATTAATAATTAAAGAAATGTAAATTAAAATAACTCTGAGGTTCTACCTTATACCCCTCAGATATCACAAAAGAGAAAAATGGACAAATGCTGGAGGAGCTGTGGGAAAACAGGTACTTTAATATATTGTTGGTAGAGTTGTGAACTGATTTAGCCTTTCTGAAAAGAAATCTGGAACTAGGTCCCCAAAGTTATTAAACCGCGCATACTCTTCGACTCAGTGAATACTAGGCCAATATTCCAAAGAGATCAAAGAAAGAAGAAAAGGACCCGTTTTTACAAAAATGTTTACAGCAGCCAAAAACCAGAGACTAAAGGAGTGCCTGGGACAGCAAGGTGGTACAGTGGATAGAGTGCCAGACCTGGGATCAGAAAAACTCCTCTTCCTGAGCTCAAATGTGGTCACAGACATTTACTAGCTATGTGACCCTAGGCAAGTCACTTAACCCTGTTTGCCTCAGTTTCCTCATCTGCAAAATGAACTGGAGAAGGAAATGGCAAACCACTCTAGTATCTTTACCAAGAAAACCCCAAAGGGGATCATGAAGAGTCAGAAACAACTGCAAAATGACTGAACAACAAAAAAGGAGTGCCTACCTATTAGAGAATGGCTGAACAAATTGTGATAAAGGAATATAACAGAATATGATCATTTCATAAGAAATGAAACGCTGAGAAGACTTCTACGAATTGATGCAGAGTGAAACGAGCAAAATGAGAGCAATTTCTACAATTCTAACAACATAGAGAAAGACAATTTTGAGAGGTTTTAGAACTCTTATCAAGGCAACAAGGAACCCCAAGCCTAGAGGACTGAAGACGAAGCACAGAGCAGTAAGGAGTTGAAAAGGCAGAAGGAGATGTGGCCAGTGGGGGACTTAGTTGTCTGGACTCTGCATATTTTATGAGGGTTTTCTTTTTAATTAAAAAAAAAAACTCTTTGGAGTGGCTAGGTGATGCAGTGAATAGAGCACCAGCCCTGGAGTCAGGAGGACCTGACTTCAAATCTGGCTTTAGACACTTAACACTTTACTAGCTGTGTGACCTTGGGCAAGTCACTAAACCCCAACTGCCCTGCCTTCTCTCCCCTACAAAAATTAAAAAAAAAACAAACCTGTTCAATGCAAGGGCAGTGGGAAGGAGAGCTAATAATTTTTTTTTTAATTTTTAAAATTCTTTCTGGGAGAAGCTGTGTTCTGCAAGCAGAGTGTTAAACAGTGGCCCAAAACACCAATGTGAGCTTTGAGCTTAGCTCTTCCTAACTCCCAATTCTGGAGCATTGAGAAGCAATGAAGGTGACTGGCCCTCTGTCCTCTTCCCTGGTCAGGCTTTGTCCTGGGCACCCCATTTTGTTAAAGATATTGCCAGGGTGTCTAGAGAGAAAGCTACGAGGATCCTCCCTTGGCCAGGAGGTGCATAGTGGGAAGGCTTTGACTGCAGACACAAAAAAAGTATATGGGTGAGATAGGGGAGCTACTGAGTAGAGATCATGAAGGAAAACAAAACACAGAAGGAAAGAAAAAAAGTATCACGGAAACATTTTTTTAAATGCACCAAAGAGAGCAAAAGGAAGTTCAAATGGGGCTGCAGACAAGCAGGGCAGCTTTGTTTCAATCAGGTTAAATGTAATCCATATTTTTAAAAAACAACTCTACAAAGGAGTTCTCAGTTACATATGAAATCCCCTGCTTCTGTTTTCCTTTATATACTGAAATGTCCATGTTTGGTACTGTTTAAATTCATAATAAACAAAGGAAAAAAAGAAAAAGCAGAGAGAAGGGCCTTCAAACCATCCCACGTGAGGCAAGGATGTGAACTTGAAACAGAGACATGAAGCATGCTGGGGGGACAGGAGAGAGCTGCCTTCGAGTTCTGGAAGGGCTGACAGATGCAACATTGATTAGACTTTTCTGCTTGACTCCAGAAGACAGAATTAGGAGACTGGAGTCTCTGCCTCTCCCATACCCCCCTTTCCCCTAATTTCAAAGGCATCACTTGTATAGATTGTCAAAGCATCCCCAGTTCTCCCCTCCTACAGAGAAGGATTACCCAACCCAACTCTTCATTAGTCTGGCCGTCCCCTGTGACCCCATGCTCAGGGTCCAATATGGCCCTTCCCTCTCCCAACCCTTCTTCCTTCCTAGGGTTCAGTATTCCCACTGGCAGGAACCAAGCAATGTCTTGAAATCCCCCTGTATTTGATCATACTATGCCCCAATTACCACCTACCCTGGAGAAAAGCTATGGAGATGTGCTAAGTTGGGGTGAGTTAAACTTGGTCAGGCATCATCCCATCTTTGACTTGGTTGGAAGGGCCCAAATTTGGGCCTCCTGTGGGAATCCTCCCCAACAAATGATCGCCTTGAGTGTTGCTGGTGACCTCCACAGGCAGCCCATTTACCATTTACCTTCCTCGTGCCACCCACCCCCTTCTGTACAAGGCCTTCCAAGGATGACAGGCAGGCCATCGGGACGAAAGCCATGAAGACCACTTGGTATTTGGCCCTTTGGCTATTTCTTTACCTCTCGGCGCTTGGCCTCGTTTTTCCGGTACTTGGTGAAACAGTGGCACAGGATGTTTCCACAGCAGCATGCAACATGCACAAGGGGGCCTTCTTTGCCCAGGCTTAGGCCGGACGATACTGCCAGCACCAGAGTGATGGTTTTAATGATCAGCGTCCACTTTCCCAAATAGCCTCGAATGATGAAACCACTCAGAATTGTCTTGATCTGTAAGTGCGAGCACAAGAAAGGTCACATATTCCCTGGGCATACACCATTGGACAAGCAACGACAACCCTGAAGCACAACTCAGCGGTGTCCCATATACACTCCCCAAAGGCTCTTCCAACAAATTCCCAGGCTCCCACATTGCTCTTGTTGCACAGTGGTCAGCCAATGGGGTGGAGCAAGAAACCAATTAATGTGAGTATACCTTTTCCCAATCCTCAAAGGACTAGGGAAGCAGATGGTTAAGGGCAGTCCCTTGCTGCAGCAAACCCTTCTCAGTGGTCATTCTAGGTAGCCAACATTGGGGGAACAGAATCAGTCTGTAAGGTGGGGCCCAACTCTACTTCTCTGCAGTGGGTGGAGGCTGTTTTGAAACAACATTCGTTGTTCCCCCAATCCCACTGGAATTTCCGAAATGGGGCATTCTGAACAGGAGAACAATGAGTACATCTTAACTGGAACTAGTTCTCTATGACATCAATCGTATATAAAAGCCAACTCTCAGATTAACTATATGTAGTGGCCCCAAAGCAAATGCTCAGGCCAGAGAAGTCTACTGGTCTGGACTCAGGCAGGGAAAATAGCCTTGTTAGTCTGAGCAAAACAGTATGGGGAGGGCCGAGTTACTGGGGTGAAATGCTAGAAAATCTTCCTACAGGTTATGGATGGCCTGCTAATGTGTATTATGCACTCCATGAACAGAGGTTATGGCGGGCTGATGATATATTATACAAGGAGAATGAAGATTCTAATAAAATGAATCTTAGAGAACAACTGATTCCAATTTCTTAGGCCTTTGGACATTGCAAACTTTTTCAGAATCTCCTAAGTAGCACAGCGTATCAGAAAGAGCTGGAGTCTGCCCTTGGCCCAAGCTGTGTGTTCCCCTTGCCCTCTCTGGGCCTCCATCCCTTTCTCCCTCCCTCCTCTAACAAATAAGGGGCTTGGACAAAGGCCCTGCTGAGGTCTCTGGCAGCTCCACACTCTTCCTCTAGGATCCTAGTAAAGGGCTGTCCACACTACAGAGTATAGACTTTGGATTACATGCACTCCCAGGAGTCGGCCTGGGAACCAAGCCACAGCTTCACTGAGAAAAGGGTTTGGGCCGTTTCTAGGCTAGGGACTCCTAGTGTGTTCCAGGTGTCAGGGACTGTTTTCCAGTTGAAAAGAAGATGATGGACAATTTCTTACGTCTTAGCAGCAACTCACCTCAGGGATTCCAGAGCCACAGGCATAGGGTGCGAATACCCTAACAAGGGAGACAGCCAGAAGGGCGAACAGGAGGGCCCAGAGGACGTACATAAAATAATTGAGGATGTAGGCAAAGGCTCCCTAGAACACAAACACAAGAGAGAGAATGAGAGAGAGCGAGAGAGTAAGAGAGGCAGAGAGAGACAGAGAGTGAGAGAGCAAGAGAGAGACAGAGGCAAAGAAAGAGACAGAGAGACTGAGAGCAAGAAAGTGAGAGAGACAGAGAAACAGAGAGAGACAGAGAGTAGGAGAGAACAGGCTCAGAGTTGGATGAGGTTGTCCCAATCAGGAATGAAACTACTTAGAAAAATGGTTTTCTGGAAAGGTCATGAAGGAGACATGATCTACATGAACCCTCAGGAGACGCCCCTTCCAGAGTTTGAGAAATGAGTGCAGAAACACACTGTCAGCTCATTTGGTGAAACCATTAGCTTGCCACTGCAAACAAGATGTTTTATTACAGTAAAAACAACTAGCTCTGTCAGTGAACAAGCCTTGCAGGGCCTCAGAGGGTGTTGGGGGCACAGAGAGGGAGCCTGGTTGTTATTAGGAAAGAGCACCCCCACTTTAGTGGGGAGCTTGAGGAGGAGAGCTGATCTCAGGCACCTGTCAGCAGCTGCCACCATCACAAAGGGTAGAAAAGGAATTTGCTCCGTGACAGAAGCAATTCTGAATCCTGGGAAACCTAGATAGCTGCCAGGATGATTTGGGTTTTTTGTTTTGGGGGCTATCTTGTGCCCAGATCTGTGAATCTGTTGGTGCTGAAGCTGGTGTTAGGCAAGAAGATCACTTAGGAAGCTCCTGCAACCCAGGCGTGAGGGCATTCAGGCTCACAGGAGGTGGGAGAGGAGAGACAAGCATTTCATAAGCACCTACTATGTGTAGGCAGCGTGCTAACCTCTCATTTGAATGGGGAAAGAAAGCTAAAGAGCTGAGGGAGAAGGGAGAGTCACCTCTCTCTTCCATAAAGCTGGGTCCTTGTGCCTAGGAGGGCTAGAGACTCCCAGCTTCCCATGTCGAAACATACAATCTGCTGTCACTGACAAAGACCTGGCAGGACAGAGATGGCCCTATTACCTCAGACTGGTTGATGAGCAGCTGTGACCAGGTGTTCCACTCAAGGCATCTGTCTCTGTCTTCAAAGGTGACTTGTTCAGAGTTCCAGCAGCAATGCTCATGGTTGAACCAGAAGGCCCTCAGGCAGACTCCTTCCTTCAAGTCAGTCATCCAATGAGCAGAGATGTCTATCAAGCCGGCTAGGGAGCCTGGAGGGAAAGGCCAAGCTCATATCTGTGCCATTTTCCTTAGGAAGTCGAGCACTTTCATTTACAGAAGACCAAACTTTATTTTTTGACATTCTATTTCCTCTCACGCTCTGAACTTGACAAACACACCTGACCCCACGATTCTCTAACCAAGGACAGTTTGGCCCTTTTTTTCACTAAAACATACAGGATGTCCCAAAGTCTTCATGCACCCATACGCAAAATTCCAAAGCCACCCTCCCTGTCCGTGTTTCCCTTTGACCCCATTCTGACCTCTCCTGACCTTTGTGCCTTCAAAGAAAGGAGTTACTGCCAACGTCACCCTCTTGGCATTTTATTCACACAAGCATACTCTGATACACGAAGCTGATGCCGGGGGTGACCAACTTTACGGGAGGACTCACCCCCCCACTCACTTCTGCTTGTCTGGTATTCCTTTTGCTCCCGGGTCACCATAACCCTCCAGAACCTGTTTCCTTACATCTCCCTCACTAGCTTCCACATCCACCTCGAACCCTTGTAAATGGAGAAATTAACACTGTGGCTCACTGCTCAGCCTGCCTTGGGTTTGCTAACAGTGAGGATTTCCCAGTCTTACCGCCTTGGGACACACTCCCAACTTTGCTCTGCTGAGGCTTCTTTGCTGTCCAGGTATGGCACTGAGGGGCAGTGCCAGGGCTTCCCCCACCTTCCCCACCAGGATAGCCAGTGAGCTCAGAGGCTGTTTTGGCTCTCTCTAGGTTGTCTTTTAAATGCAAATAGGCCTTCATCCAAGACAACCAGCTCCTTACACAATGGGAAGATTGACCATACCTGCTAAGAGCCCGATGAGCAGCATCAGCAGCCAGCCCGAAAAGGCATCGCTCACACGGTGAATCAGGGCCCAGGTGGACTCTTTGCTTTTATTGGTGATCTGGAGAGAAACATGCCGCAGCACAGATTACATACTGGGTGGCTCTGACATGCTGACTTGCTTGCCTTTCTGATACACACGTCATGCATTCACTTAAAAACAAAGTAATCTCACTGTCTCCTGGAAAGGCACACAGAGTTAGACTTAATAGAAAAGTCACCCCTGAAATTCCCCAATTTTCTCCATAAATTGGAGGCTGCACTAGTGTAGTAGACCAGACTTTCACGCTCCCCCTCTTCTATGAGGCAGATATGCAGAAAGAGTACAATCTTGTTGGGTGGATGCTTTCACTGGATCTATGAATGAGTAAAGAAAGTTTCAGGGGAGTTAATCTGCAAGTCTTGTTTGTGACTCCCTGTTTGTTTGTGACTCCGGACATGGTCCTAGGATTAAGTCTTAATGAATAATTAGCCTTGGGCTAGGGTAAGGAGTGGTCAGGACTAAAGAAGGGTCCTTGCATTTCAATTACCTCAGAGTCTCTGCTATAAGGTATATAAACCCTGTGATTTTCTTGTACTTTGGCTCTGTAATAAACAGACTATCGAATACATCCCCGTCTCTCTCTTTTATTCAGCTGGTTGCTGGGCCATATTACTGTGCTGGTCACAGCACACTAGCAGGAGCACCTGCCAAACTGGCATTCTCACTTTCTGATGTCCCTCAGTTCTGTCAAGACCACTCCTGATTCTTCAGTGCCCATGAATTCCATCTGCTCGATTACTGGTCTGCACTTCTCTCCCTATCTGACTTTCTTCTCTCTGATTTCTTGGGAAAGGAGGTTTATCAATTAAAGCTCTAAACCTCTGGATTTGGCAGCAGGCTCTCTCTGCTCTTGACATGCCCCTTCTTCCCACCCAGACTCCACTTCTTCCCTTTTCAGGAATCTCACATACCAAGAAATGCCTTCCCTGGTTACATCCTTTGTTATCCCTTCCCCAGGCAGTTCATGTTAGGCCTTAAGTCCTCCCTTGAGAGTTCAAAAAATGGACCATAATAAAGGTCAGTGTGGCTTTAAGCATTAATTGGTCTCTCTTTTACAAAAAGCAACCCAAGTCCTAAAGTGACTAGAAACAGACTGGAAGCACTGTAACATAAATAAGTAATACCAGCAAAAACACTGTTTCAATGATGATTAAGGACACAATCTGGAATATCTCTTCCAGGATCACACTACCTTGGAAGTACCAATAACTTGCAGACCCTTAGAACTAGCTCTGATAATTGCAGCACAAAAGAGCTTAAAGTTTGGGACAGTGCCTTCCGATCCCCAGGCAAGCAGAGCTCAACTTCAACATAAAATTCAAAGTCCAGAAACAGGCTGAGAAAATGAGCAAACAACAACAAAAAAGAATTTGACCATAAAAAGCTACTATGGTGGCAGGAAAGACCAAGACATAAACTCAGAAGAAAGTGATATTAAAAAAAGCTACAAAGCCTCAAAGAAAAATGCTAATTGGCCCTAAGCCCAACAAGAATTCCTGGGAGAGGTAAAGAAAGAGATGACTGATAGAAGAAAAATTGGGAAAAGAAATGAAAGTGATGCAAGAAAATTATGGAAAGAGAATTGTTGTTTGTCTATTGTTCTCAAAGACGATCAGTGACATCAGGACTTGCGAGCAAACTGGATTTAAGTGAGACAGGGCTATGCAAATTCACCAGCCTCACTCTCTTCTCCAGTCATCTTGGTCCAGTGGCACAGAGACATAGATCAGGATGCCTGGAGATGACAAAGAGAGACCTTGGGAAATCTTGGTCTTTTTAAGATAAGGTCTTTCCCACAGCCCAGTTTGTCTGAGGCAACACCCATTCAGTGATTAAGGCAAGGTAAGAAATGAGGCCAAAAAATGACCCCTTTTATCTATTTTAAAAAAATCAACAAAACCCAACCAATCTGGGAGGGGCAGACCCTCAGGGTTTCTGGACAGACAGTCACGATTGCTATTTACACTTATTATGAGCCAACAAAGACCAACTGAGGCTTGGATTGGAGCCCATTATTCGCCAATCAGGGAGAGTCAGATTGATTTGGGTTTAAGGCACAGTCAAGTAGCTCCATTTGAATCCCAATGGCTTTATGAATGCCTGGTTTCCACAGTTCTATTTCAAGAAATTTATATTCCTTGCAAGGTCTTTCCCAGGTCTCAGTTTGTCTTAGGTAACACACATTCAGTGATTTAAGGTTAGGTAAGAAATGAAGCAAAAGATGGCCTCATTTGCCTATTCAAAAGAAAATTAAAGAGAAAAAATGAAAGCAGAATTAACAACTTGGTAAAAGAGAGGTAAGAAAAGAGAAGAAAATAACATCTTAATGCTGGAGAGGATGTGGAAAAATTGGAACACTAATGCATTGTTGGTGGAGCTGTGAACTGATACAACTATTCTGGAGAGCAAAATGCAATATGCCCAAAGGGCTATAAATAATTGCATACCCTTTGACCCAGTAATACCACTTCTGGGGTTGTATCCCAAAGAGGTCATAGAAGTGGGAGGAAGACCCATATGTACAAAAATATTTATTGCATCTCTCTTTGTGGTGGCAAAAAACTGGAAACATAGGGGATGCCCATC
>CM053582.1:58460826-58552764 GCA_028627135.1 Pseudochirops cupreus | reverse complement strand
TTTGAGAAGAGACTTTTGGCTGACTAAATGAATGTACTGTCTAGGGGTGGAGTAGTACCTGGATTGAATTGAGAACTTGCTTGCTAAAGGAACAAGTTACACTGTATTTTGACTTTCTCTGTTCTGTGAACGTTTGCTAAATAAGTGGGGTTTACTATGCTGGTAATCCGAACCTTGGAAGTTGCCTTTGCCTGGCATTACAACCCCCCACCCACACTCCCCTCCACCCAAGATGAAGGAAACATGTAAAACCAGAGCCAAACTTGTAGGTATCACAGCAGCAGGCATTATATCATAAAAAAGAATCAAATTACGACACTCTTCATAGGTTCTCATCTGGAGGTTCCAAGAAGCTGAGGGAGGCCAGAGCACTCAAATACAAGGAGAGGGAAAGTAAATGATCCAACTTTCATTTACTCCCACATGTACCCCATCAGACATCCTTGGCCACGACCCGCCACCCTTGCCTTACCTCTCGGTGCCTGTCTCGGTCTCTGGATTTCTCCCTCACCCAGTCAATGGTATTGAAGTCTTCATAGGTCCCCACTCCGGGGATAGGCTCTTCTAAGAAGTCCATCATCTTATTTGGAACATTCAGCCCTCCTCCATTGTATGACATGAAGTCTGCAGAAAAACAGGAAGCATACACATCCACACTAGTTGGTTTCTCAATTAATCAACGAGTATTTGTCATATGGCTCCTATGTCCCCAGAACTTGTGAGACACTGGGGAGCCAAGTACAAAGAGAAAAATAAATCCAACTGGTGAGAAGCTTGCACAAACACAGGCTAAGTCACACTACTGGGGAAATGAGGCATGAGATCACCTCTACAGTGTCCGTTGGGAGGGGGTGAGAAGAGCTTAAACTCCACTATCAGTGACATGCTACCAAAAGGAGACATGACAAGACTTGAGGAGCCCTAATGACTGACTGGCTCCAAGAAGGAAAGGGAGGAAGGAAAATCAGGAAGGGCACACATATATTTTAACTGTTTTACTGGGAACTAGCAACAAAAACCCAAATGTGTTCAGTAAGGGGTCACATTTTATACAAACCCTTGGGACACAATGAAGTCAAGAAGACTCTAAACCTCTTCCGTTCCAGGGCATCTGGAAATTCTGCTCCTCCCCCGGCTTTGTCTTCTTTCTTTCTAAAAAGCCCCATCCTGCTCACTGGCTGGCTCTTGCCCTGAGGGCTCCACTTGGGTCCATATGATCCTGGAGGCTCCATTTGGTATCATTTTGGTGGCAGACTCGAATTTCTTCAGCTGACCACAAGTGTTCCCAATTTGGGACTATTAGAAATAGAGCAGTTGTGAATATTTTTGTTGAGACACAGGGACCTTTCAATGGAATCACTGGATCACAAAGTCTACTTGGTCTTGTGCTCTCCAAAGCGCAATACTGATTGTTCGCCCAAGCTCCTGGATTCCAATCAATTCCTAGCCTGCCCTGACACTGACATGGCCACACCTTCAGCATCACGGTGCTATCTCAGAAGAAGATCACACTCTGCCAACAACAAGAGGTTCTTGGGAATTTCCCACTGACCACAAGTTCTCCCATTCTCACTCTTGCCTTTCATTGCTGTGCATGATCCATGACTCCCTCCTGACTTTTCCAATTCACCTCCCTGACTCTGGCTTCATTTGCTTTCACCACCCAATAGGGTACCACATGACCTGTCCTGATCTACTGTCCCAGACTCCTTGGGTCACTCCATCCCCTCAACCTTTCCTAGGACCCACCCTGCAAATCCTCAGCTCCTTGGCCACTGCCTAAATCAGATCATCCCTAGGAAAAGTGACAAAAACAGAAAGGAATCCACCTGCTAGGTATTCCTGGTCTGACAACTCAGTTGGGTTCTTGCTATTAGATCAACACTCCTCCTCAAGCCTTCTTAGTGCCAGCCCTCTTCCATCACTGCCAGCAACTGCTCCAAACTGTTGCTTCATCCCACTCCCCCACCGCACTCCCAGCACACAGAGCACAGGCTGAGGCCATCTCACCAAGCTTTCTCAGATCCTGCTCGTCAAGTGTACCGAATTTTTCATCAATTCTCTCCTCATTCTTGCCTCCCTCTGGGCATGGAAGCAGGAGTAGCCATTAGTGTCAATCCTATCCCCTGCCATGTCCAGCAGACAGCAACCCTCCCATCTGCTCACAAACATGTTCAAGTCTTTTCAATCTTAAGAAAAAAGCCTCCTCTTGATCCTTCTGGCCCATCTTCACCTGGGCCCATATGTCTCCTCTCACCCTCTTACTACTAAATGTCCTGAAATAGTGGTCCACCAAGGGCCACGGCAAAGCCCACCCAGTGGGCACACTGGCCATGCCTCACTTCACACCTGGGGCCCACCACTTTTCTGCCAGCACTCTGGTGAAGTTGGTCAGTGTTGTTTTCCTCATGACCTCACCCCTTAAGCTCACTCTGCTTTTTAACATCCCTATTTTGGCCTCTGGTAGCAACATGCACCTGCTCTCCCAGGCTTGTACCTTTAGGGTCCTCTTTGGCTATGAGAAAGGAAGGAGAAGCAAGTATCAACTGATGATGCCCCTTTGCAACATCACTGGAAGGCACATCTGGCCTCTCCCCTTGATCCCCTATCATCGACAGCCTTCAATCACCTGGGGCAGTTAGGTGGCACAGTACATAAGCACATGACCCAGGGCAAGTTATTTTATCTTGCCTCAGTTTCTTCATCTGTAAAAGGGGGTTGTTGCAAGGATCAAAGGAGATATCTGTAAAGTACTTAGCACAGTGCCCAGCACAGAGTAGCTGCTTAATTAATAAATGGGAGCTATTATCAACTACTCTTATTGCCAGGACTCTCACTCTCCCCCCGCCCCAGTTCCTCTCTATCTGTCTCATGCAGTCTTCACAAAGCTACCCAAAGAAGCACTAACATGTGGAAGAAATCTTCTGCAAGTGATTCTGCCACTAAAGATGTCTTCAGTGGCTCTACTGCCTATCAGCCTCAAGCTGGTCAGCCTGGCACCTTTCCAGGCCTCTTCCTTCTTCCTCCCGCTCCCCACTCTATGGCCAAACTGCACTATTCTCTGCCCATCACCCTGCCTCCACCCCAGACACCTCCAGGCCCTTAATGCTAGGGTTTCTCACGCCTAGAATGCCCTCACTTCCCTCTACACACCAACTTCCCGCTCATTCTTTAAAGCCCAATCCATATGCTCCCTCCTTCCATGTCCTCGGTCATTTTCTCAAATGTATCTCCCAGAACTAAATCCAATATTCCTGGCATGGGCTGACCTGCTGTCGGGATGCTAGGTCTTCTCCCAGAAGAAGGGCCATTGAGTTCTTGAAGCTGAGCAGTACACAGCTAGAAGGCTTTTTCCAAAGAGGCAGGAGACAGCACAGATCCCTGGAGCCACAGGTGGGCACCGGCAGGCAAGGGATCGGTGCAGGTTGGAGGAAGGAGAGAACAGTGACGGCTGAGGGGGGAGTGGGAACCAGACACTAGCACTACTACAGAGGGCTGCCCCCTTTCTGGAGCATGTGTCCAAGATGGGATGAAGAGCCTTCCAAACCTCGGCAAGTCTGACGCAGTGATTCAAATGATACCATTGTCATTAGGAATCAAGAAAGTGCAGCCTGTTCAGGGGAACAAGGCTTTAGGCGAGAAGCTGAAGGGTCCCGCCCACTGAAGGCCAGGGCTTTGAGGGAGAAAGGCAGCTTTGGGAGTTAGCAATCCACTGTGTCACCTAGCAATTCCAGGATTCCAGCTGCACCTGGTGTCTTAGCAAATAAGACACCAAAGATGGGAAGAGAGGTCAGGTAACAGAGGGAGTGCAAAATCATGGCACAGCCCTGCAAGAAGCTGGACTGAGCTGCCCTGGGCCAGGCCTATGCAGGACAACAATAGGAGTCAAAGAAGCACCACGCTTGGGGCCTGAGGTGAGCCAATGGGGTCAGAGCAAAGGGCCTCATCGTGTTCAGCCTCTTGCTACAGGCAGGGGTGGAGAGGTTCGAGGAATCCAAGAGAAGCGGCCAGCAAAGATAATTCAGCTACCCTGGTGGAGGTGAAGTTACTAGGCCTAGACAAACTACAGGTCAGGGCCTGAAAGAAACTGCATCATGGCCAGTGACAGAGAGCGAGTGAGGAGCCTCACTGGCAAAGGGTTAAGTGCTCGATGTTCAAAAAAGGGAAACAGAGGGAGCCTGCAAACTCTAGGTCAATAGGCTTGACTGTGATTCTCAGCAAAATTCTAGGATACGACAGGGGTGGTGTCATCCAGAACAAGCCACAGCACAGCGACCAGCAGTGCCACAGCTTTGCCTTTACCTTGGTTGGTCTAGGTAGATTTTAGCAGCATGAATGAAATATGGAGATGCAAGTGTGATAATGGTAGAGGCATGTGGAGCTAGCTGAACGTCAGCTCGTGATACAGTCTCTAGTGGAATACCCCAGGGATCTGCACTATTTGAGAAGGGCCTTAAGAACTGTGCACAGAGCCCTGGGTCTCAAAGTAGGAAGCTCTTAGTTCAACCACTTACGAGCTGGGTAACCCTGGGCAAGGCACTTAACTTCTGTCTGCCCCTGTCTCCTCAACTGTGAAGTGAGAATAAGAACCCCAGGGCTGTTACAAAGATCAAATTCTGTAAAGCACTTTGCAAACCTTCAGTACCAGGACATGAGGAGCACAGGTGTACTGGAAGAAGCCAAGCTAGATTGGGGGAGGCAACTGGAGGTGAATGGAAATGAAAGAATGGTAAGCGGTGGCAGGGGAGGGGCTGCTGACTGGCTCTGTATCACTGAAATTAAGAGAGGAGAGGGTGGAGTTTGCTAGCCTTAGGACAAGGATGTAGTTAATACCTTTTGGCTGGGCCTCTCACCCTCAAAAGTGCTGTGATGGCAGAAGACAGCCTCAGTTCAAAGAAGCGAGACTGGGCCTGCCTTCAGCGGCTCTTCCTGGAGATGAACTCCTGAAGGCAAGAGGTGCGGGGGTTGGTGCCTGGTCCTAGGCTGGGCCCAGTCCAAATAGCCAAGCTTTCCCTTGTCTTCATTTGGTGGTGGTGGCAATGAGCTGGAGCACAGTAACAGTGAAGCTGAGGACAGGTAGTTGGGGGAGGAGCTAGAGAAGCCCCTCCAGGTCTGGGAGGAGGGTGGCTGGCTCCCTGAGGATGCCTCTCACTGAGCAGTGGAGGGTGCGGGCCTGGCAGACACTGCACTCCCTGCTCCTAGCCCGATGCAGCATTGGCCCTGGCAGGGGCAGGAAGTGATGTCGCCTGGCTAGCACTGTGGTCACTCTGCGGATCCAGGCATGAAGGGCAGCTGAGCTCACTCCCAGCTCTGGGCCCTCATTCCCCTAGAGGAAGGACAGAAGCTAAAGCCATACCTGCTCTCTACCGGCTCTGTCTCTCCAATGAGCCAGTGGTAGAAAAACCAGCACACACCTGAGAGGAAAAGGCCAAAGGCCAAATCCCATGGGTCCAGGAGAGAAGTTAATCTTAAATCTGCAAAGCAAAGTCCTTGCAGCTGTTTCAGAGCACCTGACTGGAAAGAGCAAGGCCTGGGGAGGAGAGAACTGCTCAGGCAGCATTTACTGGCCCATCTGGCCCCAGAGGGGGAGATAAAAACAAAGGGGGGGGAGGGGGCGGGGACCCAGGGCCTGAGGAAGGCTCCAAGGACTCCAGCTCTCCATTCCCATGCAGCCCAACACAAACTACTCACACCCCGAAATCCAGTAGAAAAAAAGAAACAAGGCTCCACTTAGATTCCCATGGGTTTCAGCTGAGGCAAAGGATCCTGAGAAATTGATTTTTTAAAAGCATCCGCCAGCTCTCTCTTATGATCCCCATGATGTAGCAGCCATCTGAGCTCTGCAAAGGGTCCCCCCTCGCCCCGCTTCCTGATAGCAAAGCCCCAACTTGTGCCAGTAGCAGGAGCAGCCCCCACCCCAAAGACACCCCAAAGACCGGATGACTGCATTCAGTAGCATCATCCCTCTTGGCATTCTCTTGTCAGAAGAAAAACCAATCCTGACCATCTGCTCCCAATGACCGAGTCTGAGCTCCTGCTGAGTGGTGGTCACAAAGGCCCCCACCCCATGCGGGGCTCCGAGGGGGGTGGTGGGCGGGGGCGGCTCTGTCTGCTTACCTTTACTGGTTCTGCTCCAAGCAGGAGCCCAGCACTGCGGGCTGCATGTTGCCGCTGGGCGGGAGGTGGCGGGCGGGCAGGCTGGCTGGCTGGCTAGTAGGCCAGCAGGCAGGATGCACTCACAGCAGAATGCCGGGCCGCCTGCCTGCCCGCCGCCCGGGGCGGGTCAAGAGAGAGAAACACTTGCAAGCCTTGCAATCAGCCTTGTCTCCCAGGAGCCAGCCACCCTCCAGAGCCCCAGCCACCAGCGCTCCAGTGATGTCACTGGCTGGCTCACGTGAACAGACCCCCTCGGACCAGCCTGGGGAAAAGGAGGCTTGTTGCCGAGCAGGGAAACCTTAAAGATATAGTCTCAATTAGCTGCCTGGGAAGCTGGAGCCCAAGGCACTGAGCAGCAGCTTCCAACCACTTCAGGCTGCTGAATCTCAGGGAAACAGAAGGCCCCAAGAAAGCAGGAAGGGAAGTTACATGAGCTACAGGCGAGAGCTCTTAAAGAGCAGAGCCAATGTTTACTACTGGAGAAACTAGCAGCCGGCGACAAAATCAGCTGAGCCCACCCGAACTTGAATTCTGCAAGCAGGATTTTGTGAGCTAGGAAAATGACCACAAATGACAGCAGCGCGTGATGTCCCACTTAGACGCCCAGGCCCAATGCCACCATTTTCATCTATGCTGTTGTTTCATTCAACCAGAAGCAACAACCAAGGCATGTGGTGGGTGGAAGTGGGCAGCAGAATACTACCCATGCCTTCAGGAGGAGAAAGAATAAAAATGAGCAAGGCCATAGATGCCTAGACAAGATGGTGGACCAGTCACAAAGCCAGAGCCAGGGAGAAGAGGGAGGCAGCTGCCATGCTCCCTGATGGCTAGAACATTGAGGACGGGCACCAACATACTGGGAGGCTCCTCTACAGAAGCTGCTCTATGGAAAGTCAGGGAGAGAACGGAGAGGCTGAGCTCCCTGTTCTACCCAAATCAGTCTGAATCCAGAGGGTCCATGGAGGAGACAAGACCGCCCAGATACCAACCGTGCTTTGTTGGACTGAGATGGTGGGAAGCCAGCTGCCTGCTGATCCCACAGAATGTAGTAACCTCAGTTACTGGTTTATCCCACCATTCTCAATGAGCTCGTGCAAAAGAAGGATTTTACAACACACAGAAGAGTGTTATACCTGTACTGAAACAGACAATATTCTTCATGAAGTCAAAGAGGGGGAGGGGCTGCAGTGGAGTGACCCTTCTTTGACTCAGTCCCAGGGATGCAGACACACCCCACCAGCCCGTCATTTCTGGGGAAAGGACAGTTCAGGAGTCCTCAATTCTCAGAAACCTTCGGACTAGATGCAAGTGCCTCCGAAGGGATGGGCAGAAAATCATCCTGGGGGCACTTCAGAGGGAAAATGGCCATCAGAGCTCAGAAAGAACCTCAGGTTAGCTGGGGTGGGGGGTGGGGCCAGAGCCTCCTGAATGTGAGCAGATCTTGGCAGTGGGCTCATCCCTATGCAGTGGGGCTCCTGAATATAAGCCCTACCCCAGGCCCAAAAGGCCAGCTTCTCAGTTGGTTACCAAAGGGCCCCCTCTGGGGATCTGGGTTGGCTGGAACTTCTCAGGGTTTGCTGATGTCACATGGGCAGAGTAAGCAGTCGCCCAGGCTGGGGGCCAAGCCTTGGTGAAACCAGGGGCCATGTTTGTGGGAGAAAACTAGGGCTGGGCAACAAAGCAGATTTTCCTCTAAGTGGCCTAAGCCGGAATGTGTCCTCAAGTCCCCAAAATGGACAGAGTTACATATTAACTTTCAGAGCATTAGGGACTGGCCCTACCACAGCAAGGCAAAAATGAAGAGACAAGCGCCACTGAAAATGGAGCCCCAGGATTTCATGCTCCAAGGTGTCTTCAAGGTCATCAAGTCCAGATGAAGAAACTGAGGCCCAGAGGGGAGAAGGGATGGAGTGGGAATTTCTATATAAACCCAGGAGGAAATACACATCTGTGTAAAAGAGCTTCAGCAAAGACAAGATCAGACTATAAAGTAAGGAGAGGGTTCTGAAGCAATAGACCTATGCTTGGCCACCCACATGCAGGCTCACCTCTGGAAGGGGCCTTTGGTAGAAGGCTAGGGGGAGTTTTCTGAATCCCTTAATGAGAACTCAATGGCTCCAACACCTTCAGGCCTCTCTGGGGTCTTCCTCCCTCAGGCCCAAGCCCCTAAACAATCAGTTGGCTTTTACTACGGTCACTTCATTTTTTATGCAAGATAGGGTGACCTCCTAGGAACACACATCTGCCTCCTGGCTCTCAATGTCAGGCTTCCGTTCACACAGGGCTTGGGAGTCTCACTGGCCTTTCCAAAACTTTACCACCACATAATTCCTGAGAACCAGTCCTGGGATCTGAAAGGACAGAGAGCCTGGTCTATGGTAAGGGATGGAGAGAGGCAAGGAAGGGCCGAATCCCAGCTCACTGGGTCACCCTGGCCTTTATATCAAGCCCAGCAAGAGCAGAACTCTCTAAACCCTGAGGCTGGACCCAGTTACCCATTTGTCCCAACATGTTCTTCATGACTTAAGGTCAGGCCTGTAAAGACCGCTCCCCCTTCTCTGACAGCATCAGCAAGAGACGTTGTCACATATTAACCTGTTCACAGCTTGTTCTAATGATTGTGCTCATTGCCTTAGAGTGGGGAAGGAGGAAGATATCACCTTGTCCCTCAGTGGCCTAAATCAGCCTGCTGAAGCATTTGGAGGCTTGGGGGTTGGAGTGGGGAGGGGCACAACAGTGGATATATTTATCATCATTGCAAAGCTGGTACTCCCAGATTCAGTGAACTTAGGGGCTGAAAAGGGCCCTCTGAGATGATTCTAGTTCAACTCTTTCATTTTATAGGTGGGAAAACGGAGGCTCAGAAAGGGGAAGTGACTCGGTCAAGGTCACCCAGCTAGTTCATAGCTTTGTTCTTGAGAAGAAAGAACACTGTGTACTGGGAACTATCAACGTCAGCTTACCAAAACCATCTGTCTGATCACCTGAACACCAGCTAAATGTGGCACGGACATTGGCATGTGAGCATTAAGCTCATTCTGGTGCCTTCAGTAAAATAACCTAGGTCACTAATGAGCTGGCTAATGGCACTAGGGGCCACTTCCTTTTTGGTGTCAATCCAGGACAGAGCAAGAGTCCTTCAGGACCTGAGTGGCCTTGCTATGACGGAATGAGTATTTTAGGAAATTGTCAGTATTCTCTGCAAAGGAGGAATGCACCGATATAGAAACTCTCCCTTAAAATCGCTCTTCTGATATTGCAGGTTGACGTTTCTCTTAGCAGAAATCACTGCATCAGCCGCACGGAGATAATGGGTGCATCCCTCCACCCCTAGAACTAGCAGTAAGAAGTGTACTTCACAGATGTCCTCGTCCGCTGAAACAAAGTGCCCTCATGGGGCTCTGGCATTTAAGAAGAGTAACTTGAACACTTGGGCAAAGGCAAATGTTCATAATCAAAATCGAGGTGCTTTGACAAATGGCATCTGGAATTTCTTAAGCACCTACTGTGTGCCAGGAAGTGTGCTGGGGATGCAAAGACAGCAACTTGATTTCAGAGAGAATCCTGGGCTCTGGGAGGACACAGGGTCTAAGGAGGAAGGAGAAAATGAGACCATCCAAGAGATGGATGAGAAAAAGTAACTGCTCAAGGGGAGAAAGCAGAACTCTGGGATGCTCAGGGCGGGGTATGGCCCTTTGAGGCAGGTCAGATGCCTGAGCCATTCAGAGGAGTGGTGCCCAGGGACAAGCCCACAAGGAAGACTGTCTACCAGCTGCTGAGTCAGACCACTCTCTCCTTTGGGACACTTGGCCATCTCTAAAACCCAGAGTGCTTTCGTGCCCTCTTTAGACCCTTCTCTCACAAATGGCTGTCGACATGGCCACGTGTCTGGGCCAACGCTGGCTGCTCTGATATCTGCCTCCCTGAGTGTATGCTCTGAGCAGGCAGCCCCCAGCATTGGGGTCAGCTCCCTAACTAGACCAGGCTCCGGCCCAGGAACAGGAATCCCAACCACCTCTGTAGGTGGCATAGGGAGGGCTCGTTACCAAAAAGATGCACAAAACCAACCAAGGCCGAATCCAAACCCAAAAGCCCCTTCCACAGCACAGAACATCCAATTTTAAGGATATTTTCTCTCATATTGAGATACATACAAGAAATATGCTTCTAGCAAGTGGGTTCCCCATACCTTCAAGCACAACGACTGCTCCTTTTTCTCCCCCTCTAAGTTGTTACTGCTCCCAGCTCAGCCAGGGCCCCTGGAGCTCATTAAAACAAGACACTCCCATCTACTGTGGTACACAGGACTGGCCTTGGCTCGAAGTAGCTGCAGAGAGGCAGACAAGCAGCCCCAGGAGGCCAGGGTGACCCACGCCCATTAGCAGCTGCTGAGGACAACTGTGGGAAGCAGGCAACCTAGATGGGGAATAAAGGTTAAAGCCAGAATCTTCACGAAGGAAAAAAGCCCAAATGGACCAGCTCACAGCCATGCTGGGTGGGGAGTACTTAAAGATGTATGTCTAAAACCCAACCTCTTCTGCCAAGAATAAACCAACAATCCTGTTTTCTTTTCATCAGCCTTGTGCTGTGTGGAGGAGCACAGCATGTCCAGCTCAGGCACAAGCAGTTGCCGTTATGGTCCCAAAGGCCGCCCAGGAGCACACGGGGCAGCCGCCTCCCTCACTGACGGGTTTCTCATGGGCCAGGAATCCACAGAAAAGCCAAGATGGTGCCCCTCCCTGAACCTGGCCATGGCAATGCTCTCAAGGGGATGAGGTGCAGAGTGAGACCCAGCCCCCTCTCCTCTTCCCACCCACCTACCACTGCTGAAGCAGCTCCACTGTGGTGGAATGCTGAGGGCCTCTCCACACAGTGGAGCTAGGGAGGGCACAGGCCAAAGAGGCCCCTAGACCAGTGCCTCCCAGGGAGAGCTGGGAGGAGCTCCTTGCTGCATCTCCATTAAAAGGGGAAAAGTGTTTGTGGTAGGAGAGGGAGAAGGAACCTATGGGGGGGGGGGCCTGCAAAGGTTTCATAGGCTTGCATATAAAATGACTTGAAGTTCTTAAGAGAAAGATGCTTTCATTTAAGAAACTTTGGATCTCACTCTGAAGGACGGAATCAAAACCAGAAAAGACTCATTTGCATTTGC
This sequence comes from Pseudochirops cupreus, assembly GCA_028627135.1. NCBI lineage: Eukaryota > Metazoa > Chordata > Mammalia > Diprotodontia > Pseudocheiridae > Pseudochirops > Pseudochirops cupreus. The sequence continues at coordinate 58,541,459 of CM053582.1, read as the reverse complement.
TGAGTCCAGGAAAAATATAAGGTGAGGGGGCCAGGAAAAATCAATACTGGGGCAACCTGTCCAGAAGGTTCCATTCAAGCCCAAAGAATTTACAATGGCTCTTTAGAAGCTCACTGCTCAAATGACAAGACCCAGAAGTCAGTGAAAGCATTTAACCCATCACACAACGCTGCAAAGTTAAACCCTAGACTGAAGGGAGCATGAGACTAGAAGGGAAGGCTCACCTCGGCTTCCCTCCCCCCCAATCTGAATTCTGGAAGGTCAGCCTAGAGGCCTGCGATGACAGAACGAGGGGGCAGGATTATAGGAGGAGGGAGTGGGATGACAGGTGAGGGAAGCAGGATGAAGGGGCTTGAACAAATCCTCCCAGGAATTCATTCACTCACGGGACTATGGCTACCAAGGGGGCATCCCCTTTGCCCAGTGGTACCAGGCTCATCTTAGACCCCAGTAGATCTGGAAACACTGAATGCCAGATGGGCAAGGCCCTGAAAGATTGTCTAGGCCAAGCCCCTCATTTTTACAGGGGAGAAAACAGGCTCAGAAAGGTCAAGTGATTTGTCTAGGGAGCAATGAGCAAAACCAGGACTCAAACCTTGGGGGCTCTTCCCACTGTATTGTACTGCCTCAAGCTCTAATAACTATCCTTAGTGGCTATCCAGCAGCCCACACCTCTCATGGAGTCACCCATTCACTTCACAATTCATCTATAATTCCGAGCACAGACTGTTTAGCTAAAGACCTCACATTTATTTATTGAGGGTTTGTTGCTACTAAGTCATTGTTCACTTGTATCTGACTCCCTGTGACTCCATTTGGGGTTTTCTTGGCAAACATACTAGGGTGGCTTGCCATTTCCTTCTCCTGCTCATTTTACAGATGAGGAAAATGAGGCAAACAGGGTAAAGTGATTTGCCCAGGGTCACACATCTAGGAAGTGGCTGAGGTCGCATTTGAACTCTGGCCCTCCTGACCCCAGGGTTGGTGCTTTATCTACTGCAGCACCACCTAGCTACCCTTACCAGGGTCCTACTCACACTTATTTTTGTTAACAAGTTCCTAATTTGACATAAGGAAGGCTTCCTGGCTTCACTATAGTACCAAGTTTCTTAACCTGAGGTCCATGGGTAGATTTCTGGGAGTCCATGAACTTAGATGGAAAAAAAATTCCATCTTGATTTTCACTAACTTCTAACTGAAATTTAGTGTTTCTTTCAATGATTTAAAAATGGGCTGCTTCTGAACAGAGGGTCTGGCCTTAAGCTTCTTTCCCAGACTGCCACAACACAAAGCTGCTGCTGGTTCTGGACCTCAGCCAGGGGCCCCACTTTTCCACCTTCACTTGTGTGCCTCTGCTTTTGAAGCACACTGCACACTCCTCAGAACTGTCACACTTGGTTCTTCAGAAATAGCAACATTCCAGGCTCCTTCCTGGTTGCCAGCTTCCCACAGCTCCAAAGGAGCTCAATTACTTGGCTGGGAAACATCTCTGAGCCCCTAAAATATCACCCCAATGGGGTCAGTTCTGTTGAGCACTGACATCCTTGCAAAGTGCTTGGAGCAAGGGGAGCTTGCTTCTAGGGAAAAGTCTTAGAAAAACAGCAGAGCTATGTTGTGATCAAGACCAGTGAACAGGAATGGCACTGGTCACTTCGGAGAGGACTTTGCCTTAAGAAATCCCAGAGGCATTCTGATGGTGATGGAGCCCAGTTCCCTGAGAAGGTTCAAACTAAAGGGGTCTTCTAATGACTTGGAAAAGCAATTCCCCAAGTTGGGCTTAAATGAAACAACTAAGTGGCAAGTGAGCCACAGTCCATCAGCAAAGCCGTTCAATCAACCAACAAGGCCTGAAGCCTAGATCTCCTGGTACAGTCAGCTGAAGCTTCTCTGGACCAGCTGCAGGGTCACTGTCACCTGGAAGTCATCAGGTATCCTCACTCTGCCAGCTGCCAGAAGTAGGCTAATCTGATCTCCCTCCCTCTATGAAACAAGGGCTCATCTTAGAGGTGGCCCTTTGGCAGTGGGGGGGTGGGGGTGGGATGGGGGATGACAAGTTGGTACTCTCCTCCTCCACATCCCTACCCTGCCCTGAGCATCCTCTGGGAAATGACCCAGCAGCAAACCAGTACAGCACTTATGTGGACTCATCTCAATGCACATCCCAGCCCCATCGGGAGACCTAACAAATGCTCGGTAAGCACCTAGACCTTGCACTACAGGGATGGAAGCCGACACTAGGTCCCAATGTGAACTGGACGTGGAAGATGAGCAACAGGATGGCAATCCTAGACAGCAGACTGGACAGTGACCTATTCCAACCTCTTGTCGTTGGGCTTTCAGCCCACTGGGGAACCATGAGGGCTGTCAGCTCTGAGAACTTGAGCAGTCTTTGGGCCAATGAGGCTTTCTAGGGGAATAGTAGCCAGAGGCAGCGGCGCCCTCTAGTGCTCAGCTCAGGGAGGAGCAGGGATGAGGAGGGGCTGGCATCTCTTGTCTGTGAGGGGCCACCTGGCAGAACTTCCATCTTCTCTTTCATTAGGCCCCAACTAGACTGAACCAGGCAGAAGTAGGCAGGTCTCCACTCTTCCTCCCTCCCAGAAGAATAAGCCGGCTTGGTTTGAAGGCTGAGAGGATCCAGCAATCTTTTTACAGCAATACCGTTGTCACCTAATAAGTGACAGACTAACGATGGGAACCAAAACACGCCAGGGTTGACATCAAATACTGAACTGCTTCCCCTCCCTGCAGAGCCAAGTTCCAGGGCCGCTCACCTGATTTTTTTCTCCCTCTTCCCAGATCTTTTTGCTTATATTCTTTCCAGTCTGGAGACTCTGATCCCACCACCTCCAATGCATTTTGAATCAGGGTCCATGTGATGATTTATCCCTTCTTCATAGGCCAACCTTGCCGGGCAAGCTAGCAAACAAGGGACCCTTTATCACTCCTCCAGCCCTGCCTGATGTGGACCCAGATTGTCTATATGTGCTTGGCTACCTGGTCTAGCAGGGGAGGTCCACACAGGTCCAAAGCCTGAGGGCTCTGGGAGCAGGAGGAAATCGAAGCTAGAAGCAGGAAGTCAACCAAGGACACAATCTCCAGGTACACACAGACCTTCCCTTGGGGCATCAGTCTCCTGGCACAGAAAGAGGAATAATTCCTACCTGTCCCAATCTCTCTCCAAAGGATTTCTGGAGGTGGAAATCAGCAGTCAGGGTGTAGTGGCTTCCTACCGTGGCCTCGAGCCAGAAGCCACTAGGAGAGGCTCCAGGCTTACTGGTGGGGGGTGTCAATAAATGCCTTTGACAAGGAACAGTGAATGGTTAGGACTGATTCATTCAAGCTATTAAGCCATATATTAAAATGACACTGTCATAAATTTCCCTTTCCTAGGCAAAGAAAAGGACAGAGAGCATCAAAGGCCAAACTTGGTTTTTTTGTTTTCACCATCTCATCCTGGCCTGGCTTCCTCCAAAGCCTCCCAAGCTCCCCACCCCTACCCTGACTTTGCCTTTCTCTTGTTCTTTGTACCCCAGCCCGCTGGCCCCCAACGTCATCTTTTTGGCAACAATTCAGCCCAATGGTTCCCAGATGGATCTGGAGGCCTCTGAGGCCTGGTCATTTCTTTTTTTTTAAATTTCATCTTCTGCAGGTTTCCTCGAGACAACTTCAGTAGCAACAGAATGATAGGGATGATATGGACTTCATCATGTTCCCACTTGAGTCTGATTTCTTATTTTATGTCTCTGTATTTTGAAAGTTTTCCTTTCCATGTAGTTTGAAGATCATGACATTTCTTTTTTTTTTTGCTTTTTTTCTTTTTTGGAGGGAGGAAAGGCAGGGCAATTGTGGTTAAGTGACTTGTCCAAGGTCACACGGCTAGTAAGTGTTAAGTGTCTGAGGCTGGATTTGAACTCAGGTCCTCCCAACTCCAGGGCCAGTGCTCTATTCACTGTGCCACCTAGGTGCCCCGGGCCTGGTCACTTCTAATAGAACATTATTGTCAACATTATTGTTTCTGTCAAGAATGAATCATTTACTTCAGCCATATCTACATGATGCATTATCCAAGCAGCAAGGGTCCCGCCTCCCAAGCCTGCTGCTAACAGCTAGGAGAACAGCTCCTCAATGGGTCCTAAGAGGGCTCCTCTCTTTGACCTTTCAAACTGTCTCCTCAATAAACATTTATTAAGCACCTACTACACAGTCTGGGGACACAAGGACAGGAAGGAAACCATCCCTGAGCTGAAGGATCTTCCATTTCCCTGGGGAGTTATAACATGTACAAAGATGAGGCCACTTAGGAGGAAGAGAACTCTGATTACCAGAGTGGGAGGGGTAGGAAGGAGAGACCAAGGAAGGCTTGGTATAGCAGGTGGCACCTGGGCTGAGCCATTAAGAGAGACGAGGATACTGAGAAGCACAGATGAATGGAGAGGGTGTGCATGCCAGCCCTAGGAGGGAAACACACAGTGCAAATGCATGGAGGCAGGAATGTGAGGTCTGAGAAGAGCTAGTAGTATAATTTGGCTGGCCTGGAGAGTTTGTGAAGGGGGCTAGCGTGGAACGAGACAGGAAAGGTTAAGTGGGTAAAGGAGTCTGAGCTTTTTTCCCAGGGCTCCCTGGGGAGCCACAGAAGATTTCTGAGCTGAGGGGAGGAAATGTCTCATCCCTGGGCCTGAGAAAGTTGGCATCAGCAACTGGATGGAGAAAGGGTTATAAAGAGGAAGGAAAATGAAGGCAGGGAAGTCATTTTGGAGGCTGCTGTGACAAAGCACGGGAGAAGTTGGAAAGGCCAGAACTAGAGCAGTGGCTGTGGAAAGGAGACAAGCTGATAGAAGTCAGAGATACTGGGCGGGTTTTGCTAAGCGATAAAACATGGGGGCTGGAGAAAGGAGCAGGAAGAAGAGGATTCAGAGATTCCCTTGGGCCTGAATGATGGGAAGTCTGCTCATCAAAAATCCGGAAGCTTGGTGGAGCAAGAGTGGCCAGAGAATGCACTGAGCTTGAGAAGCAGGTGGAAGCACCTGGTGGGCAGGTGTAACTGATGGCCTGGACATCACTGGAGGGGTAAGGGCTGGAGGGCAGCATATGGGAGTCACACACAGAGTTCAGTGCTGACTGAACCCATGGGAACAGATGAGATCACTGAGAGAGGGAGAAGGGCAAGGGAATAAACATTTATAAAGCACCACGTTAAGAAAATTCTCTTATCTGATTCTCACAACAACCCTGGGAGGGAGGTGTTAATCTTATCCCCACTTTTTACAGATGAGGAAACTGAGGCAAACAGTGACTTGCCCAGGGTCACACAGCCAGTCTGTGTCTGAGGCCACATTTGAGCTCAGGTCTCCCTGACTCCAGCACCGGTGCTCTGTGCGCTGTGGCGCCCCTAGCGCCTTGACAGAAGGAAGAGAGAAGAGGAGGCAGGTCAGAGCCTTGCAGGACACAAGCACACTTGGGGAACAGGAAGTGAAGACTGAGGGAGCTGGACTTGTAAAGGAACAGGAAAGAAAAGGAAATCTCCATTTTCCAGTGAGTTGCCTCATTGCTGAGAGATGGTGCCTGGCACACGGTGTTCTCAGTAGTTAGGCAATAAACATGCGCCAGGTACCATAAAGAGAGGAGAAAACAAGCCAAGGCCCTGCCCCCGAGGAGGCCCCACCAGGCAGCATACCTCCCAGGTCTCTGTCAAGTGGAGGGACATCGTCTGTCACAGAGAAGTCCAAGGTGGTCCCCGAGATCTCTACCAGATCGTCGTCACTGGTGCTGCTGCGGAAGCTGTTAAAGCTCCCTCTCCGAAAGCCTGGGTTGTCCATGGTGTCGCTCTCAGAATCTGGAAGGTGGCAGAGATGAGATAGGATAGTGACTTAAGGGAGGGCCTTCTGCACCACCCTCCCCCTTCTTGGTGGGCCCACTCTGAGCATCTTAGCACAACCACAACAAATGACAATGAGGACAAGGCTGGATGGCCCCAAATGATACATCTGCCTAGAAAAACCGCAGACCTCAAGAGCAGGAGTGGGCAGCCCCATACCTCCACTCTCCTGGAAAACCACCATGAGGTCCCAGAAAAAAGCTGCCTGGCTGCTGCCCCACACCACTGTCCTCTACTTGGAGTCTGGCCTTACTGGCCAGTCCTGGCAGTGGGACTGAATGAGGGGACGCTGAAAGACAGAGCGAAGCACTCGTCTAAGATAAACACTAACACCACCACAGTACAGGAACACCTTGGGGAAGCCAGGTAGCCATGGAGTGGCCTCAAAGGCAGGGGCAGAAACAAGGAGGGATGAGTTGTGCAGCCACCTCAGGAAACCCTGTGATCACAACAGGGAGAGGAAACAAAACAGCGTCATGTCCAAAAAACTGACAATGGAGAGATGGTTGGCACACCAGGAGAAACTGAGCAATAATGAGCATGGGGAACCAAAGAAGAGTATGAAGGGAGTAAAAAAATTCTGAGGGTGGGGAGGGGGAAGGGATTCAAGATTAGAATAAAAGACCTTCCGAAAGGTCAGGCTACAGATGGCATGGCACCAGGAGCAGGGTAGCAAGCAGTTTCCTAAATGACATCCATACACTCCAGAGCTCAGCCTCACTATTCACACAGTAAAGACCAAGTGGATGAAGAAGCTCTATTGTCCAAGTTAGGCTAAGCAGTTGGATGGACAGCTCAGAGAGCTGATCCAATAGTATAGCAACTTTGAACACACTGCAAAATGACCATGAACTGGGCTTAGAACTGGACAGGAGGAGGAAGAAGAGATTCAACAAATTGTCTTGGCAAAACTACATACTTTTGTCAAAGATCCCAAGCTTTTCCAGGAAACAAAGGCTTGGTTTTTAACACCAATATTCTTCTGGAGATGCTATATGGCTAGACCCATCTTTGCAGAATTGTAGATGAAGACTGACCAGTGGGCAATGGAGAGGCATGTGATGGTTGAGCAGGCTGCAAGACATGACAAATCAGGGCCTGTGCTGGGGAAGACAAATAGTGAGAACCTTCCCTCTCCCATGGGCTGGTCATGGAGTCATTACGAAGAACGAGGGATCCCCACGGCCAGCCAGCCCACTCCCAATGCGTACAGCTGATGCGTACAGCCAATGTACCTGCACAATGGACAAATGAGTACAGCAAGGCCCCTACGGCACAAGCAGAGAAGACATGCTGGGAGTGCAATCTGCGCTGCTACAGGAGGCCACCAAAATGTCAACAGGAAATAATGAAGAAAAGACAACTGAAAAACCTCCCCCAAATCCGAAGAAACAACCCGACCAGAAAACAGATTTGTGCATAGCAAGAATTAAAACTGTCTCTTGGGAGGGGAACAAACATTGATTAAACACTTACTATGTGCCAGGCACTTTATAAATATGATCTCATTTAATCCTCACAACAACCCTGGGAGCACCTTATGCTATTACGATTCCCATTTTACAGCTGAGGAAACTGAGCCTGACAGCAGTAAAGTGACTTGCCCAAAGTCCCAAAGCTAGTCAGTGTGACCTTTCCACTCCTGATTCAGGCCGAGTGTTCTCTCAGCCAGAAAACAAGTAGATTCTAGTGAAAGATCCACATCTAGCAATCTCTAGATTTTTTCAGACATCCCAGATAAATTAGAAAAAGAAGACAACACGAGTATTACAGTCCTGAGAATGGTCAAAGAAAACTTCTCAGAGTTGGAAGAAACAGGCAGCCAAATACCAAGAGAAAGGCGCCCAAAGTCCCTGACAAAAAATTCTGAATCCACCTCAGCCCTTCCCAAGCCAAGTGCGAGTTTCAGCGCCAAGCGCGAAACCCTTCTTCACCCACCGGCAGAAGAAAGGCCAGAAGCTACTGGCCGATGAGCAGCCATCAGGAGCACGGCCCACTCACTACCATAATACAAAGAGAACAGGGATAATCAGGGAAACTGGAAGAGAGAACCCAGGCACCCCAAAGAAGCGTGGCCCAGAAGCCCTGAATCAGCTGCCTAGCACATCGGGCAAGAGACAGGCATTTCACAAGCACACCACCTTCCAGAAACAATTGAGTCTCCCATCCAAAAAGAGAATTAAAGCCATTCACACATCTCACATCAAGATCAACCAGTTGGAGGGATGACAGAACAAACTGTGGTTTATGAATGCAATGAACAGAGAACAGGCAAGATGAGAAATTCAGAGAAACAGGGAAGGACAACTTCGACGAGCTGAATGCGAAAGCAGAAGCTGGGCCACGTGCGCCATGACCAAGGATGGAAGTGAGTACATGCAGAACATCGACGTTCAGGGGAAATGCACTGAATAGCCCAGCTGGGCTGAACAACCTGGAAGATGGCAGCCAGTTCCAGCTGTGCGTCACTGGCCAGGGCCAGGGCCACTGGGGCACGATGGGCCTTTTGCTACTAGGGTGGGTGGGTTTGAGCAGACTGTGACCAGTTCCCCCTCACACACACACACACACACACTCAACAAATACTTGTTGTTGACTGGACAGAAATCAAGAAAACACCTAAAAAATCTTCTTGCCCTTCTCATTCCACTCTCAAAAATCTCCACTGACTCCCTAGTACCTCTAAGATCAAATATAACTGTCTCCAACTGGCATTTAAGGTCTTCCCCGATACAGTTCCATACCGCCCAGCCCCAGCCCTACCCCTCACTGGCCTCCTCTCACATCCCCCCTCTCCTCCACAGTCTGTTCCTCATTCCCCAATGCTTCTTCCTCATGTGCCACCTCCTCCAGGGTTAATACTCCCTTCCTCTTATACTGACTTATCTGGGCACAGGGAGATTTGCCTTAGGAGAACATAGGGTCTGCTGAAAGCAACAGCAGCCTGCTAGGAGAGCAGCCCCAGCGTACGGGAGAGAGCAGAAGATGATGCCAATGGGCCAGGTGGCACCAGGACCTGCTGCTGACTCAATCTGCCAAGAACTTCAGAAAACTGAGCTGGTCATAAAAGAGATGGCTGGGTTTGTGAGCGATCGAGCCTCTTCTCCTTGTTCTTTGTGGAAGGAAATGCTCCTATTTGGTGGTATTGGTCAAAGTCAAAACAGGATTTTTTTCAAGGGCAAATGCAAAAGCCAAAGTCACAGTTTTGTGCAAGAAGCCATAACCCCACTGGCCACATGTTCCCTTCAGGGAATCATTCTGGACAGCCTGAGTCATATTATCCATGGCAATCAAGGGAAAGGCTAAACTTTGATAATCCCCAAATCATGGCTATTTGGCCCTGGAATGTGTCTTTAATGCTACATGTGAGGTGGCTCTTTGGGCTAGTCCGGAAAGTCCCTTCAGACAAAATGATGAAGGTAGGCAGTGAAGGCCTGACTCGGGACCACTCAGGAAGTAGTTTAGCCAAACACTCCCTTCCTGAAATCCACTGCTAGAAATCACAAAGCCAAAAGAATCATTCTCCTCTTCTCTCTCTGTCTTCCTTTCTCCCTCTCTTTCTTTCCTTCTTTCTTCTCTTTCTTTCCTCCTGCGTTAAATATCAGAGTACAGAGTTTGAACATGATCCTCTGAGCAATGGGGAGCTGCTGAAAATCTCTCCAGTAAGACGCCTATCGCCCACATTGCTTGTAAAGGCCTTACATGTTTCTCCTCGTTTGGGCAGAACCAAGTGGCTCATTTTGCAATAAGTGAACCAAATTTGCAAAAGGGCCACTTCTTTCTCATGAGCTGTTCTAACGTAAGGAAATTGGGGATGCCTCCTGGAATTGGCTGCACTCCAGATAATAGCTTAGCTGTGGGAGCCAATGAGTTCACCAAGTGAAAAGGTAGGTGGGGGGGAGAGGGAGGAGAGGAGAGGAAAGGAGAGGAAGAGGAAGAGGAGAGGAAGAGGAGAGAAGAGGAGAGGGTCCAGGCCACTATTTCTCACATCCCAAAGCCCCATGTCGGGGAGAGGGAAGAGCATGGCAGATGATCCTGCAAAAGAGATAGAGAAGACTAGGTAGGAGGACCAGGAGAGAGCAGTATCAGGGAAATACAGGGAAGAATGAGTAGCTCACATGGGACCTCAAGCATCCCAGGGAGGTGGTGTTCAAGGCCTCTTTGGAGGCCAAGAAAAACGAGGGCTGAGAAAAGTTGGCTTTAGCAACAAAGAGCCCACTGGTGACCTTGGAGAGAGTAATTTTAGTCAAGTCAAACAGAAACTAGATTGTGAGGGGGTCTGAGAAGTGAGTGGATGTTTGAAAAAGTAGGAGCAAGATGCCGAAGCTGGGGGAACTTTTTCAAGGAATTAGGATGTAAAAGGGAAGAGAGATAGAAAATGATCAGCTGAGAGAACAGCAGGGTCAAGGGCAGATTTGGAGATGTGGATGAGGAAGGAGCCAACAGAGAGGGAGAGACCGGAAATCCGGGAAAGAGAGCAAGTTGGTTTGAGGAGACAGAAGAGAATGAAATGAAGAGCCCAACTAGTGGGGCTGACCATGACAGGAAGAAGAGCAAAACCCCTGTCCCTGCGATCACAGAACTCCCCTTCTAAGGGGGGGAAACAAGCTGCAAATGACTCTATAAGATCCAGACAGTGGTGACAGAGGGGAAGCTCAGAGGGGAAGCCATGAGCACGTTACCAGAGGACTGAGAAACAGATCCTGCAGATGGTGGGACAGGTGCTGGGCTTTGAAAGAAGTCAGGGATTAGGAAGGACAGAGGAGAGGAGGAAGAGCATTCCAGGCACGGGAAGCAGCTAAGGCAAAGGCAGGGAGGCCAGCAAGGCTGGATCACAGAGTAGGTAAAGGCGAGAGTGGGCTGAAAATGCCAACCAGAAGAGTTTTGATTGGTTCCTGAGGCCACAAGGAGCCACTGGGGTTTACTGAGTGGGGCAGGGTGACCTGATTGGACTTTGGTGGCTGAATAGAGGAAGGATTGGAGCGGGGAGAGACTGGAGGCAGGGAGATACCCCCTCCCCCATCCCCAGTGGTCATTGCAATAATCTAGGCATAAGAAGATGAGGGCCTGTACCCAGGGGGTGCGAGAGTCAGAGGAAAGAAGGGGGTGTATTCAAGAGATGTTTTGGAGAAAGAATTGACTATATTGGGCACAAAGAACAAAAACTTCGTGAGGGCAAGGCTTTTCTTGGCATTTCCCTCAGCACCTAGGGTGATCTGATGGCTGAATTCAAGGACAAATGCCCCTGAAGCCAAGCAGTCCACCAGCGCTGGGCAGCAGAGCCATGCACTTGTAGTGAGGTGATCTGGCAGAGACAAGGCCCCACAGCACGGCTGCTAAGGCCCTCTACCTGAACCTAAGCGATCAACAAAGCAACGGCCCAGGCTATTTTCAGCAAACATTCTTCAAAGCTGGCTGAGGTGCTCCTGACACTGTTTCCAGCCCCCCCTAGGTGGGCAGTGAGTGGGCAGGCATGAGGGTACCCACCCACTCGAATATCAAATCAAACCCTCAAAGCCATAAACAGTCACCACACCTCCCCTCCAGGATGCTAGAGTGAGGGCCAGCCCCCACAGGAGCTCTTGTTCTTAGTGCTGCTCAAAGGATAACAATCAGAAGGTCACAGAAAACATTGCTCAACAGCTTTTGTGGAGGCCACTTGTCTCCAATGGAGAAATTCAGCAGAATATACTCACACTTTCAAAGGAACACTATTCTGAGAGAGATTCCAGCTCAACACCTTCCCCTGAGGTCCTGGTTCCAATCTCAGAGCACACAGGGATTCCAGATGCTCTCAAAGCCTCAGTTTCCTCCTCTGTCAAATGCAATGGTTAAACCATGTGATCTCTAAGGCCTCTCCCAGCCTGAGACCTGCCTCTCTGATCCAATACCTAAGGGTAACCATGCAGAGAGTACTGTCTAGGCACACGGAGAGTGTGGAGGAAGGTCAAGAGATTTCCTGTTAACAGGGCTGTCCAGATCCTCAGGGAGGGTCCGTAACATTCTTTATGGAGAGCTCTGTTTGCTGCTCCACTCACGCTCTCACCCCACTCCCTCCTGTCCCCCTACTGGCCACCTAATTCAGGAGGCTGAAATCAAGCAGGCAGGAGCCATGGTTCCTATTTTCTCCTCTAGATCATTAAGACAACAGAAGCCAATTCATGTTGGTGTAAGGGCCCTTTGTACAGGCATCGCCCTGTCTGTCGAGGCGCTCTGCAATTCCCACAATTTTAACAGTCAAATTATGAAGACTGAAAAAGTCGCATATCTAGAAAGTTTCAACACCAGAAAATAGCCAAGTTTGAACGTGAGTCTCCTTGGCACAACCCTAGCACAGACCCTAATTACCTCATGCCTAGACCAGTGCAGCTGCCTCTTTGTTACCCCCAACACCCAGGCCCAGACTATCATAATCTTCTTTAAACCATTACTGAAACCCTCCCTCGCTGGCCCACTCCAAAATCATCATGAACAATCAGGTCCAGAATCAAGCTGGCATCCCTCCCTAGCCCATATTTTGAGCCTTCTGGCCCATACTGCCAGCCAGGTTCCTGAAAATGGCTTCCCATCTCCAACCTCCACACCTTAATTCCCATCATTCTGCAGGTTCAGTCTGCTACCGGTCCTCCTCTCTACTGACTGAACTCTGAAGCATATTCCACACAGACTTATATTAGCTCCCACACCGAGCCATACAGACCAGTAGAAACCCTAACCCCACACCTCCCCACCCCCAGCCAAGAGAAGAAAAACAAAAGCAGTCCTGCCACCTCTTCCATGGGCCTTCCAGGCTTCTCCCAGGCTGACGTGACCTCTCCCTGTGCAGACCCCAGATAGCAACTCATCGAATTCAGCCTCATTTGAGTGATTTGCATAGAGCTTGATGAAGTGACTTTGGATCTCTGAGTTGGCCCCCAAATTTAAGAACCAGATGAATGTTTTGCAGTGTCAAGGAAAGGGAAAAACACTATCAAAAGGGTATCTCCGATTGTTCTCTTGAGCCCCAGGGTATGCTGCCAAATGAGCTGGAGGGGGGGGCGGGGAATGCCGGTTAGTTTGCTGATTGGGTCCCAGGCACCCTGTGCATTAAGGGGCACCAAAATGGTCAGGACTGCCACAATCCTCCCAGCAGTGGCTGTGGAGGGCCTTTGGGGCATGTGTGGCTTGGCCTAGATAGGGATCCTCTGAGAACTCTTTCAACTCAGATCTGATGTTTCTCTAATCCAGTGTCACCAAATTCTTCTCGAAAATTGGCAAAACAGTAAATTACTGAATGCTGCAGTGTTCTTCCTCTGGATGGTGGAGCACAGAAGGCCCCTTTTTAATGACGTTTGGCTACAACACGGGATTTCCCTTCAAGCTCATTAAAAATGGATTCTGCTTCTATTTAGAAGATTTCACCAACATATACCTTGGCTTGGAATGAGATGACCAATCTGACTGCCTTCTAGCAATATTTAATTTCAGAAAGCTTGACACTTCTATATTTGGGGTGGGGGGAGAGTTTCTTTAAGACAAAAGAAACAGAACTTCATCAGTGCCCCCCGCCGAACAAACTGAGGAAGGAAATTCGTATCTGAATTTGTCAAACGTACAGAATATTTCTTGAGGGCTATGATACAAAGCTGAAGGGTTTTAAGCACTAATGGGCTTCTCAAGGACATTCCTCTGTTATCATTTCTTGTAGGAAGAAATAAAATTTTTTTTGTCTAGTCCCCAAAGATTGTTCCCATAGGATCTAGAGTGGGGGGAATGACCTGAGAGGAAAATGAGGCCCAGGAAAGGCCAAGTGACTTAGTCAACATCACACAGGTTTGAAGCCAGGTCCTCTGCCCATGATTCCAACCAGGAAGGAAGAAATGGAGTCGCCTTTCACTCCTAGATGGCCAACTCAGAAAGTGTGTGACTGGCCCAAGAGTGAGGCAGGGCAGGCCCTCCCTTCTGGAGTCCACATTGGGTTCCTAGGGAACTGCTGAGCTCTACACATGCAAAGGTCTGGATTTCCTCTAGCTGAACAAAACTGACATGTTCATGTAATTTGGTAAACTCATTTGGGCCAGGTTTGTTTCCGGTCAAGGTCTAACCTTTTGCTCCTGAAAAATGTTATGTTCAAATTGCAGCTTACAAGCCCTGAGCACAACAACAACCAGGGAATGGAGGTTCACCAAGGTGGCCGGAGTTAGAAAGGGCTGCCCCATCTGGTAGCACCAAGTCATTGCTAAGGAGTTTCTGATGCGGTAGGTGGCTGGTGGGGTGGGGTGAGGGACCAAGACCACCCTCTCTATTTCTACTCTAGTGGTCAGCCTGCATTTGGTGTGTGCTGGGAGGCCAGAGGGAAGGCAGCCATCTGGCTTCACCAGATCCAGCGAGGGAGCCCTCTATATGTCCATGGAGGATAAAAAGGCAAGAATTTCAAGGAAGAGAGAAGCCTTTTGAAAAATGGAATGAAGGAGGTTCAGCATGACCAGTTCTCAAAGCATGTTATAAAGCAAAGTCATCCAAACTGGTCAGTACCAGCTAAAAAATCGGAGACGAGATCAAGAGAAAAGGCCAGAGAACAGAGATTAGAATAAGAGCTAACAAACACGGCAGCCCAGGGTTCAAGAAACCCGAGAGCACAAACTAGGGAGCTACAGGACAAAGTGGAAACCAGTGTGGGGGAGAGCTGGCTTCAGCCAAGAGCGTGCACCATCACTCAGCACAGTGAGGTCCATTTCCAGACTCACTCTGTCTCTCTTCTCTCTACATTTTAGCCCCATCTCTTTCTTACCAACCACCTATTGGACATTCTCCACTTGGCTGAACCACAGACATCTCACGCTCATCACGTCCAAAGCAGAAGCCACATTTCCCCCCCAAACCCACCCTTCTTGGAACTTTGCTCTTTCTGCCAAAAGTACCCAATCCTCTAACTGCCTCGATTCCAACCTCAGTCGCCTACTTGGCACTTCTCCCATATCACATCAGTCGCCAAGGTCTGTTGGTCATTTCTCCACAATCGTGTCTCTCAGCTGTCCCCTTCACTCACACAGTCACAATCCTAGTTCAGGCCAACATCGTCACTTGCCCAGGCCAGATGTCGGCAAATCATAGCCTCCTCCCTGTTTTTATACGGCCTGTGAGCAAAGAATGGCTTTTACACTTTGCACTTTGAAACACAATTAAACTTTATTCAAAAATGTAAAAACCATTCTTAGCTCAAACTTTACAAAAAGAGGCAGCAGGAGAGTTGCAGCCCAACTGCCATAAATTTGCCTGGCCTAGACCATCATAATTAACCTCTTAAATGATTTTGCTTCTGCTTTCTCTGCTAAGGAAAAATTAACTTTGTACTAGAGAGGATGCAACAAAACTGGCTAACAGGAGGTGACTAAAACAATAAGCTATATGGGAATGTGTTCAAGTCAGTAGGCCCAGGTGAGCTCCATCCCTGGAGACTAAAGATACTGGAGCCGCTGGATGCTGAGGTACACTCTGTGATCACAAAATGATCGCAGGGAATGACTAGAGGGAATGTGAGGACTGCCTTAGGACTGAAGGAGGGAAATCATGTCTTCATTTTGGTTTTATGGAAGACAGTAGAGTATGCAAACTCTAGACAGTGAGTTCAACTTTGAATTCTGGTGAAGTTCTAGAATGTATCATTAAAAGGACAACTAGCGAACATCCAGAAAAGGAGGTGGGGGTCTTAAAAAGCCAGCACGGCCTCCTCCAGAAAAGGTCACGTCAGACTAGCTTCATTTTGGGGGGGGGGGGGTAAAGTACAGTGACTAAAACCGATAGGTTAGGGTAATGCTACATGTACAATTTACCTAGATTTCAAAATATTGAATAAAATCATGTTATTCCTTTAGACAAGAGAGAGAGATGTGGACTAAATAACAGCATAATTAAGTGGTTTTAGAAGTGGCCAAGTGGGTACGCCCAACAAGTAAGCATTAACGGTTTCATGTGCCCTTGGAAGATGTCCAGTGGAATGCCCCAGGATCTGCCCAGAGCTAACATTTTTTTAAATCAATGGTGTAAAGGCATCAATGACATTCTTAAAAATTTGCAGAAGATAGAAAATTAGAAGGGATCATTTGTTACCACAGTGGGATGACTGAGCTGGGATGCCAAAGTCTTAACAGGCTAGAACACTGGGCCAAATACAAAGGTAGCAAATACAGCTGGGATAAAGGTACTCCATTACAACTGGGTTCAAAACGTCAATTTCACAAGCACAAGAGGTTCAGTAAGAGTTGACATAAAAAAGTCTGGCAGTCTCAGCAGCCTGCAAACTCAGTGTAATGTGGCAGTCCAAGAAGATAAGGCTGCTGCAAAGACAGGTTATCCAGAATTAGGGAAGCTGTAATCTGTCCTTTGCCCTATAGCCAGACCACATCTGGAGAACTGTACTCCATTCCAGGTGCCACATGTTTCGGAAGGCCAATAATGAATAGCCAGCAGATGGTAACCATAGTGAAACGTCCCAAAATCATGCCATAAGAGTATCTTAAGAAGGAACTGAGCATGTTCAGCCTCAGGCCACCTTCAAGTATCCGAAGGAAGGGCTGTCATGTGGTAGGGGGATTAGGCTTGCTGGGCCCTAAAAGGCAGGCCCAGGAGAGATAATAGCAAAGAGGCAGATAGAAGTCTGGTGGTTAGCAAAGCTCCCTAACAATGTGAGCTGTCCCCAAAGTAGAAGGGGCAGCCCCAAGCCAAGGCTAGAAACCACCTGTGGTGGAGATTCCTGTTTACTGTGGCTCATTTCTGTGCCAAGCTCTCTTCTACTTTTGAGATTTGGGGAAGGAAGGTTGACT
The DNA here is from genome assembly GCA_028627135.1 of Pseudochirops cupreus. Taxonomy (NCBI): domain Eukaryota; kingdom Metazoa; phylum Chordata; class Mammalia; order Diprotodontia; family Pseudocheiridae; genus Pseudochirops; species Pseudochirops cupreus. The sequence continues at coordinate 58,524,782 of CM053582.1, read as the reverse complement.
ACACTTAGCTAGTCTCTTTGCTAAGGCAGGGGTAGCTGTGTGACCCTGGACAAGTCACCTAACCCCAAGAGCCTCAGGAAAAAAAATAAGGCAGGGGGTGACACAGTGGATATCTGAGAAAGTGGACTTGATGTGGAAGACCAGGTAGTCAGATATGAGAGACTAAATGAACTATGTAATTGGAAAGAAAGGAATAGCAATAAAAAACGTAAAAATAATCATAGCTAGTGTGTGGAGTGTTTTGTGAGAGCTACGAGAGGAGAAGGAGAATTTGTAAGCCAGATGACAAGAAACTGAATCACTCTCACACTGACAAGTAGAAATGGCTGGCAACAAACCCAAGGTGATCTCAGGGGGTTTCGTTTCCCCCTAGTTAAGTGTGTGCCTGTCCCCCAAATCTTCTCATAGAGTTAGGAAGATGATATCCCCAAGGAATTGCACCAGGCAGTATGATCTGAGCCTCCATAGGCAGGAGGGCTCACTGGGAGCCCCAGAGGCTGGGAAAGCTTCATGGAGGAAGGATCAGAGCTGAAGGAGACCTGAACAGACAGAGGAAGAGGAAGAGGAAGGGGAAGGGGAAGGGCATTCCAGGAAGTGAGGCAGAAGGGGATGAGCAGAGGCCATTTTCTGGGGACAGTGAGGATACCAATTTGACTGGGCCAGGCTTAGTCAGGCTTCATTTTATAAGACAATGGGAAACCAATGGAGGATTGACTGAACAAGGGAGCAGCATGATAAAAATGTTTGGGGAAAATTAATCTGGCAATGGGAAGGATGATGGATGAGAAGGAGGGGAGACACTTAGGAAGCTATTATGTGAATTCAGTTGTGAGTAAAAGGGGCCTGAATTAGAGGGGTGATGGTGTTAAGGTGCCCGCAGTGAATCCTGAAATTTCACCAATAATCAGCTAACAAATATTTTAACCTTCACTAATTGGAATGTAGAAAATTATAATCCCCCTGAACTCTGCTGGTCCACCATATCCACCTCTGATCACCATAAAGTCACTAAGCAGTATACAGCCTTTGATCCAGCCATGGCACTGGGAGGTCTAGACCCAAAGAGATCAAAGAAAGAAGAAAAGGCCCCAGATGTACAAAAGCACTTAGAGCACTTCTTTTTTTTGTTGAGGCAAAGAACCCAAAATGAGGGGGGCATGCCCATCATTTGCGGAATAGCTGAACAGATGACGGTACATGAATGCAATGGAATATCATTGCAACATAAGATGATGAAAGGGCTGGTTTCTGAGAACCCCAGGCAAGCTTGAGGAATTGACACGAGTGAAGTGAGCACAACTGGGAGAACAATTTCACTCACACTGCCACTGGAAACCCAAGCACTCTGATGGATGCTGTGACCAAGCGCCACTGTAGACCAGCTGGCCGAGAGGTGGAGCCAGGGCAAGAATCGGACTTGGTGTTACCAGGGCCAGGTTTTTCTTTTCTTTTGTCCTTTTTTAATGGGGTAGAGGAAGCTAAAAGGGGAGAGGGGGGGGGTCTAAGGCTAGGATTGCAAAAACAACCAAGAGGAAAGAGGAGAGCAGAGGAAAGGGCCGCGGAAGCATTTTGCACAAACGCACTGAAGAGAAAAGAATGCCAGAATCCCAAACAAGCAGGCCCGCCTCCAAAGGTGCAGACACCAGAGAGTGCCAGGGCCAGGCACAATTCTGCACTTCTCTGCCCTCCCAAATGTATGGAAGCGCTTGTTTTACTTGGTGTTTGATAAGGTTAGAATGAAAACAACCTTGTTTCTGTTTTCACCCTCCCTGAGATGCCCAGGCTACCCATTGTGTGACAAGGTACCACCCCAGGGGCCCTCCCTGTCCTGGCCAGGCCATACAGCAAAGCTTCAGCAATCATTAAACTAAGTTGCCCTGGCAACACTTTGGGGCTTGCAATATACACATGGAGTCTATAAAAATGCTAGTCAGGCAGGAGAAGCTGGGGATCATTCTAGAACACCTTGGTGCTATAATAGGGAGAGGCACTCAGAGAAATGCTTGGAGGAAAACAAGCCTATTTCCATACCAAGAAATTTCCAGACAAATATTTTTGATACTTGCATAATCCTATATTTAATTTTTCAAGGGGAAAATATAGCTGGCCCCCAAACTCTCACAGAGCTCCCATTCACCCCCCCCCATCACACACTGAGGTCCTCCAACGACCTCCTGTTACAGAGAAAGAAACTGAGGCCTGGGGACTTTCCTGGCAAGTGGCCTTTCTTGTGTTAGTGTTCGAACATGAAACTCTAATAGCTTCCTGAATTTCCCAACTGCCAGAGCTCTGGAGCTAGGCCACGAGTGATTTTTTTCCTCAGCTCCAAACATTTAAGTGAAAATGAAAACTTGAACCAATGCCACCTCTCGAAAGAGAGAGAAAAATCCTCAGGACATAAATGTGATGTTCCTTCTAACTTGGGACACTAATTTTAAATGAACAAGTTTCTGTCTCAAATTCCCCTCTCATGTGGAGCAGATTGTTTTACCCAAGTGCAGACAGAGTCCCTGTTCCCTTCCTCTGAATGCCCAACCCACTGAGCCGCCTCGCCTCGTATTAGACTTATCTGTGGCCCTGCTTCTGGTCCGTTCATAGGGCAGAGCGCCTAGCACACAGTGGGTGCTTACAAAATATTCGCTGAATATATAATGACTTGCAAGCAAAGTACATGATTTTCATTCTCTTTTTATAAGGCAAAGTCATTTTAAGGGGAATAAAAACATTAAAAACAACCATTAAAAATGTCTCCTCCCCCTTTACTTGGCAATGAAACATGAATGGGGCCATTGAATAATTCAGGGACACATTTCAGGGTGTGTTGTGTTGAATGAGGCCAACTCATCCTTCAGTCTGGTGCCACGGCTGACCAAGTGCCGTAGGTGCGGTGACTATCCAGCATGACAAATACCACCTACACTGTCTTCCTTAATTCGAGAATGTGTGCTTGCTTACATCAAAGCAAGGGGCAGCTGGAAGTTAGGCCTGCCAGACTAACTCTGCTGCAGGCATCTGTTAGAGGGGAGGTAAAAACAAAAGGGGAGATGCCCCAGTTCCAGCAAAGCAAGCAGGGGAATGGGATTCTATATCTAGGCCCACCCTTCACTGCCTGAGCAAGTAAAGAACAAAAGAACAAAGATCTCTACACCTTAGCTGCTGCCCAAGTGAACAGAACTGGAGAGGGGCGGAAAACAAACCACAATCTTATGGATCCTTTGGGGTGTGGTTGAAGTGGTACTAAGATGAGGCAGCACAAGCATGTATAAATTCTGTCCGGGAGCCCCGACCACCATCCTTGCTGCATGATGAAGCAGTACTACCCAATGGACCAGATGGTACGGCCACAGCTGCCTCCACTAAGACAGGCCTGGACTATATTAGATTGTAGGTCATCATCATCGGGAGGGAGGGGGACACAGCTCCAATGCATTGCCTCTAGAGATCACAGAGTTGGGGAAAACAATTTCAATCCTTTTTGACCTACTGACCCCCTATTTGGTGACACTCTCCTTTCTTGGTTTCTATGCCACCACAGTCTGGACACTCCTCTTACTTCTCTACCCCTAATTCATTCCTTGTATCCTTGTCTGCACCTCTTCCTCCTCTCTCTCTAGTCCCCAACTTTTAACTCTGGATGTACCAGAAGACACAGTCCTTGGTCACTGGGTCTCCTCCATATATACTTTTTCCCTCAGAAACTTCATCTTTTCCCTGTCATTTCAATGCATATACAACTTTTAGATAAATCGCTCTATCCCTTACTTCTGAAAAACTACAGTTCTAGAATATTTCTACAGTCCCCTTATCTCACTTATGTTCCTCCTTTTTTCCCCTTTGGAGAATTTTACATATGAAAGAAATACTTCTAGAAAGTACTGAAAAGAAGAGACACCGTGCAAATCAACAGAACTCTCAAGACACTGATGGAAATGAATACCAAGTTTCAAGTCATCCAGAAATGTCAGCAAACTCCAAAATTTCACAAATGGTCAGAAAGATACAAATCATATGCCCCAAAACACCATTTCAAAATGTACAAGATTTATCGTCCAATATAAGAAAAGACAGAAAAAACTGGAATACAATATAATAAAAAGCAAGAGAAGTCAACCTTCATCTATTCCCAAAGTAGCTACTGAGCAAAGCAGAGCAGACTTTTCTCCTAAGAAAACCTTTGTGTTTTTGTTTTTAACTCAAAGGCCTTCCAGGAATTCCCACTAAAGGAAACAGGCCTAGGCAAAGGCCATTAGCATTCAAATCTACCAGAAGGAAAAACCTCAGTAGGGTAAAACAACTGTAAATGACAAGTGAATAAATGATAACTCAAAGTATTTACTTCCTTGGCAAAATGGGATATCAAAGAAACATTAAGGAAATAATGACTAATATCTGATTGGCAAAATCCAGAGAAGGGAAACATGAGAAAACAGGGAATCTTGAAAAGGGTAGAACAGGTAATCCTAAATAATACTCCTATCTGAGAATGGAGGAAGGATGGGAAGCATGGGAAAATGTACATAAAGAAAAGTATAATTTCAAGAACTGTTTTTAGTGATGTAGGTGAAGGTGTATGTGTGCTACATACTCTTGGACTGGGTCCCTAGAATGACTTCAACTGGACTATAACTTGTGTTGAAAAAATCTATATAAGAAGATACACAGCTGATGAAAAGCTAGACTTAATTATGACCCTGAATTTAACTGGATTAAACTTTCCCCATAAAAAGAAAAATAGTTTCAGTACATATTAAACAAAACAAGCCCCAATAATATACAGTCACTAAGAAACCCATCCAAATGCAGGAAAACAAACACATTTAGAGTAAGAGGCTTTAGCCAAAACCAAAGTTAAAGTCACAGTAGATAACATTAAGAGAAATAGGGAAAGTATATCTTGGCTTAAAGACTCCATAACAATAATAGCATCTCACATTTCAATATCACTAAGGATAAACCCAGGCTGGGACAGCCAGATGGTACAGTGGCTAGAGCTGGGCCTGGAGGTAGGAACACTCAGATCCCTGAGTTCAAATCCAGCCTCAGATACTTATTAGCTGAGTGACCCTGGGCAAGTCACTTAACCCTATCTGCCTCAGTTCCTCATCCATAAAATGAGCTAGAGAAGGAAATGGCCAACCACATCATTATCTTTGCTGAAAAAACCCCAAATGGGGTCACCACGAGTCTGAAATGACTGAACAACAAAAGCCAAGATGGGCCATTTAGTTCACCAGAACTCCTGAATAAGTCTTGACTTCATATAGCTTGACCCTGAGGACAAGGGAGTGCTGGATAAGCGGATTAAGGCATTAGGACCAACTATAAAGGACAGATAAGATGAGATCTGTAGTCGCAAGGTGACAACATCTTGAGTCCAAAATCAGTGACTTGTATCACCAAACTTGAGAATGCAAAAACTAAGAAACCTGTGACCAAATTGGTCTAAATATAAAAGTTTTGTTTTTCTGTCCATAACAATTTCCATAAGAATTCTCCCCCACCCCAAATAACATTTGAACATTTAAAACGTTGTCCTCAAAACAACACTATCACTCCCCTAGTTCAGACCCTTGTGACCTCTCTTGCCCGAACTATTGCAATGCTCTCCTATGGGCCTCTCTGCCTCCATTTCTCTCTCTCTTTAGTCTATCTTCCACACAGCTGCCAAAGTGATAGACCTTGGGCACAGATCTGACCACATCACTCTCCAGTTCAGCAAGTTCCGATGGCTTCTTCCTGACTCAAGGGTCCAATACAAACTCCTCTGTGTGACAATTAAGGCTCTTCACAACCTGGCCCCAACCTCCCTTTCCAGGCTTATCACAGATCACTCCCCTTCATACACTCTATCTATACATACAAAGCTCCATTTCTCACCTCTGGGCCTTTGCATTGACTGTTCCCCTGCCAGCCAATGCCTCCTCCTGTCTACCTCCTAGAATCCTTAGTGTGTTAAAGGCTCAATTTAAGCACCATCTTCGGAAAGGTTGTTCCTGATCACTGCCTAGTAGGGCCTCTCCTTCCTCCCTCCCTACCCCAAATGGGAATATTTTGTGCACATCTTTCACAAACACACACACACACACACACACACACACACACACACACACACACACACACAATTTCCCCTAATACAGACAGGATAGATATCCATAGCTAGATTTGGGGTGAAAAGGTGTCTGTGAACTGGTTTAGGGAAAAGGCCACATCTTTATTCCAGTAGAATTCTTTTTCTTTGTAATCTTATGGAGTTTCTTGGCCTCCTTGACTTCCTTGGAGGCCCAGCTAAGAAGGTACCTTTCCCAGTTGCTCTTCCTCCCCTTTGCTGCCTATCTCCAGTGTAGCCCGTCTCTAGCTTATTTGTTCATTGTTGTTTGTATGTTGTGTCTGTTAGATTGTGAACTCCTTGAGAACAGGAATATGTTGTGACTTTCTCTGTATTCCCAGTGGTTAGCACGGTGCTGACACACAGTAGGGGCTTCATGAATGTTTACTGACAGTCTCTTTTCTTTCATGCTTCATTTCTAAACCTGATTCTGAGTCAAGGTCACCAGACAGACTGCCAAAAGAGGGATCCATGACCCAGAAAAGAGGTTAAGCCCCTGTTGTCACAAAACGTGAGCTCCTCGAGAAAAGGGTTCCTTTTGCTTTTGCCTCTGTATCCTCGGTACTGCTTGCCACAGATTCGGTGACCGACTACCATATGGAACAGAAGCATCTAATTTTCTAAATCATTACTATCTGTATTATCTGCATTTTCTAAAAAGGGAAACTGAGGACTGCAGAGGTTAAGTGACAGGCCTGGGTCACTCAGTGACAGCATAGTCTGGGGCAGGAGTGAGTCCACAGACTCCATTAAATGCAGCCTGCTTTCCAAGCCCACCTCATCCCTGGTAAAATGCAATCAGCACCAAATACCTAGCAGATAAATATGTAAAGGTGGTAAGAAATCAACAGGAGGAGATGAAGATTCTGCCCTCAGGAAATTGACAGGTGAAACAGACAGATAAATAAGGTAGTCAAGAGACCTAAAGGGGAAGGGATACAGATAAAACTGGACTTGGCGAACTCAGGGAGAAACAGAGCCCAGCCGGGTTCCTGAGCATATGGATTTTTCAAATACTCCCAAGACTGCCACAAACGCTGGTCACACTCTAGGGCATAAAGAGCAGACCCATAAAGACAGAGAAGCAGAAATGTCAAACATTTGCTTTCTAGATCATGATGTGCTGAAAATAATCAGGGAAAGCTGATTAAAAGATACTGACCAAAAGAGACCAAAAACGATTTGCTAAATAATATGGAGGGTCAAGGACAAAATTATAGAAACAAATGCTTAAAAACAGATATTATATATACATTATATATCATCATATATATGATATGATATATAATATGCTACATAATACGTTATAACATGTATGTGTATATGTATGCATATATATATACAAACGTTTACATATAAAACAAATCAAAATGTACTGGGATACAGTAGATGCAGTGATCAAGAAGGCATCTCTATATTAATGTTAATATTAATTGAAGAGAAAAAGCTAAAATGAATGAGTGGTGAGGGAAATCTAAAAACTGATGAACCCCAAAAAAGAATAAAAAAGAAGAAGAAAAACTGAAAAGAAATAAAACTCAAAACAACAAAATACAATTAACAAATGGCAGGACCAATGAATAAGTTACTAACCCTTCAGCCCACTAACTGAATCACGAAAGAGCAAAGCACATTAGTAAAATGAAAAACTCAAAGGGAGATATCACTGGAGAGAGGAAAGAAAGAAAATGATTCAAAACTACTATGCACACTTAGTTACCAGCAAAACTGAAAATGTCCATGTAATGGATGAATATCTACAATAATATTAAATACTCAATTCAGTCCAACAGGAAATAGGGAACCTCAGAAAGAGAAACTCACCAGGCTACAAATGAACTGCTACTAGAAATGTTTCAGAAGTGAATTCTATCAAAAATGTAAAGAATAAAGAATCCCTTTGCTATAGAAACTATTTTGGAAAAAAAGGCAAAGAAAACATTCTAACTCATTTATTCTTACAAGACAAGACAAATACAGTCCTAGGACCTAGCCTGAGAAGAATAAGGCATAAGAAAAAAAATTCCAAACTTGTATCACTAAGGAATATAGATGCAAAAAATATTAAATGCCGGAAAATAGACTTCAGCCATGCACTCGCTCACAGCCCTTCCCCCCCTTCCCGCCCAATTTATTCATTATGGCCAAGCAGAATTTATACCAGGCATGGAAGGGTAGTTTAACAGGAAAACAATGCATACACTAAATCATATCAGTAACAAAAGCAATCAAAAACACATGCTCATATCAATGGCTGCAGAAAAAGCGTCCGATAAAATACAAATACTCATTTATGTTAAAAACACTAGAGCCGGAAAAATGGAACTGAAACCAGGAGCTCAGGTTGCTTGTAATTGAGAAACATTAGAAGCTTTTCCAGTAAAAACGAAGGTGAAGCCAGGATGCCATAAGGAGTGGCACTATTCCGGGAAAGCCTGCCGGGGCCAGAATTTCCACACTCAGGGGAAGGAAAAGCAAAGGGAAGAGGCAATGGCAAAGTGGAAGCTAAAGTCACTTTTTGATGCCTACAACAATTATTAACCCACAAAAATCATCATTATGATAATATATTCCTTTTTTTCCAAAAGAAAATTTGATACGAAATAACCAAATGTATTCAACAATTGGAGAGTGAGTTGACCTGCCAAGGCACACAGATGACAAGACTTACATAAAAACGACAAGAAAATAAGAACGATAAAAATGGCTGGCCCCTCTAGGCCAGTGAGGCCTGCGTGAGGCCTAGATCCCAGGATGCCATCAACAGATAAAAATACCTGTTGGTGTATAAAATAGTCCCAGACTAGAAAACCACGTGGCCAATGTCTGGGGAATAGCTGACTCAATTTCTAGTGTATGAATGTAATAGAATACTCCTGTGCCATAAGGAATAAAAAAAATGAACGATCCAAAGAGCTGGGGAAAGACTTCCATGAATTAATACTTAGGTGGGGGGATGTAGCCTGAACGTCAGGCTGCCAAAGCAATTAAACCTCAAGCTAAACAGCCTATGCTAATAAGCATGAATTAAACATTTAATTAACAATCATTGTTTGCCATCTTGGACTTTAGAAAAAGCTTTGATGCAGTGGAAAGAGAGGGGCAACAGTCTGAATCCTAGCTGTATTGCCTACCACTGGGCCTCAGTTTCCTCATATGTAAAATTATGGGTTTGGACCAGGCTGCTTTGCCACTTAATTACCATCTGATTTTGTGCGTCATCAGTTTCCTCATTTGTAAAATGAATGTCAAATTTGTCAAGTAATAGCCTCCCTTCTCACTCTGGCATCCTGGGATGCTCTGAAATGGTTTGAATGACTTGGGTTTCTGCCGGTCAAGGCTGTCTGACCCCTGGACTTTTTGAAAAGAACACTGGGTTTGGAACTAGAAGACCTAGGTTCAAATGCCTCCACTAACACTTGGCAGCTGTGTGATCTTGGGCAAGTCACTTAACTTCTCTTTACCTCAGTTTTCTACCTGCAAAATGGGAACAATTAATATAATGCCTGGTAGTCACCTCCTCGAAGGACTGTTGGGAGGGTCAAACAAGATTAAGTACTTCACAAACTAGCAAATAGCTAAAGATTAATCTGGCCATTTCTTTTCACCTCTCTGGGACTCAGTTTCCTCCCCTATAAAATGAGATCATTAGATCTTTCAGTCAGTTCCTCTCTAGTACTAAATCTATGACTGTAAATAGTAGATTCACTTTCAATATTGGAATCACTGCCAGAGACACCAATGATAGGTGCACTTAGTTAAGAACCAAAGCCCTTTGGGTTGGGTTAATGGGGGCCATGGAGCCACTGCCACCCTATTACTTAACACAACCGATGGAGGCTAGAAGAGTTTTTTGTTCAGCATTTCCTGAGGTCTCGAGTCACTATCCTAATGCTTCATCACACCTGGAGAGCAGATTTGGTTAAGAATCTTGCTGTGGGAACTGATTCAAAAATGCCAACTTTGCAAACCACACAGTGCCTTTAAGAAAAAAATGGGCATGTTTCCCAACCTCATTTTATGAGGTTTGTGCCTAATCCTAGGGCAGGACCACGTATAAAAATTTTAAGTCTGAATTCATCTTCTGAAAGTTTAAAGAAAACAGGAACAGGAGAAAAAGTGAGGAGATGGGAAAATGTCTGTAATTTTTCCAAGATGAAGTTGGGAGGTAGAAAAAATTTTTTAGAGGGAATAGTCCCTTTGCAGCTTCTCTAGAACCACAATCAGCAAGCTGTATCAAGGTGGTTCATAAATTGACTGCTAACCAAGGCTAAATGTAGCTCTAAAACACCTGGGTTGGTATTTTTTTTTTAATGAATTGAAAGACCCTATAGATCTCAACAGTTTTCAGAATTCCTGCTGCCTGGCAGATGGAGGCAGGGCTCTCAAGCAAACAAGACAAGTCAAAGGCTTAATTCATCCGCCCAAACACCTCTTTTGCAAATGGGTTATTATTTACACTTCACAGTACACACACCCATAAATGCCAGATAGTCAAGGAACTACTATTGAGGTTGTACGAGAAAGTCAAGGAAATTCCCCGGTAAGTGACACATCATCCATCAGGCCTCAAAGAAAACTAGGTTACTTAGGAGAAGAGGGCCCCAGCTCGTACTGCCTATGTGTTTAGATGACATTAAGGCACAATTAGCATGGGGACTGGCCTTGCAGGTTTGGATGGGTAAATGGGACTGCTAGGAGCCAGTTGCAAGAAGAGCCATCACTGAAACCAAACACTCAGTTTCCTCATCTGTCAAATGAGGGGGTTAGGCCTCCAAAATCCCTTCCAGCTCTAGAATGGAATCCTAGCAACCTACAAACAAATGTCCAATTGCCAGAATGAATACCATGTGGACTGGGTCACCCCAAAAAAGTGAGTTCAAGTCAGTGATTCCCAACAAGGAGTCAGGGTTTTATCAGTATCGGCAATCACTCCACTGATGCTAATCCCCACCCTTCTCTGGCCAGGGTAAACAGTCTTCCAGAGTGACTGTGGCCAAAAACCCCACCTAGCACACTGTTGGCCCACCCTGGTGATGGGTTTCTCCCAACCTGTTTCAAGTAAGCTCCCAATCAAGCTTGGGCCCCACGGACATGGTCCATGGGCAGAAGAGTGCCTTACAATGCCATGGCGTTGTGCCCAGGATCTTATTTGACCATTCCAGTCCTGTGAGAAAAAGTAATGCAACTACCATGCCCAAGGCGCACACATGGAAACAGAGCTACCCTGGGCAGGGTCAGACAGCTGGCAAGCAGGCCAGATCACCAGACCTTAAATCCAGTACTTTCCACTATACCCCAGAATCTGGAACTTCCATGCCACTCTCACCCCTTAAAGCAGTGGTTCTCAACCTGTGGGTCGCGACCCCTTTGGGGGTCAAATGACCCTTTCACAGGGCTTGCCTAAAACCATTGGAAAACACATATTTCTGATGTTTTAGGAACCGAGACATCACTTCTCTATCCGTCTCCAGGAGGTTCCACCCACATGCAGATATGCTCACATACCAGTATTAAAGGGTCACGGCATTAGGAAGGTTGAGAACCACTGATCTAGAGTAAGGTGCTGGGTAGGCTTTAAAATTCTTCAAGTGAGAGAGTTTTGTTTTGTGAAACACAAATCCTACCTTCAAGTCACCAGCAACACCCTGGCACATTATAAAAACAAGGTGAGGAATGAATGGCTTCCTCCACAGGCTATGTCTACCAACATGCAGGCAGCAAGGCCACCTGTGCCACCACACACCGCAGTGAGCCAAACTCAGCTGGCAAATAAAAGGGCTAGAAGCACATGTGGCATCAGAATCTGGGCGCCTTGGCTTGAAGCCTGGCTCTGCTACTGATGGCTGTGCACCATGGCTGGGGTCAAGGCATTTCACTCACTTTGGTCCTCTGCAAAATGAAGAGGTTGGGCTCAGGGACCTCTAATGTTCCTTGGAAATCTAAATCTGTAACCCTAGAAATTACCAAGGAAATAATGGGGGAGGGGAGAAGCAGGAATGAAGGCAGCAGAGCCACACCAGGTCAAATTAACCTTTAAGGCAAGAATCATCAAAATTCTCTGGGACTGGTTAAAAACCAGAAAGGTCTACAGGGAGTACAGCATGAAAGTGTTTGATAAATTCAAGAACACAAATTGCTGGGGGAACAGCTCCCTTCTAAATGGGAATTGTCACAAAGCACATTGGCAGAAAATGGGGTTAGACTAGCATTTTATACCATATACCATAAAATAAGCACCGAATGACCAAAATAAAAATTGTAAAAATTAGAGGATATTGAAAGAAGGTGCCTTTGACAACTATGGCCAGGTAGAAAATTCTTAACCAAAGGAGAGAGGCGATCACAAAGGTAAAAGAAGCTTTTCCCCAACAAAATCAATGTGGCTAGGATAAAAAGGGCAACTGCACAGTGGGAAAAAAATAATCTTTACAGGAAATACCCTTAATAAAAATCTGATACACAAGATAGGCAGGAAACTGACACAAATATGACCAAGAACCATTCCCCAATAGATAAGTGATCAAAGGATGAATAGTCAGCAAGAATAATGAACTATCATTAACCATAGGACTCAGAAGAGAAATGGAAATCTGAATAACTCTGAGATTTCACCTTGAATTGGCAAAGATAATAACAAACAGTTCTCCTCCTGGACTGCAGTAGGATCAGTGAGTTGTTTTAGAACGATGTAAAATGATTCACAAAACTGTTCATAAGCTTTGTTTGATGCAGCAGTGTCACCATCACTGGACAAATAGCTAGCTCAAGGGGATCCAAGGCAGAAAAAGCCCACTTATGCTGCCCCAAAATTCAAAGCTGGAAACAATGGGGGTTCATAGTATGGGGGGGGGGGTCTCAATGAGGACAGAGAACTTGTTCAGGAAGATTGCTAGAGGGGCCAGAACCAGGTTACAGAAGGAAAAGGGGGAATTCTAAAATTGAGGGTCCTGCTTTGGGGAGATGGAGAAGCCATAGGATGTGCCCATTCTCCAATATGGCTGTTGGAGGGTGCGAAAGATGTTTTGAGGAGCTATGTGGACAAGACAGCTAATGACACATATAATGACACTGGACATTTGGACAAGAGGTTCCCAAACAACCTACTTCAAATCACAACTTGAGAACACAAGCCTTTTATAAGCTGCAGGTGAACAGTGTGATGCTGACAGGGATAGGGAGCCATAGCATCTCAGAGAGTACCTTAGTTAGACACCTTCCTCCACCACTAGGTAGTACTACTGGCCTTTGCTGGCATACTGCCAACGCCCAGAAATTCATTCTATCACAAAGGAGCCCAGTTGACTTTTGAACAACAACAACCTGGTTGCCAAATGAACTCCAATGATGATGACTGGGGTGGGGGTGTCAAGACCTACAGCAGAAGGCACTCCAAGGTAGAAACTCTCTTTACCAAGGAAAGGGGGCACCTTTTGGGGAATTTCCGGTCTTTGAGAGCTTCTTGGAACTCTTAGAGGTTCAGAGGTTAAGTGACTTGCCCAGATTCTTTTTAGTGAACTCAAATTCGAATCCTGAGAAAGTTATCAATCCTTGTTTTGTGTTACCCAATACATTTTACCCTATTTCCTCAAAGGTTCCCAGGTCCTACTGTGGCCACTAAGAACAGAAAAGGGGTTCTTAACTCTGGGACTACAGAGTGGCTCCTGGAATACCTGGGCTTGACACTAACATCCTTCAAAAAACACAGTGGCCAGGAAGGGGAAAACCAAACCATTCTCGGAGGGCCTCCGGTGGGTGGGGCAGCCCCAGGTGACTTGATGAAATTAGGTAGATCACTGATTGATCAGCTAGCCCGATACCACAGGGTAAGGACAGTCTGTCAGGAAGGGGATGGTGTCCAAGGTGACAGCCAGAAGCCCAGGACATGGCAGGAACAGCTAAGGGGAAGGACTCCCAGGAGGTCAAGGGCAGGAAGCAGTCACCTGGCCTGTTCTCAGCCCAGGAAGTGGCTGGAGTAACCACTGCCCCTCCACTCAGATCAGTGTGAGCCTCCAACAGGCTCCACTCATTACCTTTTAAACTGACCACAAGGCATATTCTCTCCATGGGCTCCAATTCATCTTTAATAATCTAGTCCCCTGAAGTTAAGAGGGAACAAGGAAGCCCAGCTCTGCTGGGGTCAAAGGGCTCAACCACCTCCAAGTGTTAGATGATTGTGAACCATGATTTGGGAAATCACATAGTCTTTACAAAGCATCTACAACAGGAGGGGAAAGAGGACAGGAAAGCAGGATGGTCCCTGCCCCTGAGGCTTCCTGGGGAGGAATCCATGAAACAATCAACCACAGACCCTTAACTGAGAGGCCAGAGCCTCAAATGCCCCCCAGGGGAGGGCTTCTTCATTTGGGGAACACCATGGCCCCCTGTGGCAGTCTGTCTGTTCAGAATCATGTTCTCAAATGCACAAAATAAGACATGGAAGATGACAAAGGAAGCAAATTCTATTGTTAGCAGAATAGGGCCACAACCCCCAGGCTAAAAATGGCGGTTCCAGCACAACCCACCCAAGGCCCAGACAAAAGTTATTGAGTTATCGATGGGTAGAAGCAAAGGACAAAGGAGGGATTCCAGCCCCAAGGCCCCATCTACACTGGGTAAGCCAAAATGTCAGGGGGCACCACCAGAAGGTCACACTGCTGAGCCCCTACTAAATCCTGTGCTAATCCAATCAATATCTCCCCCAGCCTCCTAAAAGGACTTCTTCCAGGTTCCTAAGTACATACAAATGAAAGTCTCCCAGACCAGAGGTCTCCTAGCCCAGGAGTGGGGAACCAATGGCATTGAGGCTGCAGGTTCCCCAGACCAGTCCTAGCCACCAATCATCAGAAATTTCATCTTTCAAATCTGTCTCCATCTCTCCTCTGCCACAGCCCTCCCGCACCTCAAACCTGGACTATTGCAATAGCTGCTGGGGGGGAGAGAGGAAGAGGGATATCTGCCTGCCTCCAGGTTCTCCCACTCAGCTGTCAAAGTGGCCTTCTTTAAGCACAGGATTGGCCCTATCACTCACTCTTCAATAACCTCCTATGGCTCCCTAGCATCTTCAGGCCCAGGTTTTTAAAGTCCTTCACAACCTGGTCCCTTCCTACCTTTCCAGGCTTCTTACACCTTACTCCCCTCCATGTACTTAGAGACCCAGGGACACTGGCTTCCTGGTGGTTCTTCTCATCTGATGACTCAGGAACTTTTCAGTTGCTGTTGCCTAGGCCTGGAATGCTCTCCCTCCTAGTCTCTGCCCCTGATTCCCAGGCTTTCTCCGGGCCTCGGCCCAAACCCCACAAGTTCCACAGGAAGCCCGGCTAAGTTTCCTTGAATGTTTTCCTTCTGAGGGTTCCTCCAACACATCCTATCTCTCGCTTATATGGCCTGAGCTGTTTGCCTGTCGTCTCCCCCTTTCGACTTGGAAGTTCCCAGAGAGCAAAGACTGTTTTTTGCCTTCCTTTGGCTCCCCGGCACCTGGCACTCAGTAGGCACCTAATAAATGCTTGCTGAGTTGACCTGACATCAGCCTCTGTATATGTGGGCGGACAATGAGCTGTATTCAATTATTTCTTCCTGTTTCTCTCCGTTTGTCCTTTGTTCTGGAAGGACCCTGACATCAGGGAGGGGATGCCATGGCTTACAAGGGAATTGACTTGAAGTGAGGGAGGGCTTCGCACTTCTCCTCCAGAGCCATCTGGGTCCAATGGTCAGATATGGATCAGGACCACAGGAGATGGCCTGGATGCAGTGGGAGACCTTGGACTTTTCAAGTGGGACTCAGTTTGACTTGAGGCAGCCCATTCAAGATTAAGGCTTAATAAAAAATGAGGCAAAGAATGACTTCTTTAAAAAAAAAATAGATCTGGGAGGGGAAGGCCCTCAGGATTTCTGGTGAAAACAGACACAACTGTTACTTGCAATCATTCTGAGCCAATCAGGCCCAAACAGTGACCAAGTAGGGCTAGGTCTGGTTATATGAAAGGAGAGAAGGTTAGCACTCCCCTTGATAAGGATAAAGAGATTCTAGTGGCCTTTGCAACACTTTGTAGCCACTTAATCTGTGCCATCTAACTCAATTATACTGCAAAAGGAAGAACCTGAATCTGTACAAGGGTGTGTATGTGTATAACCCTGGGCAGTGCCCCAGGCAATGCAGGTGACAAAGTACACTGGTGAAGGGAGCTTCTTCACCAGGAAGTTCCCTAGGCCGCTCCTTGTCCCCATTACATACAAAATTCCCATGAAAAACACAGAAGCTTCAGCAGTGTTGGGGTCCCGGTGCATGGGACCTCGGCAACCATTTCCCAAGCTCTCGATGGATCGGCACAGCTCACACCAGCTTTGCTACCCACCAAGCTTCACAGCTGTTTGCTGCCCCCAGCTTGGCCCTGGCCAACTCATGGTCAGCAAACTGCAGATCCCTGGCCTCTCCATGCACTTACCTTGCGAGTCAGCAGTCCAGGGGCGTCTCTGAATCATCAGCGGGTAACATGAAGATGCTGAACTCCTGGAAAGAAGGGAAACGTTCGGTTAGGAGGTAATGAGGTGAATCTAGGGCCCAGCTGCACAGGGATGTCAAAAAGTCGAAGATAAGCCTGACTTTTTTTCGACATTTCCAAAGAGGTATGAGAGAACAGAGCCCTTGGCCTAAAGGTGAAGAATGACTGACTTTAGGAGTAGACATGGCCCTTGGAGATCACTGGGGAAGAGGAGCCATTCCCCTTCTGGGCTCTGGCCTGGTTCCCCTGTCCCTGACCCTACTACTCAGGATTCTAAAAGCCTCACAAGAGTGCAACCAAAATTCAGGATTAGCTTTGGCTCTTTCCCTTTCTCCAGCCCAGGGAGGCCCCTTTCACCTGAAGCCCAACTCCCCGCCCCCCCCCCCCCCCGTCCCTTTAGGGCTAGGTTCGGGAGATTCGGTCAAGCTTTAGGATTAAGGTAAAGGAAATCTGTGGATCCTTAGGCCAGAGTTTCAGTAATCCAAGGCTTTAGCTCTCTTCCCTCCCTCCTCCCCCACTCCTCTAATCAGGAGTTATCAAGCTTGCCCGAAACCAGAGCCCTAGATCACCTACACAGGGAGCTATCGTAGCTCTGCTTGGCCCCCCTCTGCAACAGACAAAGATCAACAGAAAACCCAACCCAAAGGGCTCAAGGGGGCTAAAAATTTCCTCCCCTATCCCTTCCCTATGGCAGCAAGGACAGCCCAAGGAAGTTTACTACAGTTACCTAGGTTACCACAGCAAAAGAATGCTGGGGGGTTTTCATTCATTTCTGAAGTTTACAACTTAAAAAGGTATTTAGCATAACATTACCTATGGATGAGAGCCTGGTAAAGCCAAGCTTTCTCCGGCTCCCCCTCCCAGGGAGAAGTCTTTCCTCTTTCTTTGGCAGGTCTGTAATAACCCTCACAAAAGGGACTAGGGCCACCCAGCCTAAGGGCCCGAGGGTAGGAGGGATAGGAACCAGGAACCTGAGAGCTCCCACACCCAGTGCCCAGGGGGTAGATTTCCCCTGGAAACCCTCCCCAGCTGGAGCTGCAGCTTTAAGGTTCTGAAAAGAATCTGTTCATTCCTGAGGGCAGACAGAACTCTGGGAAATCAAAGAAGTCTACTCAAGATGACAAAACCCCTAGCCAGGCAGGAGGCCGGAGGTGTCCACTGGGGTGACAGATGACCTACGGCCTTCTGTCCAGGTAACATGGAGGGGAAGGGAAATCTGCAATGATCCAGAGAGAGAGCGTGCTAGACTTACGGCCCGGCAACACACACACACACACACACACACACACACACACACACACACAAGCAGACATGTACGTGCGAGTGTGCACACACTCACAAAGTACATATAGCCTAATCTCCCTACAGGAGGTAAGAAGGTTGGAGGAAACGCTCTAATCTCCAAGGTATAAAGGAGAATTTCTTAAAAGACCAAAGTAGTGGGGGTGCCAAGAAGGGGATCTTTGAGGGTCTCACTGACGCTCTGTCCCCACTGGCTGCCATCTTCCCCAGATGCCTCTGACTGTCCTAGAAGCCAGGCCTCCAAACAGGTGTTGCCCTAAGCTAGTAAGTCCCTCTACTCAGCAAAAACAATGAATTGGCCACGTGCTCTAAGCTTTTGCTGCCACAGACAGAGGCAGAAGCAGCCCCTACCCCTGTAATGGGCAGTTCACGTATACACAAGCCACATTCAGCACAGATGGGAGGCCCAGCAGCTGGGGGGCGGGGGCGGCGGTGGCTAGGAAAGGCCTCCCGCAGGAGGTACGAGGGGCCAAAGCTGTTCCTCAGCCTCTTAAGTGGAAAGGCTGCTGGGCACTTCTCTGGGCAACCAGGATATTTCCGAATCTTTTCTTTTATCCAGTCCTCACTCTTCTAAGTGAGCCTGGAGCTGCTGTCCCAACTCGGGGTGTCTTCTCAGTGTTCTCCCTGGCATTTATGGGACCCTCGATCGCCATGTCAAGAACCTGGCACCTCCTGCCCTCTTAAGATCGAATCCATTTCGGTTTTACTCACCATATGCACTGTCAGCTCATTTAGGGGAGAAAGGTCACGAAGAAACATCCCAGATAATTTATTATTAAATGGATTTTGAAAGTTAGCATTCAAATGTACAGGAAATTCCCAATTCCCCAGTGAGATGTATTGCAGCTCACGTGTGAGTCAATTGCCTGTTCAAATGGAATAAGGCATTTCCTCTCAAACACCATACTGTTGTGGAGAGGTTCCCAGGCTAGCCCACAAAAGGCTCTTTTAAGCCCTAATGTTACTGAAGTACATGGTGGAAAGAAGTAAGGAGATTCCTGTAGCCTCCATCAAGTCACAAGCTCACAAAAAGACTGAGTATAATAGTGTTAACAATAACGGTTTACTCTTTAAGACCAAGAAAAATCCATTGTGACTAGGCTTGGGAGATTCTTAAGCAGCTTAAAAACATCTGTCTATACCCTGGGGGGAACCTTCCCTCAGCCAGGGCTAAATGCTGCCCGCCTACTCCGAAGGCCAACTAAGCCACTTCTTGAGGAAAGTATTTATGATATACGGATGTGTCCAGATGTGTGCAGATGTGAATTCTCAAAGGAGGCCATCTCTAAGCCCTTGGCTCACATTTCTGGATCCCAAACAATCATTTTCAACAGTTTCCCCAGTTCTCTCCCTGCTCATTAAGTATGAAGGTACATGCTAACTTTGTTTAGAATACCTTAATTCATCAAAGAATCCCTTTACAGCAGTGGTTCTCAACCTTCCTAATGCGGCGACCCTTTATTACTCATATGTGGCTGTATCTGCATGTGGACAGACCTGCCTGGAGACAGATAGAGGAGCTGTGTCTTGGTTCCTGAGACCATTGGAAATATGTGTTTTCCGATGGTCTTAGGTGACCCCTGTGAAAGGGTCGTTCACCCCCAAAGGGGTCACAACCCACAGGTTGAAAGCCGCTGCTTTACAGGATAGTGGGAGGCACTAGATTTGGGAGGACAGACCCCAGTACAAATCCCAATAAATCTTTGGAAATCCTTTTCCTTTCTGGGCCTCAGTAAAATGAAGGGTGCAATCCTCCTCAAGGTTCTTTCTGCTCCAAATGCTCAACAAACATGTAAGGGCCTACAATTTGCCAGGTGCTTTCTAGGTGCTGGAGCTACAAGGGCAAAAATGAACTGGTCCTTGGTCTCAGGGAGCTTATACTCATGATGCCAACCCCGCAAACCATGCCTCCTCCCTAGTCACAACCTCTATGTTCTCAGACTGGCCACGGGACAAGCTAACAACTGTTAAATGAACACCTGTAGGCAGCCAAAGAGCACTCAGTCACCTGGGCTTCAGAAACAGAAGCACAGGACTGAGAACCCTCCATATCAGAAGGTTGCCCCCCACCCCAAGTCAAACAATCATATGGTGGCTAATCTTCTGGTGCTAAGCCTCTGGTCTAAGTGTGGCAGAACCTCAGAGAAGGAGTTGTTGCTTTTAGCATGCCCAGGAACTCTGTTTCCCATCTCCCTGCCTTTGCACTGGCTGTCCTCCCTCCTCACCTTTACCTCTCAGAATCTCAGGAAGCCTTTTCCTGAGCAGTCAGTTACGAAGTATTTATTAAGCTCCTACTATGTGCTAAGTCTTGGGGATACAAAAAGAGGCAAAAGCCAGTCCTTACTCCCAATCAAAGCTCTGCATTAAGGGAAGGAAGTCTGATTATCCTAGAGTAGGGGTGGGGAACCTGCAGCCTCGAGGCCATATGTGGCCCTCTAGGTCTTAAGTGCAGCCCTTCATTCAGTCAAAAGGCTGCACTGGAGAACCTACATGTGGCCTCGAGGCTGCAGGTTCCCCACCCCTGGACTAGAAGCTCCTCTAGAGTGACCATGGCCCATCTCAAAGAGGGGCCTCTCCTCCAGCACAGATTTGAAAATAATGAAGCTAAATGTCCCTATCAGAAGCCAGTCTCCCCCATAGGCCTCCAGTGTCAGCCGCCTTACAAGAAAAAGAAAGTTAATTCAATCTGAAGAGAGGCGTCTTGTTTGCTCCGGGCATGCTCCACTTAAGTGAATTCTCATTTGGTTTAAGGAATAATTTACCATCTACTTAACAGGAAGCTAGAAATCCTCCGGCTTTGAGGACTTGAGTAGTCAGAGCTGACAAAAAAAGGAAAAACCTGCCCCTGCCACTGGGCCTAGCTGAGCTCTGCCAGCTCCTCCGCACCACCTAACTGGTTCATCAACTTCAATGAATTTGACTCACGATAAAACAGCTGCCAAGCAGACGCAAAATCAGCCAAAGAAAGACTACAAATGCCGGGACAATGCAGTCACCCTGCTCACCCCGTTGCCCAGAGGGATCTCACCTTGTTCTTGCTTCTAAAATACTGCCAAGTGCAGGAAGACCAAGTAATAGCCCAACCCTGGACCTAGATGCGCAACATGGACATGTGAGGTACAAGGGCCTGATGAGTCACTATCTGATAAGAAAGGGTGCAGCTTGTAGGGGTTAAGTTGCCTGGTCTCAGTAACAGCCACACCCCACCCCAAGTGGGAGTCAGCAGGTACCCTCTTTTAGGGAAATGAGCTGGCTTTCGGGGATTGCTAGGACCCCGGTTCATGAAATGTCCCCAAGGGCAGAGATAGGCCCAAGGAACATCCTGTGGCTCTTGGGGGAGGCTGCTTGGGCCTAGTTTACAAGTATGTCCACATGAGCTAGCTGCCAGACTACAAGTTACACAGGAGGTGGTCAGGTGGCACATTTAATAGGCCACAAGTTCTAAGGAGTTACAAGGCTGCCCTGGCCAGTCATTGCCCCTCCCACCCCAGGATGCTGCCTCGGTTTCTTTCCCAAGAGTGTCCTGACTCCCTAGAACATTTGGCTCACTCTTCCCCAGCAATCAAATCAGCTTCCTCTTTATCTTCAAAGTCTTTTGCAAAACTCAGTTTCCTCAGGAGGACAACCCCTTAGCCCTTTACTGCCAAGACCACACTTGAAGGGTCTCCTTAGTCACAGCAGCTCAGGCACTGGCTTAAGGCCCTGATGCCTACAGGCTCCCTACATTGTCCCATCTTTAACCCCTCAAGGCTGTCTGTCCTAGGCCCTCTTCTCTCTCTTCTCTTGGTGAACTCCTCAGCTGCCACAGATTCAGAGATCTCCCCTCTACAGATGGCTTCTCGATGTATAGATCCAGCCCTAGCCTCTCTCCTGAGCTCTAGTCCCACATCACTAACTGCCATGTTTCCAACGGGATGTCCTACTCTCCTACAGGACAGATCAAGGCCAATATTCACAGTGGAAAGAAATGCTCAATTTGCATGAGAAGTTAGTGAAAATAAAGAAGGCCTAAAAGACATGAATACAGAAAACAAGATTACAAAGGAAACATACTCTATCAAACTAGTCATCAAAATAGGAGAAAAAAAAGGTCATGGAGCCCAGATGAGGAGTCCCATACTTCATCCAACCCCACCATCTTATAGATGAAGAAAGCAAGGTCCTGGGAGGTTAAGGGACTAGCCCAGAGTAACATGGGGCAATAAGTAGCAGAGCCAGGATCTGAACCCAAGGCCTTTGGCTCCAAACCCCACTCACTTTTGCCAGAAACTCTAGACTTTAGGAAAAGAAGTCTGTTAGAGCTTAGGTAAAGTACTGAATACCAAGTCCAATCCCCTGGCCTGAGACTGGGAAAGGGAAAGTTGGCCCAAGTAAAATAAAGAGGCTGTACCAACTCTACCCCATCACCAAATGGGCAAAAAAGGGAGGCACCCAAAGCAGGTCCCAGAATCCGCCACCCAGGACAGGAAGCGCTGCTACCGAGGGAGCTGAGCTCGGAATAGGACACATACTCCCAAAAGATGGAAAGGGTGGGGCACCTAGCCAGCAAGAAATACAAAAAAAGAATGGCAAGGCCCAGGAACAAATAGCAGCCTTGAGAGCCACATGACCTGAGGCTTGGAAAACCTTTGAAGGCAGACAAAAAGGGCTTTCAAAGCTTTGTGTGTGCTTGTAGCAAGACCTAGAGAGAAAGACTGGGGGCCACACGGAGAGGAAAGGGTTGACTAACTAAATCGGAGGCTGAGCTGGGGGTATGCTGGGGTGGGCTCTGGGGTACTGGGAACACTGGGTCTCCTTGTCTTTCCCTCTGTCAAGGGGTTGGGGCGGGAGGCAGCTGGCGAGGGATTAGCTCGGAATGTGGACAGAACAGGCCTAAACTGGCCATGAAATCAGGAAGCTTCTCTATAGGCTTAGAGTTAGCTGGAGATTACAGAAGCACCCAATGAACTCCAAGCCAGACGGGCCAGGTGGGCAACGGAAGCCTGACCCCAGTGTGGAGTGCCACTGAGACCCAAGGTACCATTCCCTTATGGGACCCAAGAAAGAATGAGATGCCAAAGCAGGGGCAGCCTGCAGACTATAAAAGTACTAGTTAGCCTTTTCCTCACCGATTTCTCTATAACGAATGAAAATGCATTTAGGAAACCCTTCCTACTTGTCAAGCACTGTGCTAAGTAAGCATCAGAGATACAAAGAGAAAAACCAAGATTGTTCCTCCTCTCAAGGAGCTCATCATCCAATGGAGGAAGGGAAGACAAAAAAAATGGCAAGTCCTGGAAGTCATAGGGATGCATGGCAAGTCCCAGGGGCCTTAGGCGACAGCCAGTTGGGGCAGCCGCTAAAGCCTGGTGGGCCTTCAGTTCGCCAAAGGAAGGGCACTGGTGACCCTACCTCATCCAAACCAATGTGAGTGGGCAAACAGCTCAGAGAAAGACAGCAATTATAATGGTGGTGGGAGCAAATATGTATGTGTGCATATAGTGTATACACACACACACACACACACACATGCACACATCAGCTCACATTTCAAGTGTTTCAAAACTTGTCAAATTTTTACAAGATGATCTCATTTGAGCCTCATAAGAAAGAGATGAGGAAGAGAGGTTTAGTGAACTACCCAGAGTCACAGAGCTATTAAGTATCTGAGGCAGAAATAGGCCTGAGGATATGGCTTCAGTGGCAGAAGGCGGCAAATAACTGGAAGTCAGATTAGGAAGATCTCAGCATGCAGGGAACCGAGTAAGGCTCAAAGTACACAGGAATTCAGGAACCGTGAGGGCTCAAGTTGTGGGATAGTGATCAGGCTTGAGTCTTGGAAAGCTCCTAGGACAAGAAATCTGAGCTGGAAGGAACCTCGAAGGTCTTCATTTTATAGAGGAAGAAAATAGCTTATAGAACAGCTAAGTGACTTGTACAAGGTTCCAAAACTAATCAGTGTCTCAGGCAGGATTTGAACCTGGGTTTTCCAGACTCCAAGTTCGACATGTGATCCATTCTATATCATGGTACAAAAAGGGTAAGAAAGCCTGCTTTAGAAGCTGTCATCCCTCAAAGGATGGGAGGGGCAATTACCTATTAGAGCCCAGGGACTTCTGCCAACCCCCTCCCCCCAAGTCATTCTTCACTTCTGCCTGGAGGGAATGTTATGTCCAGGGTTGGGCAGAGAATCTGTTTAGATAGGTTTTCATTGGTAGAGGGAACTCCCCGGAGCTTAGCAACTGACAATGGGAAGAGAATTGTTGAGAGCACAGAAAAGTGAAATGACTTGCCCAGGGTAATGCAGTCAGTATGAATCAGAGGCAAGACTCCAACTCAGATCTTCCTGGCACCCATCTCCCCTCAGGTGGGAGCAGCCCCCATCTGCTGTTGCTTGGACAAAGGCACCGTCAGAAAATCAAGGAGGCCTTACCCTTCTTGTCCTTGTTCTGGCCAGGCTAACCAGTGAATGCTAGATTACAGACAGCTATGGTGAACGACTGACTACTCCTTAACATATGCAATAAAGATTAAAACAAAATCTTGTTTTTCTTTCCCATTTCCAAGTAAAAGCCATGAATCACTGTTATTAATTGCCTGCCTCATTTTCCTAATGAAAATGTGGCTGCCAAGAAGGACTGGAAATGTCCACATCTGAATGGGCTCCCAGCAGGTTTTTCCACCCTGGAGCCTCAGTTCATTTAAGTACACCAAGTTTCCAGGAGGCCAGCCTGGCCTGGCCTGGCCTGGTCTGGTCCCGTCCGGCCTGGCCCAGCCAAGCTTCCCCACAGCAAGCACTTGTTTTGAGAATGTGTTAGATTCCCAGTCAACATGACAAGATTTTAGATGCTATAGCTTGGAGACATGTCAGTATCAAAAGGTCAAAAGCTTTCAAAGGCTTCTTCTTGCAATCAAAGTCCAGCTATTAAATCTCCTGACCACAAGCTTCTCCCAGGCCTCTAACAGGGTTTCCAAGCTAATTTAGACTTTTAACATCTTGAGACAACCATCAGTTAGCTGGCCTGGAAAGGTCTAGGTTGGGGTAGGGAACAAGGCCACAGGTGGCCCTCTAGGTTCCCAAGCGTGGCCCTTTGATTGAATCCAAACTTCATAGAACAAATCCCCTTCACTGAAAGGATTCATTCTGTCAAACTTGGACTCAGTCAAAAGGCCTCACCTGAAGTCCTAGAAGGCCACATGTGGCCTCCAAGATGCAGGTTCCCCACCCCTGGTTTAGCAGCCCAGGATGAAGGAAGGGGGATGCGAAGGGCAGACAACTTGTGGAACAAAAGAGAAAAAAGCCACTTTTCAGAGCTGTACTTAAGAAGGATTTTATAACGCCTACTTTCCCATAAAATATCAAATGTGGAATTCTGATTAGCACTGAAAGTTTCCTCTTTTCTCTAGCACTCGAGGAAGGTCATGCGGAACACAGCTTGGGAGAATGTGACCCCAAAGCAAACATTCCAGCCCCACTGTCCCTAAGGAAATAGGAAGGATCAGAAAAGCCAAGCCAATCTCCGGCAATTCAGCTCCATTGGCCCAACTGTTTCAAACACTTTCTAGAAACATCTTTCCCGCCTTCAGGGACCATTCTACTTAGTTACTGTTCCTCCCTAGCATCTCAAACACACAAATATAATTTTCCATTAGGAGGCCCAACATAAAGCAAGTCTGAGCCAACTGAGATGGAAGCAAAGAGCAATGAGAAGAGGGGAAAAAAAATCTGATGAGTTACAAGAGAAAGGAGCTTTTTAAAACATTTAACAAATTAAAACAGATTCATGCCCCTGCCCCTAATTCTCTCAGCAAAAACTTGGAGGTGGGGCTAAAAATTCCCCTTTGGTTACTGTTTATGATCATTGCTTTTCTCTGAGAATATCAACCACATCACACATGGGCACATGCATATGCGCACACGTGCACACACATGCACATGCTCATACATGTGTGCACACACTCACACACATGCATGAGATCTTGTGTGTCCCCATTAATTGGCAGCAAGCTCCTGTGAATGGGGCAAAGTGGGCCAGATGAGACCTGCCTCGTACTGTTGCTCACCAGCCTGGTGAGCAGGAAAGCATTGCCCACACCTGCTTACACAGCTCTTCCTCGAACCCAGGGCCCTCTGCCAAGCCATGCCTGAAGCCCCAAGGAGCACTCTGCCAGTCAGCCAGCCATCTTAGCTCTTGAAGACTTCCAGGGACGGAACTCTCCCCCCCCAGGCAGCCCATTCCATTGCTAGACAGCTCTAATTGTTAGGAACATTTTCCTCATATTGAGCCAAAATCTGCCTCTAACTTCCATCCACTGATGGGCCCCAGGGGCCAAGCAACATAATTCTCATCTCTCTTTCACATGACAACCCTTCAAATATTTTATGACTATCATCATGACCCCCTCCCCTCCCAGCCCCTGTTTGCTTCAGACTCGACATTCCCTGGTCCCTTCTATCTGCCTAACAAAGCATGACTTCGAGGCCCCTCCCGATCCCTGTTACCGTACTCTGGACACGCTCCAGCCTGTCTAATTCCACCTTAAGATGGGGAGCCTCAAACTTGACCTAATACCCCAGATGTGGCCTGACCAGGGCAGAAGACAGCAGGCCAGTCACTGTCCTCACTCTGGATCCACTACAGCTGTTCCTGGAGACTGAGGCTGAATGAACTGTGCTGGTGATTCAGCAAGCTTGCAACCAGTCCTCTATGATGGATGGGTTGGCTCCTTGGCCACCACCTGGACACCAGATTTTTCTTATCCCAAATTTAGAACAATCGATTCACATTTGTCCCTAGCCTCTTCTGTCCTATTAGTCACCCCAACTTTCCAATGTGTCGATTATAACTTCCTGTGGCCCTGGCCCTTCACGGTTTCCAAAGTGGTCAATGTATATCATTCCATGTGATCCTCAGACCTTTTACAGAAGTAGAAAGTGAGGACCAGAGGCACCGGGTGCCTTTTCCAAAGTTATACAGGAAAATAGTTAAGTCAGCATTCAAACAGCTGGGGCACTCTCAGGTTTACTCAGTGTGCCACCTACCTTTGTTATCCTGGCCAATCACCCCTTCCCCATCACTGAGTCAGATCCCCTCATCACCCTGTTACCAGCTGTCACTGCTAGGAAAGCCCACGCACCTCCAATCCAGCCCGGCCCCTGGGCCAGAAAGGGTA
The DNA here is from genome assembly GCA_028627135.1 of Pseudochirops cupreus. Classification (NCBI taxonomy): domain Eukaryota; kingdom Metazoa; phylum Chordata; class Mammalia; order Diprotodontia; family Pseudocheiridae; genus Pseudochirops; species Pseudochirops cupreus. The sequence goes on along the minus strand of CM053582.1, from coordinate 58,497,719 downwards.
AAGTTTGCTTGCTGTGCCTTCCTTGTCATGACCCTGTGCTGGTTCCCAGTGATCACATCTTTCTCTAAGTAAACCATCTGCTCTATAACTGGGCCAGAAGTGCTCTGCCTTTTTGAGAATCGGCACAGGCACACTGGCCTGTCTCTGAGTCTATAGCCCTTCTCTGGGCCCCTGAGGGGCCCTGCAAAACTAAAGACCATCCCTCCCCCCAACACAAACAAGTCACCAAAGGGGAGGGGAATTGCCCCATGATGAAAACCTGCCTGCTGGGGAGCAAATGTTGGTCTCTTCTCCATTCCTCATCAAGCTCCTATAGGGTCACATTCATTCCCTAAGAGAAGCAGGTCAAAGAAACAGCCGGAGGCCCAGGGACAAAAGAAAGGCCTCCCCCATTGGCCAAGCTAGTGCCCCCTGCTGCTCCACCTGGGAACCATTTACAATCTACTTCCCTACAGCCTCTGGGCCCACCCCCAGCAAGAGGGCTCCAATAACCTCCAATATTCCCATTTGCTTCCTAGTAATCAGCCACATAAAGCTACCTTTAAAACACCACCAAGCACCCACTAGATGGCAAAAACAACACCCAAAGGAAGATGGGCTTCAACACTAGTGGGGGATATAGGGAAACGTACAAGTACAGCATTCTGGAATGCCTACACTGTCACTGGGGCTGTAGACTGGTAAGAGACAAAGAAGGAGAGAGGAGGGAAGGGGAGATCCTGACTGGCAGTGTGGCCAGCCTGACCCTGGGCCAGAGACAAACTGTCACCCAGAAGGACGTCAAAAATCCTCTCTGCACAAGAATGTTCCCAGCAGAGCTATTTGCAAGAGCAAAAACCTGAAAACCTCTCTGTGTAACCACTGGAGAATGGCTGAATAAATTATGGGATGGAATATTATGGTGGTGCAAAGACAACAAATGGGAAGCCAAGAAATATGGAAAGAGCGGTAGGGAGCGACGCCCATGGAGGAGGGGCAGAGCCTGGGAGAGGGTGCACAGGGCCTCAGCCGCACAGAGCCTCGGCCGCACAGGGCCTTGCCACAGCCAAGGCAGGAAGGCTGCCCAAAGGGAGCGGCGGGGCTGCACAGAGAGCTGGCATTTGTCTGGGGGGCCCTTTGGGCCTGCTTTCTCAAATGGGAGACTCTAGTCCTTATTCTGCGTGTTTATCTGATTGTTTGTCTCTGTTGATGGCTAAGTTTCTAATAATAAAAAAATTGTTTTAATTAGCTAAAGATTCCACTGGATGGTGGGCTGCCTGAGGGGCGAGCCAAAGCTTTCCATCAGTAAAGCACATTCACTGGGGCCCTTGCCCAAAGCCTACTTCCCAAAGAAAAGGGAAAAAGCATCCCTGGGTACAGCCACCGTGCCAAGGGAGCGGCTCTTGGACAGATCCCATTTCCAGGGCTCTCGGCCCCCTGGAGCTCTTGCTGCTCTTGTCAGAAGAACATTTTCAGGTTAACGGATGAATAGGCCAAGCCCCATCACAAGGAAGACTTGCAGCAGTCACAACTTTGTCCCCATTGTGGAGATTCAGTATCACAAGAAGAGTACAACGGGGCCCTGGAGAGGGACCGAGCAAATGAAATGGCCCAGACCCAAGCAAGCCAAGAGCCCCTGCTTTATCCTTGACCCTCCAAAGGAGAGCAAAGGAGGGAATCTTTGAGTGATCACAGCCCCATCATCTGCACAGAGGAGGAAACTCAAGGCTAGAAGGGGCAGCACTGGAGTGCTGGCCCCCCAAGATATCAGTGGCAAGGCGCTGGCCAGAATACTGGGGCCAGGGACTCCCTGGCCCTACTGCCACACTGGCTCCATGGATGTGCCCACTGCCAGGCAGTTTCCTAGTGGAGGTGGGAAGGAGAATCGAAGGTAGAAAATGAAAGAGGAAGCTGACAGCGCTTCCTTAGCATCTCACTCAGGATCCCCCCACCCCCGCACGCAAGAGCCCCACCACATTCTTTCTCCTCACTGCTGATTCTCCCTGACCCACTCCCCACCGGGGTTTTTCTTAGGTTCACCATTTCCTTCTCCAGTTCATTTTACAGATGAGGAAGTTGAGGCAAATTGGGTGAAGGGACTTGCCCTGGATCACATGCCCAGTGTCTGAGGCCACATTTGAACTCAGACCTTCCTGACCTCAGGCCCAGCTTTGTCAACCAGCTGCCCCTATCATATTGACTGGATCATAAATTTGGAGCTAGTATGGACCTTAGGGAACACCCAAGTGAAATGAGAAAACAGAAGCCCAGAGAAAAGGGATTTGCGCACAGCCACATAGGTGGCCACATCAGGGGAATTTGAACTCAACTCCTTGGACTCCAAATCTATAGTTAACTGTTTCCTCTCAATGAAGGCCATCAGTCGTTACTGCAGAAACCCCCAAAGGAACTGACAAGTTCATGGGTCTCCCCAAGCCCAGGCCCTTACCCCAAAGACAACACTCGGGCACTTTCTTCACAGAGAGAATTCTCTGAATGTCAGCCCAGACAATGTTCCCTGCACACACAGCAATCTGGAGGTCTCTCTCCTCCACTCAAAGATCTCTGGTTCTGCCTCAGAGCCAAGGTCAAGCTTCTGGGCCTGTCATTCAAGGTCCTCTCCAACCAGGTGCTACCTTCCCTCCATACCACCGGGTAAACTGGATCACTACTCTCTCTCTGTTCTGACTTTCCAGCCTCCACAACACTTGCCACATTGTCCCCCCACGAGTAGAGTATCATGCCTGCCCCTGACTCAGCCTGCTCACTTCCTCCACATCCTTTCAAGCCCAAATCCAAGACCAGAACACAGTAGAAAACACGGGAATATTAAGGCCCAAGAAGACTGGCCCACCTGTCCAACCTCAGTGCTTGGCACCGAGCATAAGTCTAATAAATGCTTGGTGACAGTGAGCTTGGGTAAGTCATTAAAGCCTCTGCAGGCTGCTTTCCTCCTGTGTGTCCTGAGATGGGCCCCTCTGGTGTACAATTGTGTTATTCTGTGCTGGCATTGTTGGTATGGGCATAATTTGGGCAGCTAGATGCCAGCACTGGGCAGAAAGACCCTCAATTTCTAGCTGGAAGGACCTCCAAGGCTGAGTCCCAGGCCCCTCATTTGATAGAGAAGGAAACAAAGCCACAGAATAGTTAAAAGACTTGCCCAAGGGCACATGGCTACTGAGGAAGGAGCTAGGCACTAGGCCCAGGCATCAACAGTGAAAAAGTCAGCCTGACAAAAGGAGGGAGAACAGGAAGCAAAGCTGGGTGGCAGGGTGGGCTCAGGAGCCTTGGAAGGGCTGTGAGCAGAGGACTGGCCTGAACAGCAGTGCTTCTGGGAGACTGGGGGAGGGGAGCAGGACTAGATGGAAGCAGAACCAGACTGGAAGCAGAAAACAGCGGGAAGCCTGAGGCAGAAGGCAAGGAGCAGGATGAAGGCACTGGGCCGTGAAAGGGAGGAGACAAGGGGGATTTGGAAAAAAAAATCAACAGGGCTTGGGGGACCAACCACATGCTATCATTTCACTCATATCTAAAAAACAAAGGAACAAGACTCTTAGAGGCTGACAGAGGAAGCCAGAGCAAGCAAGCTGGGAGCTAGAGAGCCCATGGTTTAAAACAGGGCTGCGCAGTCATCAAAACTACTTGGTACTGGCTGAGAAATAGAGTGGTGGATCAGTGGAATAGGTTAGGTAAACAAGAACTCACTGTTTGACAAAAACTGCTGGGAAAACTGGAATATTGTATGGCAGAAACTGGGCACAGACCAACATCTCACACCATATACCAAGATAAGCATGATACTATAAGAAAATTGCTATTTGTCCTTCATTCTTGAAGAGAACTATGACATCAGGGAGGTGATGCCATGACATGCAAGTGAACTGGATTTCAGTGAGGGAAGTCTGTGCAAAGTCACCAGCCTCACTTTCTCCTCTGGAGCCATCTGGGGCCAGTGGCCATCAGGACAACTGGAGATGGCCCAGGATGCATTGGAGGACCTTGGCCTTTTCAAGCTAAGGTCTTTAACAGGTCTCAGTTTGACTGAGGGAGCACCCATTCACTGATGCTTGCTCTCCTAACTGGCTTTTTTTAATAAGCAAATTAGAAGAGCAAGAAATGGTTTACTTGTCAGATCTATGGAGAAGGGGAAAAATTGTGACCAAACAAGAGATAGAGAACAGTATGAAATGAAAAATGAATAATTTTGATTACATTAAATTAAAAAGGTTTTGCACAAACAAAGCCAATGCACCCAAGATTAGAAGGGAAGCAGAAAGCTGGGGAACAATTTTTACAGCCAGTATCTCTGATGAAGGCCGCATCTCTTAAAATATGTAGAGAACTGAGTCAAATTTATAAGAATACAAGTCATTCCCCAAATGATAAACAGTCAAAGGATATGAACAAGCAGTTTTCAGGTGAAGAAATTAAAGCTACCTATAGCCATATGAAAAAAATGCTCTAAATCATTATTGATTAGAGAAATGCAAATTAAAACAATTCTGAGGTACCACATCACACCTATCAGATTGATGAACATGAGAAAGCAGGAAAATGATAAATGTTAGAGATGTGGGAAAACTGGAACACTAATGCATTGTTGGTGGAGTTGTGAACTGATCTGATCATTCTGGAGAGCAATATGGAACTATGCCTGAAGGACTATAAAATTATGCATACCCTTTGATCCAGCACTATCACTACTAGGTCTGTATCCCAAAGAGAGCATAAAAAAGGGAAAAGGACCCACATGTACAAAAATATTTATAGCAGTTCTTTTTGTGGTGGCCAAGAACTGGAAATTGAGGGGATGCCCATCAGTCGGGGAATGGCTAAATGAGTTATGGTATATGAATGTAATAGAATACTATTGTTCCATAAGAAATGGTGAGCAGATTTCAGAAAAAACCTGGAAAGACTTGCATCAACAGATGCTGAGTGAAGTGAGCAGAACCAGGAGAACATTATACACAGTAACAGCAACATTGTGTGATGACCAACTTTGATAGACTTAGCTCTTCTCCGCAATGCAAAGATCTAAGACAATTCCAAAAGATTCATGATGGAAAATGCTGTCCATATCCAGAGAAAGAACCATGGAGTCTGAATGCAGATTGAAGCAGACTATTTTCTCTTTTTTGTTTTTTCTTTCCCATGGTTTTTCCCTTTTGTTCTGATTCTTCTTTTACAACATGACTAATTTGAAAATATTTTTAATATGATTGTACACATATAGCCTATATCAGATTGCACGCTGTCTTGGGGAGGGGGGAGGAAATTTAAAACTCAAAATCTTATAAAAGCAGATGTTGAAAACTAAAAGTTAATTTCTTTTTTAAAAAAGGTCAATATAGAAAAAAAAAAAGCAGGGCTGTGACTATGCCTGTGTCACCTTTCTATACTTTTTAAAGAACAGGTTCCTGGCCCCCCAGTTAGGAGTCCAGTTTTAAAAGATCATTCCTTCTCTGACTCTCCAAGTACATCTGGACGGAACCCCTGACATAAGTCAGTAACAGGACTCATTCTCTTTCCCCTAAACCAGTGGTTCTCAACCTTCCTAATGCGGTGACCCTTTAATTCTTGTATGTGGGCGTATCTGCATGTGGGCGGACCCACCTGGAGACAGACAGAGGAGTGGTGTCTCGGTTCCTAAGACCACTGGAAATATGTGTTTTCCCATGGTCTTAGGCAACCCTTGTGACCCCTGTGAAAGGGTTGTTCGACCCCCAAAGGGGTCGCGACCCACAGGTTGAGAACCACTGCTCTAGAGGAAAAAGTACAGTTAACTTGGTGCCTTCTGGAGACAATATATTAACACAAAGGAGCAACTCAAGATGAGAATTTCAGGTACCAAAGAGGAGAAGGGGATAGGACTGGAGAACACGGGTCAGACAGGCCTCCCAGCAGTCTTCAAAATGTACTGAGTAGGTAACTCTCTAAAGTAGGGGTTCTTAAGCTGGGCTCTGTAAAATTGGGGGGGCTGAGATACCAATATTTTGACAAGTATTTCAATATAACTGACTTCTTTTGTAATCATCTGTACCTTATTTGAAGCATTGAAATACCTTACTCTGAGAAGGGATCCCCAAGAGACTTCCACTGACTGGTCCAGCCTCAAGAGCCTGGAATCCAAGATGAGGAGAAGTAACTGACTCCTCAAAACTACCCTGTGAAGGAGGACAGGTATTAACCCCCTCCCTTCACACAGACACACATGCTCATACAGTGTATGATATACACATTCTTCTGAGCTAAACAAGAGCTAAATGAAGTAGAGAACAGGGCAAACCTTGGCTTTGGGGTGCAGTTAAGAGCCTGGTGAGAGGCCTACTGGAAACTCTGGTCATGGTGGGTACAAGGCCCAAGTTTTCCCTGAGTCTCCTTTATACCATAGTCTTGCCAAACCTTCTACCCAACCAGTCCTTCTGACCAATGTTTCCCTGACCACCTGACCCACTGGCAATCGAGCCCTATCTGTGGTACCTAGAAGCTAATTCCATTCTTTCTGCTGTCCAATAACCCAAGGCATCCTGGTCCTCTCTGGAATTCCATACCCAGTTAGGTGCTCTGCTCCTGAGGCTGGCTCTTCTTTCACTACAGTCTCCCTAGCCAAAGACTAGAAGCAATCTTTGGTTCAAGTTGACTTCTTGGATGGAATGACCCCAACCCTCACCCTGACCCACATCCCCCACAAGGACTTACACAGCCATCCTACACTCTGGCCAATACGAGGTGGGCACAACCACTCACTGAAGAATCATGTAATCACAAGTATACAAGGCAAATAGATGTATCTTCTTTCAAACACAGGGTACTCTCAATCATATCTTACAATGGCTAACCAGGCTGTCCCATAATGCAACATGATGGAGAAGCCAATGTAAACTGGCATTGACAGCCTTTCCTGGTATGGTTCCAAGGTGCCTTTTCAGACTTATTTCTCACATTCTCCATTCCAACCAAACTGGTCTCCTATGTTTTCCTCAAAGTCAGTATTCTATCGTCCATCTGTGAGCCTCTGCCTGGCTATCTTCCATGCCAGAAATGCACTTCCTCCTCACCTGTGCCTCCCCAAAGCCTTGGCTTCCTCCAAGGCTCAGACCAAGATGGCAGCTCCATGGGAAGCCTTTCCTAACGCCCTTAGTCTCACTGACATCTACCTCAAATTTTTATTTATCTGTTTAAATGTCATATCCTTTCCCAATAGAACATAAGCTCCTTTAGGGCAGAAACCGTCTTTTTGTTTTGTCTTTGCAAACCACTGTGACAGGGACCGGGAATGAAAGGTACTTAATTAATGAATGCTTGGTGAATGAATCTTTTTTTTTCTTTTTGGAGGGGGGAAGGTAGGGCAATTGGGGTTGAGTGACTTGCCAAAGTCACACAGCTAGTTTTGTGTTAAGTGTTTGAGGCCAGATTTGAACTCAGGTCCACCTGACTCCAGGGCCAGTGTTCTATTCACTGTGCCACCTAGTCGCCCCTGAATCAATCTTCTAACCTTCTGGTTTGGCCTTGCCATTCACCCTGATGCTGCCATCTGTCCTGATGCCGAATCCCACTGAAGAGACTGTCTCCCCTCGATGAGAAAATGAGCTACACGAGGTCAGGGATGCGTGAGGCAAGAACCGTCTTTGCTTTCACCTTTATATCTGAAGTGCTTAGTTCAGCATCTGGAACATGGTATACGCTTAAATACCAGAGACTTGGTTATTAGACATTAAATTCCTTCATATCTGAGGTTTCTGGACTGCCCCCTCCCCAATCCTCCCCATACCACCAGTCCAGAAAAAGTTCCTTTGTTGGGTGGCCATATAAACTCCAGGGTGGGCTAACCACTCTGACTTTAGTCAGCACTTAGAGGGTTAGCCTCTGAGATATCTGACTCCTACAAGTAAGAGCACATCGCTCCATCTGATTCAACTTCCTGAGATGACCAATGTAGTATGTTCTTATATGCGTTTATTCATACATATATCCACAAATATTCACAAGCTCCAGTAGTATCATTAATTTGTGTCTGTTTTTCTCTACTTTATTTTCATTGGGGAAGAAGAAACATCAGTCAATGAAAGGGGAAGGTAAATCTGCTGGTTTATTGGATAGTCCTTCAAAAGTACATGGCAGTTTTCTTGACAAGCCATAGGACTGCCATTGTGGTACCACAGAAAGACCTCAGGAACAGGTCAGTGACCTGAGAGGACAGCCTTTCTGCTGACCTTTGACCTGCAGAGTCAGCAGGAAAGCAGTGGGTCCAGCCTGTCAACAAGTGCTAAACAGAGCCACCCAACATGCCTGCCACAAACCTGACTAGGATATGCTAGGCCTCCATCAACAATATCTCAAGAGGCCATCTGAAATCACCCAATGCAACGAGTCAAGCCAATCAGCAATTTGGGAAGGTCTTTTGTAGCTAACTCACCCAGTGGGGCTATCAGCATGCAACACTACGGAAAACCAGACACCCTCTGTGGGGCCAGCCTGAGGTTCAGTTTGCTATAGATGAGGCCAGCAACACCTACGCTACACATTTCTCAAGCTAAAGTCATTTCTTCCACACTGTATGGCTCAGAACTCTGAAGTCTCAACCAAGTACTTATACAAATACTTGAGAAAATCCAAAGTTCATTTTCATGGCAGGGGGGTAAAGATCCCACCAGGACACCACCTGCAGGCATCCCTTCAGCCCACATCAAGAAGAGCTCGGCTTTTTGTCTAGGAAGAGAATGCAGGGATCACTCATGGTTTTGCAAGACCTTGCCCTGCTCACGGTTAACATCCAAAGCTGTGGCTCTCACTTGGACCAACATCACAGAATAGCCTTTCCAAAGCCCAGGTAGTCCCAGAACTGTCAGTAATCCACTGCAACTTGGCCTTGCCCTGGCTTTTTTCAGACACCTAATATTTAAGAGTGACTGTCTAATGGACATGTTCATCACCCATTCTTCTAGTTTCTCCAACTAGGCACTAAGTGAAAACAGAAAGCAAAATTTCTGGACCAAATGGCCCCAGGACCCCACAAAAATGTCTCCACTAAATTAGGATTTAATGTTATACCTTCTGACGTTGGAGGGGCTTGATCCAAGAATCTGGTCTAACAACATTTCTGAGTCTTTTGCAAAACCTCAGCTGAAGTGATTATCCACCAAGTTATACAAGGAACCAGCCATATGATGAATTTCTCCTTGAGCTAAGTTCCAGGAAAAAGCTAGTGTCTGCCAGCAAGTATGTATGCTTTCTTTGATCAGAAAGTTAACATTATATAATCCAGTGTCTTTCCCTTTTTGGCTCTCACAGTGGCCAGACTGGGTAGCCACCCAATCAGCTCATCTCAGGTACCTGGGAACTCCCAAGGCCAGTTCCCTTTTCATGGCTTTGGGTAGGTTCTGTTTCTTCCATGACAACTAACAGCCAGGTCTCTCAGTAAAGTTACCCCACTTTGCCTCATTTTAGCCCGTTACTGGCCTTGAATCCTTTTGGAAGCAGAGAAATTCCAAGGAAGTAAAAAGAGAAACGCTATTTGCTATTTTCATGGCTGTGGGGTTAAGGATACGAGAACTCGTGAGATTTCCAAGGAAGTTAATTCCTGTCCTTACCTCGGTTAACAACTACTGCCCTGTGACCACAGCCTAACATACTTCAGAGTGTTCAGACCCGATAGGAAGAACAAGGAAAAATCTGACAGCTCTGCCACCCACAGGGAAATTTTCATGCACTGCTGATGTAGAAAAAAATAGAAACCGGAAGTTTTGAATCATAATTCTGGTTAAAACCTGAGATCCCATAGCTTATTTTTTTAATGGTAAAATACTCAGTAACAAGTCAAAAAAAGAACCTAGAAACCTCAGTGGAGACTTTCTTTAGAAAAACAGCTAAAGCTTGCTTTGGGAGTAATGAGAGCCTCCTTCGTGGTACAGCAACACAGCGCTGACGGAAAGGCTGCAGCTGGTCCTCGGCATGGGCCGTCAAGCCAAAGCAAGCAGCATTGGGGCATGGGAGGAAGGCCCTGGACTCACAGAGGCAACCTTGCCCCTTGCCTTGAGGCACCCTCCTTCTTGGCCTCAGTTTCCTTATCTGCAGCATGACACGGTTAGACTAGATATCTAGGACCCCTTCCAGCTTCCAAATCCAATGCTATGATCTCATCCCCCAGCTAACAACACGCCTGATTTTATTTTCTCTGCTAGTGCCGCAAACTCCAATACAATCCATCACATGGACTTGGGAAAGGGTACTTGCTTCTAAAAGAACAACTGCATGAAAGATTTCTTTGCCAAAAGGCTTCTCATCCATCAGAATCTAATCCTATTGAGAAAAAAAATACACACACATACCATGCACACATATACCCACACATATGTGCTGCATATACACATGTACACACCCCAGCATAGCGCCTGCTCTGTGCCTCTTCCTTGGGGTCCCTGCTCTCCTGTACCACCAGCTCAGCAAGATCAGCATTCCTTTTGTTAAGAGACATCATGATGTGTGAAAAAACATCTGCCAATTCTAAACACCCAATGCCTAGACATTGGATGCTTATAAGGGAGTACTTTTTCTCTCTAACATTTGGCTCCCTTACAATTCTGACAGGCTTGTTTCTGCTCCCCCCCCCCCCACACGCACACACAAAGTCCCACCTCCCACTTTAAGGAAGTGTGGTATCTCCCCCCCCACACACTCCATTATTCTCCCCAGTGGGCTGCCTGGTGGCTCCAGTGGTTCTGAGGAGCTAAGGAGGAAGAATGAGGAGTGTGCCAAAGGTTAAGGCCAGGAGATAATAACATGACCAAGGGAGATCAAGAACTTCTTTCTGTTCCTGGCCGCCCTAGCAGAGAAAGTGACACCCACAGAAAGTAACCCACCCCCACCATTCTTAGCAGACATCATACCTGAGGCGAAGAAAGAAGAGAGAGTCCAACTGTGAGAACGGAGTGAAAGCCCAGGCAGAAAGGCTTCCCTGGGCCTTCAGGAGAAGGGCACGTGCCATCTCTTAGGAAGGCTGCAAGAGCAAATCTAGGAAAAGAACGTGAGCCCAGTCAAATGGGATTAACGCCATCTCAAGGCCAGTGACATGTCCTATCTGGAAGTCAGAAACAGAAATCTCAGCTCTGTGGAACGCAGGCCCCAAGCTGGAGGGAAGGGAAAGGGAAAGGGCCTTGAGCAGACCAGAGAAGAGAGGAAAGCCCTGGGGCCCTCAGACAGATGTGGTAGAGGCCTCCCCCCAAAGAACAAGCTGGGCCCCACTTCCTAAGTCCTGATAGAGGAGTAAAGGGGGTGGACGGCAGGGACACACACCAATAGCCAGGGCAAAAGAGGTGGCTGCTGACGCTGATGAGGCAAAAGAAAGTGTAAAAGAAGGAGCCCAGGAAGTGAGAGGCCTGTCCCAACAATCAGGAATCATCACAGATGGGGGTGGGTGATGGTCAGTGACCAGTGCACACTCTGCTGAAGAAGGCAGGGAGGGAGCTACACAACATCTTGAAGAGGTAAGCTTCAACTACATGGCAAGTTCTTCCAGTGATGCCAGACAAGGGTAGCTGGAGGCCAGGGAAAGCGGGATGCTCTCATGGCCCACTCACCCAACAAACCCCAGAGAGGCAGCCAAATGGGCTCATCTCTTTCTGCCGCCCAAGAACCCCCCAAATAGGAAAAGAGGACTTCATTTCATCTAACCCTAACCCTAAACTGGCACCCAGTGGAAAGAATCTGGGATCTGAAGCCAGGATTGAGGTTCTAATTCAGGTTCTGTTACTTGGTTATCTGACAGAATAGAAGCTACAAAGTGAAAGAGGCCACGTGGTAGAGGGCAGAACCTGGAAAGCCTTTGGGGTTGGCCACTTCACATCCCTGGGCCCCAGGTACCCCATCTACAAGATGACTTGGAAGTACCCTCCTGGTTCTAACTCAAGAGAATCTGAAATCAGAACTCACAAGAGGGGACAAAGAGCAGCCATTCTAAAATCCCAGGTGTCTTTGTGCCTTACAGTTCAAACAATGCTACTAAAAGCCATCCTGAAGAAGTCCCACTACATGGGTCAAAGCACATTATAATGAATAGTGCTACAATCTCATTTCTTATTCTTGAGTTTCAGCCAAATGGGTTCATACAACAAAAACCCATGAGCTAGTCCCTTCCCACTGCCCGAGCATCCCCACAGAGGAAGAGAGGAAGAGGGAGAGCATCATCGAGCTTCAGAAACATTCGGTGGCTCCTCTGTACAAGGCACTAGGGAGCAGAAAAAAGAAAAGCCCTTTCGACCGACCACATTGTGCTGCAGGATGAGATGTGTGCACAGCAAAGTAGCCACAGAGTCACTGGAACAGGGAGAGAGGAACAGCAACAGGCTTTACCACTGGTGGGATCAGAAGGGGCTCTGTGGAAGCGGTAGGACCTGAGCTGCTTGCTGCTTCCCGCCACCCACCACCCACTACCCATCGGCATGCCTGGCACAGCCTCTTCAGAGGATTTACAGAATGACAGGAACGGGAAGCACACCAAACTGAAAATGCCATAATCAGGGTTTGAATCTGAGCTCTCACCCTGGCAAAAGGTGAAAAGCCACCAGATCCCAAGCTCTGTAGCTAAGTAAGCCCCAGAATGTTAACCAGAATGCAGACCACATCATTCCTCTCAGTCTAAGGCGGAAAACTGGACAGAGTAGCCTTCGTCTGTTGAGTTTAAGCATTAGTAAAGTTGAGTCTGATGAGCTAAAAAATTAATCTGAAAAATCTTTCTGCATTCTGGGCAAGTGATCAAAGCAGAGTTGAGTGGAGAAGACAAGAGAGAGGGACCAGGAGACTCTCAGCAACGCAGAATCACCAAAGCGGGAAGTGATGGAAAGGGGCTGAAATGAATTAAAAACCCCTATTCAGAGTTTACATCTCATGTCGCTAGAGATTTCAACGAAGGGTTCGAAACAAAGGAAAAGAAAAAAGGCAGTATTACTCACATTTTCACACGCACAGATTTTGAGAAGAAAAAAATCAAGAAAACCGTTTTCCCTATTTCATTCCCCAAGTGTAATTTTGGTTCCTGTTGTGAAACACCACAAGATCAAGGCCAGAAGAGGCTTCTCTATGTGGAATATATTTTGTCCTTGCCAGATGGTCAAAGGGTTAAGTTTAAGAAGCAGCTGGCTGCCTGTCACTGGCTGGGGGGGGGGGAGAGAAGGAGAGCTAGTCAGCAGTCACTCCTCTTATGGTCCCCTCCCTCCCCCTAGCTCCAGATCCTCCCTCCTACCTTCCCGGGGCTGGGGGTTACAGTTCTTTTGCTCCCCTCCCCCTCCAAAAAAAATGCACCTCTAGTCTTGGAGAAAGCTTGGATATGTACTCTGGCTGGTGTGAGAGCAGCTGTCTGGTGTCTGGTCCCTCTTCCCTGGAAGACAGATGTGGAAAAACTGAAACTTCTAAGCAAGAAACTGAGAAAAGGTAAAGCCACTATTTTCAACACTTGCAAATCATCTAACTATCTTTTCTCCCAAATGCACAAAGCCTCATCTTACTGCTTAAGCCAAGCAAGAAGCATGTGGATTTCGCTAGGATCCCCAGTCACTCTGCTCAATCTTTAGTCAATGGGGAGGCAAGTCTGGCTTTTCTGAGCTTCTCAAGGGTGGCCGGGGGCTCCCAGGCTGCCCTCCATGAAGGAGGGAGGGAAAGCTTGCCTGCAAATGGGTGGCTGGCAACTGGACTCTGGATTTTTCATTTCTCTTCAAGTTGTGTGTGGTTCAGTAATTGCAAGCGCTTGAACAGGCTCTAAATAACGCCCCAGTTCAATAAGGCTGTCAAAGGGTTTGTTGAGACAATGTGTTCTGCTCTGTAGAGACTCTATGGAGGTGGGCACTCCCTTTGGCTGCTACAGATCTCAGCTCCTCTGGCCCTGACTTATTCCTTGTCTCTGGCTCAGAAGTTCCTGAACTTAATAACGCTTCTTTTGGGGCTACTTTTAACCATGGTACCAAGGGCGATGCTGCTCTGGAGAAAATGAGGAAGGTTTGGTTAGTGTGGTGTCCGAGATTCTGAGAATCCAGTTGTTACCAGGGAGCCTCTTGGGCAGGGAGGGCAAGTCAACAGGGGAGGGAGCAAGCCAGGTTTTGCCCTCCACCAACACCAGTGGGGCAGCTGGCTAGATATGCAGGCGGGCTTTTAGCGAGGGAAAATTTCTCACTCTCTGGAGCCTGGGCGCCAAACTGGAGTTGGCATGTCTGGAGTTTACACATCATCTCTCCCCCTAAAAGGCACAGCTAAGCCTCGGCATAGGGGAACTACTACTATTCTGAAGTTCTCTTGGAGACCTACCTTTTAAAAGAAAAATGAAAGGGGGGGGGGCAGAGAGGAAGAGAGGGAAAAAAAGGAGAAAGACAAAGAGAGAGAGAGACAAACAGAGCCAGAGAAAGACAGAGACTGGGGGAGAAGAAAAAAGCAGAGAAGAGAGACAAAGAGCAAGACAGAGAGACAGAGAGACAGAGAGAGAGAGTCAGAGACCAATAAAGACAGGAGGCAGAGATGGAGAGCGCAAGCCGAAGACAGAGGACAAGAGAACTAGTCCCTCGATTGAGCGAAAGCAAACCCAGAGCTGCGAGCTGATTTCTGAGAACTTCTTGGCTGTCTCTCTATCTCTGTCTCTGTCTCTGTGTCTGTGTCGTTCGGTTTTTCCAATTGGGGCTGCAGTGAAGCAGGCTTTGCCCGTGGGGAAAGGCATGTAATGCTTCTCGAATCATTCAAACATGGAACCTCGCGGCCGGTCCACTCGGAGCGCTGGCTTATCCCCGCACCCGCGCCCCACCCCCACCCGCCCGGCCGGCCCTAATTAGTCACAGCTTCCAGGGAAGGAAATTAACAAGAACTGTGTCTGGGACTCCTCCCGGGAGAATTCATTCACCCGGATCGGGTTGGGAAATTTACAAGAGGCGCCCCCTCCCCCCCGACGGGCAGGAGAGAGCGGCCGGCCCCCCAGGAAGATGGCGAGAAGCCGGGGCCCGGAGCAAAGTGAGGAGCCTTCCCCCCCTGCGCGCACCCCGCCCGGCCAGGCAACAAGAGCGGGCCCCCCCCCGGCGCCCCCGGGGGAGGCCACTGCAGCTGCTACGCTCGGAGGGAGGCGACGCCGACAACGCCAGCGGCCGGACGGCCGGCCTGCACCGGGAGTTACCTTGAGCGCGGCGGCGGCGGCGGCTTCAGCTCGCCCGCCCGACCCGGAGCCGTGGTGGCGACAAGCCCGGGCCCCGGCCCCGGCAGCGGCCCTGGCAGCGGCGGCGCTCCATCCACCCCGGGCCTCCCCGGAGGAGGAGGGAGGGGGAGAGGGAGGGGAGGGGGCGGGGGGAGAAGGGGAGGGGGAGGGGGCACGCGGCTCCCTCGGGCTCCGGGGCCGCCGGCTGCCCGCCCGCCGCCTCATGTGACAGGCGCTGTCGCCGCCTGCAAGGGAGGCGAGCGCGCCGCCGCGCCCGCGCGCGCCCGCGAGGCCCCACCGTCCCCGGTTCCGTGCGCGCGCGTGCACCCCCCGCAGCCATTTTGCAGGCGCACTGGGCGGGACCTAAGCTTCCCCTATTTGGGCGGCCACTAGGAGGAGCTCCTGAGGCAGAGGACGGGAACTCCTGACCCCGGGCCCCTTCGGATCAGCGCGTGCCAATTTACTGACTGTCGCTTGGTGGGTGCGGTGTGCACACTGGGCGGTGGGTGGCATGGCCACTTCAGCAATCAGCAACCAGTTAAGCAAGCTGTTCCTCAGGTGTTTCACTCCCCTACTCAAGCAGCTTTGGTGGCTCCCTAGTGCCTCTGCATAAAATACCGCTTCAGCACACCTGTATTCACATCACTCCCCTTCATAGACTCTACATTCCGGGCAAACCTGCCTGGGATTTATTTCCTGGAACTTTGCCTCTGTAGAACAGCCCATTCCCCATGCACTGCCTAGGATGGACTCCCTCCTCACCTCTGCTCCCTTCAAGGCTCAGCTCAGGTACCTCTCCAGATCCCCTCTCAGTTTTTAGTTCTCCCCCCAAGTTTCTTTCTATGTATCTCATGTGGCACGTGCAATCAGGACACCCCCAGCTTTGCCAAAGTGGGGCCTCATGCACAGAGCTGGTCATACTCTCAGGCCCCATGCCAAAGGACATGGATCTACCTGACTGGAGTGACCTAAAAGTGACTAGGGGCTCTTCTCAAAGATGACTGTCATCTGAGAGTCAAGAGGATAGACTCTGCTCAGAGGCCCCTCCTCCTCCCCCGTAAGAGCTGAATCTCCTCTGCAATGCTGTGGGTTGCTGTACAAAATCATTTCCCAAACCTACCTGTTCCCTTCTCATACCAGTGTAGAACGTTCTTCGATTTTGGAGACATGACAAAAGGTACAGGGGGCAAAGGTCGATGAGATTGTCCAGAGTGCCCTTTTAGGTAATAATACTGGGATTTTTTTTTGATCCAATCCTTTTGTATCTCCCTCCCTTTCAGGTATCCTGAAAACATCTCTCATGCTAACAAAATAGTATCACTGCTAACATAGATTTCTTGTGTGTATGTGTGTTGTTATGGTTGTTGAGTCATTTCAGTCATGTCTCTTTGTGACCCCATTTGGGGTTTTCTTGGCAGAGATGCTGGAGTGGTTTGCCATTCCTTCTCCAGCTCATTTTACAGATGAGGAAACTGAGGCAAGCAGGGTAAAGTGACTTGCCCAGGGTCACACAGCTAGTAAGAGTCTGAGCCTGGATTTGAACTCGTATCCCTGACCCTACTGCAGCGCCCCCTAGCTGCCCTCTTCTGTGGGTAACACACAACAATATAGCCTGGTTTCATCTTCCTGAGTGCCATACCTACTGTTTTAGATGAAGCCTGTTGGCAATTTTGGTTTTATAGTCCAAACAGAAAGGTTTCACTCTCATCAAAATCAGAAATGCTGCCAGATCCATTCCTCTGGTGTTGTGTTGTGTTGTGTTGTGTTTTGTTTTGTTTTGTTTTGTTTGCTTGTCATCTTCCTTATGTTTCATCTAGAATTGTTCTTTGATTGAACCTAGTTGGATTGCATGCCAAGATTTCTGCAGATTCTATAGATTTTCTCGTCAGTCTTTAAAGATTTGAAGAAAGAACTGATATGCATTTTTTCTAGTCTGACCAAGACAAGAATGCTTGTGCTAAGACGTTTGTTGGGGGAACTATAAATTAGTATAACCATTCTGCAAAGCCATTTGGAATTATGCAAAGAAAGTAATTAAAATGTCCCAACCTTTGGAGCCAGAGACTTTCCTACTAGGCACATCCCCCAAGGAGGTGATTGATTTTTTTTTTTTAAGGAAGATTTCATATGCTTTTTCTGTAGCACTTTTTTTGATAACAAAGTAAACAAAGTAGAAACAAAGTAAATCCCCTTCAACTGGGGGAATGCCTAAAGAAATGATGGTACATGAATATTGGACATGGAATTTTACTGTGCTATGAAAAACTACAAATATGATGAATACAGAGAAGCCTAGGAAGATTTCTGTGAACTGATACAAAATGAAGCAATCTACACAATGACTACAATAATGTCACTGGAAAGACTGATAGCAAACAATGGAAAGTGAATGGTGAAAAATTATAAAGAATAGATGTGGCCCCAAAATTAGAAATTAGAGAAGATCCCTCAGCTCCCTCCTTTGCAGGGCAGGAGGTCAATGGGTATGGAACATTGCGCCTAAGGTCCAATCTTTTTAATGTGTTAATTGTATTGAATTGTTTTCACTTCTTCCTCTTTTTATTTTTTTTTAAAGCTTTGTTTTAAGGAATGGGAGGAGGGGGAGGGAAATAGATGCAAAAGATATCAAGAAAAATGTATTTTTAAAAAGACAGAAATGCCTAGCTGAAGGACAATTGTTAGAAATTCTGGGGAGGGATATGGCCTTGGCGGGAGGGGCAGAGGCAGGAGTGAGGCTGCTTGTGGCATTAGGAGAGGCTGAGCTTCCTGAAACAAGGAGATGATGGGCCCACTGTCCTCTGCCCTGGTCAGACCACAGCTGGGATATTGTACTCAGTTCTGAGCCCCACCATGTAAGATAGACATTGAGGACATTGAGGTGGCTGGAGTCAGGAAGACCTGAATTCCCAACCAGCCTCAGATTCTTGCTAGCTGTGTGACTCTGGGCAAGTCATTTAACCCCTGTCTACCTCAGTTTCCTAAACTGTAAAATGGGGGTAATGATAGCCCCCACCTCCCAGGGTTGTTGTGAGAATCAAATGAGATCAGATTTGAAAAGCACTTCTGACAGGAAATCAAATTCCTGTGCATCCAGCTGGGCTAATAGTGTTTCTCCAAACTACCACATGGATAGGCCTCAGAAATGCACTCGCAGGGGCTCCACCGTCACATGAATCAAAAGCCTTCCCCCCTTACTTCCTTCCCCTGCTGATCAGAACACATGGACTAGGATTTTCCCAACTGCTGATCTGTGGCAAAATTTTACCAGTCTGCCAAGCTTTCAGTGCCCAGCTTCTCACCCCCTGGCTGAGGTTGATGAGGGCAAAGGGGGCCTTGGGAGGGAGCTAAGAAATGGAGCCTGCATGGCCGTATTAGGAACTGTTGGCCTACAGGTGGGCTTGGGGAGCTCCTCCAGCCTTGACATCCTTACAATAGGAATGGAATGTGCCGGGAATCTCCCCAAGGTCTCCCCCAATTAGTGTCGGACCCGGGGATCTTGTCTCAGAAAAAGAAGCCAGCTCAAATGGCAATGTGCCTTCCCAGGATGCTAATGATTGAAAGCAGAGACAGATACGGGGATGTCTCCCTTGGGGGGACTGAGCTACTTCTATTTTACTGGGGCCTGGGAGGGAGATTCCAGGGCAAGATAGGAAGAGTTCCTACCACTAGCCAGCAGGCAAAGTAAGTAACCTGAGTCTCTAGTTGGCCACCCTACTCCCTTTAGCTGCTGGTTGGAATCATTTCCCGTTGTGTCTTTGGAGTTTCCTTCCTGAGAACTTCCCATTCCTCCTAGGCTGACTTCCCCTGGTGAATTTTAGGCCATGGGATTCGACTTCTCCTTTCTTGGAAGCCTTTGAAATCTGTTCCTGTAATCTAGGTTACTTGTCAGACTATGTACAGGCTAAGAGCTCCCTTATTACAAGTTTTACACTAGAGTGGCACTTCTTTCCAAGGCTGCCATGGATTCTACCCCCAGAACTCAGTTCTCTCTTGTTGATGATAATTAGATCCAGAATAGCAGGTCCCCTCATTTATTCCTCCACAGTTTAAAGAATGAACCTCTCATTAAGGCAACTCAAGAAATTGTCAATTGTTCTGATTTAGAGAGAGAGAGAGAGAGAGAGAGAGAGAGAGAGAGAGAGAGAACATACTCCAGCAAATGTCTCAATGATTGAAATACCCCATCATTACTATATCATGCCAGGCTTAGGATCTAGTTCATCTTTCTGACCAAGTGGTCTGTAGTATACTCTCATGACACTATCACTTCTATTTCTGCCTCCATTGATCTTTGTTCAAATGTCCTTTATCATGCTCCCCCCATTTGGTCCCTGGATTTTCTCACGTGAATATTTGAAGTTTTTTTGGTACAGACCTGTGATTTCCCTGGCATAGGGGGCTAGTCTTAAAGAAACTGAGGCCCAGAGAGGGATGATGAATTGCCCAAGATCACACAGCAAATAAATAGAGAAAATAGTGTGCTTTGATCTGCATTCAAACTCCAGCAGTTCTTTCTCTAAGATGTGAAGAGCATTTTCCATCATGAGTCCTTCAGAATTATCTTGGATCATTATATTGCTGAGAAGATCTGTCATTTATGTTGATCATCACATAGTATTGCTGTTATTGTGTGCATTGTTCTCTGGGTTCTGCTGACTTCATTTTGCATCACTTCATGTAAGTCTTTCCAGGTGTTTCTGAAGTCTGCCTGCTCACCATTTCTTTTAGCCCAATAGTATTCCATTACATTCATATACCACAAGTTGTTCAACCATTGCTCAATTAATGAGCATCACTTCAATTTCCAATTCTTTGCTACCACAAAAAGAGCTGCTAGAAATATTTGTGTACATGGTGGGGCCTTTTCCCTTTTTTATGATCTCTTTGGAATACATACTTGTAGTGGTATTGCTGGGTCAAAGGGTATGCACGGTTTGATTGCCCTTTGACATAGTTCCAAATTGCTTTCCAGAATGGTTGGATTAGTTCACAACTCCACTTTAGCAACACTTTTGAGATTCATTCTGGCTGTGTCCTTGTTGCCCATGTGAATCACTAGAAGTAGGTAGCAGTTATCTGGTTTGGCAGGTCTGGGGAGGTTCTCTCTCATTGCCCTGACAAAGGCTGCAGGAAAACAGCAGATCTTTCCATTGTTATCAGGTCAACCAATAGATGTCACCATACCAGCTGTAGACTGGCTTCCTCCTCCTCCTCCTCTTAAGAGGAGATCTCTTCTCTTTGCCAATTGTTGTTGTTGTTGTTCAGTCATTTTTCAGTTGTGCCTGACTCTTTGTGACCCCACTTGGAGTTTTCTTGGCAAAGATACTGTAGGGGTTTGCCATTTCTTGCTCCGGCTCATTTTACAGGTAAGGAAACTGAGGCCAAAAGGGTGAAATGACTTGCCCAGGGTCACACAGCTAGGAAGGGTCTGAGGCCAGATTTGAACTCAGGAAGATGAGCCTTCCTGACTCTAGGCCCAGTGCTCTATCTGCTCTATCCACTGTGCCACCTAGCTGCCTCTCTTTGCCAAGAGATCATTCAATCACCAAGCATTTCTTAAGTGCCTACTCTGACAGGAGATGCTGGACATAAATAAACAAGACAGTCTCTGCCCTCTAGAAGCTGACATTCTTCTAGAGAGGAAGGCCTGCTATCCAGAAGCAGAAATAGCTAAAAGACTGTGGCAGGTCCAATTGGAGAGAGCAGCTGAGGATGGCAGCACAGAAGAGAGTCCTACAACAGGTACAGTCACACCAAGAGAGGGTAGCTGAGGGTGGCAGCACAATAGAGAGTCCTACAACAGGTATAGTCACACCAGGAGAAGGAAGCTGAGGGTGGCAACACAGAAGAGAGTCCTACAACACGTACAATCACACCAGGAGAAGAAAGCTCATCATCAGAGAACCCTGGAGAAGGATGGCCCAGAGCAAGCCCCTGAGAATGGACCTGACAAACTCAGGCAAGGGAATATCTTGGGAGGAAGCATTCCCCAGGAAAAAGGACCAATTCCTTCTGGATCATGGTGCCATGGGTCAAAGTGTTCTTTGCCCTGTGTCTTTTGCAGCTTTGCTCATATCTGTTGCTTAGTTCAAAGTGTTCCAGGGTCCTTGTTCTTCTCTTTCCCCTGCATGTCACATTGTTTCAGCCCCCAGGATCCTGGTGCAGGTCAGCATGCCCATCTGACTCCTTATGTCCTTCTGTGTCTTTGTGTTTATATTGAAGTCCTTCTGCCATTTTTGAAAGGGACACCCCATTCTGCCTGATAAGCTGGGAAGCTGGCCATGTTCCTCCAGTCCCTTGACCTTCCCTGCTGGACAGAGACCAGTTTGCACTGGGTGCATTTTTTTCAAGTACACGTGGAAACATGGATCATGTGCTGGGTTTTCACAGAGATGGATGTCCAAAAGCAGGAACAGGCAGACCCCAGTGAGATAGAATGAGTGGTGAACAATGATGGCCTGAGTAAATGGTGTCTGTCAGTGTAGAAGTTAAAGCCAACCCGTTCAAGGTCTGGGTGCAAAGGAAGATCAGTGTCTTCTAAAAACAGGTTCAAGTTATAGCAATAACAATGACAATGTGGATATGGTAAATAAATGCCCAAATCTATAGGGTGCTCTGGCTAGCAGATCTCAGGGGCAAACTTCCAGTGTTCGGTGTCACCTACTCCTCTTCCTCACTGGGATAGATGTGACAGCCAGTGTTGGGAGCCTGCTTAATTTCCAGCATTAAGCGTGATCGGAGATGTGAATAAATGAAGTGACCAGGCCATGTGGGTAGCTCAAGGAAGAACCATGAACTCCCTTTATTGATGCTTAGAACAAAGTTTTTAAAGATCCAAATGACAAAGATTCAAATATCCTTATCTCAATCATATCCTGGAATATTAGTACTAACAGAATAGTCAGCCATACCCGGGAAGTAGCTTAGATAAGAGAAGGCTTGTTATCAAGGACCCAGGAAGTCATGGGGAAGGTCAGTTGTCTTTTATCAAAATGTATCTTACAGGACAAAGGATGCTCCCAGAGAGCAGGCCACAATCTCAAATACATTTGCATAAAAACCAGTCTCAAAGATATCTGTATAGAAGCCAGATCTGGGAGAATCAATCATTTTGATTTACAATAGTCTTTTAGCATAATATGATAAGGAACATGTCCTTTTTGGTGCCTGAAGTTTGGGAGTAAAGGTTTTGATGTCAGGATATCAGACAGAAGTCCTTTCAAGTGCACCCCCGAGGTTCCTTTCGGGGGAGCCAGCCTTTGCAAGCCGCATCACCTTGAGAGGAATTAGGGTACATAATTAAGGTCTCTCATCTGAGTCCTGGATCAGGCCTATTTGGCTCCCCACAAGCCAGGGGCTAGATTCCATGGCCTCAGAGAACTCTTGCAGCCCTAAACCCATGATCCTATGAGCCCTCCACCCTTGCAATGCTCTACCAGGGAGAATTACCACAGTTCACCCCTTACCAGGCCCCAGCCCACAAATATGGTCAAGTCCCCCATATCCTGAAAAAAAAAACCCTCCCTTAAACTGGCCATGCCTACTACCTGTTATCCTATATCTCTCCTCCCCTTTCTGCTAAAACCATCTACAAATGATGCCTCCACTTCCTTTCATATCTCTCTCTTTCTCTCTCTTCTTAATTCTGCTATCTGACTTTCAACCTCATCATTTCCACCAAAACTGCTCTCTCCTAAGTCACCAATGATCTCTTCATTGCCAAATTGAATGGATTTTTCTCAATCTTCATCCTTCTTGACCTTTCAGCAGCCTTGGACACTGTTGATCACTCTCTTCTCTAGGTTTTCATGACACTGCTCTCTTCTGGTTTTCTTCCTATGGGTCTGGATGGTTCTTTCCTTTGCCTGAGCTTCATCTCAAATCTATTAACTATGCATATGTATCTATAGAGATCCCAGATCTATCTATCCAACTCCAATCTATCTCTTGAGCTCTGTTGAGCTTTGGTCCCACATCACCAACAGTCCACAGGACATTTCAAATTTCAAACTGCATGTGTCCAAAACAGAACTTATTATCTTTCCCCCCAAAATAACCCATCTTCCAAACTTCCTTATTTCTGTAAAAGGCACCACCCTTTTTCCAGTTCCCTGCATCGGCCACAGCAGAGTCATCCTCCATTTCTTTCCAAGCACACTCCCCACATAGCCAATCACTTGTCATCTCCCTTCGGCTTTGCTCACAGAGCCCCCACCCTGATTCATATCATCAACACCTCTCCACAAGGCAGGCTCCTGCCTCCAGTCTCTTCCTTCTCTAACCATCATCCATGTGGCTGTCAGAGCAAGGTTTCCTAAAATGTGGGCCTATCCATGGTCACTCCTCTGCACAATAAACTCTAGTAGCTTTCTATTAGTCCTAGGATTGAACACAACTCCTGTGTTTGGCATTCAAAGCCCTGCTCCCTTCTCCAGTCTTCTATGTTACCCTCCTCTGGGCACCTCTGGCGCTCCAAGTAAACTGACCTACTTGTACCTCCTCACTCAAGACTGTCCACCTCCACCCTTTAGCATAAGAATGCTCTCTTCTACCACAGTTTACAGCTTATTTGGTAAGTCCTAGGAGCTGCCTGAGGTTTGGGGTAATGGGAATTGAAGCAAGGGCTTTCCCACTGCAGACTCAGCGCTCTACAGTACCCCCATGCTATCTCTGTGCTGTTATTTGACTAGGCATAAAATAAAAGAAGTAAGCATTGGTCACAGAGAAATGAAAATATAACTCTCTATAGAAATGAAAATATAGCTTTATTGCTAGAAAACCTAGGACAGGGAACAAAAATACTCATTGAAGTACTGGATTGCTTTATTGATGCGGAAGAATAGAAGCAAAACCTACAGAAGTCATCCACATTTCTATATGCCACTAGAAAAAGTCCAGAGAAAGTGATAGAAAAATGTCACTTATAATTACGAGGAGAATCATCAAATGTTGGGGCCCCAAGAGATTATTACAGACGGCTTGAGTTAGCTTTGAATGCTGAAGGAAGCAATCAATCCAGTTCACCAGGTGGTACTTCTCAGGTGCCTGACAGTAGAAGAACTTCTCCTTACCCAGCTAATGGAAGGAGATTGTCTATGCCTGAAATTGAGGAAAATGCCAATACTATGCAAATTCTTTTCTAGGTTTAATTTGATGCTGCTAGGTTTTATCACAGAATCAGCTAATGTCACAAGAAAATTCAAATGGATGAGAAGGGGGAGAATATCATCAGGGGCTGAAAAAAGAGAATTTGAGGAGGGAGATTTGCCTGGCCAGATCTCAAGACAGATCAGAAAACAATAGTGATCAAATCTCAGGTATTTGATGGCCAATGCAGTATAGGGCAATGGCAAACCAAGAGGCAAAAATGCAATGTATATCTGAGGATAAAGCCATGAATAAAACACCTGACAGGTGGGGTATGAAACTTTCCAGAAGTGTGAATGGCTGCACCCTGAAGAATTGTTTTAGACCTTCACATTGTGGCACACTGTGTGATATACTTTAAGTAGCTCTGTGATCTAAAGATATACATATGCCTGTGCACGTGCGTGTGTGTGTGTGTGTGTGTGTGTGTGTGTGTATAAAACTCAAAGAGAAAGGAATGATGCAACTGCCTCAAGGTGGGGGGGGGGGCAGATGAGAAACATGATTTACCAGCTAGGGATGGAAGAAACCAGTGGGACCTTGGGAAGGTTTAGGGCAGAAAACAATTCTGCTTCCAGGGGAGGGGGCCAAGCCATGCTGTTGATTGAGGGTTATCATCAAAGTAGACCTAGATAAAGAGAGCATATTCCAAGTTATGAACTGAAAAATCCAGTAGGATCCAGTGCCAGGTGAAGCCTGAGTTCCTGGTATAAACAAGTCCAAAGGGCCAGGAAGTGGGGGAGGGGGAACCCTGTTTTGGTGTTTTGCTAGCCACACGCCTCCTTGGTCTGTTTCCATGGGCCCAAAGGTCTAGGGAAATCTAGTAGTATGTTCTCTTGATCTTGGAAGTAGACAAGGTTTAGAAGGTGGCAACTTCCCAAGACTTTCTGGGCTTAAGAAACATAAGCCTGCCCAGATAAAGCATGATTTACTGTGATCACTTTAAATTATGCTAGACTATCTGGACAACTTTGTATTCAATATAGGCAGCCTGTCTTGATGTAGGGTACAGTCACATAGAGCTTTAACTAGTAGTTTTTGTATCTGGGACAGGAAGTTCAACTGGGGTGCAGCCACTGGTGTTGAGGAAGTATATGCTAGGATGATGCTTTCAGTGCCCTTTAAATTTTGGCACCCTGGGTCAGAGCTCCAGCTGCCCTGCCCTAGTTATGACTAGTCACACAGGTTTAGAGACTGCTTGAGAAATGACAGGTAAGTCTGTGTGGAAAAATAGACAATGTGGTCAATTATATTTTTAAGCCCAATCTTTAAAGCTCTGGAGCTGGGCATAGCATAATTTTGACCATATATACTCATGGAAAATTTCTATTTTCTTTGTGGGTTTTATTTAAATCCCAAACCCATTTATTAACCTGGCCTGCTATTTGTGAGGCACTGCATTAGATCCTGGGGTTACAAAGACAAGCCTGAAAACAGTTCCTGCTCTCAAGGAGCTTTCATTGGGCCAAAGGGAAATGACAGAGGTAGACAAACATAATCAGGTAAGGGAGACATGAGCAGAAGAGCTGTAGGATAAGTTAAGGAAGAAGAGCATGTGACCTAGGGATACCACAAGGCAGAGGCTTCAAGGAGGAAGTAGCACCTGAAGACCATTCAAGCTACTCCCAGGTGGAGGAGGAGGGTTGAGTACAATACATTCCACGCTGCAATCCTGGCTTTGAACACCTAGTAATGCAGTTGGTTTGGAATGCAAGGTGTGATGAAATGAGGCTGGAAGGGTAGGCAGAACAGGAAGCAGAAGGCTTGAAATGGTAGGCTAAGAAGTTTGTAGTTTAGCCTGTGGACAATAGGGAGCCACTGCAAACCTTTGAGCAGAGGAGTGAATGGTCAGAACTATGCCACAGGCAGAATCTTTCCACAGCTGCCAAAAGTGGATTGGAGGGGGGAGATTGGAGGCGAGGAGAGCAGTTAGGAAGCAAACTCCGAAGAGGTTGTGGCCCTAAAGCAATGAGGGCCTCAGTTAGAATGAGAGAAGGGAGAAGGGAAATCGCCTGGACTTGACTACTCCTCAGATGTGGGGGAGAGGGGTGACTGGGAGGTGGAGATCTGAGGCCGCTGACCAGGTGGACCTGGAGGAATGGATAGTGATGCCCTCAGGCTCCAAGCGGGGAGGGGGGAGTGGGGGGGGGGTGTCAGCCTTGAACTGAATGACAAGGCCGCTGGGATTTCTGTCCTATGTAGGATTCAGTCTCTGTGACTGTGGAGCTTAGAGAGTCAGTGGGGAGAACACTGAACTTGGGGTCAGGAACACCTGGGTGCTAATCCTGCTGCAAACACTGGCCAGCTGGGTGCTTGTGGGTAAGTCATTTGCTTCATATGTACAGGGTGGGTAATAATGTCTGCCCTGCTCTATGGTTGGGGAGGGAGGGAGGGAGGAAGGCAGAGTAGATACCTGAAACTTGGAGAAGGGGAAGGGGAGCAATTATTAAGTACCTACTGTATGTGCCAGACATTGGGCTGAGCCTTTTACAAATAACTCCTTTGTTCCTCACAACAACTCTGGTGCTATTATGATCCCCCTTTTAAAACTGAGCAAACAAAGGCACACAGCAATGAGGTGGCTTGCTCAGGATTACAGACCTTAATAAAGTGTCACATTGGCCACGCAGGAGTCTTTGTAGCTAGGCCTGGCCTCTAGGCAGCTAGAGAACTAAAGCAGAGGGGGTGGCTAGGTGGCTCAGTGATAGAGCACTGGCCCTGAAGTCAGGAGGACCTGATTATATGACCTCAGACACTTAATACTTACTAGCCATGTGACCTTGGGCAAGTCACTTAACTCCAGTTGCCCTCCAAACAAAAAAAAGGAAGAGAGAACTAAAGCAGAACAATAATAAGGATAAATAATAAAAGAATTAATCAGAACAATTAATAATGTTATTATAATATAATAATTGATAATAATCATTTAGAGAAGTGGTTTTTAAAAAATGGAGCCAAGTTGCTTTTCAGGAAGTTATGTTCAGTGGTGTCTGATGCTTCAGCATTTTGGGGTTTTCTGGCAAAGATATTGGAGTGGTTTGCTATTTCCTTTATTTCCTTTTACAGATGAGGAAACTGAGGCAAACAGGGTGAAGTGACTTGTCCAGGGTCACACAGCTAGGAAGAGTCTGAGGCTGGATTTGAACTGGGAAGATGAGTCTTCCTGGCCCAGCCCCCCCGCCTCCCCAACTGCTTTTTCAGGAGGTAGAGACAATGAATTTAGTTTTGAACAATGGAAGTTCAAAATATGGGTGGAAGAGCCAATGGGAGACATTGTGTAGTATATGCTCAGAGCTGGAGAAGGATTGGAGTTGTAGCCATAGTTTTGGGAGTGGCCTGCATTAAGAGGAGCCAGCCCAGGAAAGAGCCATTGGGGTGCCACTGTACAGAGAGGAGACAGTCAAGAAGACAGAGAAACCATCACAAGCCAGCAGTGGGCTGCTAGGTGCCCTAGCCTGCCCTTCTGGGGCTTTGCTCCCCATCCTAGACTCTCCTCCCACCTTGGCCATCTCTGTAAGCCTTCCCAGTCCTTCAAGACCCAGCTTAGTTCCTCCCTCTGCCACTGAACCTTCTATGATGACAGCCCCACCCCCACCCCACCCCACAAGCTTGTGGAGCTAGACACACCCTTTAGCATATCAACTAGAAGGGTCTCCTGACCTCTAGTGGTGGCATCTGGCCATTACACCACATGGCTGGAGGAGGCTAGAGTGTATGGGGCTATGAGAACACTGGCCCCAACACCAATTAGCTTTTGGAAAAGTGGACCCAGCTCTATGGCCTCAGTTTCCTCATCGATAAACTTCCTATGATCCTGAGTGAGGGGCTGAACTAGATGGGCTCTCATTACACTAAAAAGAAGATATGTTTTACCAAATGGAGATGGACTTGGGTTAACACAAGAAACCCCCAAATCTTCTTTTCAAATCTCAGGAGGGTTTCCTTTATTTGTTACAACCAAGCTGAAAGCAAGAGGGAAAGGAGACATAGGAGGGACTTGCTGCCATACTTGATCCAAGTCTAGATTTTGCTAAAGGTTGACCCTTTGCAGGCCAGGATTGTTGACTGCGTTTGTGTGCGTGTGTGTGTGTGTATGTATGTGGGTTTAGTTTTCAACATTCACTTCCATAAGATTTTGAGTTCTAAATTTTCAACCCGCCCCTCCTCATTCCCCAAAGTGGCATGCAATCTGATAATACGTATTGTTGACCCTTTGAAGGCCAGGATTGTTTCACGTGTATCCCAGTATGTCCATTTCTTGGCGCACGCGCGTGCACACACACACACACACACACACACACACACACACACACACGCGCACAGCCCAGCCTATACCTATAGAAATTTCAGAATGCTTGTTGACTTCCAATGAAGTATCAACATGCTACAATTTGCACCTTCATCAGCCTCCGTGTCCTCTAATCTGAGGTTCACCATGGGGTGGAGGGGACGAGGTCCTTCAAAGCTCCCCCAGGTTCTACCAAGTCAGAAGCTACGTGTAAGGCCATCACCATCTTCGCCACTAGGGAGTGAACTGTGCTTTCTGCTGTTTCTGCTGTAGTAGCTTGGCCCAAAAGTAGGGGGAGCTGGACTTGGAGCCAGAGGATCTCCATGTGTGACTTTGTGTGTGACTTTGAAAAATCCCCTCTCCTTCTCTAGGCCTCTGGAAAATGAGCCCTCAGAGCAGATATGCTCTCAGGCCATTCCACCTCTTAAGGCTATGTTCCTACTAAGCAATTCCTGAGTTCTCCAAGGGTACAATGGGGATGCCGAGCCTGAGAACACACTCACGACTGTGGTATGTGCTTTTGCTGCCACCTGGTGGTAGGATACAGAAGCAGCCCCTGGCTACCCAAGACATCAGCTCAGGCTTGTGAGGTCAGAAGTACAGGGTCAATGTGGGAGCTTTTTGCTCTGTTTCTGGACCACAGTACGAGCATCCTTCAGCAAGAGCTCAATGACTGGCCAGCTAGCTTTCAGTGGGAGCTGCTGCTACTGCAGGAGACGCAGGTTCCATCCCTGTGGGTGCAAATCCCAAGCCAGCCACACCTCATCCTGTTCCCTCGATGTCTGGCCACTTGGTTTTCCAGCACTCTTCTTTTTTTTTTTTTAAATTGATTTGTTTATTTACTTTTAGTTTACAAGATTCAGTTCCACAATCCCTTGAGTTTCAAATTTTCTCCCTTCCCTTCCCCCCTCCCCTATGGCAGCATGCAATCAAGTATAGGATCTGCAAATACTTTCACATTGGACATTAGTCTGGTTTTATAGAAGGGTTGTAAACAATGGAGTGAACAATGGGAAAGAGGAAAGAAAACCAAACATGGAAAAGAACGAGAGCATGTAGATTGCTTCAGTCTCCATTGAAACTCTGGTCTTTCTAGATCTTTCTCTGAATGTAGGTATCTCCTTCCATCCTGAGACTTGTAGAGTTGTCTTGTAACCTTGCATTGCTGAGAAGAGTCCAGTTTATCAAGGTTGGTCATCACACATATGATGTCTCTGTGATTGTGTACAAATTTCTCCTGGCTCTTGAGCACTCTTCTTACATGACCAATCCACCTCCTTCTCTGCTTACACATCTCTTGGATTACCTTTTCAGCCCCTTCTTGTTGTCAAGGCATCACTGTTTACACTGTCATTAATTTATACCCCTCATGTAGCCCTTCATTGTCCTTTAAGTGACCAACAGTTCCCATCATTTGGAGGCTCTGGTCTGCTAGGATTAGCAGCTATATAAATCCCTTGAGGATTCTGGCCTTAAAAGGATGGATTTTGGTTCCAGGAAAGGTGCGGAGCTACCACACAGTTGTCTGAGGACAATGCAGCCATCTCTTCTCTGCCCAGCTCTTGGTCTATCTGCTAGGAATGTCAGCACATCTAGACTGATGGGCCACCCATCCAGCTGGACATATTCTAGTCTGTTCCCATGAGGACAGTTGTACTGAACTCTGGAGTGCTTGTCAATCCCATTTGGGAACAGAAGCACTAGGCTGGCTTAGCACCTTCTTCACTTTTCAGTGGGTCCTGTGCCCCTTGGGGAGGATGGTGAAGAAGACCCTACATCCTTCTCAAAAGCTATTTTGTGAATGAAGTACAAAATAAGATGTAGGATTACACAGACAATTTCCCCATCCAAGTTCCTGGGTCCCCTGAAATCTCTGATCTCTGGGGAATCCTGCTGGACCTTGGACTCTACCCTGGATCTCCTCTAGGAGAGGGGGGTACATTTCTAGTCAGCAGAAAACACTTTCAGAGGTATTGGCAACCTTGCTAATCCTTCATTATTTCAGTGGGTTGGAAGTAGAGGCCAGGAGGCCACATGGCATAGTGACTGGAGTACTAGCTAGAGTCAGGAAAGCCTGGGCAAAGTCAGTCTCTTTGAGCCTCAGTTTCCCCACCTGTGAAACAGGGATAATAATTGTATCTTCCCTATGAGCTCCTGCATGGGAAACATCTTAGAAGCCTTTTGAAGCACCCCAGCACTGTGAGCCCCAATCATAAGGACAGAGAATACATATTCTTATTCCAATAAGGGCATGCCACTCCCCCTGCTGCCCGCCATGTAAAGCTGATCATCCCGATGACTTTGTGTAGGACCACCCCACCACCTGAGGATGCCTCCACTTCCCCTTTGACTCACATGAGCCTGAGGCTGCAGTGCAGGGCCCAATCCAGTGACCTCACCATCTCGGGGCTGAACATCACCGGCTCCACATGACCTAGCTGGCTGAGCTTTGGTCCAGTGATTATCATCAGGGAAGGCATTGTCATGTGAAGGTACACCCAGCAAGTCCACAGAAGGTACACAGAAAAGTACATCAGATATTAGACTTGGAGTCAAGAACGCCTTCCTCAGGCCTCCCCTTGGCCCTTTCCAAATGCAAATTCTCAGTTTCCTCCTCAATGGGCCCTGAGGCCCCTCCGACCTCTGGTCCTCTGATGAGCATTCTGATCTGGGACCTCCTCCTTTCTGGGGGCTTCCTCCCACCCCAGAGACACTACAATTGTTTTGTCCTACAGGGAGGATACCTACGTACACACGTGTATGTACACACACACACACACACACCTACACCACACACACACCACACACACTCCCACACCATACACACACACACCCCACAATCCAGGCCAGAAAGGACCTCAGCCATCTTGCTGCTGGTTGTGTCTTTAATGACATCAATATAAGAATCTAAACTCTCAGGTTTGGTTTCCTTAGGGGAAGGCCACACCATGCTTGACCTGGCTTCTTATTTCCCAAGGGAAAGGTAGGGAAATAAACCCCAAACAAGCAAGTTTTTGTTTTTTCCTCTGGGTGTCTGCCAGGCTCCAGAAGTTAGTGAGAAGCTGCAAAGGAGCCCCCTTTCCCATGGGCTGACCTGGAGCCCAAGCCTTTTTCCAGGTTTAGAATAATACACATACAGATTAATATGAGCTGGTGGGGCTCAAGCCAGGAAAAACACAGGGCCAGTGCTAAAACAAGCATTCAATGCAAACTCCCAGCAGCCCCCAGGGTGCTGTGGCAAGCTTGCTGCCCCCTGGAAGAGGGATTGACCTAGCTCAGCCCCCCCCCCCCCCCAGGGCAGAGCCAGGAACAATGGAGGGATGTCCAGAGGGATTGACTTGGCCTTGATGGGAAGACAAACTTCCTAAGGAGGAGAGCTATCCAAGAGTGGGGGGGGGGGCAGGCTAGCAGAGGCTGGCTTACTGCTAGGGGCCAGTGAGGAACAGCAAGGGAGATGGGAAGAAGCATTTAGAGAGCCTATAATGTGCCAGGCACAGTGCCAAGCACTTCACAGATATCATCTCACTTGATCCTTACAGCACCTGGGAGGCAGGTACTATTATCCCCATTTTACAGCTGAGACAACTGAGGCAGACAATAGTGAAGTGAGGCCATGTGGCCAAGGTGCCAGCTGAAGTCATTCTCTTTGAGCCTCAGTTTCCCCACCTGAGAAATGGATAATAATCATACCTTCCTTATGGGTTATCATGAGTCAGCCAGCTAGGAAGTGTATGAGGTCATATTTGGACTCAGGTCTTTCTATCCACTGTGGTGCCACATAGCTGCCTAAGGGTCAGTGAGAACTTTCCAGAGGTCTTCCTAAGTCTTCCTGCCAATACACTCTATTGTTTGTTAGTAATAGTAATAATTTATATTATTGTTACAACTGGGACTTTCATGGTGCTTGAGGATCTGCAAATGTCTTTACATAAACTATTCCATTTGAGTGTGAAACAAAAACTCAGCGAGATGGCTCTTTGTAGCACCAATGCAATATTTATAGCACCCACAATCATGATAAAGGCTGTGACTATAAGTTATTGCATGGCGTTTCATCGCAAAATATACCAAACTCTCCCAATAGAGGACAGAACTGAAGCATTTATTTAGATAGTAGAAAACTGAATCCCAAAACCAGTAAGCCGATTCCATCATAGTACCAAAGATATTCAGAAGCCATAATAATGCTGAGAGCCACAGCATCCTTTAGCCTTCCCACAAACCAATACAGGATCAGTCTTTACTCAAGAACCTCCTCTCTCCCCCACTATTTGACTAACTCTGACCAGCTTCCTGTGGGCTCTGCTTCCCTTCAGCAAACTCTTCCCACCACAGGCTCCATGTGACTACATTCAGCCTATCAGGGGGCAGAGTTTACTTTCAAAGCAGGGGAGGTCTTCAAACTCCCCCCAGGTCTATTAAGGGGCAAGGAAGATTTTCAAATTCCCATTCTCATTACACTCTTACATGTATTATTCTCTCTAGTTTACAGATGAGGAAATTGAGGCTCAGACATTAAGTGACTTACTTGTGGTCAAACAGCTAATAAGCCACAGAGGCAGCATTTGAGCACAGGTCTCTCCTGACTACATTTCTGTCATGTATTAGTAGAACCAAATCTCCAAATAACCATAGCTCTAAATGAAACGAGCCTGGGATTCAAAAGTTGGCTTGGCTTAAGGTGGGACACTACCCTGCTCCCCAC
This sequence comes from Pseudochirops cupreus, assembly GCA_028627135.1. Taxonomy (NCBI): domain Eukaryota; kingdom Metazoa; phylum Chordata; class Mammalia; order Diprotodontia; family Pseudocheiridae; genus Pseudochirops; species Pseudochirops cupreus. The sequence goes on along the minus strand of CM053582.1, from coordinate 58,464,437 downwards.
CTCTTTATACTGGAAATGGAGCTAGGGCAGCCTGGGCCTGAAGGGTAATAAGGGATTGGAGGAAAGTGAAAGACTTCCTGCCTTAAATTCTCCAGCTTAGAGATTCATTGCAACTAACAAGCTAATAGCCATTGGAGAGCAAGGAAAGAGCCATTTGTGCAATGGAATGTTGGGCCTGGTGGAGCTGCTTACCGTTTAGTACAGGGCTATGACATGGATACCTACTAAGTACACAGAGGGGGACCAACACAGTTCTCTGGGCAGTTGGGGTGACCAGAAGGTCATTACTGACAGAGAACATGAGGGAAGACCTCCTGGGGGAGATGGCATTTGAATAGGCAAAGAAGGAAGTATAGGAAATCCTGCCACAGAAGCATGAAGGTTGGAAAACACATGCCATATTCAAGGAACAGCAAGTCCATTTAGACTGTGGTTTAGACACTGTGCAGGGGAACAATGTGAGCTGAGACTGGAAAGCTAGGAAGGCCCCAGAATATTGAGGGTCTTGAATGTCAGGTAGAAAACTTAAAACTTTATGTGGAGGGCAACAGGGAGCCATTGAAGATTTTTGAACAGGGGAATGATAGCATCCATTCTATGTATAAGGGAGAGAATTCTAATGTTAGTACTGAGTGTGGAATGGATGGTGGCAGAGAAAGGGCAGGCAGGAAGACTTGGTAGGAAGAAACTATTTATACAGCGTAAGTAGCTGCTAACGAAGGTTGGTTTGGGATGAGTAGGGTTTGAGGTCTTGTAGAGCCTGGTGACAAACTCAAATAGAAACAGAGACCACAAAGGAGCCCTGCAGGCTGCATATTGACTTAGAAAACCACAGGTTTGTCTTTTAAAATTATTATTAACATACCAACACATCCAAATCAGATAGGAACCATTTGAATGTGATTCCCAGGGCCCTGGGGAGTGTCATGGGCTGTGTACACTGCTCCCCCCCACTGCTTTGTGTTTGGCACCTCTGTTATAGGGAGTTGAAGATGAGGGTCTGTCTCAGGGAGAAGCCTGGGACTAGAGGCCTGCAGCTAGGTGCTTGGTAGCTATAGTTGGAAACAACAGGCAAGCTTGCCAAGGAAGAGACCACATAGAGAAAAGAAAGGGTGGAGGAGAGGCCCTGGGGAACACCTTCAGGCTCCAGTGCAGAAGTAAAACAGCCCGGTCCCTGATGCTGGTCTCATTCCTGCCCTCCATCCTTCACGTCCTCCTCCCTACCTACCCTCCGAGCACTCACACAACTCTCACTGAGGCATCGTTTCCTTATAGTAAAGAAGCTACACTTTTAGTAACAGTCTTCAGAATTGTTGGGACAGAGCATGCCATTGAGCCGCTGATGCTTTTCTGTGTGTGACAGAGGGGAGTCTGGCTTTGCTAGGCCTTAAGTATTTTCTTAGGATCACTCTGCTTAAAAAAAAACTATGTCAGCATATTTGTAAAAAGAAGAAACAGGACAGGAAGAGGGTGAGAATTAGGCTGGTTGAATGAGTGAACACTGACGTGGACTTGTGACCTTTTGGAAGCAAATCCCCCTCGGCTTCTTAGGCAAGCAAAGAGGGTGAAATGATGTTGGAGGCTTTATACCCTGAGTGCTGCTTCTGGCTCTGCTACTGACTTGTCCTATAATTTCAGACATAGCCCTCTCTGATATTAATCAGGCTAATCAATAAATATTCATTGAGCACCAGCTCTGCTGAATGTAAAATCCTATACTTGGGTCCAAAAAATCAATTTCACAAGTATAAGTTGAATGATGGGTTGAATTAATGAATGAAGCCTTTGAATCCAACTCTCTCATTTGATGACTAAGGAAACAGGCCCTGACAGATCACATGACTTGGGTTCCAATTCTAATTTGGAATCCAGGGCTCCTGAGGTGTGTCTAGGCAGCAGTTTATACATGGCTGGTCTTAGATTGTTTCAAGACTGCATCAGGGTGTCCCAAGATTAAGGAGAGGATTGTCCCATTCTTCTCTGCCCTGCTCCAACTTCTTCTGGGGGATTATGTTCAGTTCTGGGGCCACTGTTGGCAAGTTAGAGCATGTCCGAAGTGAGAAGGCCAGGATCATAAGGAGACTCTAAACCCAACCACGTGGGCCTCACTTGTAGACGATCTTATTCAATCCTCACTGCAAAAGTAGAGGGATCAGGATTGTTGTTAGGCCCATGTCAGGGCCATGAAGTGACTTGCCCAAGCTCACACAGCTGGTAAGGGGCAGAGCTGGGCCTTGTACAATTCTGAGCCCAAGGCAGCATTCTGCCTATGTTCATACAGCTGCCTTTGTCGAAACAATCTAAAAATGCTTTTGTTCTCCGTTTCCTGCACATCTATATTGTTCAAAGAAAACATCTTACTCAGGGCAAATAGGGTAAAAATCCTGAATCTGTTTCGGAAACTGTGCTCTTGGTGGGAGATCAAGGCTGCTGGTTTCTGGATTTGGAGCTAGGAGGGCCCTCAAAGGTCATCTACTTCAACCCCTTTACAGCAAAGAAAATTGAGGCCACAGGAGCTGAAGGGCCATGCTCATGGCAGAACCAGTGTCTGAAGGCAGTGCCTCTAACTCCAAAAGAACCACTGCTGGACCCTAGAATCACCTGCTGACTCAGTCCCTGCCCTCCATCCCACCCTGCCAATTTCAGAACCCACATATTTATCGAGCACTTGCCCAAAGAGAATAATTAGAGTAATTATTGTTGCTTCCATTGGATTGTAATGTTTGGTCTGGTTCTGGGAATTCATCACAATTTCATCTATGTGGAGAACTCCCAGTCTAGAAACTCCCTCCACCAATGCAGATGCTACTTGTCTGTAACTTATAGTCTTAGAGGGTTGCCTGGGCCATTACCTGAGCCACATTGTCACAAAGCCAGTATGTGGCATAGACAGGACTGGACTCGAATCCAGGCTTCTTGATACTGAGGCTGGAGCCAGAACTGACATTCATAGGTTGCTTTACAGTTTCTAAAGTGCTTTGTACATCCACCCCTCATTTAAGCCTCACAATGTTCATTAGGATCCACATTTTATAGAAGAGGAAACTGAGGCTTCAGTGACTAGTGTGATCTTAGATTAATTCAACTCAGAAAAGCCACGGTCAGAGCTGGTTGAAACCCTGGGCCGGAATTTACTTTCTAACCCCTGGGCCAAGGGGGTCTCCCACCTCACTTAAAAGATTGCCAACAAAGGAAGTGAAGAAAAGAAGGACTGGGGAGGCTGGGTGGCACAGTGAATAGAGCACTGGCCCTGGAGTCAGGAGAACCTGAGTTCAAATCCAGCCTCAGACACTTAACACAAAACTAGCTGTGTGACCTTGGGCAAGTCACTTAACCCCAATTGCCCTACCTTCCCCCCTCCAAAAAGAAAAACAATGACACTAACCGTTAGAATTATCCAAAAATAGAATGAGCTTCCTTGGTGGTAGACATTTCTCCCTCACTGCAAGTATTCAAACTAAAGATGGACCCTGAGGTCAAGTCTCAAGAGAAAATTATAGCTATCTCTACTAGATAGTTAAGATGACATAGACCACATAGTCCTTCAGTATTCTCTTGATTACGCAATTCTAAATAGTTATCTGACTTTTAATAATGCTATCATACAACAA
>CM053582.1:58410312-58460326 GCA_028627135.1 Pseudochirops cupreus | reverse complement strand
TTATAATGTTTTCCTACCATTTTCCAACATATATATATGTGGGGGCGAGCTTTTTTTTTAACTTTATTTTTATTTTATATCAAAATGCAGAAATAGACTCAACTCTAGGACTAGATTTAAGACTATTCACCTGGTATTGAGACAAATATTACAAATCTTTGTTCAAATAAAAAAATCCAACACCAAAAAAAAAAAAGAAAAACAACGACAACAACAAAAAAAAAGAAAAGAAAAGAAGGATGCTAGTTGCCTTCCAGGGTTGTTGTGAGGAGCAGAAAGCCAGAGCAAGAAGGCCTGTGTAACCACAATGCACTAAAGAAACTGAGAAAGGAAGAGGAGGGTTATAGGATTTGGATCCAAACCATTCTATACATGACATAGATTGACTTACCTGACAAGCCAGGTAGCTGAAAGCATGTTGACCCAGAAGGAGGGTACTCTGGATTCCAGGAATCCACAGTCTTTAAAGGTTGAAATAAAAGTACTTCTCTCATAAATACACTGAGATAGCCCTTCACTTCATTCAAAACCAGAGGCTTGTATCTGTGCACTTGTGTGGAACTACTCCCTTGGGCCCTGCTTGTTATGTAGCTAGGAGACGGGGCATCAACAAATCTGTCTCCTACAGAAGGGCAATTGTGGCCAGAGTTAAGGAATAAATGGGGCTTTATCAGAGGGCTGAGATCTTTAGAACTCTGGGGTCTTCAGAAGAATGGTCCAGATCTATTTGAGATTGGCTCCTAGTAATGACTTTTATGAGAAGGCTGATTGGTGGCCAAAGACAAAGAAATTGTGGTCATTTTCAACCAACCATCAAATCTTTATTGAGCGTCCGTTCCATGGTAGGCATTGTGTGAGGCTACAAGGAAAGGAGACAAGAATAAGTAAGACAAAGCCCAAGAATCCCTAAAGGCCCTAGGTAGATGGACCACTGTAGCAGCGACCACACTGGCATCCCCAAGAGGCTGCTAGCACAGGTTCTTAGATCTGCTTTACTAGGAAAGATAGCTGTTTAAGGGGTCAACAGTCTTTTAAAATTATATTTACTAGTTCAGGGGTAAAGTCATCTCCCTGAACTTCAGAGAAAACACAAGCAGAGAAATAAAGACCAACAGACAGGTCTCTGACTGCCTGAATCAACTATACACTTTACATATATCCCTGGATCAAGAGAGCCTTTACATCTGAGCAGTCAGGGAACTCTGAACATACGGCCACTCAAAATCTATCTTAACCAGAGAATCACAAGAACCTCCTCTAAGCAAGCCCCCAAAGCAAAATACCAATTCAGAATGTATATATACTTCTCAGAGCCAGAGATGTCACAACCCTCCTGAGTCAGTGCCTAATTAGAAATGGGCAAACTGTGTGAAAGCCTTCTGCAAGCAAGCCTCCCCTAAGCAAGCTTCCCTTAATGGGCTGCATGTGAGGCTATTAACAGGTGAAGAAAATCTTAAATCTAATTACCATTACAGCCACTTAGGCTCAGTCTGCGGCCAATTAGTTCCACCCACATTTGAAGAAGAAGAATCTCCTCAATAGCATCTCTGCCTAGTGGTTAGCTCACCCATGTGAAGTCCAGTAGGTTCAGGGAGCTCACTACTCTCAAGTCATTCCATTTTGCTTTTGGACAGCTCTCCTGGAAAGTTTTGTCTGACCTCATGCCTCAACCTTCCCCTTTGCAATTTCATCAGAAAATTGCTCCTGGTTTCTCCCTTTGGAACCAAATAAGCCAGAATAAGCCTAGGTCCTCTTTCTCATGACAGTCTGCCAAATACTTGAAAACAGCTCTTATGGTTTCCCAGACTCCTCTCTTGTCCAGGATAACTTGCTCATTTCCTTTCACTGATCCTTGTGTGCTTTCACCATGCTGGTAGTGCTCCTCCTTGCTGCTTGTCAATGGTCTGCCTCAGATGTGTTATGTGGATGTGAATGTAGTCATCTGGAAATGGTCTGAACAGTCAGAGGGGTGCTAGGCTCTCCCCCTACCTAATCCTTGACCCCTGAATGCTTCTCTGAATACAGCCCAAGACCCCTTCCCTCAAGGAGCTCAGCTGAAAATCAACTCCTGAGGTAATCAGGTCTAGGTGACAGAAGAAGACAAACACAAATGGAAACTAACAATATGAGTTTATATCTAATAAATGTCAAGTAAGTGCTAGAGGTATTAGTTCCAACAGGAGTTCAGTGTGGGCCACAGTGGCCACAGGAAAGATTTCAGGGAAAGGGTAAACCTCACAGAGGAGATGAGATGGAAGCGGGGACTTGAAGGATGGCATAATATCTTCCATTTCTGTAGCCCTTTCTGTAGGTCTTGAGACTGTAATCTGAACCCAATAACCCTGTGAGTCTGTGTGGGCATTGGAACAAATGACTTCCAAGGTCCCTCCCAGCTCTAAATTTGTGGTACTAGGTAGTTGCTATAGCACCATCAACAGAGGAGGCACCTAAGGTTCGGAGGAGGTAAGTAGTTTCCCATAGTCACATAGTTAGGAAGCCTTGGAGCCAGAATTCAAGGCCAAGCCTCCGGCCCCTCATTTAGTGCTTTCTGGAGAAGGGGGCAGGGAGGACATCTCAGGCATGGAGACAGGAATAAGCAAGAGCAGACTCTCTTGGGATTATGATGTAACACTTCCTAAAATAGACACTACACAATGTCTAGCCCATTTAGCCTGATTTCCTCTGTCTAGGACAGCATTGTAAGAAGCTGATCCATCTTTTCCATCACAAGAAGTCTGGTGCGGGGTGTGTGTATGTGTGTGTGAGCCTGAGTCAAAGGACCAGAGGAATGGGGCTGAAGCCCCAGATCCAAACACACACACACACACACACACACACACACACACACACACACACCCCTCAAGAAGACACTGTTATCCAGCCAACATGTTCAGCCTGTGAGATTAACTAGGACTTTCCTCCTTTGCCATAGTCAGAGAACTCAATATCAGTTCAACTCAAAACAAGAACATTATCTAGAGATAATAACTAGCACTTCTTGGTCATTTCCTCTTTATCCTGTATGTAGCTTGCTTTGTATATATTTGCTTGCATGTTTATATTAGACTGTAAGCTCCTTGAAGGCAAGGACTGTCTTTTGTCTCTTTTTGTATTCCCAGTGCCTAGCAGAGTGCCTGGCACAAAGTAATTGTTTAATATCTGTTTACTGATTGATTATTTGACTTGAAAAAGTGAGGGTTTTGTATGTCAGGATATAGTTCGAAGAATCACACTATAGAAAATTACTCATCTGGAACATTTAAAAAACAAAAATTTGATTTAAAATAGCTGAAAAAGACATGAAAGGGGTTGGAACCTTTGAATTTGTAGTACATGTTCCTTAGGGGCAAATGCCCAGTTCTGTAGGTGTTAAGGACAATACTCCGTGCCCCTAGATCCTGGAGTTAAGTCCAACTCATTTGGTGGAAAGTGATTTATCAAAAATAGAAACTCAGGATATGAATCCTGGTTTTGCCACCCACTAGCTGTGTGACCTCAATTGAGTAAGTCGTTCAATTCATCCCCTTCTGAATCTCAGCTTCATTATCTATAAAGGAGCTTCTTGTGGTTTTAAGACAAACATTCTGTGTGTTTCAAAGTATGCCATGGAAATGGGGAATCTTGATTTTCTGTTATTATAAAAATGGGAGTTATTATTTTCAGAAGCAACTTCCTAAAACTCTTGCCTTCTTGGCAGCCAATCCAATCAGGAAATCAACGAACTGCCTCATTGAGAGGATTAAAAGGACATTGGTGTGCCTATCCCACAGTTATAAGAACAGCATATGCTTAGAATTGGATTTGCAGCAGAATGCCTGCAGATAAATTGATCTTTTGACCATCTTGTTTATTGTGAGGTGGAGGAACAAGATGAAAATACTCGGATGTTAATTTCATTATTGAAACTATAAAATGACCTTGTGGATTTCACCCGGCTGGCACACCATCAACTGAAAAAGGCACACGATCAACTACATCTCATTTGGATAGTTGGGTTGGAGGTCATGTCAATGATTTTTGTCTACATAATAGAAGCTCAGCAAGATTTTGGCAGTAAAAGGGCTTATTTTAGCCATAGTTGATGAAAATGTATTCTCTGCTTCCCAGAAGATCTAGAAGAGGGATCCAACTTGTTCTGTATGGCTCCAGAGGGAAGAACTAGAAACAATGGCTAGAAGATGCAAAGAGGCAGTCCTTGGCATTGCAAGGCAAGATTTCCCAGCAATTAGAGCTAGTTAAAAAGTGGGGACAGGTAACCCCATCTGTGAAGGGTCTATTGTGTCAAAATTAATTGGATAAATAAAATCAAATGTAAAAGACAAGTGGAATCTGTTGTATGAGAAGGTAATAAGTTGCTTCTCCCCTAGAGATCTTCAAATGTAGACTGCATGAGCACTTGCTGGGGTGTTGTATCAGGGATAGGTTTGGCTTCAGAAGTCTCTTCTACCCTGAGAGTGTGTGAGTAAGGCCCATCCTGGACTTCTGGTCAAAACGTTTGTCTGAAAAAGAAGCAAACTGCTCAGCTGTCACAGCCTACTCTAAGAAAACCCTGCAATTCACACCAGACTAAATCAGGATCAATAAATCTCCAGAGGAACCACAGTAAATGACTTCTCCTGCCCCAGAAATACACAAAAAAGTCAATCAGGAGCAGGAGGGCAATAGAAAAGGAGGCCTTTGCCAGCAAAACTAATGCCAGCCCAAGGTAGCCTCTCAGCACAACCAGAGACAGGGCAAGACATAAGGAGCCAGCAAGGGCAGAGAGCTCCCCTGAGAAAGCCCCAAGGGAGTCAGAAAATCCAAGAGTTGGGATCTTAAAAGATCCAGGAGCCCAAGTGGGGAGCAAGCAGTGACTAGCACTGAGTACCATAGCACTCACACCTAGACAGTCTAGGCTCAGGGGTTCTGGGGTCCATAATACTCTGGCCTGAGATTCCAGAAGGGACCCAGAAGATCCAGTGCTCAAAATCTCAAAGATTCAGGGTGACCTAACCTTGGGAGGTGAAGGTCAGAATAGAATACAGCAGGGAATAGAGCCTGGCCCTGGAGCAAAGCCCCAATTCAAGAACTAAATCTGAAGAGATGAGCAAAGCAAAGAAAACATAGGTTAGCCAATATTTTAAAAACTATTGCAAATCTAGATGTACTCCAAAAGAAGGAATAAACAAATAACTCCAGAACAAATGGAAACTCAAAGGAAAAAATGGATTTTCCACAACAACCATATGAATACCTAGTAGAAATGAAGCAAGAGATTAAAAAATGAAACAAAAGCTCTGGAGAAAAGAATTGGAAGGGGAATAGTTTAGAAGAGAAAGCAGCAAACATTATCCAAGAAATGCAATTCCTGAAAGCTAGACTAGGCCAAACAGAAATATTAATGACTCCATGAGACAGCAGAAAATATTACAACAAAATCAAAAGATTGGAAAATGGAAGATAGATTAAAAGCCATTTACCTGGAAAATAGGTTATGGAGAGATGATTTAAGAATCGTTTGATTCTGTGAAAACCATGATTTTTAAAAAGACAATGTTTCAAGAAAACACAAATAAAAGCTGCCCAGATCAATTAGAACCAGAGTGTAAATAAAGATAGAGAGGATACACTAATCACCTCTTGAAAGGAATCCCTAAAAGAAAAGTCCCAGAAATGGCAAAGAAAAAATACTTCATTCAGAAGGAAGCAGTTTGAGCACCAAGGAACCATAGTCAAGATCACGTAAGATCTGTCGCTTTCTACTGAGTATAATCCCAAAAGATAGATGTGTGTACACACACACACACACACACACACACACACACACACACACACACACACACAATAAGAATAGCACCCCCTTGTGGCAGGTAAAAGGAGCAGTGACTGAGGAAGCGAAGGCTCAAGCTTCTGAGCAGACAGATTTCTTAAGCAGTGCGTGCTAATTGCAATAACAGCTTTGGCACTGGACCACTAATACAGGGGGAGACAGATTTTTATGCATTAAAAACAATCAAATTTCTTGCTGTTCAATTGTTTCAATTGTGTCTAACTCTTCTGACCGTTTGGGGTTAGGCGTTTATTAAGCACCTACTACGAGTGCTTAGTGCTGAGGATACAAAGATGAAAGACAGTCCTTGCCCTCAAGGAGCTCACAATCTGAGGGAGAGCCCACATGCAAACAGCTATGTACAAAGAAGCTATATGTGCTATAAACAGGAAATAATCAACAGAGGGAAGGCTCCAGAATGAAGAGAGATTGGAAAAGGCCTCCTGTAGAAGGAAGAATTTTACCTGGGCCTCCAAGGAAGCTGGGAGGCAGAAATGGGGAGGGAGAGCATTCCAGGCACAGGGGCCAGCCAGGGACAATGCCCAGAGAGAGAATGGCTAGTTCCTGGAGCAGCCAGGGGCAGTTTCACTGAATCAAAGACTCCATAGAAGAAGGGTCTAAGGCAGCGGTTCTCAACCTGTGGGTTATGTTCAATTTGTAACAATGAAAATACATCCTGCATATCAGATATTTACATTACGATCCATAACAGTAGCAAAATTACAGTTATAAAGTAGCAATGAAAATAATTTTATGGTTGGGGGTCACCACAACATGAGGAACTGTATTAAAGGGTTGCGGCATTAGGAAGGTTGAGAACCACTGGTCTAAGGCATACAGAAGACTGGAAAGATCGGTGCGGGGGGATATGTCCACCAAAAAGAGGATTTTAGGTTTGATCCTGGAGGCACTAGGGAGTTACTGGGGTCCACTGAGATGGTCTGGCCTACACTTAGTCAGCCTAGATGTGAGCCCAGGCTCGAGGAGATGAGGGAGCTGTCGCCCACCTCCTGACACAGAAGGCAGAATCAGACATTGGAGCACACTGCCTCTATTTGGCTTGATTGTGCTTGCTTGTTCCAGGTTGTTTTGGGTCTTGTTTCCTCTCTCTCTCAGTTTTTAATTGGGAGTGAGTCAGGGGTCTTAGCAATAATGATTCTGAAAGATTTCTTAAAATGCATAGGAGAGAACAGATAAAAGTTCAGAAGGAAGCACAGACAAGATAGTTTTGAAACTAGTGTATGGAGCTCATGAAATACTTCTTTTTCAACGCACGTGGTGTAACGGATATTCATGGTTTTGTAAAGATTCCTCTTTTGTGTTCTTCTGTGTATATGGAGAGACTCTTTTTTTAGTGTTTGTTGTCCCAGTCTGGAGCAAGGTGGCCCTGATAGAAATATTCAAAAAGGGTTTGAACAAATGCAGAGATAATCACTTAATAGGTACCCAAATCCCAAGATAGCTTTCCAAGTGATCAATAAAGTATATTCCTTTGGACACAACACCCACATGTATGACTCCTCAGGTGGACAGAGAGACACGAAGAAAAGGAAGAATAGGAGGAGGAAGAGAAATAGCAGCATTGCTCAACTTGAACTGGCTGTTTGGATCCCCAGGGGGCAGTGACCACCACTCACAAACTGGCTAGTCCTCTGTTCTCAAAGAAGATCAATTATACCAGGAGGGTGATGTCTTGACTTGCAAGTGAATTAGATTTAAGTGAGGCAGGGCTGTGCAAAGTCACTAGCCTCACTTCTCCAGAGTCACTGGGGTCCAGTGGCCAGACATAAGTCAAGATGACTGGTGATGGCCCAGTCCTTTTCAGGTGAGATGGGGTGAAGGAGAAGATAGTGGGGAAAGACATCTGAGTGATATGAGATGAGGACGCTAGGAGAAGAGGGGGCTCTTGGCAAGTGGCCTCAATTTTTCAGCAAAATATAAGGCAAGGTTTTTAGCTGAGAGGTTGGAAGAGACAACCACTGGAGGACTGAGGAGGGATGAAAAGGCCTAGAAAAGCCACTGTGGTGAATGGCATAGTAAACTGATTAGGAAGGTGTAAAGGATTGCCTTGTCCCAATAAGGGTCTAGCTGAGATTATGCCAAATCAATTTGTACATGAATGAGAAAACTTCAATAACTACTATGCCTGAAATCAACTCATAGAAACTAGGAGAATTAGGACTCCCTTGTCGGCACTTTGTCATACTGATCTTTTGAAGTGGCCTCATCACCACAGAGTGGGGTAGTGCAGCGACATGGTGTTCCTGGGTGGCTTTCCCAGTGTGTTTGTGTGCCCTGGGGATAGCTCTATGTACTGGACTGGGCTGTAGAGCCACTTGAGGTCCTGGGTTCAGAAAATTCGAAAAGGTTTGGGTAGAGATGACTGTGGTTCAAAATCAGCAAGTTTCACCTTTTGAGCTCTTCCCTATTTTCTCAGAAATATCTATGTCAGACAGAGGTCATGGGATCCTGACACATTCCAACTGCGAGATTCTCTGATAAATAGACTTTAAAAAGACTTGAATGTGTTTGTGAACAATGGAGCCATGAAGGGCCAGTAAGAGAAGCTGGAATCTATCCAGCTCTTAAGGTCAATAGCAGGATGGACAATCAGAGCTTTCCACAGCATTTCCCTTGGGGCTGCAAGGAGCACAGGTCTGACCTAGCCCAGCAATTCTGATGTGTTCATATTTCTTAGCCTACCCATCAAAAGAGAGGGCACTGGCCTTGGAATCTGGACACCTGGGAGCAGTGAGAAGTCTGTGCTCCTCTCTAAGCACTTCCGTTTCCCACTTCCCAGCACTTGGTAAATTTGAAAGCAAGTTGTTATTAATAATTCTTTGGAATAATACACACTGTACAATATTATGGACAATATTTCTAGATTCATTATTAATTAATCAATCCTGATAATCAATGCCAGGTGGTGCAGTGGAAAGAATGCTGGGTTTGGATCCAGGCTCTGCCACTCACTTACCTGCCACTTACCTAACCTAGGGCACGTCACTTCCTTTCTGGAGGCCTCAGTTTCCTCCTTTATAACTTGTTGTTTCCAAGGTGCTTTCCACTTCTAAGGCTATGATATTTTGATCCTATGAAACAAAATGACCCATGACCTGATTGGTCCCATGTGCAACCTAAACTAACCAGCCTCTCAATGTCAGCTGACAGATCAGATGACAGAGAGACTATACCTAGAAAGGGGGGCTGGACATCAGACAAGGAACAGCTGGAAATTCCATGGGGCCTTGAGCAAGAAGAAACAAGATCTTGGCTCATCATGCATAGGCGTCTATTGTACTATCCCACCAAAATTGTTTTCTCCATGTTTACTTTTACTCTACCTCCTTTCCTGGGGTCCAACCTATTTCATCTTAGCTCCTAAAAGGAAGAAAATCCTTTGGTCTCCTCAGCCACGATCTCCAAACCCACAGCCCCATACAGATGTTCAGGCTATCATTATGAACCACACTTCCCCTTTTCAATCAGAGGAAGAGTTTGGTAACATCCCCACCCCCGTCCCACTGTAGCCTCTTTCACGTGTTGCCCTGTGAGGTATGTAGTGCAAACATTATTGTCCCCATTTAACAGAAGAAGAAACTGTAGCTCAGAAAGGCTAAGGCTCTTTGGCCTCAGCTATTTGTGCCAAGACACATTGTGGCTTCTCTTCTCAGTCTCTATCTCAGAGACTTGCAGATTAGATGGGCAGCATGGTGGAAAAAAGTCTTAGGATGTCCATGCATGTGAAATGAGGTGACTCTGCTCATTTGGGTTAGCCCCAGTGCTCACCAAGACCTGGCAACCTTGGGGCATTGGGGCATGGTGCAGGTGTTGTCATAAATAGGTTTGTGAGGCACAAATATCTCCTGGAGGGATGAAATTCAACCTGCCTATGCCCAGAGTGCTCCTGCCTCCAGGTCTGACCCAGTCCTCCGATTTCCCTGGGCCTGTGTCCACCCAGCAGCCTCCTGATAGGCTCTAGCCCAGAGGTACATACCCTTCCCTCAGTCACTTTCAGGAGGACCAGAAATTCAAGGGAAATCTCTCTCTGGCAATCCACTTTTCCACACATTCTCTTCTGAATGGGTAGGAAGGACAGGGAGAGCATTTATTAAACACTTACTATATGCCAGACAGTAGGGCTACAAGCCCAAAGAAGGAAACCTTTCCCACCTTTTAACGGGAGGGATGACAAGGCCATGTGAAAGTACATATATATTGGATATAAAGAGAATAAATCCGACATGCATGAGATGTTCGATAAGCAGTTGGTGATGTGGAACTAAAAGGTCAGGGGAGATGTTAGAGCTGGGGATCTAGATAGGGGAGTGGTCTCCAGTCTTCATGCCCTGAAGAGTGCAGCATGGAGATCCTTTAGTCCCATGTAGCAGTGTGCTAGGGGCCTTCCTCTAGGCTCCTCACCTTAAGTGACTGCCCACCTCCTTTTCTGCTTCAACAAAGGCTCGGCACCCTCCCTCCTGCTCAGTTCGTCACTGGGAAAGCGCCACATCCGACTTGGTACACCACAAAAATGAAACTCCCCTCTCTTCCTCCCTACCCTTGCCTTGCCTTGCCTTATTTGTGGCCTGGTTCTCCAGACAGTCAGGCCTGCAGGGAACTGCTGTAGGTGCTGTGGCTTCAGAAACCAACTCTGCAAGGCTGCCCTCCTTCTAGATGACTGCTGGGAATCTGGGTGGTGTGGGGAACAAAGGGAAGCAAGGTGATGCTTCCTCTTTCCTTCTTTGCCAAAGGAAGTTCCTCTGAACTATCCGTTTTTAAATGACATTGCTTCTACTCAAGCCTGGAAAGCCCCTGGGAAATGGCTACTGTCCCAGATGTGACTTCAGCATGATGTGGGACAGTCCTGTTAGCTAGCTCATGCCCTCCCAGCTTCTGGCCTTTCTTGACTCCTTTGGTTTTGGTGATGCCCTATAGGCCAGCTTCTTCCCTCACTTCTCATCCCCACCTTCTCTTCATCTTTCCAACTATAATGTGTGAATGTGCCCCAGGGCACTGTCCCTGACCCTCTGCCTTTCTCTATACATAATCAGTCAAGAATCAACACCTATTGTGTGCCAGGCACTGTGCTAGGCACTAGGGATACAAGTGCAAAGAATGAAAGAACCCCTGTTCACAAGGAGCCTACATTCTAATGGAGGAAGACAACAAGGCCATATATATAAGTATGTTTAGCATCAATATCAAGAGAGTAAATGGAAATCTGTCCAAGGGAAGTCAGATACAAGGTAGTTGTGTGGTGGGGAGCTAGGGGCCAAGGAGGGCAGCAGCAGGCAGAGGAATCAGAAAGGCTTTCAGGAGAAGGCAGCACTTGATCCTAGGAAGAAGCAGGAGTCATTCATTTTGCTCTCAGATGATCGAAAATGAGGTGATCTCTGAAGTCCCTTCCAACCAAAAGATGCCATTTCTAGGATTCCTAGAATGGGCTTCTTTTTTGCTCTCTGCTCCTTCCATTCCAGCTGTCTTGAGGATACCTCCAGCATCTCAAACTCAACATGCCCAAACTGAACTTCTCTTTATTGGAAAAAAAAAGTTTTATTGATGCCTTAGTCTTTTTAAATCACAGTCATTTCCCAGGATAATCTCCATCCCCACAATAATCAAACTACCTTGTGCAGTGGTGATGTCTGACATCATCCAAAATATCCCACATTTCCAGGGAGGAAGACAGGAGCCCAACTGTCTGTGCCCCAAGCGACCTGCACTCATCATCCATCCTTCAGAGAATAAAACAGTAGCTGTGATCTTTAACTCACCCATTTGGGGCTATGCCACATGAAGGATGTCTCATGATGCTTTTTGTGCCCCATCATGACTTTATCAAAGACTCTTCTTGGACGGAGACCCCTGGAGAGACCTCTGGTTGCCAGCAGCTCGTTCTAGTAATATATTGACCCAATGTTGTTCTCACAAGCTGCAGCTTTGGAGGGAAGCCTTAAATGGATCACTTCCAAAGCAGTCAGCTCCTAATGAAGACTAACCTCCATCAGTAGGTAGTCAGAACAGGATGGCAAGTGCGAACAATTATTACCTAATGGGGGAAATTTTTGGTAGGCTTACCTGGGCAAACAATTCTATTTTCTTAATAATAATGAACTTAAAAAAGAAAAGAAGTAAGAGAGGCTTAATATTTGTAGATTATACAAAAGTCTTATGCCTCTATGTCATGGATATTTTCTTAAAAAAAAAAAGAATTGGGAGGTGCCAGATAAGGTTGGCACCAAACCATCACAAAGAATGAAATTGACTACATTTTAATGAACAAAATGCAAGCATTATCCCTGAGATCCATGCATGATCAGACCACTAACTCCTCAGGGTTAAGATAAGAATTTGCAATAAACAAGGAGAAAGAATAGTAATAAGAAAAAAAGATATAGTGCATAATTAAGAAGATTTAACCTTGAATTATTTCAACAAATTGTTGAAAATCTAGAAAAACGGAAATGGGCAAGAGAAATTACATCAACGTCAATCCTAATAATTTCATCCAGAAGTTAAACAATCTAAATTCATTGCTACAACAAGGAGGCCAGAAGATTGGAAAATGTCTTCATTGGCAAATATTTGACTGAATTGTCAAGTGATGGCTGCCAAGCTCAATACCAGGTTAAAGTATAAACTCATTTAGAGCTTGTCCAATAGTCAACTAGCATTTATTAAGTGACTACTGCATTCCAGGCACTGTGCTAAGCTCTAGGGATACCAAAAAGAGGCAAAAGACAGTCCCTGCCCTAAAGTAGCTCATAGTCTAAAGCAGTGGTTCTCAACCTTCCTAATGCCATGACCCTTTAATACTTGTATGTGGGTGTATCTGCATGTGGGCAGACCCTCTTGGAGATGGATAGTGGAGCGGTGTCTGGGTTCCTAAGACCATCGGAAATATGTGTTTTCCGATGATCTTAGGCGACCCCTGTGACCCCAGTGAAAGGGTTGTTTGACCTCCAAAGGGGTCGCGACCCACAGGTTGAGAACTGCTGGTCTAATGGATGATACAACATGTAAAAAACTGTCTACATTTAGATTAGTGTCTTTTGTTTTCACTCCTTGAATTTATGACTATTTTTTCTTATATATTTGATCCTCCCAGCAGCCCAGTGAGGTCAGCAGTTGTACCTATACCGACAGTATGTCTATCTGGGATAGGCAAGAAAGACAGACAAAGATCTGGGCCCAGAGCTGAAGAGAAGAGTGGGCTCTGTTGCTTTCAGGAAATCGCAAAGTCCTTTTACTAACTCAAAGTTTTCATATCAGCAAAGGCCCAACTTCGCAATATAAACATTTGACTGATGTTGTAGTCTAGCTATGAGACCCAGAATACCTCTGTCCCTAAAGAGCCAAAGATGGACATCATCCAGAGAGTAATGGAGAGACTTGTGGTGGAGGTGAACAGGCTACAACCTATAACCAATGAAGAATAATCCTGAAGAAGGAGAGTTAAGGACATCATCTAGAAACTGTATAACAGAAAGAGATGGGCTGGTCATGTTGAGAGAACAAGGGCTGCAAGCTAGATAGCTAGAACGCTCCATTGGTGCCCTCCCAAGGTCTGGGAAATGTGAGGAAGGCCTCTTCAAAGTAAACCTTTGGGAAGGTGTGGATGGGAGGTGCATGGGACAGGCAGGCAGGGATGAGTTCAGATCTTTGTCACTGGAAGAAACTCCTGAATTGACGAGATCATGGATCCATCTGTGTATCTGTTGTTGTTGCTCAGTCATGTCCAACTTTTTGTGATCCCATTTGAGGTTTTCCTGGCAAAGATACTAGAGTAATTTGACATTTTCTTCTCCCATTCATTTTATAGATGAGGAAACTGAGGCAAACAAGGTTAAGTGACTTGCCCAGGGTCACACAACTAAATAAGTGTCTGAGGCCGGATTTGAACTCAGGTCTTCTTGATTCCAGGCCCAGAACTCTACACACTGTGTCACCTTGCTGCTTACTGAGTATCTGAGTATGGTTTCATAATAAATTAATATACCTGACATTCATATATCACAAGTTGTTCAACCATTCAGCAACTCATTACCAATGTACCATTGATTTCTAGTTTTTTCCTACCACCCAAAGTGCTGCTCTGAATAGCTAGCAACTTTTCTCCACAAACCACTTCCTCTTCCCAGTCCCTGCTCCCTCTCTGATTCCACCTGTCTGCTGTTGCCTGGTGACTCTTCCTGAAATACCAGTTTCATCATGTCATCCCCCTGCATGAGAATCTACAATGGTTCCCTTCAGCTTATGTCCTCAAGTCCTAACCCCTCAGCCTGGCTTTTCAGACCCTTCATTAGCTATTCCCATTGACTCTACCAGTCATCCAAGACCTTCTGTTCTGTATTCCCATCATCCTCTATCAGCCTCATTTGTAGCTTTATACAAGACTGGGAGAGAGATGAGTAAAGCAATGAATGGTAGAATCAGGATCCCCAAAGATGTCAACAGGCTGGAACAAAGTGGTCCACAGAAATAATAAATGCTCCAAATCAGTGATAATCATTAGTCAGGATGGAGCCCTGGGATGTTTCTCTAGGTTGTCATTAATCAGCTAATTAGCACTCTTTGAATTTCATCATTCATCTAACCAACCTAATGGTACAATCACCCTGTCAACTGGTCTTCATCTAGTCCATGAGGCTGTTGTGAGGGCTTTAGTGCTATATCTTGCAAAATCTGAGTGTGTAATATCTATAACTTTCCCCGAGTTACCATTCTAATAACAAAAGAGAAAGAAGGTACTTAGGTTATTTCATCTCATAGGGAGAATTTTTTTAAACCAAGCGCACAAGTCTAAGATGACTAAGACATGGTAGTTCATGTTTGGGATTTGGATGGACTATGAGCTCTATAGGAATCTGTGGGGTAATGTGACATCCAAGAAAGCTAGAGTGAGCTCATGCTGCCATATTGGAAGTGAAGTGACCAGAGGAAGGACCCCACAGCTGGAGGATTGTGTTCCAGTTCTGGGTACCAGGTTCTACAAGAGGCATTGTGGACTTCGGTGACTCAGATGGTAGAGGGATAGATGGTAAGTAAGCCATAGGAGACTGGTTGAAGGAACTGGGGGTATTTGGCCTGCACCAGCAATTGAGACTGGAGGCCACACTCCATATACAACTACAAGTCATCCAGGAGACCACCAAAGTTAGTGAGTGGCCAATCTTCCAATGCAGCGGAACCAGGCCCATTGCCAAGTTTCCTGTTTCAGAGCCAGCTATCTATAGAACTGAATTGTGAGGACTTCCCCTTGGAGTGTTTGTGTCTGCTTCATGATAAGCTTATTAAAAGCTTCTTCAGCCTAGTGGGTGACGCCTGATCTGTCTAGTCTTGCCCAAGTATGACCAGGACTAGAATTTAAGCATGCATTTGAGAGGTCCTAGGAGCAAGAGAATGCCTTCCAGATGTTCACCCAGGACCTCCCTGGAACACAGCCATCTAAGTCAACCCGTTTCAGAAGGGGCTTAATGAAATTCATTCCATGGGCCTGAACTGGCCCTGAGCTTTTTCAAAGTGGCAAATTGGGGTATGATAACAAGAAAGTCTTGTCAACAATGAGAGCTGTCTCAGTGTGGTATGGGCCACCTCTAGAGGCAGTGGGATCCCCCTTGCTGGAGGCCCATAAGCAAAAATTGGCTGATTACTTGTTGGGAATGCTGTAGGAAATATTCTTGTTCAGGTGTTGAGTGGATAGGATGGCCCCTGGGTACCATCATCTCTGGCAGGAAAATGACCAGAGAGCAGTATAATAGGGCCCCTCAATATGGGGAACTTGTGCCATTGAGGATCACAGGGCCCCAAGGTGGCTGCTAGAGTGCTGGTGCCCCAGACAGATAAAGGAGATGGGGCTGGCCCTGCTGAATTTCATCTGCTTTGGAAATTTCATGACCAGCCCTATGCAGACTGACTCAACCTACCTATTCAGAGCAAGCATTACAAGGCGATTGTTGACACCTTTTTGCCCATGTGTCTTCAGTTCAGACCCCCGTGAAACTAAGGAAGTAATCACCGATGTGGGGATCCCTAGGATCCAGTAACCTTGGACTTGAGTTAATCCCCTTGTAGTTTCTTCTCAGAAATTTCCTCATTGCTCTTGGGGATGCACACAGTTCTTGGGAAATCCAGTGACAGGGAGCCCCTTCCCACACACATAAGCACTTCCTGCTTAATGCTCATCATGCTCATGACCAGTCTCTGGGATCCAATGACTTCTCTCTTTTACTATGTGGGGAACTCAGAACACGTACTTCGGGGACTTCAGAGACAGAAAGAAAGGTCCCATATACTCCAAAAATACTCATAGCCACACTTTTTGTGGTAGTGAAAAGTCAGACACAAAGAAGATGGCTGTCGATTGGGAAATGGATATGCAAAACATGGTCTACAGATGTAGTGGGATGTTACTGCAACATAAGTTAACAATAAATATGAGGAATTCAGAGAAGCGTGGGCAAACTTCTACAAATTGACACAGAGGGACGTGAGTATGGGCAGGGAAATGATATCTACTTGAGGTGGCAAATGCTTGAGGGTCACATGGGCAACTCTCCCAAATACCTCCAGAACCAGCTTCAAATGTGAATGGGAAATATTTAACAAAATACAGAAAAGCACAATAAAACATAGATAATGTGAATATGTGGCTTTTGAAGTCAATAAACATCCATAGGGATCCTTATGTAAGGTTTAATGGCCCTGTTTCTTTTCTTTTTTAAAAAAAAATTATTTTTTTACTTTTAGTTTACAACATTCAGTTCCGCAGTTCCTTGAGTTCCAAATTTTCTCCCCCTCTCTCTCCTCCCCTCTCCCCTTTCCCCCATGGCGGCATGCAATCAAATACAGGATCTACAAATACCTCCATATCAAACATTAGTCAAGTGGTAATGAAGGATTACAACCAATGGAGTGAACAATGGGAAAGAAGGGACAAAACAAAACACAAAAGAGAGAGCAAGTGGTTTGCTTCAGTCTACACTCAGACTCCGCATCTCTTTCTCTGGATGTGGACATCTCTTTCTATCATGAGTCTTTTGGGGTTGTCTTCTAACCTTGTATTGCTGAGAGGAGCCCAGGCTATCAACGTTAGTCGTCACACATAAGCTGTGTCTGTGATTGTGTACAAAGGTCATGTTCTCCCCACTTAGCATCAGTTTATATAAGTGTCTCCAAGTTATTATGAAGTCTGCTTGCTCCGCATTTGGTATAGCACGACAGTATTCCATTACATTCATATACTACAACTTGGTCAGCCATTCCCCAATTTATGGGCATCCTCTAGATTTCTAATTCTTTGCCACCAAAAAAGAGCTGCTATAAATAGTTTTGTACATACAGGTCCTTTTCCCACTTGTATGATCTCTTTGGGATATAGCCCTAGAAGTGGACCATTGCTGGGTCAAAGGGTATGCACATTTTTACAGCCCTTTGGGCATAAGTTCCAAATTGCTCTCTAGAATGGTTGGATCAGTTCACAGCTCCACCAACAATGTATTAGTGTTCCAATTTTTCCACATCCTCTCCAGCATTTATTATTTTCCTGTTTTGTCATCTTAGCCAATCTGACCAGTGAGATGTGGTACCTCAGAGTAGTTTTGATTTGCATTTCCCAGGGGTAGCTAGGTGGCATAGTGAATAGAGCACTGGCCCTGGAGTCAGGAAGACCTGAGTTCAAATCCAGCCTCAGACACTTGACATATACACACAAAAACTAGCCATGTGACCTTGGGCAAGTCACTTAATGCCAACTGTCCTGCCTTCCCCCTCCAAAAAAAATTTTTTTAAATTGATTTTCATTTTTCTAATCAATAGGGATTTAGAGCATTTTTTGTATGCTTATAGATATCTTTAATTTCTTCCTCTGAAAACTGCCTGTTCATATCCTTTAACTATTTATCAATTGGGGAATGACTTGTATTCCTATAGATTTGACTCAGTTCTCTGTATATTTTAGAAATGAGGAATGATCCTGTTTCTATTTGAATAACACCACTGATATACACAATGGCTCCAATAACATGAATGAAAAGAACACAGGAACAAAGCCAAACATTGAGTAATTGTGGCTCCAGGGGAGGGATAAAGAAGTGATAGAGATGTGAAGCGCCACAGCTACGTATTGTATGCAGTGTCAGTGAAACTTTTTCTGGGTTATAAGGCAGGTTTTTCTTAGGAAGGAATGATTTAAAAAAAAATATTGTGATCTAAAACCAAAAGACATTGATGAAACTTATTTTTATTTATTTGTTTGTTTGTTTTTGGAGAGGCAATCATGGTTAAGTAACTTGCCTAGGGTTACACAACTAGTAAGTGTCAAGTGTCCGAGGACAAATTTGACCTTTGGTGCTCTTAACTCCAGGGCCAGTACTCTATCCACTGCAGTGCCACCTAGCTGTTTCTGAAACTTATTTTAAAAAAAAACTGTGCCAATCAGCTCTTCACATCTGCCAGGATTTCATCCTCAACACAGTCCCCCAGATATGGCTGGATTTGGGCACAAGACTCAGGAAGTATGATACCGCCACCCACCACCCTGTCAACCCCAAAGGTAGGATTTGGCTGCCTCCCATACAACATGGAATTGGCTCGAAGGAGCCACCCGGAGGTATTCTTTTTTCCTTCTCATTCACTCCCTAGTACCTTACTTCCAAGTTGGATGCCCTCAAACTGGTCTACATTCTGCTGTTTCTCTCTTCCTTTCCTCATTCTATTTCACACAAGCAATAGTCATTTTACATTCTGTCACAAACACACCCAGAGTTCTGCTCTCACTACCGCCTGGCAAATACTCTTGATCATCCTGCATTGAGCAGGTGTGACCTTGGGCGAGTCACTTCATATCTGTGGGCTTCAATTTCCTTCTTTGTAAAAGGAAGGGACTGGACTAAGTTCTGGATCTCATCTTATGATCTCCACAACCAGGAAAAAGTCCTGATGCCTGTGCAGATCTTTAATGAACACAAAGGGACATGCAAATGTATCTTATCTACACTGTGATCCTTCCTCCCAGAAGGCTACTTTCTCCCTTCGGGATAGGGAGGGAGTTTGACTAGTTGAACCCTAAGGATTCCTTATAACCCTCAAGGTGCCATG
The DNA here is from genome assembly GCA_028627135.1 of Pseudochirops cupreus. NCBI lineage: Eukaryota > Metazoa > Chordata > Mammalia > Diprotodontia > Pseudocheiridae > Pseudochirops > Pseudochirops cupreus. The sequence continues at coordinate 58,441,419 of CM053582.1, read as the reverse complement.
ACACTGAGCCTACCACATGCCTTACATTGGGTATAGTCTTTGTAAATTCTCTATGGTCTCTTCCCTGTTCATGCCTTACCTTCTCTTACCTAGAGGAACCACTTCTCACTTGACAGTTGTGGAGAATGAACTATTTTTTAAATGTTTTGTTCTCTGCCATCTATTTAATCATATTTATCATCAAAGAATCCGTTTTTAGCGGGTCCTGGCGGTTTTTAAGTGACTTATTTAACACTACTTTCCAAGATTTCCTCTTTTGTACTTATCTGGAGTTTCTTTGTTGGTTTCTGATTTTTTAAATGCACAGTCTATTCACCGATCCTCTCCGTTTCTATTTTGCCAATTATTGGGTAACTTCTTACCCTGAGGTCTGTACTTGTCTCATCATTATCAATGTCTTTCACACAATTATGAGTTGTCTCAATGATTTGTTCTTTGGATTTCATCGGCAGACTTCATCTCCATCGGTGTTTGTGTTCCCTGAATGGATTCTTTTTTTTTCTTATACATTTAATCTTCAAAGCAGACAGGGTGATGAGTTCTTGTAATCATAGTGATTGCTGAATCCCAGATTCACAAGATCACAGAATCTCAGCAGCGGAAGGGACCTCAGAGACCCTCTAGTCCAACCCATGTCTCCACAGGACCTCTGTATGTACAAAGACCCCACCAAGTGGCCATCTAGCCTTTCCAGCCATGAACTCACCCCCCCCCCCCCTTTGTTAAGGCTAAACATTCAACCAAACCTCATATGGTCTCCAGTCCCATTAATTTCCTCTGGGTGCTCTCCAGTTTGTTAATGTCATTCCTAAAATGTGGTCCCTAGATCTGAACCCAATATTCTCAAAATGGTCTGACCAGGATAGAGGACAGTAGCACATGCACTTGCCCCATTCTATACACTATACACATTCCTTTTGTCACAGCCTAAAATCACATGAACTTACTTGACTGCCAATTCATACAACTGACTCATTGAACTTGAAGTCCACTGAGACCTCTGGATCTTTCTCAATTCATAGAGAACAAGGATTGGACCTATGACTTCATTGGTATAGGAAACTCCCTCTACTAGTACATTGAGAGCTTAAATGACTTGCCCAGGTAGGTGTCAGAGGCAGGACTTGAACCCAGGTCTTCTTGGCTTTGAGGTTAGCTCTCTAGCCATTAGACCACACTGCCTCTCAATCAAACTGCCTTCCCCATCTAGTATGTGTGAAGCTGATATTTTCTCACTCAGACAAAGGACTTTCCATTTGTCCCTCACCAAGCTATCAGACCCAAAGGGGGCCTATGTGGCAAGCCGGGATGGAGTTTAAGGCCCAGGTCAAAGGCCAGCAAAGGCAGCCTGGAACCCAAGAGAATGCCAGATAAAGGGGAGTGTTAGCTCACATTGGGTGCTGCCAAAATGAGCATTGGCTCCATACAGGCCAGGGCTGCCCATGCTTCTCTGCTAGTGTCTTCCTGGTTGCCATTTCTTATGGTGTTGATAATGTTCCATTCCAGCCCAATGGGTGCCCACTTTGTTTCCAGCTGTTCTGCTGCAGTAATGGGGCCTGTTATGAATATCACAATTATGTTTGGCCCTTTCTTTCTGGGACCTCCTTGGGTAAGATCTCTGCATCAGAGAAAATGGGCACTTGGGTCACTTTCCTGGCATAGCTCCCAGCTGTTAGTTGCCTCCAGTCTCCTTCAAAGAGCTACGGCATGCCCTTTGTCAGAATCCCAAGAGCAGAGCTAGCCGAGCTCCTGAGGAGAAGAGCCCACAAACACAGGCTCTGGGCACACTCTCTGTATCTGGGGAGCAGAAATTGGTAAAGAGGCCAAGCCAACTTCAGGGAGGCTGGGCCAGGCCTGGCTGCCTCAACATGCCTGCCAGGAGGGGCTGACTCATCCCCACTTCCTGCCGGGAGACAGGGTATCTACTACAGTAGGGAAAGTTGCTGAGTAGTGAGTGTTAAACAGAGTAGGGGCCAGTCTTGCCCCAAGGCAGTCCCTGTAGGCTGTCCCAGGACCTGGGCTAGCTGGAGTGACTCAGGCCTTCCACTGAGGGGAAGCTGGAGCTGCTTGGGATGTTCCTGATGTCATGACCATGCACCCACACTGGAAACCTCCCTCTCTTCTGCATTGGCTGTACACATTGTGGCAAGAGCTTGGGATTTCCAGATTCAGCAAATGCACGGTGGGGGTGGCAGTGTCTCCTCCAGCCATTGAAGATGCCTGTGCTGATGTGTTTCATGAGGAGGCAGAAGGGCCCTCTGCTGAATCTGAAGAGGAGCCGCTGTACGCCCAAATACCCAATGAAGACCACCCAGCCTTGGCTTGAGGGCTTCTCAGGAGAGGGAGACCACTGCCCTACCCAGGGCTTGGGACCATGCCTGCCATCCCCATGTTTGTTCCACATGTGCACTAAGCCATACGGTTGGTGTCAGAGGAGGACCCGAGTTCCAATCTCAGCCTTGCTACTCCTGTGTGTCTCCATGTGACCTTGGGCTGGACTTAACCTGTGTGGGCCTCCCTTTCCCTGTTCTCTAGTTCTCTGCCCCTACTGTGGCAGGCATCTGGGGATGTCTTTGCAAGATTTTCCTTCCCTAAGTTTGTTGTTACTAGCTGCTTTCCATCATCCAGATAATACTTGTTTCTACAGCAGCTATCAGCTATCTCAGTTCCCCATACTCAGTAGTCCATCACCAGCCTCCAAGCCTTTGCATAACCCTGCCCCCCATGCCTGGAATGTCCTCCCTCCCTCCTCATCTCTGCTTCTGGGAGTCCTTATCTCCATTGGTGGCTCAGCTCACAATTGAGCCTTCTTTGTCCTTCTCAGCGGTTAGCATTATCTCCCTCCCTGGCTTCCTTGGGAACCTCATGGCCCATTCAAGGCATTTTCCTGAATTTCTTGGAACAGTCCCTTGATGTCCTCAGTATCTTTGTCATACTAAGCAGAAGGGGCTTCATCTGCCTTTGTCCTTGTGATCAGCATGGCCAGCCATGATCTCCAATGATGTCCAACGACTTGGTGAGCTGAGACAAGTTCAGCATCCTGGCTGTTGTCAGAGTAGGCTGGGCTCAGCTGCTTATGGATCTGGGTCATGATCTGCCTGGGTGGATGTGTAGCCAGGAAGCATTTTATAGCATGGCTAAAAGACGATAACTTCTGCCCTGGCCCGCAACCAACCTCAGAACACAACAATATTGCTCAGTGAAACCAGAGTTACCCAAGATCACTTCCTGAACCAGGTTTCAGTACTGCTTGGGTCTCAGAGATGGCAGCTCCAATGCCATCCCATCTGGGGAAAAGTCAGACACAGGGGCAGGACACTCAGGCCCCAACAGCCTGAAGAGGGACTGGGGGGGTGGATTTTGGGAGTTTCTGTCTCCTCATTGGCCGGGGAACTGCTAAGCCCTGGGATTTAGCTCATTTTTTTCTCTTCTGTGGCCCTCTCTGTGATACAGGGGATGGATGGGGCTGGCTGATGGCCAATGATGGAACACTTTAAGGTTTAGAGCAATCCTGGGAGAGAGGGAGATGGTGCAAGTCTTAGAAACAAGAAAGCTAGGTCTCAGAAAGCTGACTGAGTAGCTAGTAAGGTGGCAGGCCAGGACTGGAGCCTCGGCCTCACCTGACTGTGAAGCCAGGTCCCTTTCCCTCTGGTCCCCTCTCCTCTGTGGATGCCCTCTTCATCTTCATTCACAAGAACATGGAACCCCAAAGTTCCCCCTCACCTACTCTCTCTATGGGCCCCATGTTGTGCCAGCTACTTTTCCATCTACTTTCTAGGCCGCTTTCTCTAGCCTACCAATATATATTCCCTATTCCCAGCATGCCCTTCTCCTCTTGGGCTGGGATTCTCAGTTGGCAAGGCTGCTCTCAGACACAGGTGGTATGAGCTAAACTAAGGGAACTGGGAAGCCCACCATCATGTTCATCTCACTGTCCTCTCACTGGTCCTGAAATCCCACCATAGAGAGTCATTTCTTGGGTTACTAAATGAAAATGCAGATATCCCTAAGAGAATCAGTCAGTCAGTCAGTCAGTAAACATTTACTAAGCACTTACTCTGTACTAGGCCCTGTGCCAAGCTCTGGGCCAGGCACAAAGAAAGGCCAAAGCAGCCCTGCCCTCGAGAGGCTCCCAATCAAAGGGGGGAGACAACACGTGATCGAGCAGGCAGGAACAAGCTGTGGACAGGATCCTCTGGAGACAGGAAGCAGAGGGCCACACTAGAATTCCAGGGAGAATACCCAGGGAGAGGGCAGGATTTTAGCTGGGAGCCAAAGGAAGCTGGGGTTAGTGACCCCCATTTCTAGAGCTCTAAGATTTGCAAAGTGCTTTCCTTCACACGTGAACCTTCTAGGAATGACTAATTTACAGATGAGGAACCTGAGGTTTAAGTGACTTACCCAGGGTCCTCCAGCTAATATGTGTCTGAGGCCAGATTTGCTAATCGTCCAATTTGATCCAGCAAGCAGTTATTAAGCTCCCACTGTGTGTAAGGCCCTGGGCTGGGGGCAGAGGCTAAGTGAAGCCCCCCAAGCACCAACCCCTGCCCTCGAGACACTTGCATAATCGAGAGGCCCCAGTTCTCTGACAGTAACTCCCCACAGTGAGCCAGGGAGGAGGATGGTAAAGCCAGCCAGATTTGGCCTCCCCAGACTTGGCCTGTACCATGACAACCCCCAACCACACGTGGGAAGACTGGAAAAACACAATGTGAGGCCTCGTTCCCCTGCAGAGGCTGGAGATGAGGGCCCTCCTCTGCTGGGGTTTACCACTTCCTGCTCTGCACACAGCTGAGAGGAGGCAGAGGAGAAAGCAACCAGTGGTTGGGGACCCAGGTCACTTAGCGGCATCTGGCCCACGTCATGGCTAGTGGGCTCCCGTGCTTGAGGCTGGGAGGTGGTCTGTGGTACCCAGCTGCTTGGCACCAAAGCAGTGGTGTGTGGGGAAGGCCATGGCAGTGGAAGTGCTCCTCATTCTTCTCTTTGGACATAACACAAGGTCAGGAAAGCTGGGGACAAAGTAGAATACCTAGAATAGATGCTTGCTGGCATGATCCCAGCCTCAGACACAGAATTAGCTCACACATAAGGCCAAAGAGACTTTGTAAAACATTGTTTCCTGTTATTCCATCTTTGTCCCTCTGCAGCATTTGGCTGTTTATTTTGAAAAAGCCATTGAGGCTTCAGTGGTTCCATGATCTCATCCATGTGGGCATTCCCTCCAGCAGTCCAGATGGCACCCCATGCATGCCATCTCTTCTGGTGCCGTTCTTGTCCATCCATGTTCTCCCATAGGCCTTCCTACACAAACACTGGAGACCTTCCTCTGGGTCCCTTACCAGCCATTATAGCTTGGCAGCTTTTCTTCCCTCCCCGCTACCCAGCATATGACTAGGCCCTCAACTTTTCCAATCTGATCTGCTGTTATGGAATGCAAGCATCCACTGAGCACGTGGCATGTGCCAGCTACTGTGCTAGGCAAAACCAGGGTTCCTGCCCTTCTGGATCTCTCATGGGGGAAACAGCATGCAAAAGACTGGCTTCTTACAAGACAGAAACAGGCCCAGGGAAGGAAGTGGGCAGGGATTTGAGGTGAGTCTTAAAAGAAGCTGGGAGGTAGAAGTGAGGAGGGAGAACATTCAGGTGCAAAGATCCCAGATGGAAGATCATGTGAGAGGAGCAGCAAGCATACCAGTGTAGCTGGATCTTGGAGTGTATGGAAGAGAACTGGAGAGTGAGGAGGGGGCCAGGCTGCAAAGGGCTTGAAAAGCCAGAGTTTTTGATATTTGATCTTGGAGGAAATCGGGAGTCACTGGAATTTATTGAACAGGGGTGACCTGGTCAGACGTGTGCTACAGGAAGATCATTTTGATGAGAGGGTCAAGCGGGAGGGCCTGGAGGCAGGCAGGTCCCCCCCCCCCAACAGCTACTGCAGCTGTTCAGGCATGAGGCAATAAGGGTCTGAATCAGTGTAGTGGCCATTTGTGTGGGGAGACTAGGATGTATACAAGAGATGCTATGAAGGTAGAAACGACCAAACTTGGCAATCTATTTGATATATGGAGCAAGTATTCACAGTCTTCCACTGTCCTCCTCCACAATGGCTTATTGGTTGGTATTATAGGCTTGCGTTGCCCACTAGCTGCCATGTCTCCCTGCTTGGCAAGGAGATTAAGTGCTTGCTAGCTAAGGAGGCAGCTAGATGGCTCAGTGGATAGAGCGTTGGGCCTAGAGTCAGGAAAACCTGAGTTCAGATCTGGCCTCAGATACTTAGCAGCTGTGTGAATCTGGGGCAAGTCACTTAACCTCTGTTGCCTTAATCCACTGGAGAAAGAGATGGCAAAATACTCTAGTACAGTGGTTCTCAACCTTCCTAATGCCGTGACCCCACCTGGAGATGGATAGAGGAGCGGTGTCTCGGTTCCTAAGACCATCAGAAATGTGTTTTCCGATGGTCTTAGGCAACCCCTGTGACCCCTGTGAAAGGGTTGTTTGACCCCCAAAGGGGTCGCAACCCACAGGGTGAGAACCGCTTCTCTAGTATCTTTGCCAAGAAAACCTCATCCAGGGTCACAAAGAGTTGAACGCAACTGAACAATAACAATAAAGCTAAGCTGGTTTCTGGGTTCTTCTGACCTCCATATTGTGGCAAATCTTTTCTTCTTATTATTATTTTATTGATACTGTTTGTTTTTACACCATATTCATTTCTGAAAAATCCTTCCCTTTTCCCTACCCAGCAAGCTCTTTCTTGTAATAAAAGTTAAAAAAGAAAAAGAAAAAAAAATCAGTAAAACCAACCCACACATCAACTACATCTGACACATCCTTACTCTTCATTTCTATAATGAGAGGAGGAGAATCTTCTCAACTCTTGTCTGGGGCCACGTTTGATCCATTATAGTGACAAAGTGTTCAGTATCATTTTTGTTGTTCTTTCCAGTTCTGTTACTGTAGTCACTATGTATATTGTTTTCCTAGTTCTACTTACTTCACTCTGCATCAGTTCATATAAGTTCTCCTAACTTTCTCTGAATTCTTTATATTCATCATGTCTTATTTAAAGTGCCATTACATTCAGATACCACCATTTGTTTAGCCATTTTCCAATCCCTGGGGATTAACTGTACCTGAGCTTGTGCTCAGCTTTTTGGGACCATATCCCATCCCCCACTTTTAAACTTGCCTCTTGCTCTCAAACTGTGCCCAATCCTACTGGTCCAATAGGATCAGTCCATGCTGAAATTTGTTCCTGTATCTGGTGGCTTGTGCTTTCCATATGGCATGATGTTTTTCCAAGCCATTCCCATGCCTACCAATCAGACTTTGAGAAGCTTTCCTCACACTCAAAGTTGCCCTCACATCTTTCCTCTTCCAACACCTTTCTGGATCTTACTGTTTCCTCCTTAGAAATGTGAAGACAAGGAAATAACAACAGGTGAATCCAACAGTGTTTCCTCTGCTGAACATAACCAGAAGGACTCAATGAAATACAGAGTTCACAGAAGAAAATACCTTTACAGGCTCCAACTGTAGCAGACCAGGGCCCACTGGGGACATCCCGCCTTGCACAGTTCCTCCAATGCCACATTGAATGCCATGGTCCTGGTTATTTTTTAAGGGTCTACTTGGCAGCTGGGCCTTATCAAGAACTGAATGCCCATACCTCAAGGAAGTGCTGTTTCTTGTATTGCCTTCTTTATACAGCAGGCTAAGGGCTAGGAACTTTGACAAACTAGTGCAGTGAGTGGAAAAAGTTCTAGATGATTCCAGAGATCCCTGCCTGAGTCCAAACCCTGCTTCAGATCTTTAGTAGCTCAATGGCCATAGGCAAGTGACTTTACCTCTCTAGGAGTCAGTTTCCCTGTCTATAAAATGGGGATGATATTATATATGATACCTCCCCCTGAACCTCTGCCATGGGATTATTGTGAGGCTCAAATGAGCACATGGAGAGCTAGTGTTCTAGAGATGTGAGTTATTACTACCACTACAAAGTCCCAAGATCATCATTCTAGTTTATGAGGGATTAATCCTGGTGGCTAAGACAGTGATATTCAGTTCTGTTCCTGTCACACCATTGGTTTAGCCATGGGTAGGAAGCCTGGGTAACCCCCTAGGAAACTAGGGAGCCAGGAAGGGCTACCTGAAAGGGTCTAACACTTCATCCAAGGATTGGGTGTGGTTTGCAAGAAGTCTACAGGGCTGTGGTAAGGCTGGGGTTTAAGTCAGCAGAGCTCCCTGGAGACTGATTGGAGAAGTCAGGAGGGGGCTGGGGCTGGTGCCCAGGAATCCCTCCAAGAAGGATGTTAGTGTGGTGGAAAAGCTAAGTGTTGAATGAAGAATAAGGGGGAAGGTTGATGCCAATATGGGGAACCAGGAAGGATTTTGACAGGTAAAACGTGGGAGGGAAGTATAAGGCACAGTGTGAACAAAGGCAGAGAAATAGAAAATGGGGCATGTTTGAAAGAATCCAACTTGGCTGGAGCACAGACTGGAAAGGCCAGGCAGCCCAAAATGGTGGATGCCATTTTGAACTTTTCTTGGTAAGCAATAGGAGCCACTGATGAATGACAGGACAAGCCAAGTCAAGTTAGGGAACATTTATCAAGCTCCTGCTGTATGCCAGACACTCTGCCAAGCATTGGGCATCCAAAGACAGGCAAAAACAACCTCAGCCCTTAATCCAATATACATAATCATATACGAGCACCAACAGATAGAAGCAATTAGAGGTCACCTCAGAGGGGGACCTGGAAAGGCTTCTTGTAGAAGGCAGCATTTTAGCTGAGATTCAAAGGAGCCTGAGAGGCAGTGACAGGGAGGGTATGGGGGACATCCAGTCAAAACGCAGAGATGGGAGATGGGCCAGAAGGCGCAAGTCTCTGCATCAAAGAGGGTATTTTGGGAAGTAATGTGTAAGAAGACCCTGAAGGGAGGAGGGGGCAGAGCATGAAGGGCTTTGAATGCCAAACGGAACATTTAGTATTAGCTCCTGGAGGTGATAGGAAGCCACTGGGATTAACTGAATGGTGTGTGTGTGTGTGTGTGTGTGTGTGTGTGTGTGTGTGTGTGTGTGTGAATGTGTGCGAGTGTGAGAGAGACAGAGACAGTGACAGAGACAGAGACAGAGAGACAGAGAGACATAGTCAGACCTGAGCTTTAGGAAGATCAATTTGACCTAGGATAGACTAGGTCGGGGCAGACTTGCAGCAAGCAGACCGTGAGATGACAGAACCTGTACAAGGACAGCACCAATGTCAGGGGAGAGAAGGGAGGGTAGATGAGAGATGATAGGAAGGTAGAGTCAACAGACCTTGGTGACAGATCAGATACAGAGTGTGAGTGAGAGCATGAGGAGTTGCAGATAACATGGTGGTTGGCAGCCTGCTGCCTGCAAGGACGACGGGATCCTTGACAGTAATGGGAAGGCAAACAAGAGGCAGGGGAAATAACGAGTTTCACTTGAGATGTGTTTAGTTACAACATCCTTGGGACATTCAGTTTGAGCTGGCCATCAGGCAGCTGGAGACTCAGGACCAACCAGAGGCCAGGAGAGAGATTGTGGCTGAATCTACTGATCTATAGGCCTGGTAGCAGGATAGAAGCTAGGTTAGAACATGGCTGAATTCTTAGGAACTGATGAGATTGCCCAGCAAGATAATATTGAGGAAAAGGGGAAGCGGCCCAGGACAAGAAGCCCTTCCTGCCTGCTGTTGCACTAGCAGTCACTTCACCTCATTAACTGACGGTCAGATTCTCTTCAGGTCAAGGAGCAGGGTGGGGTGGCAGGCAGAAATCAATCTACATCTACATTTAGAGAGAAGGTGATTCTGGTCTGATTTGGTAGATCAAAAGTCAGGATGGCATCCATAATGCTCAGTGAAACCAGTGGAGGGGGAAAGCAGTTTTCATCTGCTAGTTTTACAACTGGTCATCCACTGGCGCCCAGCCCCAAGGGGGATGCCAGTACCTTGGAAGATGGAAGGATTGTCTGCATTCTGTGGCACAGCATGAAGTGGCAGGGATTGGCAGACCCTGCTATGGCAGCAGTGCTGAGGGCTTTGGTAACTCGACTGGGTTCAATTCTGGGGGCCACAATGTAGGAGGGATCCTGAGAAAGTGAAGAAGGATCAAGGAAGTGAAGGATCATTGGCAGGCCGGTGATCAAGGCACAGGAGGATCTGCTGGAGGACCTGGGACATGTTTAGGCCGGAGAAGGGAAGGCTGGGGGCAGTGGGGACAGGGAGAATTGAAGGGATTTCAAGTATAATATTTATATGAATAATAAAAAGGACAAGGAAGGACTGGCAGGTATTCTCCTTGGCCCTGAGGGCAGAACCAAGGACGATGGCTGGGGGGTGCCCAGCTGGGGAGTTGCCCTCCAGCAGAATGGGCCACTGGGGGGTGGCAAAGGCTGACTGGTCACTTGGCAGGAATGTGGTTCAGGGGCTTCTTGGTTAGGCCAGAGTTGGACCAGGCAGCCATGCTGGAATAAAGGCAGAGGTCAGAAGAAGTTTGCCTTGGTAAAAGAGAGGGGAGGCTTCTCCTTTCAGAGATTCTGAGAAGATGAGGGAGATTGTCAGGAAGTGTTCGCCCTATGTCCAGAGGCCTCTTAGCACCTCCCATTTCCTGGACTCTAGCAAGCTTCAGTAGAGAGGGAGAGGTTGTGAATCTCTTTGGAGAGTTAGGGAAGGCACCTGTCAAGGTAAGCTGAGTGCTCCTGAGCACCAACTGGAGGGCCCTGGGGAGCTTGAAAGCCAAAGCTGGTGGTGGCTCCAATAGCAGGGCCAGGTGGTTCACTTCCTTTCCTTCTGCTGTTCCTTTCTCATTACAAGGAACAGCTTGTTGGCACAGAGTTGTCCGGATGTTGTCTCTCTAACTATAAACTCTTTGAGGGCAGGGACTATCTTTTGTCATTCTTTGTATCCTGAGGCTTAGTACAGTGCCTGGCACCTGGGCGCTTAATAAATGCTTACTGACCGACTGGCTTACACCAAACCATCCTTAAGAGAAAAGGACTGGGGAATGCTGGGGGAGAAATAGAACAGTGCTGATTACCTAGCGTTAGGGACATTTTTAAAATCAGTTTTTAAAGGCCCCATAATCTACTTCTCAGGGATTAAAAAAAAAGCCACCAACCACTGAGTCTTTGAAAAAAAGAAAACAAACCACTGGGGTGGGGGGTAGGGGGCGGGGGACAGTTCCTGCTCTTGGTATCACATAAACATGGGGCAGCCTGGGAGGGGGAAGGGATGCTGAACCTGGGACCCTACCTGGGTGACCCTGGGCAAGGCCCTGACCTACTCTAGGCTCCAGCAGCTGCCTAGCAGAAAAGGAAGGGGGTTGGCTAGGGCACCTCCAGGATCCTTCCCAGATTTGAGGTTCTGGGACCCTATTGGTGGGAGGAGAGCAGAAAAGGACCCAAACCCACCATATCACCAGGAAGCAGCCTGGCCTTGGGGAGTGGGCCAATGAGCTGTGCCCCAAGGGGCTGGTGTTGAAGGCAAGATGGGTCTGCCTGCCTGGGAGTAGGAAGCCTGAGGCCACTATGGAGGTCCAGGTGCAGCCTGGACAAGGGAGTCATTGTTTGGGCTAGGCCTGGGGAGGGGAAGGCCAAGGTGAAACCAGAAAAGCTTTAACTTGGGACAGCTTCAGCCAGGTTCTCTGCTAGGGTGGCCCAGGCTTGGCCTAGGGACTTCAGGGAGCCCCCACATGGTACAGAAGCTTGCCAAGATGCAGTCACCCCAAAGTGACCTCAGAGACTAGGAAACCATGGTCCTGTGACAGCTCGTAGATCCATGATTGATGCCTGGGGGCAGTGAGGAGGCAGACAGAGCACAATGGAACCCGAGCTGCTCTCTCCAAGGCTTGGGTTTTTTTCTTCTTTCTGCCCAGAAAAAAAAGACCTACAGGAAGCTCCTCTGGCTTCTGAACCATAGGGAGGGAGAGCAGGTGGCCAACAGTGCCCTTAGGGAAGTGGCAGAGCCCCTTAATGGCAGAACTTGGCTCAGGACCTAGGTCCCCTGACCTCAAGTCAAACACTCTCACCCTGGGCTTGGATCCCCTAAAACTGGTTTGGAGCCAAGGAAGCTTGGGGCCAGAGCTTGGGGGAAGTTCTCTGCAGGGGACTGCCTCTTTTGGGGATGGGGGGGGTGATGATTTATGAAAATAAGCAATTGCCTCTGTGCCCCTTGGAGAGACAGGGTATGTATATGGCATCTGGAGGTGCACTTCTTGTCACAAGGAGCTGAATTCTGAAATGACTCTTCACTTAGGGCTAGCAGTGGGGGAAGGGACAGCAGCTGTGCATGGGGAAGTAGGTCTTGGGGGGATTGGGTGCTAAAGTCCTGGACTAGCACCCCAAGGTTTCTTGGTTAGAGGGGTTGTGAAGAGAAGTATCAGGGCTTATTCTTCATGAACATATTTATTTCATTTCATATACTGGCATGATAACTTGTATACAATATTCACCACTATTATACAATATTTACACCAGTGCCAGAGGGTCAGAGATAGTCAAGAATCAGAAGCATCCATAAGGCTGATTTTAGGAAAGGGCCGTTAACCACCAGCTCTCGGCTTGGGGACATCAGGCCTACTCCCATTTAGCTACATCTGGAACATCCAGGCTCATGGTGGCTTATCTATGTACAAGGCAAAAGCTATTACCTGCCACCAGTGGAAGGTGTTGATGGCTATGACCTCTCCCCCAGGAGGGAGGTGGGCACCTGCCTCCCCTCCTCCCTAGCCACCCTCCTCTTCTCCCAGATAGGTCAGAGTTCCTAGCACAACTCCCATCATAGAGCCCCAGGAGCCTCTTAGACAGTCTTAGGCCATGGGCAAGGAAAAAAAAATGGGTATAGAGATGGGGATGGGGAGGGTTTCTTATGTTCACTTGCCCAAGTTTCTAGACAGGCTGTGACCCAGAGCAATACCAAGGCCTGGAAAGGTCCTGCTTTCTAAGCTACAGTGAGGCCCAGGAGCACCTTATTTTATAGAGTCCTTCTCAGTTGCCTGGTTCTGTCAGGGTGCTGCTCCTGGGTTCTTGAGAACTCTAGAAACTTCTACCAACCTTTGAACCCAGGCTCTGGCCCTGACTGGATGCTTATTGTCAAAAGGCCAGAATAGCTAAAGTCAGGAGACACTCAGAACCAGGTCAGCTACAGGGGGAAGGAACTTTCTAGCCAAAGAAGCTCTGGAAGCCCAACTGGGGAGTCCTACTGGAAGGCAGAGCCATGCTGATGGGCCCATAGACCTCTTTAGAATTGAGATGATAAGACACGACAGTTTGGGCTCACAGCTGGGGAATTCTTGTTTGCACAGAATTTCTCCAAAGCTACCGGCAAATATTCCCTTTTCCGGCAACAAGCAAGTTAGCATCCCAATGCTCTAGGAGACATGTCAGAGCAGCTGCTTGGTCAAGCAGATCTATGGGCTGAACATCATTTAGTGTGCAATTGGGAAGGCGACTAGATAAGCATATGACAAAGGTATGGGTCCAGTTACTGATCCAGCTGAAGCCAGCACTGTGGGGTGGGAGATGGAGGGCAGGGAGGACACAACTCTAAACCCTGCCTCCAGCACATATTAACCTCAGGACCCTGGACAAGTCATAACCTTCCAGTGCCCCAGGAAACTCTCAATGAGTTGAAGATGCCGTGAACTGTGGATGGAAGGGAATTCTAGATTTGGGAGTCCCAAGCATTGATGAAATCCTACATCCAGACTCCTGTTTCCTCTTCCTCCCACCAAAAATAAAGGAGCAACACAGATGGAAAATGTGGCCAGGGTCACTCAGTCTCTTGGCAAGAGGGTGCTCTCCCAGACCAGCCAGACTGACCCCAGCAGTACAGACATCACCTTAACACAACTGGATAAAAGCAGCTAGTGTGCTATGGATACAGCAGTATTATTGGATAACATAATTGGGCAACGGGTGGTGGGCATGATTACATTGGCAGTTCCCAGTCAGTGGCCTCATCCATTCCCTAGAAAAGCCCTTGCTCTGGCCCTGAGGTTTTGCCTTTGGGCTTTCTGAGGAAGGCTGAGGAGAAGGCAAACGTGGCGGGGCATGTATGCAGGCAGGCACATGTACAGCAATCCATCTCTATTGGGTGACCAAAGGCTGTGTTTCACATTTCTGAAGGAGGAAAATGAGAGAGTGGGTTCAACCTCTGAAATCCTGAATCAGCTGACTCTGAAACCCACATCCCCTTTGGTGTGCTACCCCAGGGGAAGCTTTTGCTGAATGCAAACCCTTCCAGAAAACCCATGGGCTTCGTCCCTGGAAGGCTTGGTGTTTATGAAGTGGGAAAAGGCCTGAACCTGGACACCCCCAAGGTACTGAGCATTTGGATTCTGCCAACTGGGGACTGAGCATTCCTTGGGTTGCTCAGGAATGATCCTTAAGGAATGTGTAGTCTCAGAACCAAGTTTTCTTTAAGAGTAGGAAAGGCCCTGACTACAGGTTGCCAGTTCTTTCCCTCCAGCTGAGAGAATTAGGAAGGCCCAAGACCCAATAGGAGGCACACCACATAGAAAGCCACCAGCTCTAGGCACTGGGCCCTCGGGCCTTCATGGTTGGTCTTTAGCGGAGGGCTGGGAGGCAGGGCTTTTCTTTGGGCTTTGACCTCTTGGCCATAGGCCTCAGGCCTTTACTCTGTTTTGCCTCTAAGATTCCTGAACAGAGGAATGACACAGTTAGGCCCACACTTTAGGGAAATTCCTTCGGTGGCTATATAGAAAATGGATTAGAGCAGGGAGAGGCTGGATATATGGAGACCAGTAAGGAAGCTGTGGCAGTGGTCCAGGTCTAAGTGAGAGGTGGTTGTGCTGTGAGTGGAGAGATATGGACAGAAGGCTGGTAGATTGAAATGAACTGGTTTCAGGACTCTTTGCATTTATACCAAAATCCTCTTTCTAAGTCATTGGCAGATCAGCCAAGGGCTGGAGCCATCCTATGTTCAAGCTGGCATCTTTCTCAAATTGCAAGGATAACGGTGGCCAATGGGCTTACCCTCCAGCTCTTTGTCGAGGTCAGCGATGTAATCCTCCAGGTTCTTTGTGTCTCCAAGTTTAGCTACACAAATGAGAACAATCCCGCTGAGCACTGGCTCCCAGACCACATTCTAAATAGCTCCAAAAATGGCTAAAAGGACATGGTCTTGGAGATTTCTGCCTTAGGGCTAACTTGTAGGAGAGGAGGTGTCTCAGGACTTGTCTTGATGGTCAGAAATGCCCCCCAGAGTCCTCAGACCCAAGGCCTTTCTCCAAAGAGAGATCTGCTTCTCATATCCTCAATGTCTGCCAGGTTGGAGCCATCCCCAACACCCCAGGGGTCCCTTAGTGCCTGGTTAGGGCCTCCCTGGCCAGGACATGACTGACTCAAGCCCTTCCTGCCTTTCTCTGCTTCAGGAAATAGCTTCTTCTCTGGCCCCCTGCTGGCCCCCTTGAGTTCCAGGGAGCCTCCCATGACGGGTACCCAACATGTCTGCACTTAGTGCCTGAGGTGAAGGAATACATCAGCTCTGCACAAAGGTTTGCTGCTTGGCTGACAATCTCCCTTCTGAGGCACCCACCTTTAGAAGCTGGTCTTCAGGGTCTCCCAGGCCCCCTTTCTGGGCTGAGACCAATGGCTCAGAGCCCACTGTCCTACTTTCCTCCTAAATCGATTACCTTATACACACTCTCCTCACCCCTACCCCCCATCCATTACTTTCCCACCTCTGACGGTGTTCTGTGATTCTTACCTTTGGGAGAGGAAGAAGCCACTGGCAGGTGAATGTTTTCCTCACTGGTGTTTAAGCTGCTCCCTGGAGATGGGTTGGTACCTGCAGAGAGAGTCTGATCAGTTGGTGACCCTTCTCGGTGAAGCAGGAGCCTATGGCAGGCTGGGGACAGAAGCAGCATCCCTACCACAGGCAGGATGCCCCTATTGGGCTACGTCGCAGGGGACGGCCCCAGTGGTACCCCAGAGTGATGTGTAGTCTACCTAGGACTATGGAGGTGGGCCAGGCTGATCAGCAGGGGCTGGGCCAGAAAGGTGCAGGACTCACTCTCGGCTTCGTCGATGCCGCTGTCATAGATGCCAAGGCCAAGGCCAAGGCCGCTCTTCTGCTTGAGCTCCTCCAGATGCTCCTCATACTGACAACTGCTGCCATTATCAAAATCTTCTATCACTTCATCTAGCTCTCTGAGGAGGCGATACAGCTCATCATCTCCCAGCCCTGAGAAAGCAGAGGGGCCAAGGACAATCAGTTAGGCAGTGAAGCCAGCCAGGCCACGCACTGCTTCCTTGGCCTGCGTCCTTTGAGCCCTACAGGTCCCTATGTTTCTCCTTTCCAAACCTCAGATTCCAGTTGGGGCCTGCATGGGAATTGATGAAGCACTGCTGAATGCCGACTGTTTACCAGGCACCGGCGAGACAACAGCAAAAGTCAGAGTCCCTGACCTGGAGGAACTTCCACTTTAGACCGAGCTAGATTGGCATGGTAGACAGGGCACCCAGCCTGGAGTCAGAAAGATAGGAATTCAGATCTCCCTGCAGATACTTAACTAGCTGTATGACCCTTAATGGCCCTCAGCCTCAGAAATGGGTTCTTGTGGGGACCAGCTGAGAGAGCATCTCTGGAACATCTCTGAAACCTTTCCAAACCTTAGAGCACCACAGAAATGCCAGCTTCTCATATTAGTATTCTGAAGGGGAGGGGGAAGATAACGGATACAAAGGCCTCTGAGGAGGAGCCAAGCGCTAACCATTGGGAGGGGGGATTGTCCAGAGCAGGTCAGGAACCTGAGCTAGGCCTTTTCTAGAGGAAGGAGTCTTCATGGAAACACCAGGATTTGGGGTGAGAAGTAGGCTCTCTTTTTTTTACTGTCTGCAGTAATGGAGGCAGAGAAGGCAGCAGGGCATAAGCTGTCCAGAAACATTAAATTAGCTGTTGCAACTCTTAGTGGGAGATTTCCATCTAACAACCAATGGGCCCCCCATCCAGTAGTACTGTGAGAACAGAATCAGTTCAATCTGGACGTCGTCACTCCAAACAAACCCAAAGACAGGCCAGTCAGGTAATAAGAGCAAGGACTAATGGGTGGGTAGCCCATGGTAGCCATCGGGGGGGGCAGCCAAGGCTATCCTGGCTATATAATGGCAAGAGCTTATGACCTCTTCTTCCCATCTCCACTGGATGCCCCACTGCCCATCCCCAGGCACATTTGAGGGAGGCTGCACTCAGGAGAAACAGCAGGCTTGGGTGCATCACTGGAGGGAACTTGCACATTGACAAGATTAGGGATCCATTGGACCACAGAGGCAGGTTGTCTAAGCAGCTTCATTTGCTAATAACCACTTCCATTTCACTTCAATCTCGAAGGCATTAATAATTTTTCAGGCCCTGTCTCTGCCCTCCCTGGTGAAACTTCATGAGCTGTTCATCCTCCTGCACTCGGCCTTGTGCGTCTCCTATCCCACAGATTTCTCCCTTTTGTGTGTTCACTTCCTTTGTGGTTTTCTGAAGTGTGGCACATTGAACAGAGATGAGCACAGTGGGTGGGCCCTTCAGGAAGGCACCAAGCTCCCTAGGCCACCCCAAGCTCCCTAGAATGGACCAAGCTCAAGGAAGCCCTCTCTTCATGCCTGCCTGTTTGTCAGGGCCCCTGGGGTGCCTGCTGTGGCTATTCTGAATTCATCCATAATGTTGGGCTTAGACCTCCTGGAGCCCTCACTACCCCAGAGGAAGACTTCAAGTGTCTGGCCCTACAGCCCTGGGCTCTCCTTCTCTCCCTCCAAGCTGCCCCCTTTACCAGTTGGTTAAGTCTAGAAGTGCCAGAACTCAAGAGAATTTAGCATGCTTAGCTCTAGAACTGGAAGAGGAGACCTAAACAGCTAAGTGACTTATCCAAAGTCACAAAACTAGTAAGCAGCAGATTTTGAAGCCCAGATTTCAGATGCTATCTACAGGCTTCCTACTTCATCAGGCTACAGTTCAGTTTCCCACCCCCCTACACACACACACACACACACACACACACACACACACACACACACACATACACTCTCAGAGCTTACTCATAGAGAATGGCCTCATGAATACTCCCTTACCATCACTAAGGTAAAGGAGCTTGACGCAGCCCCCACAGCTGCCAGCAGACTTCTCCACTCTGGTTTTTCTCCAGAATCCACCTATTAAGACCTACTGAGACTTTGGAAATGGTTATTTGAAAAGACTTGAAGAGAAGAGGGAGGGGCTAGGAGCGCCTCCCCGAGCTGGTCTGCTCTTGGTAAGGCTGGCCAAGGAAGAGCAGGGACAGGGTCAGGGGCCACGTTTGCCCCTAAACCCTCCCCAACCTACTGCTGAGGGCTCCACCTGCTCTCACCTCCCCCAGAAGTCTCCCTCTAAAGAGCACACAGGAAGTGGCTGTTCTCTTTCCCCTAGAGTCTAGAAAGATGAAGGCTCTTGAGGCTGAGCGATCCTCTGTGGCCTGGCTCCTCTGGAGACTCTGGGGAACAAGTATGTGGGGAGTGGGGGGGGGGGATTGAAAAAGCTGTGGCTGAAGACACATCTCCTTACTCCAGCTGTGGCCCTCTGTCCACTGTGTCAGGCCTAGAGGACTTGTCTGGTGGAGTCCAGCACCCTTTTACAGAGAGAAGGGACTGACCCAGGGTCACACATGTACTTAATGGCAGAGCTAGGATTTCCACCCAGGTCTCCTGCCACTCAGGCAGTAAACAGAGGTCTCCTGAATCAGGCACTCATCCATCCCACTCCCCTAACAGCACCAAGGCTAGACTTCAAAGGGAAAATGAGTCACTAAAGGGCAGCTTAAGAAATGTGTATGGAAGGAAGGGAGGGAAAAAGCATTTATTAAGCACCTACTTACAAGTCAGGTCCTATGCTAAGCCCTTTACAAAGATCTCCTTTGATCCTCACAATGGCCCTGGGAGGTGGGGGCTTTTATTTATTCCTCTTCTACAGTTGAGGAAACTGAGGCAGGCCAAGACGAAGTGACTGGCACAGGGTTCCATGGCTCATAAGTTTCTGAGGCTGGATTGGACTCAGGTTTTCCTCACTCCTAGGGCAGCTCGATGGATAGAGTACCAGGCCGGGAGTTCAGAGACTCATCTTCCTGAGTTCAAATATGGCCTCAGACACTTAATAGCTGGGTGACTCTGGGCAAATCAGTTCACCCAGTTTGCCTCAGTTTCCTCATCTGTAAAATGAGCTGGAGAAGGAAACAGCAAACCCCTCCAGTGTCTTTGCCAAATGAACTCCACATGGGGTCACCAAGAGTCAGACACAGCTGAACAATACATCTCCTTACTACAGTTGCGGCCCTCTGTCCACTGTGCCAGCAGCTGCCTTGTAGGCCAGCAGCTCTTAGCTGGAAGGGACCTCAGAGGTCATTCAGCCCAACCCCCTCATCTGTACAGAAGTGGAAACTGAGGCCAAGAGAGGTTAAGTGACTTGTGCAGGGTCCTCCAGTCTGAGGTGGGATCCCAATGAAGGCTTCCCTGACTCCTAAGTCTAGTGCTCTGAATACTAGGCTACACAGCCTTAGCAAAGCTTCTATAAGACCCTCTCTCCTCTATTTAAATCCCAACTCACCCAGCCACTCTTTGACCCACTTTCTTCCCTCTTCCCATCTACCTGCTGGCCTCCCTGACTCCCTTTAAGTCCCAACTCCTCAGATCCCACCTTTTACAGGGAGCCTTCTCTGACCTCTCTTCATTCCAGGGCCTTCCTTGGCTTGGGTGTCTCCTTTTTAGCCTCTGGCTGGCTGCCTGTTATCTCCCCCACTGAACTGTGGGCTCAAAGAGGGCAGGGACTGTCTTTGCCTCTTCTAATGCCAAGCCCATAGCAGGTACTTAATACATGTTTACTGACAGAGGCCTCACCTCCAATGGTCTGGGCAGTATCTCTACAACCTGGACACTCCCCCAGCACCAACTCAACTGGCCCCCAAAACGGATCCATCACCACCCACTGACTCCCCCCTTTCTGGCCCTAGCTCCAGCTCAGTGGAACCCCCATTTTCCCAGGCACTGGACTGGCAAGTCAACTTTGATTTGTCCCCCTCGGTCTGGAAGTTATGGAATCTTGTCCTCTTTTCCTTCCTCATGTCTCTTACATGGTCCCATGATGGCCTAGGCTAGTCCAGGGTAACATGAGCTCAGTAAGGTCCCAGCCTCCCTGGGGCCCAGCCTAGCTGATCATGCTCAGAACCATCCCACCTCCACAGCTCAGAACCATCCCACCTCCACTGCTCAGAACCATCCCACCTCCACTGCTCAGAACCATCCCCCCTTCACTCCTTTCTTCCAGATGAACCTTCCAAACCACTTTTATCATGACAGCCTCTGCTTTCAGAAGCCCTCCACTGGTTTGTATGCCTTTTGGTGGGCACCTATTCCCAAGTCCTCAGTCTGCCTGGCCTGATATGGCCCCACCCTACATGTAGCCAACCTTATCTCCCACCCCTCCTCCACAGATAGTTTCGGTTCTGGCAAGGCTGGCCTCCTCCCTGCCCACACCTTGGGGCCTTGGTTCCAACTGGTGGCCCTTCTTCCTCTTCCCTTTCCTCAGTATCTTTCTACCTTCTCTTCAAGGTCCAGCTCAGGTTTTCCCCCCTCCCCCATCCTGGCTTTCCCTACTCCCTCTCATCCTCCTAGAGGACTTGGCATCTGGGCCCCAGCCTCTGGTCTTCCTTCACTCCCCCCCCCCAACTCTGACAGGGCTGGGCATCTCCTCCTCCCCTTCCCCACTGGACTTCAGGCCCTTTTGAGAACAGGGTAATGGCCTTGCCTTCTTGATAGCTCTCGACACCTTGATGGATTCACAGGATTACAGATACAAAGTTGGAAGGGACTTCAGGGGCTGCTTAGTCCATTTTAGAGATGAGGAAACTGAGGCCAGGATGGGAAGCCAGGTTTCCTGCCTCTAGAGCCTGTGCTCTTCCCCTGCCCCCACTCCATCTGTGTTGCTCAATGAGAACCTGATCTGCGTCTTTCCTAGTGCTTGATAGCCACTCACAGAGTGAAAAGACACAGGAGATCTAGGGCCCTAAAGCTTTGAAAAATATGAAAATGGCAGCAGAGGAAGTGGTAGGATTTAATGACAGGCCCTTGAGGCAGCAGAAGCAGAGAGTGGGAGTTGCTGATGTGGGGTGGTGTGTGAGGTCCCATAGGCCCAGTCAAGGACCTGGCTCAGGATCCCAGATCTGCCTCTTCCTCTTTGGGTGAGCCTCGATGGGCCTCATTCGGATTCACCAGATGGCCCCTAGGGGCCCTTCCACCTCTAGAGCCAAGAGCCTCTTGCCAAATCACTTGAATTTCTTCCTGTTCTAACAGCCCATGAAATAAGTCTGGCGGCTTGACTCAGGCTCAGTGCTCCAGGCCCTAATGGTGAGGCTAACCTGCCACCTCAGGGCAAAAGACTGTCAAGAAAGCAACTGCTTCATCTGATGAAGGCCCCTCTCCCTTCCCAAGCAAGGGGGAAGAGAATGGGGAAAACTAGCGTTTATTAGGTACCTACTATGTGCCAAGTATTATCTCATTTGAACTTCACAATGCCCCTGGGAGGTAGGTGATATTTTTATTATTCCTATTTTACAGATGGAGAAACTGAGGCAGGCACTGGTTAGGTGACTTGCCCATGGTCACACAAGCTAGTAAGTGTCTGAAGCTGGATTCAAACTCAGGTCTGTCCTGACTCCAGGCCCAGCACTAGCCACTGAGACACCTAGCTGTCTCCAGGCACAAAAGAACAAATACAGGGGTGGTTAGGTGGTGCAGTGAATAGAGCACCAGCCCTGGAGTCAGGAGGACCTGAGTTCAAATCCAGCCTCAGACGATTGACACACTTACTAGCTGTGTGACCTTGGGCAAGTCACTTAACTCCAATTGCCCCTACAGAAAAAAAGCCAAAAAAGAACAAATACAAACCTGTCCTCCAATATACCGAAACAAACCAAAAAGCTGAGTTGAAAAGTCTAAAAATGAAACAAAAGCCATACTGAATCTTCTGGACCCACAAAGGTCAGGCTCTGTTGCTTCCAACCAACCACAGAGAAAGGACGTTTCTTGACAGTATTTTAGAAACTGGGACTACAGAGAGAATTCTGGGCTCCTCCCCAGGGGGTGGAACACAGCTTGGGAGATGGCATCCTATACCTGGGCATCTGGCATGCTGGGAAGGAGAGCCAGCAGGGCCCAGCAACTTGAGTGCTGAACGAGGGGCCCTTCAAGGTGTCTCGGGTACCTTGGGGCTCCCTATTGGCCAGTTCATCCATGTAGAGACCTCCCTGGGAGGTAGCTCCCTCACCACTGCAGATTTCTACCCATCCTGCAACTCTGTGAGCTGCCTGAGGTACTTAGAGGTTAAGTGACTTTCCCAGGACTTCCCAACTCCAAGGCTGCCTCCTCTCTCCGCTGCCATGGGCTCAGACACTTATGACCTATGTAATAATAGGGGAGTCACTCAGTTTCAGTTTTCCTCATCTGTAAAATGAGCGAAATAACAAGTGTCCTACCAACCTCCCAGGATGGCTGGTCCCCCTCTCTATGGGGGACCCCACTGTTCTCCAGCCCACTGTTCAGAATCTCAGTCATTCCCCATGCCTCTTACTCTCTATCCCATTCCACAGCCCTAATCAGTGGCAAAGTAGAGGCAGGGTAGACCCCAGTGTGCCGGCTGTAATCTGGTCCCTTCTATCTACTCTCTTGATGGCTGCTCCAGGCCAGGTTCTCAGCTCCTCTGGCCTGGCCTCCCACAAGAATAGCCTTCTGATTGGTCTCCTTTCCTCAGATCTCTTCCCTCTCCTCTCCATTCTCACTTAGAACCGAAAATGCCTTTCTTTAAGCAGGGACAGAGCAGCTCATTCTCCTGCTCAGTAAAGCCCACTAAAGCCTAGAATCACTATGAACTCCTGTTTGGCATTTAAGGCTCTTCCTGAACTGACTTCCAACTACCCTTTTCAGCCTTAGAAAGGAAGCACAAAACCCAGCCCACACTCACTCCGTGTGCCCTCTCTGGGACTTGGCACTGCTAACTCCATGCCTCAGATGCTCTTTCCTCACCTCTGCCTCTCAGAATCCCTCCTTCCCTCCACGATACCAGGTGCATGGTAGATGGAGCTGAAGGGCCCTGCTATCTGCCAGATGAGGCCTCTGGGGTCCAGAGTGGGGCTGATCCTGCCACAAGTGCCAGGACAGGCACCCAGACCTCCTGAGGCCCTGTTCAGCAGCCTTTTCACTGAATCTTTCCTTCTGTTGTGAGTGGGAGGGGCCCTAGGTTTGGACTCCAAGGATCCGGGTTCAAATCTCTGCTGTCTCACAGACTGTCTCACTTTGCCCTCATCCCCTCCTCTATAAAATGGGCAGGTTGCACTCCATGATGTCTAAAGATCCTTCTAACTCAAACATTCCATGTTGCTGAGGTACCAAAAGATGAGCTTGGGAAATAGAAGGTTCCCACCCCGCTCTTTCTCCTCTTTCCCCTCCTAGGCTCCCACCTACCCCTAAAGGCTCCGCTTAAGCGGGCTCCTGACAAGACACCGTTGGCAGGAGGAGGCTTCGATTAGGGTGGGGGGGATCTCTGGGCACTAGTAACTTCGAGCCCTTCCCTGCGGGGTAGCCGGGCCCGCTCCCCGAAAGGCAGGGCCCCCCCCCCCGGCTCTCGGAAAGGCAGTGGCCCCTCCCGGCTCCCCGAAAGGCAGGTCCCCCCCCCCGCCCCACTAACCTCCGGGATCCGCGCCCTGCGAAGCCATGCCGAAGGTGCAGGACACTGGCCTGCTTTGCCGGCCTCCAAAGCAATCGCGGGGCGGCCGAGCCGGCGCCACAAATTAAAGCCCGAGGCCACGCCCCCTCCCCCCGCCAGCCAATCCCACGGCGACTCTCACCATGCTCCTGCACCCCAACCTCCAGAGCCGAGCGGCGCCCCGCCCCCACCCCCGCGGGCTCTCCTCACCCCCGCCCTTCGTCTGACCCCTCCCCCCCAGCAGCCAGGGGCTCCTAGGTTAGGGGATGTCATCTGCCCCAACCTCCTCATTTGACAGGAAGAGGAAACTGAGGCTCAGCAAACGGAGGAGATGGAGGGGGGCCCCAGAGCTGAGGAGCCTGGCGGACCCCAAACAGAAAGATGAAGGTTTCCAAGGTACAAGCCTTGGGGGGCCGGTGACTCTCGATTACTTTAATAGCCCCCCATCCAAAACCGCTGGAGGAGGTTCACGGGAGAAGCCCCCCCAAAAACAAGAGCGAGGGGGAAGGAGAAGGGGCGGGGAGTGGGGGGCCGTGTGGGTGAGTGTGAGTGGGTTGTGTGTGTGTGTGTGTGTGTGTGTGTGTGTCTGTGTGTCTGTGTGTCTGTGTGTGTGTCTCTGTGTGTGTGTCTGTGTGTGTGTGTCTGTGTGTGTCTGTGTCTGTGTGTGTGTGTCTGTCTGTGTGTCTGTGTGTCTGTGTGTGTCTGTGTGTGTCTGTAAGAACAACATAGCCTCCATAACTCTAACCTTATCAAACCGTCCTCACACTGTAAAAATGGGCTATCATACATGCCTCCCAAGAATACAGTGAGAAAAGGCCTTCAGGAAGGAGCCCTTTTGGCTACGATCTTAACTGGTTGCTGACTGCTTCTGCTTCTCAATTGTGACAAATTCAGAACCTGGGGTCACCAAGAGCCTCTGGATGGCCCCAATTCAGATGCAGGCCCTGAGCATTGATGACTAGCAGCAATGACTCACCCTCCTGGGTTTGAATCTTGCCTCTGCTACTTAATACCTATGTACCACTGGGGGAGTCCCTTGTCCTCTCTGAGCCTCCACTTGCTGTCCTGTAAAATGGTTACAGTGATAGTCATGCTGCCTCCATCAGCTCCACCTGCTGGGAGCCTGGTCAGGAGGAAAGGCACCCCCTCGATGACCTTCAAGAGTTCACAAGGCAGGACCTAGTCCTGCCACCTATTCCTTCCCAGGCTTTTTCCTCGCCCTCACTCCAAGGGGAGCACGTGGCCCCTAGAGCCAGACTTCTTAACTTGGGGCTCCAGGGGTCTGGGAACTGAGATGGGAAGAAATCACATCTTTATTTTCCCTACATGAACCTTTCCCTCCCCTATGAATGTGAGCCGCAAATGCTTTGGAGAAGAAGGGGACCATCCACAGGCTTCTTTATTGGACTGTCCAAGGGGTCCGTGGCACAAACAATGTAAAGATGCTTGCTTTGGAGACACACTGACCTCTTTCCCTGGCCTGACCTGGATGCCCCTCCCCTGACAACGATGGGAATTTCCCCCAAAGGAACTTTCTCTGGGAAAGTAAAGGGGGAAGATACATAAGCCTAGAAACAAGGTTTCTAGGCCACGGCCCTGAACTCTCCTGGAAGACTCATTGCTCTTCTCCCCACTTTCCTCTCCTGGGCATCTTCTCAGCTGACCTTTACACAGATCTGCCTTGGGGCTCAGCACCCTTCAGCCTAACCTGTGCAAGTGGGTGTGAGGGAGCTGCTGGCCTCATCGACTCCAGTCTGTCTTTCTTTTGCTCAAAAACAAATAGAGAATGATGGCGATGGTGATGATGATGATGATGGCAGCATGCATTTTGAGCCTTTTAAGACACATGTTACCTTATTTGATTCTCATAACAACCCTGGGAAGTAGCTGGTATTATTGTGTCCAGTTTACAAATGAGGAAATTGAGTCTCAGCAGACCTCCCTCCTTGCTTGGGCCCATTGCAGAGGGAATGGCACTTTCCTTTGGAGCCCCTCAACACTCCCATCGCCATGTAGTCCAGACACCTCACCTCCCACTGGCCCTCACTCTCCTGGCGGCTCTAGGACCGCTGGACAAATGCATGGCTCAGCCCCCAGCTTCCTGCCACTTGTGTGGCCTTCCTTCGGAAGAATCCAAGTCTGATGCCTTGTCTGGTCTGAGCTGACTCAGCCTCGTGGACAACACTGACATCATGTGGTGGCACAGGGGAGGCCAGATTAATTCTTCTTGTGTTTCCTTTTCTTCCAGGGGGTGGAGACGCTCAGCACTTTGGACCAAGGGCCAAGAAACCCAAAAAGTAGGGTAAGAAAGCAAATGGCCATGCCTTCATCCATGAGCTTCGTCAGTTCTGGGGGATCACAGGGGATGCCTTTGGGAAAGAGAAGGGGATCAAAGGCCTTGTTTCCTTAGGATTCCTCCCCCTTTTCCCTCAGATAATATGGTGCTAAAATGGGAATGGAAGACAGAATGAGGGGGTTCGCAAGACCTCCTGACTTAATTTCCCCTTGGTGTGCTAAGCCCGGATTACCGTTCTGGAGCTCCGTCACAGTGCCAAGGGCTTGTCATATATTAGCTCCTTTGGCCCTCATGGCAACTCTGAGCTAAATGCTCTGACTATACCCATTTTACGGAGGGAGAGACTAAAGCTCAGAGAAGTTCCTTGAGATGTGCAGGATCCAACCACAGGGGAGTATCTGAGGAGGGTTCAAGCTCCGTCATATAAGTCAAGGCAAGAAACCTTTTCAGTGCTTGCCATGTATCCAGCCTTGCCCTGTACTAAGAGCTAGAAATATAAATACAGGCAGATAATGAGACAGTCACCAACCTCAAAAGAGCTTCCATTCTAATGGAGGAAGATGACCCATAAAAGGGAGCTGAAAAGCAAGGGGTTGGAGAAGTCCAGAGATTCCCAATGGGGCCAAGGGAGGAGGGAAGGATGGCTGCCTGGCCCCCTGGGAGGCATTTGAGCACCTATGGGAAGAGTGGGCTGAGGGGGTGGGGCAGGGGGATCTTCCAGCTGAGGCCTGGGAGAGACTTCCCATTTCCCTGAAACTGCCTCCCCAGCTCTTGCTCCCTGGCCACCCCCCCCAGTTTTGCAGATGTCTTATGCAAGGCCAAGCTAGATTTTATCATCTTGCAATAGTGATAAAGCCCCTGGCCGGGTTCCAGCCTTCTCTGGTCTCCTCCAGCCAGTGTGGATTGGCCTTGGTGACCCCCCTCCCACCTCAGCAGTATCAGTACTTAGAGGGGTAGAGCAACCTCTCCTGGGCTGGGGCTGTGGAGGGGAGGACATTGGGAGCTCGAGCATCTGATTCCTTCAGGGAAGAGCTACTGGCCCAACTTCTCCTTCATACTCCTGGCTCTCCAGGACCCTCTATACACCTGAGAATCAGGAATCAGGCTTCTGGGATGGTGTTACATGGCCCTTGTGGCTGGCTGCCCATGGCAGTAGTACTCACTGGCCAATGCACGGGTCATTTCCACTCGAGAACACTAGATTTGAAGTCAGAGAAGTTGGGTTCAGATTCTGGCTTGGCCATTTACTAAGTGACCTTAGGCCGTGGTTTCCTCATCTGTAAATAGAAGGGCTTGGACTTGGCAACCTTGGAGGTGTCTTCTGCAGATGGCGCATCCCTGATCCCGAGCTGGAAGTCAGCTGGGTGTCGCCACACTTCAGTTTAGTCACTAGACCTGACCGCCTTATCTGCTCAGGCCAGGCGCAGGCAGTGGGGACTATTTGCAACATATCACTGATTCATCATGGCCCCTCCAGGCCCATGGCTCTGTTATCCTTCCTGATCAGCCTGCCTTCTTTCATGGACCGTGTCCTGCCACCCTTTCTCCCTTCTGATTACTGTAATTTACTGACCTGGGTCATCAGCCCTCCTCTGTCCCATACACTCCCATCCTCTTGGAGGCACTTCAGTGTTCATGTTGACAACCACCTTCTCACCACTGGGCTCACTTCAGTCTCCCATCAACACTGTCATGACCTGCACCCATCATCCCTTTTTCTGCCCAGTGCTAACATTTAAGAACCTCAGGGCCTTGGGTGTCTCCTTTGGAGACTCACCATTAGTGTCCCAGGTTGGGGTTAGCTAATAGCAGCAGTGGGTGAAGACCCCCATTATATTTGCAAGGGACCTCAGAAGACATTTAGTTCAAGCCGTTGTTTTACAGAAGAGGCTTGTCTGAGGATACATAGTGAAATTGAAGGCATCACCCAGAGTAGGGTCTTCTTGCTCTGAGCCCCTCACGTAACTCATTACATCTCCTTGGGATATGGGCTGCTGTGGGAAGAGTTGGGAGAAATCCTGACCCTTGAGGATCCAGGCACAGACAAACTTGTGAGCATTAATCCTGAGCGGGAGCTGGGAGCATTGGAGTTCTGGCAGGAAGACAGAACCTGGCCAAGAAGGGGTTGAGACCAGTAAGTCTGAGGAGGAACAGAGAGCATGGGGTCGACTAATCCTGGCTGGCCAGGGTGGACAGGTTGTTCCACTGGGGGAGATACCATGGAGCACCAGAGGGAAAGTGATGCTAAAGAAATAGACAATGTCTTTATTCCCCCTTCCTCAGACAGTGGGGTATGATAGGTCATCGCACCTGGAGTCAGGAGGATCTGGGTTTGAATCCTGTCCCTGGTACTTTCTTTACAGGCTGTGTGACCTTGGTCAAGTTAGTGCCCCAGACAATTCTCTCAAAAAAAATCATAGATCTAGGCCATCCTCCCTCCCCGCCAATACCTCCCAGGGGTGTTTTGATGATCAAATGAAATAGTGCATATAAAGTACTTTGTAAACCTTAAGGGCTTTTATAAATATCAACTACAGGTTCTTTCCTTCCTCCCTCCCTTCTTCCTTCCCTCTCCCCCTTTCCACCTTTCCTTTCCTTCTTTCTTTCCTTCCTTCCTGACACTGGAACTCAGGAAGACAGGAGTTTTCTAGTCCCAGCTCCGCTGCTAATGTTAGAGAAATCCCTTCCTCTCTGGACCTCACTTTCCTGGCTGGCAGTGTATACCTCTTTCCCAAAGCCTTTTGGGGTGGGATTCCCTCCTCATTGGTGGAGATGATGAAGACCCTGGCCTGCATGAGGGGTAGGGCAGAGTAGATGGGAGGCAAGAGCGCTCCATACTTCCCCAGTGCTTTTTGGGACTTTTCAGGTCATGTCCCAGGACATATGGAGCTTCAGGTCCTTGACTGTTGAGCTGCTTACTATATCTCTGGCTTCTAGATTCAAAAGAGAAGATGGAAAAGGTCAACCCTGCTTTAGATTGCTGTCTTCCCAGTCTTTTCCGTCTGCAGCCTGAAGTGGACTTGGCTCTTCCCTCTGCTTTCCCCCCAAGGGGACTGGCCCAAAACAGAAGCCCTCACCTCTCACCAGCTCTGCCAGCCCCTCAAGAAGAACAGGGCATTTATCTCCACTGAAGAGGAGACAGTCCTGTGCCAATGGACTCTGGGATAGGCATTATGTCGAGTAAAAGGCTTGGATCCCATGCTCCCTCAGGTAGTCTCCCAGGTCTCCCATTCTGGGACTTAGCTTTAGCTGCACTTCAGCTTGGCCTGTGAATGAGCCAGTGGGGTCGTCCTTGTTTCCAGCCTTCATGACAGAGATGGGGAAATGAATGGTTCCACCCGATTTTGGCCATCAATTTCATCTGTATGTGTGAGCCAGGGAGTATTGATTCTGACTAGATAAATAATCAGATTTTCTGGAAAGTCTTGATGCTGATTAAAAGCAGAATGGAAGCCTGTCCTCTGCCCTTCGGGGGCCATCAGTTGAGGATTAGATTCATGTATCATTTAACCTGTGTCTAAAGTAATCACAATTTCCAGTCAAATTAAAGTGGACAAGATGACCAAGTATTCCCTGGAGACAATAAGGCTGCCCTTGTAATCCACTTTCCGGAAACGACTAAATCTGAACAAGCTTAACATGAGTTGGTAAAACGCAACATGCCTCTTTAGCCCCGAATGTGAAAGAAGAGCCAAATCTAGAAGTTGGTGAAACACATAACATTTTATTAGAGGAATTCTATAATGTCATCATATCAATTATGTCAAACAGAGGTAGAGAAATGAGAGCTAGTGCTGTTGTTAACCAAGGAAAAGTCACCAACAACCTGGTGTTGTTCATTCAGCCCACAGTTCTGGAGCACCTGCTCTGTGATAGGTCTCCTGCTAGGCCCTGAAGGCAAACCCCAAATGTGTCAACTGTGCCCTGCCCTTGAGGACCTTCCATTCTGCTGGGAAGGACTAGAAGCAAACAATGAATTCCAAATTGTCCTCATTGCCTCCTTCCCCACTTCCTATTCCCCTGCCCCTCCTCCTTTCTGCCCTATGAGGCCTGCCCTGCTCCCTGGGACCTAGGCCAGTGCTCTCCCATCAGTCTCCACTCTTCCCTCTCCCTTGCCCTCTATCACACACATAGGTGCCAGGGCCTCTCTGTTCCCCCTACTCCAAATCACCTCTCTCTGGGCACTGCCATCCTCTTCTTTCTGACCTTTATTCCCACTCTTCTGGGCAGGATTACCAAATTTGTTTCTTACCAGATCTTCCTATCCCTAGTCTCTTCCCTCTTCATCCTTCCTCCACTCAGTGTAGTGATCTACCTGGTACAACTCCTGTTCACAACCCTTCAATGGCTTGCCACTCTCCACTTCCTAACATGAAATGGAACTTGAATTGGCATCTGACACCCTCTGCAGGCTGGCTCTATGCTACCACATTGTGGTCCTAATGTCCAAAAGCTCCAGGGCTTTGGCTGACTGGGCGATAGAGAGCTCTGGACTCTACTTACCCTCAGCCTGGCTTGGGTCAGTGGCTGGACTCCTCTGCTCTTGTTCCCCCACCCCACAAGGGGGAGCTGCCTGCCCAGTCCAGAGCCTGTGACCCTCACTTTCCAGCCTGATTTCTGGAAACTCCCCTTTATAGTGGCTGTCCTGCCAAACTGGTCATTTGTCCTGCCTTCATGCCTTTGTGCGACTGTGTCCCTCGCCTAGGAGGAAATTCTCCAGCTTGTTCCCTTAGTATAACCTTCCTCTTTCTGTTCCTTCCAGGCCTGGCTCATGGGACACCTCCTCCCCAAATCCAGCCTGCATCCCTCTATCGTCAAGCTTCTAAGCTGCCCTATCTGGCCACTTCTACATATTTCAGCATTTTGGGGGGTTGGGAGGAGTCTCCTTGCCCTCCCCCACTAAGTCAACCTTATATGGAATTGTAAGGTTTGCAAAGGCTTTCTTCACTACAACACATCAGACAGGTAGCATAAGCATTATTATCTCTATTTTATTTTATTTTATTTTTTTAAATTAAATTCTTTATTAAATTTTTTTGAGTTACATCTTTTCCC
>CM053582.1:58387775-58409812 GCA_028627135.1 Pseudochirops cupreus | reverse complement strand
TATATACATATATATTCCCTTGAACTATCCTCATACTGAGAAAAGGCTTATGAGTTACAATTATCATTTTTCCTTGTAGGAATGTAAATAGTTCAACTTTAATAAGTTCCTTATGATTTCTTTTTCCTGTTTACCTTTTCATGCTTCTCTTGATTCTTATATTTGAAAGTCAAATTTTCTGTTCTCGTTTTTTCATCAAGAATGCTTGAAAATCCTCTATTTCATTGAATGACCATATTTTCCCCTGAAACATTATACTCATTTTGCTGGGTATGTGCTCCTTTGACCTCCAGAATATCATATTCCAAGCCCTTCAATACCTTAATGTAGAAGCTGCTAAGTCTTGTGTTATCCTGATTGTGTTTCCACAATACTCAAATTGTTTCCTCCTGACTGCTTGAAGTATTTTCTCCTTGACCTGGGAACTCTGCAATTTGCCTATAATATTCCTAGGAGTTTTCCTTTTGGGATCATTTTCAAGAGGTGATCAGTGAATTCTTTCAATTTCTATTTTGTCCTCTGGTTCTAGAATATCAGGGCAATTTTGCTTGATAATTTCTTGAAAGATGGTGTCTAGGCTCTTTTTTTTTTTATCATGGCTTTCAGGTAGCCCAATAATTTTTAAATTACCTCTCCTGGATCTATTTTCCAGGTCAGTGGGTTTTCCAATGAGATATTTCACATTGCCTTCTATTTTTGCATTTGTTTGGATCTGTTTTATAGTATCTTGATTTCTCATAAAGTCATTAGCTACTAATTTCCTCCAATCTAATTTTGAAGGAGTTATTCTCTTCAGTGAGTTTTAATCTATTTTTTAATGTGTTATTTTCTTCATCTTATCTTTCTTTTGGGGTCTCCTTTAGCAGGCTGTTGACTCACTTTTCATGCTTTTCTTGCATCATTCTCATTTCTCTTCCCAATTTTTCTTCCACTTCTCTTACTTGATTTTCAAAATCCTTCTTGAGCTCCTCCATGGCCTGTAACCAATTCATATTTTTCATGGAGGCTTTTGATGCAGGAGTTCTGACTGTGTTGTCTTCCTCTTACTCCATGCCTTGATCCTTTTTGTCCCCAAAAAAGGAATCTATGGTTTGATTACATTTCCTGGGCTTGCTCATCTTGCCAGCCAATTACTTGACTTTTGAGCTCTTTGCCACAGTAGAACTCTGCTTCCAGAATGGAGAGAGCTTTGTCCCAAATGGCTGGGGTTTTCACATCTGCCAGAGCTATTAGTTGAGTGCCCTCTCTACAGCCCCCACAAGCTCTGACTCACTGGCCACACACCCCAGGATCACCACCCAAGACTGCAATCCAGATCCAAGCAGGTTAAAGCAAGAGCTATTACCCTCTGAATGGTCTCTTGGTCCCCCTAGGATCTGTAGGCCAGGGGCTC
This sequence comes from Pseudochirops cupreus, assembly GCA_028627135.1. Classification (NCBI taxonomy): domain Eukaryota; kingdom Metazoa; phylum Chordata; class Mammalia; order Diprotodontia; family Pseudocheiridae; genus Pseudochirops; species Pseudochirops cupreus. The sequence goes on along the minus strand of CM053582.1, from coordinate 58,408,419 downwards.
ATGAGGCAGCCATGCTGCAGCTGCAGCCGCTGTGCCTCTACCACTTCTCACTGGGGGGGCAGGGGCCGGATCATGCTCTTCCCTCACCCATGTTCCAACAGAGTTCCATGCTGACCTTTTACTTTGTCTTTGGTGTTTATGGGTTGAGAAGTCTGGAAGCTGCTACAGCTGCTGGTAGTTCACTCTCCTGAAGTCTGTTCTGGCTGCAGCTGATCAGGGCCACCCTGGGGCCAGAACCACAGCTCACTGCGGACTGCACTTGGCTCCCAGCTTGGTGTGATAGACCCTTCCTGTCTACCTGCTGGGCTTCCTTCAGCAGGAGATTTGTTTCTCTCTGTCACTTTGTGTGTTCTATAGCTCTAAAGTTTGTTTAGAATCATTTTTTACATGTATTAGAGGAGGTTGGAGCAGGAGCTCATGCCAAGTTTGTGCTTCTACTCTGCCATCTTGGCTCCACCCCTGCCTATGGTCAGACTTTTGCTTTAGGAAAATCACTTTAGTGACTGACTGGACAATGAATTGGAGTGTATAGAGTTTGGCAGCAGGCAGCCCTCCCTGCCCCCCCCTCCCCAAGTAGCTATTGCAATAGTGCAGGCATGAGATGAGGACCTGCACCTGGATAGAGGCAGTGTCAGAGGAGGGGGCATAATTGAGAGATGCTGCAAGACAGGCCTTGGCAACAGATTGGCTCTGGAGGTAGAGAGAGTGGGGAGTCCAGGATGGTTCCTTGGCATGGGGAGGATGGGGTTACCTTCCACAGTAATAGGGAAGGGTTGAGGGGGCAGATGAGTTCATTTTCGACATATTGAATTTTAGATATCCACTGGACATCCAGTTTGAGATGTCTGAAAGGCAGCTGGACATGTGCGATTGGAGGCCAGCAGAGAGTTTGGGGCAGGATAGGTAGATGTGAGAATCATCAGCATAGAAAAGGTTATTAAATCCATGGGAGAGCTCAGCGGGTGAGGTAGTATAGAGGGAAGGGAGCCAGGAGGGCCCAGGACAGAGCCCTGAGGGACACTGACATTAGAGGGCATGGTCTGGAGGAGGAGCCAGCAAAGCAGACAGAGCAGGAGGTCAGAGAGGGAGGAAGAGAGCCTGAAGAGAGAGGGGTGTCCCATAAACCTAGAGGAAAGAACATATCAAAGAGGAGAGGGTGACTGACAGCATCAGAGGCCACAGGGAGGTCATTGGATTTGGCAACTAAGCAACCATGAGTAACTTCCGAGAGAGGGACGTGGGTGGAATGGCAAGGTTGGAAGCCAGATTGCAAGGGGTTATGAGAGTGAGAGGAAAGAGAGTGGAGGCCCATTGGGGCAGGTGGCCTTTCCAAGGAGTTTAATCACCAAGGACAGAAGAGATGCCATATAGGACAATGCTTAGCAGGGATGGAAGGATCAGGTGAAGGTTTCTGAGGATGGAAGACACAGGCCAGTTGGTAAGCATTAGGGAAGCAGCCAGGAGAGAGGGGAACACCAAAGAGGAAAGAGCCAGTGGGGATGGCAGAGGGGGCAATCTGCTGGAGGAGCTGGGCCAGAAGGGGTCCTGTGTGCAGGTGGAGGGGTTGGCCTTGGTCAGGAGTAAGGCCGCCTCTTCAAGTGAGACAGAGTGAAGGAGGATGCAGTGGGGGAAGGCACCTGAGTGATGGGAGATGAGGAAGAGGGGAGGCAGCTCATGGTAAACGGCCTCCATTTTTTCTGTAAAGTAGGAGGCAAGATTCTCAACTGAGAGAATGGGGGAGGGGGATCTATGGGAGGTCTGAGGAGGGATGAGAAGCTTCAGAAGAGGTGCTGGGGAGAGGGCACACAGGCAAGCACCTACAAAACCATAGGCAAGGATTGCCAGGGGGGATACACGGTATCAGCACCGGACATGGAAGCCCAGGGCTGCCAGCTCGAGGGCTCTAGAGGCAGGCTTTGGAGGAAGCTTGGGCATTCTTCACAGGCATGGGTGCAGGGTGTAGCCAGTGAAAGGCTGGCACCCCAGGGAGAGAGACTGGGAAGGTAGACGGAGCTGGATTGCAGAGGGCCCAAAGGCCCCACGGAGCACTTTAGGTTTTCTCCTCCAAGGGGCAATAAGGAGCCACTAAAGTTTGATTTTGGGGAGCATGGGGGGGGTGACATCGTCAGATCTGTGTTTTAGGAATATCTCTGGCAGCTGGGGGGCAGAGATTGGAGAAGGTCGCCTGCCGTACGAAGGAAACCCGGCCCACAGCCCCTTCGAGAGCCCCCCAGGGAGGGGGGAAAGCTCTTCCCAGCCAAGTTGGTTTTTCTCGGCGCTCCACTTTGGGCCTGGACTAGGCCACCTGGCCATCTAGAGGCCCATTCGGGCTACAGGCACCAGCCTTCCCTGTCCTGTCCCAAAAGATCCGCCTGCACATAGGACACGGGGCGATTTTAGTCCGAGGAATTGACTTTCCCATGAAATGATACCGAAGGTATTTTTTAAAAAGGCAATTCCCATACCGGGAGTCGAACCCGGGCCGCCTGGGTGAAAACCAGGAATCCTAACCGCTAGACCATATGGGAAATTATTTACCGAGGAGCTTCAGCGCTGCCCTGTTAAAGGGATGCCTCCAGGCTCGGTTCCGCTTCCGCCTCCGCCTCCGCCTATGCCCCTGCCGGCAGGCAGCCCGGGGTTCTTTGTGCCTGATTCTCTGTCTCTGCCTCGGTCTCCCCTCTGAAGCTCCCGGTCCTGTTTGCAGAAAGAATGGAGGAGGAACAGAAGGCGGGCTCAGAGAAGCCTGTGAGCTGTATTCACTGGGTCAAGAAAGATTTTATCCAGAGCCTCTTAAGGGCAAAGAGTTGGGTGAGAGTCTGGGAAGGCAGAGCTCGAGCTTCCTGCTCTGGCATCTTTCAGGGCATGTGCCAAAGATGTCTGAGCTGTCCTGATGGCACTGACCTGGAGGACCTGTCAGCAGAGACAGAGACAGACAGACAGGAGGGAGAGAGGGTGAGAGAGAGAGAGAGAGGGAGGGAGGGGGAGGGAGGGAGGGAGGAGAGACAGAGGAGAGACAGAGACAGACAGACAGAGAGACAGGAGACAGAGACAGAGAGACAGAGAAGAGAGAGAGACAGAGAGGAGAGAGACACACAGAGACAGAGAGACAGACAGGAGAGAAAGACAGAGACAGAGCCAGACTGACAGGAAGGAGAGAGACAGAGAGAGAAAGAGAAGAGAGAGAGACAGAGAGGAGACAGAGGGAGGGGTGGAGAGAGAGAGAGAGAGAGAGGAGAGAGGAGAGAGAAGAGAGAAAGGAGAGACAGAGACAGACAGATGGGAGAGAGAGACACACACACACAGAGACACAGAGACAGAGACAGAGAAACAGACAGGAGAGAGAGAGACAGAGACAAATAGACAGGAGGGAGGGAGAGACAGAGAGAGAGGGAGAGAGAGAGACAGAGGCAGAAAGAGACAGAGAGAGAGAGAGGAGAGACAGAGACAGACAGACAGACAGAGAAGAGAGAGACAGACAGAGACAGACAGACAGGAGGGAGAGAGAGAGAAAAAGACAGAGACAGAGAGAGAGGAGAGAGATGGAGAGACAGAGAGACAGACAGAGAAGAGAGAGTGACAGAGAGATGAGAGAGACACAGAGAAAGAGGAGAGAGACAGAGAGAGAGAGGAGAGAGAAGAGAGAGAGACACACAGAAACAGAGACAAAGAGGGACAGAGAGGGTGAGAGAGGGAGAGGAGGGGGTGAAAGAGACAAAGAGGGAGACAGAAAGAGAAAGAGATACAGAGAGAGAGACAGAGAAAGAAAGAGACAGAGAGGGAGAAAGAGAACATAGGGTGAGAGACAAGACACAGAGAAAGACAGAGAGAGAAAGAGAAACAGAGGCATGAGAGAGAGATAGAGACAGAGAGAGAAAGAGAGAGGTTGAGGGAGAGCAGAGGATAAGAGACAGAGATGGAGAGCAGAGGGTAAAAGACAGAAAGATACAAAAAGACAGAGAGAGAAAGAGAAAAAATAGACAGAGAAGTACAGAGACAGAGAGAAAGAATGACAGAAAAAGAGAGACAGGGAGAGAGAGACAGGAACCCAGGAAGTGAGACAGAGACAGAGAGACAGAGAAAGAGAGAGATGAAGAGAGAGAAAAAGAGACAGAGGCAGAGGACAGAGACAGAGTGATAAAGAGAGACCAGAAGGAGAAAGAGAGAAACAGAGACAGAGAGATAGAGAGAGACAGAGAAAGAGGCAGAGAGGAAGAGCAGGCTGGAGAATGGGCCCTGTTGCTGCTAGGCAAGGATATGAGAAGGCCCCTAGCCTTCCTCTGGGTGTCATGAGACAGGGGCAGCAGCAGCATCCCCCTCCCCCAGTCTCCTAGTCCCCCAGGCCACATGATCAGCATCTATCACCTGGAGCCACTTCTACTGATGACACACATCAGATCTGTTGCTGTGAAGCAGTTTTCAAGGGCATGGAGTGAGGGATTTGGGGTGAGGATGGCCTAGTGCATTGTTCAAAGCACAGTGTTCAAAGTCAGGGTCATCCTGGAGCCCTGTAAGTGGGAAAGATGATTGCTTAGCTTCTCATTGTTTCACAACCCTCTGGGGAACCATTCCACTGAAGAGCCTGCTCCATGCCTCCCTCTAGGCCTCAGTTCACCCAGCTGTCTCTGTGTGGTCAAGCCCATTCCATGGCTGATCTCTAGTCCATATCTCTGTGTTAACAGCTTTCATGCTGAGCTCATGGTTACTAACACACTGCAGTCTTTTTGAGCCCGTCATGCATTAGTCAGTCAACCAATAAGCATTTATTAAGCACCTCTTTTGAGCCAAACTCTGTGCTGGGTGCTGGGGGTATAGGGAAAAAAACAAAACAGGCATTACTCTCAAGGAGCTCAGAAGTCTAACTGGGACACAATCAATACATGAATAAATATATACAGAAGGCAGCTAGGTGGCACTGCAGTGGATCAAGTGCTGAGCCTGGTGTCTAGAAGACCAGAGTTCAGCTGTGTGACTCTGTGCAAGTCCCTGAACCTCTGTTTCCTCAATTTCCTCACCTGTTGAATCAGGATAATAATAGCACCAGGTTATTGTGAGAATGAAATGAGAGAATATTTGAAAAGTGCTTAGCACACTGCTTGGCCTGTAGTAGGTGCTTAATAAAATGCCTGTTTCCTTCCTACTAAATAAATACAAAGTAGCTCAAACCTGGGGAAGCAGGAGGAGGGAGGGAATTGGAGTCTCTAGGAGGTGGAGGTGAGGAGGGCATGTGTTCTAGGAATGGAGGCCAGCCAGTTCAGAGGCTCAGAGAAAGGAGTTTGCCTGTGGCCCAGAGGAGGTGAAGTACTGAATGAAGCAAGGTGCCCAGCTGGGGGCTAGGCTGCTTTGGCCTTTGAAGGTTACATAGCAGAGTTTCTATTTGGTCCAAGCCTAGAGGCTGGAGGAAGCCGCTGGAGTTTCCTGAGTAGGGGAGTCACATGGTTAGATCAGCACTTGAGGACAATCATGGGCAGCCGCTGCTGGTAGGATGGACAGTGGCTAGGGTGGACCAGAGTGGCTAAGAGCCCTGAGACAGGGTGACCAGTTAGGAGCAGCAGTCTGGCCCAGACGCCAGGAAGGCCTGAGCTCAGGGGGCAGCTGGCTGTGAAAGAGAGACGAGTCCTAGTAACAGAATGGATATTTGAGGTAACGGAGAGTGGAGAGGCAGCCTGGCCTTAGGAACCTGGGAGACTTGAAGAAGGGGTAGGTTTGGAAGAGGGGAGCTTTTGGGGAGAAGATCGGGAATTCAGTTTGGGACGGGGTGAGCTGGAGACATCTATGGGACATTCTGTCCAAGTAGGGGTCTGTGGGTGCTGTGGGCCTGGAGCTCAGGAGAGAGACTGGGGCTGGATATGTCACTGATTCAACCCCCCTGGCCACGGATCTGTGGGGAGCTGCAGGGCTGATTCCGGGGAGGCTGGGCTTTGGAGGGCTTTCAGAGGGGCCACGCAGCAACCGTGGGGAAATCTTATTCAAAAGAAGGGCTGGGGGGTGGGAACGGGTATCTAATGAGCTGCTGGGTGTTTGGCATTTCTCTCCCCCCCCCAGCACTATGTAAATGTCAGCTTTTACTTTTCTGGTCCAGGCTAGGTGGCCAATAGATCCAGGGCTCTCTGAGTGGGAAAGAGCCGGGGAGCTGCCCTCAGTGTAAGAGCTTAGTGACCTTGGGCCCTGGGGGAGCCTGTCTGCTCTCCATGGCATTCCCCCCTCCTGAAACCTCCCACCAGATAAGCTAGGGAAGCACTGTGGTGTGTGCCCACCATTGTGCCTGGGGGCAAGAACGAAACATGCCCCAAGCTGCAGTCTTTGGGTAGATAAAACAGGTTCATGGAAGAGTCTTGGAAGGCAAATACCTAGTGAATGGGAAGACCGTAGTATCAAAAACCTGGAGGCAGCAGAGCTGGGTCGGCTGAGTCGGGCGAAGCCAAGAGGCTGTGGTAGCTAGAGCAGAGAAAGGGGGCGGGGGAGCCCCGAAAGGCAGCCCCCAGCCAAGGTGGGGAGGGCTTTCAGGCTAGAGAGCTCCAAACTGACTCTGAGATGCAAGCGTAGGTGGGGCACCTCTCTGAAAACACTGAGTGTGTTAAAGACCACACTAATTCGTGTGCTAATCAGCGAACAAGAGCCACCTCCAGAAGTCCAGCCTCCAGCGGAGAACAAAATGCTTCTGGGGCTGATTTCTGGGGATTTTCTGGATCTCAGCCTCAGTTCCCTCACCTGTAAAATGGGGAGAATAATACTTGTGCTACCTATTGCATGGAAAAAGCTTTATAAATTGTAAAGGAGTCTGAATCTGAAAGGCATAAAGAGTGGAGGAGGGGCATGAGAGTAGGCTGGTGGGGGAAGGGTGCAGAGATTGGACACATGGAGCTTGAACCAGGGAAATTCCCTGCAACTTGTCATTTAAGCTGGACACAGTTGGCCAACAGGTGCTCAGCTAAATTGTGCACCCCCATTGTGCCTCACCTTCTATGGAAAAGCATTTGGGGCTGCCTTAGAGGAAGCCCCTAGGGGATTGCCACAGCCCAAAGTTCTGAAGCAATGCTGTCTCTTAGGGCCGCCCCTCTCTAACAGATCCCTTTCTACTCTTAAAATTATCTACTTCTGATTTATTTATTAATTATTTCTATTTCATTGATTTATTTACATTTATTAATTATTATTTATTTATTAATTCTGACTGATTCTTCTCCCTCCCCAAGAGTTTTTGTTTATGTGGCCTATATCTATCCATATTTACCATATTGGAAATGAAAAAAAAATCTTAGTGTTATTGTGAAGTTTTGACCTTGTCGGCTCTCTGAAAGAGTCTTAGGAACCCCCAGGGGCTCTGGGACCACACTTTGTGAACCTTAGGGTACATATAGCACATAATCCATCCATCCTTCCATTCATCCATCCATCCATCCATCCATCCATCCATCCATCCATCTATCCGTCCATCCATCTATCCTTCAAAAACTATCAACAGGTTAGGAATTAGGATTAGAGTTGGAATATGCCAAGTATTGTGCTAAGCACTAGGGAAGAGACAAAGATAAGGTCTCTGTCCTGCCCTCATGGAGCTTCTAATCTAACAGACGGGTTCAGCTTCATGCATGCCCAAACATAAAGCCCAAACATAACAAATATCAGAATTATGTAATTTCCAGTTATGATACAGAGATGGGTAGGCATAAAATGCTCTGTTCAAAGTGAGGGGAAACTTTATGTTCAGAGTCTTATTGGAGCTGTACCTTGAAGGATGGGGAGGGTCTCTAAAGAGAGGGATGGGAAAAAGGAGAAGGAGGGCATTTGAAACATAAGGACTCTCTTGGGCAAAGGCTGAGAAATGAAATTAGGATTGACCGAGGTGTTTGAGGGAAGAGCAGCAAGGAGGAGGATCACATGAGATCATGTCAAGGGGTGCCATGTTTTGTGGGGGGGAGGGAGGCCTTGGATGCCAACTTGAGGAGTTTTGCATTGTGGGTGCTAGGAAGGAAGCCTTTGAAAAGCCCTCTTTGGGGCTAGTGGAATCACCCCTCCTCCAGTGTTGGGGGCATGAGGGGCATGGTCTGGTGCAGAACTTCTTACTCTTAGCTTTTAGATTCTCCCATTGGGGTCTTGCCCCTACTTGTTGGCAGTTCTGTATTTGTTTTTGAAATCGTCTGATAACAAGTCACTTGGGCCTTGGGTTGTAGTCAAAAGCTGAACAGTTTATTTTTTTTATTTAAAAATATAGATTTAATTCAAGATGTTCTTCTTTTGAATAAAGTTGGCATCTATTTCTTTTTTATTTCTTTTTAATTTTTTTAAACTTTTGTTTATTTTTAGTTTACATCATTCATTTCCATGAGATTTTGATTTACAAATTTTCTCCCCATCTTCTCCCTACCTACTACCCCAAAACAGTGATCCCACTGTATACCCCCTCCCCCAACCAAAAGCTGAACAGTTTAATTAATAAAAGCAGGTAATAACAAAGGAATTCAGCAGCAGCAACACAGCTCCTACTGTGGGTTCAAGCCAGCCACAGCCACCTGGGCTCCTCCCAACTTCTCCCAGGGACTTGTGGTTGTCAGTTCAGCCCAACCCTACTCAACAGTCCAGTCACCAAGGCTAACCTAGGGAAGTGGGGAGTGCTGGGGTCTGTAACCTGCCCTGTTCAAAGGGACTTAGCACAGGAATTTTGCCTCCCCAAAGAAGTGAAATCTGCCCAGGGTGGTGTTTATTAACTGAAATCAGAGGTGGCCTCCTCATTGCTGAGATCCTGGACCATGGGTGAGATCTTGGATGGTAAGGAGGCACCTGCATTCTCAAGTCTGCTGCTGGATAGAATGTGGGGCCCCGTCATTGACATTGTACTGTTCAAGTGTCTGAGAGGAATGGGAGAAGGCAGAGTCCCAGGCCCCCAGCTCTCAGCAGCATGGCCTGTGTTGGGCCATTCACTCCAGTGGCCTTCAGCCTTTCTCTGCTTTTTCTCCCTTCCCTCCAGGTTCCCTCTGGAAAGTCCATCTGCTACAACGTGGTCACCCTTCTGGTGATTACGTGTCCTGGGTGCCACGCATCTCAGGAAGAAAGAGCTCCTGCAATTTTCACAGTTCATCAGCTCACTGGCCAGGTATGGAGATATGCCTTCTTATGCATGCCCAAGGAAGGGAAGAGTCCTAAGGTGGGAAAGCCAGTGGATAAGCTCAGCTTGACTGCTTGCTTCTTGGTGAGCCTTCTTCATGGCTCTCTTTGATTCCCCCTCATGTCCTCCACAGTGACTTCTGGGAATATTCTCCACCCTCCTCAGCTGCTTAACAGTTCTCTGAAATGTCACCCATTTTTTCTCCTACTTTCCTTCCCAAGTCTCAGAGAAAGAGGTGTCATGGAACATCAGCATTGAGGTCAATGCAGTGGCCGGTCTTGACTGGGGAGATGGGAGGTGGGAGTGGAGGAGGCCTAGTTTAACCTCTCTGTCCATCTCCAACCTCCTCAGTGAAGCAGATGTTATCAGACCTGGGTGATAGACATTGGAGTTGGGGCAAGGGTGGTTATTGAAAGGAAAGGGGTGTCCTTACCTTCCCCCTGCCAAATTCGACCCCTTGACCTGTGCATAGTCTCTGGCACCTCCTCCAGAACCTTGTTCCCTCAGGGGCCCCCTCCCATACCTATAGTCTACCCCCTCTCTGCCCAAAGGAGAACATGGTTCCTTAACTTCCCCCAGTCACATCTGGTGGTTCAGGAGAGGAGAAGAGAAAGAAGATTACGTTTGGGGGGTGGAGAGGGTTGACCTGGGGTTGAGGATTAGCAGGGTTTGAGTAATGGAAGGAGAAGGGGGCAAAGGATTCCAGGGTGGGGGACAGTGTCTTGTTTAACTGGTTACCTGTAGGCTTGTAACTATTGAAGGGGGAAGAAAGAGAGACCAGAATTGGGTTGATTGAGTGTGAGAGCAGGGAGGAATAGGGGAAGCAAAGGTTGAGGTGAAGACAGAGCAGATTCAGGAGGACTCTGAGGTAGTCACAGGACATTCTAAGAAAGGCTAATTGTGGATTTCAAGATTTTGGAGGTGGAACAATTCAGAGGCTTGAGGAAGGCCTAAGAAATGACCACCCTTGAGACAGAGAGATGGAGAAGGCTAAAGTGAGAGGCCCGGGTATTTGAAGGGCACAAAGATGAGGGTAGAGGTGGGGAAGAGAGTGAGCCACATAACTGAGCTCATCAGAGAAAGGAGAGTGGGCATCTGGAGGCATCTGAGCAGACTCACGAACTTGCCAAGAGGAGAGTTGGCCCGGTGGGGATGGCAGTCAGGCACAAGGAAGATGCTGCCTTCCTGTCCTGGTCCTGAGTGTCACCTGCAGAAGGGAAGAAGCAGCGACTACTAAAGAGGGTGTCCAAGGGGAGGGCCCTTCTGGGGAAAGTGTGATTTCCCTGAACAGCAAAAGTGTCAGAGTGAGACCTCCTATAAAGAGGAATCTCCTCTAGCAGAGGAGAGTGCCAAGGTGCAGGATAATCAATCGATAAACATTTACTGTGTGCCAGGCTCTGTGCTAAGCTCTGGGGATCCAAAAAAAGGCAAAACCATGGTCCTGCCCTCAAGGAGCTCATGTTTAAATGGGGGGGGGGCAGAGAAGCAATCTGTAGGTACATATAATGTAGATGGAAAATAATCTCAAAGGGTAGGCACTAGTAGTAGGGAAAGGAAGCTGGGAAATCTAGGAGAAAGAGCTAAGGAGGGATGGCATTCTAGGCATGGGGGACAGCTAGTGCAAAGGTCTGGAGTCAGGAGATGGAGTGTAGTGTGTGAAGAATAGCAAGTAGACCAGTGCATGGGAGGGGAAGAAAGTGCATGGAAACTGAGGAAGTGGGGAGGGGTCGAAATCATCAATGTTTCAAAATGTATATGAATATTTTTATATTAACATAGATTTAACATTTATATTATTAACAAAAGTTATGAGGACAAGATAGAAAAATTGATTCCATAGGAGATAGCTACAAAATGCATAAACATATCTGGGAATTTAGCTACCATCCAGGACTTTTTCCAAAAATGAAGGAAGTCCTAAATGATTGTTCATGGCTAGGCTGGACTGATATACTAAAACTAATGAAACGATCTAAATGAATCTGTAGGGTTAGTACTATGCTAAACAAACCACCAAGGTTCTAGTTCAGAGGGCTAGACAAGATAAATCCAAAATTCGTGTGAAGGAGCAAAAGGCCAAGCATTTCAAGGATCAGAATCCCTTTAAAGACGCAGAGGTGGGGGCCTTGCATTACTAGCTCTCACAGTAAAACTGTTTGGTACTGCAGTTAAAAAAACAGAAGACTAGATCAGGAGAAAGGACTGGAAAAGCCAGACTAGAAGAAGAGCTCATGAACATGGCAGCCCAGGGTTCAAGAATCCCAAGAACACAAACTATGGAGCAGGAGATTTCTTATTCACAAGGGCAAACTGGAAAGCAATGTGAAGGAAAACTGCTTTAGCCCAACAGCTTACAAGCAGGGGTGGGAAACGGGTGGCTTCTAGGTCCTCAAGGTCCTCTAGGGTCCTCTAGGTCCACCATCACTCACTACAATGAGTTCCAATCTCTAAACCCTAGAGTGTGGGTTCAGCATCTGTCCGTTCTAGTTTGACAGACTTTTCTTCAGCTGTACCGCCTTCTTGTCTGTTAAAGTGTGTGCCTGCCTGCACCTCCATTTTCAGAATTAAGTGCTAAGATGCATTTGCTGTACAAATCAGTGAGTCTCTTCTAGGCAATCTGTGACTCACTCTGCACCTCATGGTGCCCGCTATCTGCAGTCAGTCTAGTCCTGCCTTCTCTGGAAATCCCACACAATTTGTTAGCTTCAAGGAACATTGCCTTGTCTTTGGGCAGGCAGTTTCTTCAGCTGACTTCAAGCTGCTATTGCTTTAAGCTAAGCTTGGCTACTAACCTCCTTAATTTATCTGCTGGGGTGTAGCGGCCTTAGGACTGCTTTTATGGGGTCTCGTATTCAAACCTCTTGCCCCTTCTCTCCATTTGTCGCCTCTTTGGTTGTGGAGAGCTATAGGAGTTCATTCTGGGCTATCCTCTCAATGGAGTCACCAAAGCCCCTGAAAACTGCCTCTGGGATCTGGAGTATTGGGAACAATGCCCATGGTCCTTTGCCAGGCCTTCCAGGGTCACCTTGCTCCCCTCTGGGTGAAGACACACTGGACTGTTTGCTGTCCCTCTCACTTTTCCTACAGTTTCCTGCTCATCCACCCCTCCCCTGCCCAACCCTGGGACTCGGTTCACTGCTTTCCGTATTCTCAGAGCTGGAAGCAGCATCTTCACCACCCAGAGAGAGCAATTTCCACCCATTTCTGTTCTGAGTTCTACTTATCTGCATAATTCCTTATTTTCCTTAAGACTGGAGACTCCTTGTGGGTGGAGACCACTATCTCTTCTGTGTTGTTTCTTCAGTATCTTCCTAAGCATCTAAGACTATGCCTTGTCTATAGCAGCCCCCTAGCAAACTGATGGAGCTTTCAAACACCCACCCAGAGCAAAGTGGGGGTTCCAGAGGTCACAGGACAAGGGAGAGGACAGGGGAGGACAGGGACTGGGAAGGGGTTGAGATGACTGCGTGACAAGTAGGGGAGGAAGGGCTTTTTTGGTCCAGGCCAGGGTTTCTACCTAGGATCTGGAAACTTAAAAAAAAAATTGATAATTTTTGAAAAATAGAATCGGTTTCCCTTGCAATCCTATGCATTCTATCTGATGCATTTAAAAAGCTTCTTCTGAGAGGGGGAAGATTCTCTGACAATAAAAAGGGGAAGAAACCCTGGGTTCCAGAGTCCAATGGGGATGCTGTCTGGTGAGCCATTAATGCTGCTGTCTCTCTCAGGTGTATCCCCTTCCACCAGTTGGAGCAAGGGATGGAGAGACTTCGAATAGTCTCTTCAGGGGCCGTCGTGAAGAGGAGACCCCTGCCAATGGCGCCTTTCAGGTAGGTTCTGTGTCCTCAGCTTCCTGAGCTGGGGGCCATTGGGAGGGGCCTGGGCTGCAGGAGGAAGTAAGAGGGCTCTTGGCACTAGCTCTGGAAAGGGGCCACCCTCTAGGATCTGTTTGGCTTTGTTCTGAAGACTGAATTCAGATTAGTCGGCTTCTCAGTTGAAGAGGCAGCTAGATGATGCTGTGCTGGGTAGGGTGCTGGCCTGGCATCAGGAAGATCTGAATTCAAATCTAGCCTCAGAAACTTCCTAGCAGGATGACCTTGGGCAAGTTGCTTGATCATTATTTGTCGTCTGTAAGATGGGGTTTATGAAAATCTGAGTTGCTGTGAGGATCAAATGAGATGATCTTTGGGAAATGTTGCATCAGTGTGAGCTATTGTTCTGGGCTGCTGCAAGGCAGAGAGGTGTCAGCCACCCCAGCAACTTACAGAGGGCATTGAAGGTGCCAAGGGACCTTGGAGTATCATAGGAGTGAAGGAAGCAGCAGCATTAGGAAATCGTGCTGGGAGTAGGAGCAGATGTGTCAGGCAAGCCCTGCCCTCAAGGAGCTCCCAGTCTAATGGGGATAGAGCATGCAGGCAGCCAGAGACAGACCCGAGAGAGGGCAGAGAGCCTCCCAGGGAAAACACTGGCCACAAGGTGGACCGATCCATTGGGAAAGGCTTCTCCCAGATGGTGATATTTTAACAGAGACCTGAAGGAAGCCATGAGGCAGAGGTGAAGAAGGGCAGCATCTCAGGCATGGAAGGCAGCATCTCAGGCACAAGACAAGGAACGCTAGACCTGGGCCTTGGCAAGATCCCTTTGGTGGCTGAGTGAAGGGTGGGCTAGAGTGAACAGAGACTTGGGGTTGATACTGCCTGTCCCCCCCGCGCCCCAGCTGCTAGGTGTGAGTGAGGCAGGCACCGTCAGGGGACAGAAAGGGGCAGATGCAAGATGTTACCAATAGGCCTTGACCACAGATTGGATGTGGAGGGGGAGACAGTGAAGAATCAAGACTGAAATGGAAATCAGGGGGCCTCTGTGCCCAAGAGGGCAGTACTGTCCTTGACAGTTATAGGCCAGTTAGGAAGAGGGGAGGCTTGGAGGCAGGGGGCAGGATGATCAGCTCAGTGCAGGTCATGGTGAGTTTCAGAGGTCTAACATCTGTTTTTGAGATGTCTGATAGCCAGTTGGAGATACAAGACAAGAAATTAGCAGAGATGAGATTTGAGAGTCATTGAGATGGTGGTTAAATTTATGGAAGCTGAGATCTCAAGCCAAATAGTCTAGAAGGAGAAGGGAAGAGGGCCCAGGACAGAGCACTGAGGGATGCCTGTGGCCAGAGGGCACGATGTAGAGGAGGGTCCAGCAGAGGAGACAGAGAAGGAGCAGTCAGAGAGGGAGGAGGAGAACAGGGAGGGGGGTTGTCCTGAAAACCTAGAGAGAAGAGAATATCAAAGAAGAGAGTGACCACCAGAGTCAAAGGCTCCAGAGGGGAGAGGGAGCTCAGGGAGAATGAGGATTGAGAAAAGGCCATTGGATTTGGCAACTAAGAGCTCATGGAGAGCAGTTTCAGTGGGACAGTGAAGGGTTAGGAAGAGAGTGAGAGGAGAAAGAGTGGAGGCACCTAAGGCAAGCAGTGGCCTTTCTGAGGAGTTTGTCTACGGAGAGGAGAATAGTTACTAGGGATGGCAGGACCAAGTGAGGGGGTTTGGAGGATAGGGGAGCCATGAGCATTGGTAGTAGGAAGCATCCAGGAGCCAGGGAATGACTAAAGAGAAATGAGAGATGGGAATGATAGAGAGGCAGCCTGTTGGAGGATATGAGAGGGGATGGGGTCACCTGTGCAGGTAGACAGTGAGAAGGGCCACTACATTGTATGAGCCACAGTCAAGGCCAAGATAGTGGCATAAAGTCTGCTCAAAACCCTGCAGTGGTTTGGGGGAGGCAAAGTGAAAAGCCCTTTTCCTGGCATTCAAGGCCTTCCAGAGTTTGGCACTGTCCTAATTTTCCAGCCTTATCTCACCTTGCTGGCCTCCATATGTGCTACTCTGTAGTCAAACTGTATGATTCGTTGGGCTCCATCCACGTCCAGCATTGTCCTGGCTCCTGGTCTTGGTTCTTCTTGGCCTCTGCTCCTGAAATGGCCATCTCTGCCCCCATCCTTTAAGACCTAGCTCAGATGTCATCTCCTTTAGGAAGGCTTCCCTCACCCCCCAATCAGCGACAAGCCAGCTCCTACTGGCCTCATCTAGCATTACTTCGCAGCTGTCTTCTGCAGTCATGATGTATTAGCTTGCAATTGACTTATTTATGTATATATTCTAGCCTCCAGGGAGATTGTGAGCTCCAGGAGTGCAGATGCCATGTCTTGGTGAAGCCTTGTACTTTGCCCAATGCTTCTGTTGTTCTCTGCAGCCCATAGGAGACTTGGAAGGGGCTTCAGACACCACCTAGTCTAAACCTGGGTCTGACAACAATGCCCTGGACCTTCCCAAAAGATCTTCGGGGACCTTTAGCTTGCTACCTCCCCCTTCTTGTTGTGCTGCCATCAAGGCCAAGCAGAACAAGCCCAATTCCTCATGTCGATAACAGTCCAGTTCTTCAGCTACTTCAAGGCATCTCTCTTCCCCAACCACCTTAGCCTTCTTTGCTACAAGAGAGAGTATGGTGTTTTGGGCAACATCCTCGCTGATGAAACATCCTGAACAGAATAGAAATTGGATCATTTCAGAGCTCTGGGGTGGGGTGGAGCTCTCCCAGGTCAGGTGGGCCTTTCCTAGCCCAGGTGGGCTCTCCCAGGCCAGCTGGGCTCTCCCAGCCCAGGTGGTCCTCTCACCTTTGGAGCTCTCAATACTCTGCCTAAGGGGGCAGTATTTGCTGGGTTACACAGGTGAGTCTTTTTCAGATGCCATTGGCCACACCATTTGTTCTATTCTGTTTCATTACAGAAGTAGACCAACGGGACTGGGGACTTGCTTGGACATGGGAGGGAAAGGAGAGTGAGAAAGCTTTTAAGTGTTTATAAATCCCCAGGATCACTTCCAGTCCTGGATATGAGGATCCTTCCTAGCAGATGCCTTTGGTTATCAAGCAGTCAGGTAGCATTGCTTAAGGGCCTACTGGGTGTTAGAGTCCGAGCTAAGCGCTAGAGATACAAAGGAAGGCAGAAGGCGGTTCTTGCTCCCAGTCTAACAGGGGGTAAGTCCACATAAGCCGTAGATAGGCTAAACTGGGAAACGAAGCTGAGAAGAGGCCCTGGGATGAAGGGAGCTTCCTAGAGAACAGGGTTTCAGTTGGGACTGAAAGGAAGCTAGGGAGGTCGGTGGGAGGAGTGGGGAGGATATTCCAGGCCTGGGGGCAACTAGAGTCAGGGCTTGTTTGTGGAACAGCTGGGACACCAGGGTCAGTAGATGGGAGAGAACATGTCAGGGAGCGAGGCATAAGAAGACTGGAAAGGGAGGACAGGACTAAGTTATGAAGGGCTTCGAATGCCAACCAACAGCATTTTGATTTTGATCCTGGGGGTGGGGGGGAGAAGAGGGAAGACATTTGATCAGACTTGTACTTTAGGAAGATCCCTTTAACAGCTGAGTGGAGGCTGGACTGCAGTTGGGAGAGCCTTGAGGCAGGCAGAGCCACCATCAGCTACTACCGTAGTCTAGGAGTGAGACAGTGCAGAGGAAGGGGTAGATTTGAGACATGTTGCACAGGTGAAACCAACGGGCCTTGGCCAGGGCCATGTAGGGGTGGGGAGCCCAGAATGACTTGGAGGTAGGCACGCTTCCTACCAAGCATCTTCTCTGTTTCTTGAGTTTTCTGTCACTCCCAGGAAGCCACGGCAAGGGTTGCTTCTGTCTTTGTCTGCTCTGACTGGCTCCTTGAGCAGCTCCCTCTCTCTCCACCGGCCAGTTGTGCCAGCCCACCCAAGGCCCCAAACCCCTCTCTACTGAAATAAGCCTTGTTCTGTCATTGGGAGTCTTGGCCACCAGGGAAAAAAGCCTCAAGGCCTCTACTTGTTTGTGGGGGCATTGAGGCTCTCCTGAGCCTCAGAGCAGGGACTTCCTGTTACTGAGGCCTTTTCTTTTAGCCTTGGCCAGGACCAGGCTCTCCATTGTTTTCTAGAATTCTGAGTCTCCTCACCACAAACTCTCTCTTTGGAGCCAGTGACCATAAATACCGACATGGGGTGAGGCGCTCTGTCTTGCCCACCCAAGGAATGCCCTTTGCTTCTTCAAGAGCTAACAAAGCCACCTTCCTTCCCTGCCCCCACTCCCCAGTTGTTCCAAACTGAGCTCTGGAAAGTATTTGGGTGGGAGATTTGAATCACCCTGAGCTACCAACGGTACAGTAGTTTCCAGCACTTGTCGCTAATCCCCCATCTTTCAGTGGGGGGAGAGGAAGAGTGATCCCCATATGTACCTAAGCTTATTTTCTCTAACATAATAATACAGCATCAAATCATAAGAAAGGCTGCCCTCTCTCAGCCCCCAGGGTCCCAGGATCATTCTGGCTCTGATGGAGAAGCAAGGGCTATGTTGGGCAAGGTCATACTTACCCTTCCTAAAGTCACCTCACAGCTAATAAGAGCTAGAATTTATATAACTAAGGTTTTCGAAGCACTTTACATGGGTTCACTCATTTGATCCTCATGACAACCCTGTGAATTAGGTGCTATTATTAGCCCTGTTTTACAATTGAGGAAACTGAGGTGAACAGTTAAGTGACTTGTCCAGGGTCACAGAGCTAATAAGTCCTCAAGTCCTGCACTCTGTCTAGCCACTGTGTCACCTAGCTGCCTCACAGATCAGACTTCTCCAATCCAGGCAGAGAGGAAATAGCAACAAGTCTAGAGTCAAAAGATCTTGATTTGAATTCTGGCTCCACTGATTGTGTTACCTTAGACAAGTCACTGCATTACCCTTGTCCTCACTTTCTTTGTCTCTAAAATGAGAAATTTGGACTTGGGGCTCTTTAAGGCCCCTCTAAAGCCTTAGATCCTTCAGGGCTCTGGGAAAGCTTGTTAACATGAATTGATCTAAATCTTCATGGGATCCATTTGTGTTTCTATCTTGTTCTGCTTCTTGGTAATGAGTCCAAAAAGGTTACTCATACTTATGGATGGTAAGAATGACTTTTATTGGTCTCAGATGTACTAAAATAAGGTTCTTTCTAGCTTCAGGGGTCTCCTAATTCTGGCAATCTGAGATTTGGTAAACTAGTTCTTGACCCTTCCCTCCCCATCCCCCATGCCCTCAGTCTACAGATTCAGTCCCTTCACCTCTCACTCGGCCTTCGCTTTTCCAGAATGAGAGAGTAGGAAAGAGTTAGAGAGGGGAGGAGGGAGTAGAAAGAGGGCAAGGGGGAGAGTTAGAGGGAAGAAGGGAGTAGAGTGGAAGGGGGGGGAAGGGGAGGAAGGAGCAGAGTGATAGAGTAGGGAGAGGGGGAGGAGGGAGCAGAGTGATAGAGTAGGGAGAGGGAGAAGAGGGAGCAGAGTGATAGAGTAGGGAGAGGGAGAGGAGGGAGCAGAGTGATAGAGTAGGGAGAGGGAGAGGAGGGAGCAGAGTGATAGAGTAGGGAGAGGGAGAGGAGGAAGCAGAGTGAGGAAGGAGAGTAGGAAGGCAGAATGAGTGGGAGGGGAGAAGACAGAGCTAGGAAGAGTGGGAGAGCTAGACCCAGGAGCACCTGGAGAGCCGTCTGGGTTCTGGGCACATGAATGTTCTGCCATCTCAGCTGGTCTTCCTGCTGCTACTCAGTCTTTTCTGCTCCTGTCTGCAGCCCATTCCCCTCAGCATCTGTTCCCAAAGCTTTTCTCCTTTTAGTCACCCGTAGCACAGCTCCCCCCACCTTCCCCACCCGAAAGGGCTTGCCTCATCCTTTCCCCAGCTCCTTCTCTCAATCCACACCTCCAGGCACCCCCAGCTCACCCCTACTCTCTTCTTTTAGTCTCAGAGGAAGAGAGGGCCCTTTTACTTTCCTAAGTTAGCGTTTGGATCTGGGCCCTTGACCCCATCTCTTCCTGTCTCCTCTAGGTGTCATGGCCTCACTTCCTCCCTTATCTTCAGTCTCTCCTTCCCTACTGTTTACAAACATTCCCTATCCAAAAAACCAAACCCCAACCCCCCCCCCCAACCAGTGCCCAGACCTTTCACTTACTCTCACCTCAAACTCAAGGTGTCATCTTGTATTTCTCCTGTTTTCACCTATACAAGGCTCAGCTCCTGCCTCCCTCTCCCCAAGTCCTCCTAACTGCTTCTTTTCTTGGAGTTGCCTTCCAAGCCTACCCCTCTACCCAGAGTGCTTTCTCCAAGGTTACCAATGATCTGGCTAATGTGAAATGTCACCTTTTCTCAGTTTCACTCCCTTTTGGGGCTAATTAACCTCTCTTCACCTTTTGGAACTGCCTACCATCTCCTCCCCTTAGGAACTCTCTTGCCCCTGTGCTTCTGTGCTCTGCCTTGGTTTTCCTTCCTATCTGCCCCATCTCTGCCTCTGTGCCTTGCTATCCCTGTGTCTGAAATGCACTCCTTGCTACGTCTGGTAGAACTCCCAGCTTCCTCAGAGTACAATTTAGGGGCCACCTCCATAGGAGGCTGTTACTCTTCCTCCCTCTGACCCTCCCCATTTGTTAGCACATCTCTCTTAAAATTACTTTGTATCTACTTAGCACCAGATAGAATGTAAGCCCCTTGAGGATAGGGCTGGTCATTATTCTATTTTTGTATTTCTAGTGCCTAGCACAGGGCACGTAGGTTGATGATTGCTTGATTTGTGTTATCAATGTGGGTGTTTCCCCTACTGAATCAGTAGGCAACCTCTCTCGGGCTTAGTAGGGGTTGTTTTTGTAAAAAATTTTTAGTAGGGGCTCTTTAAGAGTTACCAGAGTTGAAGAACACAGTGCCCTTTGTCCCTTGCTCGAAATCTTTCCAGCTTAGTAGCACCTAGTAGACCTTAGATTTCACTGATAAGTTAGGTCCTTTGAGAACCCAAGCTCCTATTCCTATCAGGGTAAGGCAACAAAATTGGACTTTGGTGGGAAACAAAATTAAAATAAGACTCAGTCTCTTTCCTCAGGGATCTTAAGACTGTAGTTGTAGAATAGATGAGGAAATTGGGGCTCACAGGCATAGGTGCAGGATCACAAGCTAGGAATGCTGGGACATCTGGCCCACACTCAGTGCTTATCTATGCTAACATAGTCAAGTGACTATAAGACACTCTATGGCCAGCATCCTGATAGAGATACAAACAAAGACCCATGGGAAGTACAAGGCATTTAGTGTGCTAGTGTGTATGTGTGCCACAACTACATAACCAGAGTGCTGATTTTTCATGGACCACCTTTAATGAGGGTGGGACAAAAGCACAGATCATTTGCAGGGCCAACTCCTGGGTCTTTTTCTTGATAAATGGGAGTTGTACGTGAAGGATTCTGGGACCCATCTGGAAGGCAGCCGACTGCTATAGACCTCGCCAGTGTAGGGGAAAGAGCATTAGGCTCTGGTCGGTAGACTTGGGCTTGGAAGCTCCCAGTGGCATATTGGCATTAAGAATTTGTATCCCAAGGGTGCTCATTTGCAAAATGGGGTTAACATTTGCCAAAGCAGATTGTTGGGAGGATCACATGATGTGATGTGGAGCGGCTCTGTAAGTGTTTTGTAAACTATACTAGCGCTCTGCTCGAAGTGAAGAAAGGCCTAGCAATACCTGGTGTGGAGGCCC
>CM053582.1:58364018-58387675 GCA_028627135.1 Pseudochirops cupreus | reverse complement strand
GGGGGGGAGGGAGGCAGCCCCCGGGGTCGCTCGCAGCTCCAGCCTGTCCAGCCGGTGCCAGCTGGGCAGTGTGCCCGCATGTGCTTGGGTCGTCACTGCGGGGAGGAGAAGCTGGAGGGCAGGTGGCCCGCTTGGCAGCCAGAGAGCCCCGGATCTGGAGACGGCAGAGCCGCACCTCCCTCTTCTCACCCGCCTGCAGGCGGGGCTGCCAGGCGGCCCGCCCGCCGCCCGCCGCAGTCCGGGTCCCCAGAGGCCAGGCGCACAGGGGGGCGCCGCTGGTGGGCTGGGTGGCCGGCTGAGTGGGGCCACGCTGGCACCGACACGTTCCCGGGCCGCGCGCGTCTTTCCGGCCCGAAGGACAAAGGTCACGGAGTGCCAAGGCTGCACAATCAAGCGCCGAAAGGGGGCCGAGGCAGGTGCATCGCGCACCTACCCCGGGCCGGGGGCAGCTCCCGCATCAGCCGAGCCGCCGCCGCTGCTGCCACCGCCGGGCGGGAGGCAGCAGGCAGCCATCGGGCGGGGCTATCGGGCGGGAGTCCCGGCGGCGGCAGCCATGGCAGGCATGGCGGCCGCTCGCGGTAGTCCTTAGGGCCTCGGCGCGGCCGCAGCAGCAGCGGCGGCGGCGGGAGGAGGAGGCGGCGGCGCCTTCGAGGACTGCAGCAGCCGCAGCAGCCGCCGCCGCCGCAGCAGCCGCATCCTCGGCAGCCGCAGCCGCCGCTGCCGCAGCAGCAGCTACGAGCGGGCGCGGCTGGGGCAGGGGCGGCGGCGGCGGGAGCCCGGGGGGCGGCAGCCCCAGCAGCAGCAGCGGGAGCCCGGGCAGCAGCAGTGCCGCCGCCGCCGCCGCCACCACCACCGGGGCCATGGGGGCGGGGTCGGCCGAGGCAGCGCGGGGCCGCCGCTACCTTAAGGGCCAACAGCCGGCCCCTGAGCTGAGCGCCGACGAGGGCGCTGGCGGGGACAGCGGGGACGGCAGCGGTGATACCGCCCCCAGCACCGGCGGGGGCTCGGGGAGCACGGGCACGGGGGGCACCAGCACGGCGGCCGGAGGCTGCGGCCTGCTGCTGCTGCGGGAAGGGGTCGATGGCAGCAGCGGCGGCGGCGGCGGCGGCGGCGGCGGAGGAAGAGGAGGCGGCGGAGGCGGCGGAGGCGGAGGAGGCGGAGGAGGCGGAGGAGGAGGAGGCGGATCAGGAGGAGGAGGCGGAGAAGAAGGAGGCGGAGGCGGCGACTGTGTCGGCGACGGGGAGAGCGAAGCCGACGGCGACACTCTGGCCTTCCCCATGCACACTCTATGGTATGGTGTTCCGGGGCCCCGGTCACGTGACGGGGCCCCCGGGGGGGGGGGTTCCCCGCCTGCTCTTCACGTGACCCCGGCCGCCGCCGCCGCCGCTGCCGCCGCCGCTGCTTCCCCAGCTGTAGCCGTAGCCGTAGCCGTTGGCGTCGCGAAGCGCGCGCGGCCACCGTCCCGGGGGGCGCGGGCCCTGGCAGACGCGGCCGCTCGCGGCCCTCCGAGCCGGTAGTGGCAGGTCAGAGGCCCCTGCTTCCGGTCCCCGCCCGTCATCGCTCCCCCACCGCTCTCCCCCAAAGCCGCCCCCCGCCCCGGCCTCGGCCCGGGCCCCGGCCCCGGCCCTGGCCTCGGCCCCGGCCCCGGCCCTGGCTCGGGCCCCGGCAGCCCCGCCGCCGCCGCCTCCGCCCGTGCCGGTGCCGGTGCCGGCCTCGTCCCTGGCCGACCTGCCGCGGAGCGCCCTGGCCGGCCGGCTCGGGGCCCGGGCCCGGGGAGACAGCTCGTCCCCGCTCCTGCCACCGCCCGAGTCCCCACCCCGGCCGGCCCCTCGCCCAGCCCTGACCCCGACCCCCTTCCCACCGCTCCCCCTGCTCCCTCCTCTCCCTCCCATCGGGCCGGCCTCCGGAGGATGGGGCCGCGACTTCAGCCGATGGGGCGCTCCGGCCTACCTGCTGGGGGCCACAGGGTCTGCGTAAGGGGATGGAAGGGGTCCAGGGCTGGCGGGTGGACGGGCCCAAGCCAAGGGAGGGGGCCGAGCCGGGGGAGAGTTGGGGGGGGGGCGCCAGGGCGGGGCTGGGACCGGGTCTGGTCAGGTCAGGCCCAGCCGATCCTTGGGACTGGTAAGAGAGCCCGAGGTCTGTAGTTGAGAGGTAAAGGAGCTCTCCGGCAGGGACCTCAGCACTCATCTGGGAAACTGTATCCATTCTGGTTACAGTGTAACCAGCTCCCAGCTGGTTGCTGATCGCAGGCTGGGGTGCTGATCGTAGACAAGGTGCTGCTGCCACCGATGGCCTCCCTCTTGCTCTATTCCACTGCAACCTGAGTGGGGGGGGGGGGGGAAGGGAAGGCTTACATTAAGGGTGTGAAATCGATTCCACTTGATTATAAATTAGGTTCCTTATATCTCACCCTTCCAGGATGATGGGAAAAGTGCACTGTTGAGGGCATTAGAGTGGAACAGCCTCTTTTTGTCACTAAGTGAAAGCAGACACATGCCAGGTTGTTCTTGAGAAGCGACCCAGCTTACTGGCCTTGGAATTAGGTAGATCTGGGTTCAGAGGCCTGCTCCTGAAGACTCTTGCCTAGCCCCCAACCTCTCAATGCCCCACAGGCAACTTTTGGAAGAACATCCTAAGTTTCTCATGGTGATAGAATTACAGGTCTTGACTCTCTTCCCTGCCCCCCCCCCCATTGTTTATAATTTTTAAACATTTCTCAGTTATGTGGCACTTTAAGGCTTACAAAACACTTTTCTTGTATTATCTCATTCAAGCCTCCTGGGACTCCAGGAGGGAGATTCTGTTATTATGCCCATTTCACAGATTAAGAGGAGAGGTTTGAGGACTTACCCAGAGTCAAATACCCAGTAATGGCCAAAAAAGAAGCAGAATTTGAATTGAGGTCTTCCAGGTACCAAGTCCAGCAGCTGACCTTCTAGGTCCCCAGGTCTCTTCAGGACTAGCTGTCCTCAGGATACGTAGTTCGGTGGCTGAATAGCAAAGATCAGGTCTCCTGGGGGGAGACAAAAGGGGATTGAGTTTAAGCCAACAGCCATACGTGTAACACTCAGATTCTACCTCAACTAGGCCCCTTCCCAATTTCCCACTAATTTGAAATCATATTAGCTGTCATTGGACCATGATTTCTTTTTCAATCTACAGGTGGGTGATGCCAATCACAGCCATGAAGAAAAAGGTAAGCATCCTAAGACCAGCAACGAGCAACTATGCACACAGGCTAAAGTTCGGAAACATTTGGGCCAGGGACCATAGGCTTGTAATGTCCAGGCCTGATCATGCCCCTGCTTCCTCCTAGCCCTTTCAAAACTGGCTTTACCTGGCCTTTCTAGCCTGCTCTTCCCTTCCTCCTTCATCTCTGGCCAGTCCACATCCATGACCTTCTGCCTTCCCTGCCCAGTTGTCTGCCTCTTGGGATCCTTACCCTCCCCTTTGAGACTCAACCCAAGCGGCACCTCCTATGGGAGGCCTTTGCTGATTTTCCTCCTCTTCCTCCTCCCACTGCCCCAACCCCAACTTGTCATAATTCTCCCTCCCCAGAAAATACTTTTGTGTTAACTTATCTCTAAATACTTTCTGTCCTACAATGTAGCTAGCTCCTTGAAAACAGAGACTGGATTGTTTCTGTCTTTGTGTCCTGGCCAGCCCAAGGCCAGTCTTGCATATAACATGCTTAATATGAATATTGGATTGGATTGCCCGTGGGGCTTTAATACATGTTGGAATGGAATTTACACATACATAAAGACTGTTGGTCATTACTGAGTTTGTTATGGGCTTTACTTCTAAGGAAATGTGCTGTATGTGGTAGGATATTGGAAAGCTAGTTTTCCTAAGTCCTCTACTAGAGTTCTGCTGAAGTACTAGTGGGGAGGCCCTTGAAAGAAAGGCTTCAATTTTTTTAATCACCAAGTAGCTATTTTTTCTCCATTCTACCCCCTTCGTTCGCCCACCAAAAAAGAAAAAGAAAATCTCTGTAATATTTATGCTTAATCAAGCAAAACCGATTCCCCCACATGTCCAGTCCTGCCTTCCTGGTAGGAGAGGGGCAGCTTTCTCTTGGAGGCAGGATGGTTGAAAGGACCTCTTCCTGAGCCTGAGGAGGGCCATTCCAGCCACCTTGAGAAAGCTAACCAGTGAAGGGCCTTCTAGCTCAGGTATGCTTTGTGGACAGAAGAGCAGCTCAGACAAGCTTCTGGGTCTTTCATCATGGGATTTCAGAACAAAATACCTTCACCATTTTCCTTCAAGGGAAATGGTTTTCCTTGTAAATCTTACTTAAGAGGGAAAATGTACAAAAGTCCCTCTTTCACAGACAATACAAGCATGGTTATTTGTGATTTGGGAAAAACTTCCAAACCAAACCCAACTATCTCTGGCCTTTCCCCTACCTGCTTTCTCTGTTGGGACAATTTCCTTTCCTTGATTGATGAAGATGCTGAATTCCTTGAACAGCTGATGCAATTTTTATCATTCCTCTCCCAATATTTACAACCAGAAAGTCTTTATTTTGCATTTGGGGATTGAATGTGATATTTATAATTCCTTGATGTCAAAAGCAAGGTTATAAAATTGTGTATTTACATGTGGGTAGGACCTTGGCAACCCACCCTCTGGTTGTGCAGATTGGGAGACTTAGTCCCAGATTGGGGAAGCAATGGGTCTCATGCCATAAGAGTGGTAAACTAGCTCTTCTACCCCCAAATTCAGCACTTTGTACTGCCCTGAGTGCAGGAAGCTTAGAGGTCAGCCATCTCCTGGCCGCCCTAGTACTGGTTTCCACCTGAGTTTTGTAGATTGAGGGGGAAGGGCTTTA
Organism: Pseudochirops cupreus; assembly: GCA_028627135.1. NCBI lineage: Eukaryota > Metazoa > Chordata > Mammalia > Diprotodontia > Pseudocheiridae > Pseudochirops > Pseudochirops cupreus. The sequence continues at coordinate 58,382,841 of CM053582.1, read as the reverse complement.
ATATCTTCTCTCACCATGGACATAGACCCTTCACTCAGGTGGTATCTCTCTAGTACCAGAGAGCTCACTCATCTCCAAAGTCAGGCCATGGGCCAGTCAGGTCTAACGATTATAGTTGGCTACAATCTGAAACTCTCAGCTGGCTTCTTTGTGTCCTTTGGAGATGTTGTAATCCTTTCACCTTGGACTTTATCACAATTTAATATTACGTATTAGTGAATATTATAAGAAAGCAGATTGAGAATACAGGTGAGGAGATGTATAGGGTAGTCTGGAGCTTGGTGGCTTTAAGTCGCTTACCTTCCTGACTTTCTACAAGTCAAATACATTTCAGTTACTGTCATTCAAGAAACATTTCTTTAAGAAAAAGATTTACTGATATCTTTTGGTTTTCTGTCTCCTTCATTTCCAACTACATCCCTCCCCCCTCTTGCCCAGAGAATCCTACCATGTCATAAAGAATTTTCAAAAGTAAGAAAAAAGCCAGGTCAGCAAAAGCAGGAATTCTGTCAGCCAAGGCCATTCACCAAGCAGTTCTTAAAGCATTTTTCTGTGTGCTGCTGGGAAGAAGAGATGCTAACCTCAAGAAACTCTCATCATACTTTCTTTTTCTCCTGTCTAAAAAAGGGATAGTTATATCTTACCTCAGTTGCTTAAATGGTCTCCGCTGATGTTTTCAGGATCATAGATGCTGTTCAAACTTCAGGCATTTTATTTTAGGCAGGGGAAGATAGAGCAGCAATTTCTCCCCCCCCTCCCCCTTTCCACCTCTCTCTCTCCCTCTCCCTCTTTCTTCCTCTTTCTCCCTCTCTCTCCCTCTTTCCCTCCCTCCCTCTCCCTCTCTCTCTCACTCTTAGACCCTCTCTCTCGCACACATTCTCTCTCCCTCTCACCCTTTCCACCTCTCCCTCTCTCTTCCTCCTTCTTCCTCTTTCTCCCTCTCTCTCCCTCTCTCCCTCTCTCCCTCCCTCTCCCTCTCTCTCTCAATCTTACACCCTCTCTCTCGAACACATTCTCTCTCTCTCATACATGTACACACACACATACACACACACGCTCACACACACACACGCTCTGTCTTACTCTCTGTCTCTCTTCAGCAACCAGTCTCTTTCTCAGTCTTTCTTCGCCACAGCCAGTGGAGTCACTGAGCCAGAGGGTGCAGACAGTGCGGCAGCTCTTCACAACCCAGCTCATTTGGAAGCCCATTCTCTTGCTTGCACATGGGTCCAAGAGGAAGTCCCCTGAGACAGTTGCAACTTGTTTGTGCTTTGTTTCTGGAGCCTGCCCCCATCCTGATATCCCAGCTTTATCAGAATTGGAATAGACACAAGTGTGAGGGGCGAGAACCTTGTAAAGTTCTGCAGGGACAGGAAGGTGAAGGGGGGGTACACCCGGAACCAAAGCAGGAGCCTCTGTAGTGATAGCTCTGTTCCCTTAGTTCATTTTGCATCACTTGCATTGGCCTTTGACTATGAGGCTGCAGGGCATCTTCTCTAGTGCATGTTTTCTCTGCAGTGTTTAGTCCAGTGTTCTGTATAGAGTAAGGCCTGAAGAAATGAGCTCGTGCCCCAATGTAGTATGGGACAAGGACAGTGACAGGAAGGTAGCTGGCACCCAGAATTCCACATGTCTTCCTTGGCTTAGTAGACACCTTCTGGCCCAAGGTTCTTTGTGCCATATGAAGTCCAGCATCAGTGCTACTTGTATGCCAGTGTAGCCACCTACTGATTATGGGCATCATTTCAGTAAAATATCCAATGGGAGAGAAACAGGGGTGCCAGCATTTGTAAATCACTTTAAGTGAATACTTTGTTTTCTTCTGTTATTCACCAGGTGCTGTTGATGGGTAAGAGTGGGTCTGGCAAGACCAGCATGAGATCAATCATCTTTGCAAATTATATCGCGAGAGACACCCGCCGCCTCGGTGCAACAAGTGAGTTCCTTCAGCTTTGCCTCAAATCCTAAAACCATACCTTTCAAAAACAGCCCCTGGAAATGTGATTTCAATGGTTAGCCATAGACTTTTGGCACGTGTTTTTAGAGGGCTCTTTCTTCAGAACACAGGCCTGTTTCCTTAGTGAACCATCCAGTTTCCCAAAATGACTCCTGCCAGAGGAGACACTGTTTGGCAGAACTGCCTGGGCTGGGGGGTGGGAATGAGTGGCCTGTCAGCAGACACCTCCATCGTTGGAGAGAGCAGATACTGATTGCTCTTCACGGGCAGATTGGGCTGACTTAGTTGTGAAACACCCCCTTTTGGTGGGGCTTTCTATGGCCCTGTCCCTTATCTCAGTAAGGGAGGAAGAGCCAAATACTTTTCTAGAATCAGGAGTAGTTAGTGGTTACTTTGGGGAGTATTAGTGAGTGAGTAGAGAGCAGTTAGGCTCTAACTACCTACCTGGACCCTGACTCACTAGCAGGGAGTGGCTTTAGGGAATGGGAAGCCATGTTAGGCTAGCTGTGCATCCTTGTGGCCAGTGGCATCATCAGCTGCTCTCCTGTAGAGAGATCCACTTGTGGGCTGCAGCTAGCTTCCCTCCCTCCCTCCTTCCTGTTAAGGTGCTCAGTCAGCTGGCCCTGGGCTTCTTGGCCCTGGAGCCTTCAGGCTCACCCTACCCAACCCAACCCAAATTTTCACTTGTCTCTAGGCCCCAAGAGTGACTTTATTTCATATTCTTTGGCTTTATTTCTTTGGCTTTTTCCTCTCTCTGTGACACGTATGTAGAAGTTGCCAATGGAGCTGGTGGGCCTCTGACAGGAATACAATGTTCACAGTTCCTTCCCCTTCTCTCCCCGCCTGGCCCAGGTCTGTGTGTTTTACCTTGGATATCTTGTATCCACCCAGCCCTGGGAAGATACTTCTTGGTTACAGTAATTCTAGCCCCTGGGGAAACCTACGTACCATGTAACCATCACACTATGATAACGTGAAGATACATTTATCAGCTTGAAGATTCTCTTCCTTGCCAGGCAGCCTTTTGAGTGCTTCATTTTTTCTCCCTTCCTCGAGTTCTTTCTGGTTACGTTCCCTGGTTCCCGTTCAGCCGATGGCTGTTTCAGGGTGGGGAGGTACTTTGGCACTCGGGGCAGTCCCCATCCTTTGGAGGTGGCCTAGAGCTAAGAGCACCCACCACTGACCTGTTTAGTCCTTCATAAGCCTCCCAAATGTTATTCTAGACCTTCTCACAAAGGGTTTTCACATATCACAGAAGCATTGATTGAATCTTGCAAGTTGAAAGAAAAATCAGGGGTCATCATGGCCAGCCTCTAGCTGAATGGTTCTAGCTTCTCTCCTGGCAGTTTCATGAGGAGAGCTCCTTTGATATAAGAGAACTGGGGCTGGCCGTGAAGTCAGAAAGGCCTGAATTCAAAGCCTGCTGCTTCTGCTAGTATTGGCAGTCTGGGTTAGAGACTAGATAGTTTTCACCCTCCCCTTCCGTACTCTTTGTCTGAGGCCTAATTAGGTCTTTAGATGAGTTGGTTTTTCAGACCTTTGATAGATACAATCCATCCCTGGCCAGGAGGAAAGAAGGAAGGAAAGCAGCCTACCCTGCCCAGGTGCTATGAGAAGAGCTTTACAAATCTTATCGAACTTTATCCTCCCAACAACCCCGACTCTAGGCCCAGGGCTCTACCCACTAGGCAACCTAGCTACCAAAAGCTTTTAAGAAATGTGTTTTGCACATAGTAGGTGCTTGTAATTTCTAGGCTTTGGTGACTTTTTGCTTTCAGCCAGCAACTCTAGACCCTCCTGGCCTTGTTCTTTGACAACTGACCAGAGCCCTGCCCACTGCTACCTAGTGCTATCCTGCCACCATTCCTGGTTAGAGTCTGGCCACCCACAGGCTAATTGTGGACAACAGAACAGCATACCTAGAGGGGTATTTTAGGGACATTAGTCTGGTAGAGAGATGGGAGTTGGCCTAGTGAATGGGACACTGGAGTCAGACACTGCCCAGCTGTGTAACTGCCAGGAGAGAGAGCACTCTAGGCATGGGGCACAGCCATTGCAAAGGCACACAGTCAGGAGATGGAGTGTTACGTGCAAGGAAAAACAAGGAAGCCACTAATCCCATAGAATATGGAGGAGAGGAAGATGTCAGATTGTTGTTTGTCCTTCATTCTTGAAGAGGGAGGGCATGCCATGGCTTGAAGTGAGTGAGGCCTGCTCAGGGTTACCAGCGTCACTTCTCCTCCAGAGCCATCTGGGACTGGTGGCCAAATATGGATCAGGATGACCCGAGATGGCCCCCCAGAAGGTGCGAGAAGACTGGCAAGGGAGGAAGGGGTTAGGTTATGAAGGGCTAGATTGGAGTCAAGGCAGGGCAGGCTGTCTCTATTAAGCACCTCCTACATATTAGGTATTATGCTAAGTGCTAGGGCCACAAAGAAAGGCAGAAACCAGCCTCTGCCAGAAAGGATCTCACATTGGGGGGGGGGGGTTGGGAGGGTGCAAGAAGAGGCACAAGGCCGAGGTGAGGAGGGCCAGCCAGTGCAAAGGCAGAAGGGGCCATGTTTCAAAGGGCTTCTCATGAGGATTTTCTATTTCATCTCTGAGGTGATAGGGAACCACTGGAATTTAGAGAGTAGTGGATGCTCTAGGACAGTTACTTTGGCTGCCAGATGAAGCGGAGAGAGACTAAGACAGAGAGAGCAACCAGAAGGCTGCCGTGGCAGGCCTGTGCTAGGCGGCTGCAGCAGGAGTGGAGATGGGAAGGCAGAAATGATTGGATGTGGCGGTAAGGAGTTGACAAGCCTGGGTGACTGGAAGGATGTGGGGACCCTTGACAAGGAAAGAAAAATTAGGAAGAGGGAAGGGTTTGGGCAGAAAGATGCTCACAGAACATCCAACTTGAGATGTCCAAAAGGCAGGTGGTGACATGAAGCTGGAGGTCAGGAGAGGAATAAGGGCTGTCCAGGTATGTCCCTCTTTATATTGAGGAATCACTGGGATAGACATGCTAAACAGGCCCATGGGAGCTTGGGAGACTACTGAGTGAGGTAGTAGAGAGAGAGAAGAGGAGAAGGTCAAGAGCAGAGCCCAGCACAGAGGGCCCCTCCAGCTTAGGTAAGTGCAGGTAACCTGGCTGAGGCCCCAGCCTGGGACTGAGAAGAAACCTTCAGAGAAGTGGGAGGAGAACCAGGAGAGGGTGGTGTCTGCAAAACCCGGATGGGATGAGGTGCTGAGCAGTGGCACGACTGAGATGGGCTTGCCATAGAGTTGATGTCCTTAGTAACCCCACAGACTGGAGTTTAGGTGTTTCAAGCCATCCTCCTGAGAAAGTGCTCCTTAGACTTCAGCAGCTTGCTAGGGGTTCATGACAACAGAAGGTTCAGAATCCCAGAGTTAGGGAGCATGCAGGGGGGACCACTGGTGGCTGCTGGCAAGACCAAGACTGTGACCGTCTCTTTGTGTGCGGCTGTGGTGGACCAGAGGAGGAGGTCATGGGAAAGAAGTCGACTGAGGAAATGGCTAGGTAGAGTACTGGATGGGGGATCAGTGTGTGCAGGTGAAGGAGAGAAAGACAGTGGAGCAGGAAGGAGGGATACTGACCTAGGGGTCAGTAGCTGGCTAGCACCCTGCAGGCTCTGAGCTACTGTGACCCTCCAAGGAGGAGCCGTTGCTGAAGCACAGTGGCAGAGGGAGAGTCTGGCGATGGTACCGGGTGTGAGAGTGGCCCAGTTCAGGCACTTGTTTGTTACATTGGACACCTGGCTTCTCATGCTGACTCTGACCCTCCTGGCATCTTGCTTCTTCCTCTGTATTGACTTGCACTACCTGGTTGGAAATCCTGCTCCTCTGGCCTTAAGCATTAAAAGTGCTGAGCTCAAATTTAGGAAAACCTGGGTTCAAATCCTGCCTCTAGCACTGTGCAAGGCACTTCCTCCTCTGAGTCTTGATCTCGTTGGTAAGATTGGTGCCCGTGGTATCTTCCTTGTAGGGTTGTTGTGATGCTCAAGGGAGATCATGGATGTACAGTCTTCGACCAGACACACACGTGTGCATGTGCGCCATTCAGCAAACAGTGTTGGTGCCTCTTGAGGGGCCAGCCAGGTGTGGGGAGGGCCCTCCCCTAGGCCAGCCTGAGGCTTGGGAAGCAGACTCAGAGTTTGCTGTGGGCCCTGGCTCTGTGCCAGGCCAGTTGGGCTTCCCAAGGTACGGTCCCCTCTGTGCCATCAAAAGGGGATTTTGCTGTTAGAGATCAATCCTGTCCTCGGTGGAATGTCTACCTTTTTTTGCAATCATTCTGATTCTCTTCTGTTTCTTTTCCAGTTGACGTGGAACATTCTCATGTTCGATTTCTGGGAAACCTGGTTCTTAACCTCTGGGACTGTGGTGGGTAGGTATCATTTGCCTTCTCAGGTACCCAACCAGTAGGGTAAGCAGAACAATAGGCACCGTCTGAGCAGCACCTGGGTCTCAACTTCCCCAGCTCAAGATCTTTCTGACTCCAAGCCCCGTCCTCTTTCCTTGTAGTGTCATGGGGGTCAGAGTGGGCCTGGGGTGCACACTCAGCTGTGCACCAAACTGACAGTTAGGTGGCACCAACCCAGGAGCCCCAGTCGCTGGAAACTATGTGTTCTAAGCTCCTTTGAGGGCTCCCCACGTTCCTATCTTAATTATCAGCCTGGTAGTTGAGAAACATCCCTTGGTTTGATGGCTTTATGAGATTTAAGTTGCCACAGCTACCTGGACCCATCCATTTCCTCCCCCTTTAGCCATCTAGTCCCACATCATCCGTTTTTATTTTTGTTGGCTTTTTTGGGGGTGGGGGGACGAGGGGGTGGAGGAAGAGAGTCTTGGTATCCAGTACTTGATAGAAGTTCCACATCCAGAATCCACAGAGGCCTGAGCCCAGTGCCCAAGATCAAGAGCCAGCTAGCTCCCAAAGGAACATGTGAACTGATCCAAGTGTTTTGGAGAGGAAGCTGGAATCATGCCCAAAAAGTTGCCAAAGTACCTATGCCCTCTGACCCAGCAACACCACTACTAGGTCTGTTTCCAAAGATGATTAGGGGGAAAGGAAAGGAACCTCTGTGTTCTAAAATCTTTATAGGAGCTCTTTGTGGTGGCCAAGAATTGGACATCGTAGGGATGCCCATCAGTTGGGGAATGGCAGAATGAGTTGTGGTCTCTGATAGTGATGGACCACTATTGGGCCTTAAGAAATGATGAGCCCAGTGATCTTGGAAAAACATGGAAAGACTTGCACAGAATTCCAAAGAGCAAAATGGCCAAAAGATATAAACAAATAGCAAGCGAGACAAAGAAATCCTAAGCATGTGGACCATTGTCTAGTTCTGTTCCAGGGCTCTGGGTGTGTCCTGGGAACCGTGGATGGAGGGGAAGCTTCTCACCCCCTGCTGGAGAGCTCACATGGTTCCTTGAGCTGACTTCTCTTCCCAGCCCACCCTGCAAAAGCCCACAGGCTTGGAGTTGGGGGAAACTGGAAAAGCTTGAGTTTGGTGGAGAGTTGGTCTGGGCCCTGCAACACAGAAAGCCCTCGCAGGCAGCCCCACCTCCTGACCCTGTGTCAGGATGTGGATTATGGTTCTAACCAAGAGCCTTGAGCCATTCATACTCATGCCCAGCCACTTTCAGCTTCCTGGCCCACAAAAGGAGCCTCCAAATAGCACTAAGTTTTCAGAAATGAGTTGTTGGAGGTCGTACCTTCTGTTCCAAACCAGGCCTACCCTTACAGTGCTCGATAGGTTCCTTCCCAAGCTCCTGGCCATCCTCTCTCCCCTGAAGGCTTTCTGACTCCTCCCACTCACGCTGAACTTTTCAAAACTTTTTGGAGATTTCAAGGCGCCCACTCTTTGCATCATGTATTTCTCCACCTTTTTTTCTCCAAGGCATGTGCTTGCTTTCCTCCACAAGCTTTCTTGAGTGATGGAAGGGGAGGGGAAGTGAGTATATAGGGCTAACCATGTGCCAGGCAGTGTGTTAAACACCTGACAAATTTTTACTCATTTGATCCTCACAACACTGTGGGAGGGATGTATTAGTGTCTCCTCCATTTTCCAGTTGAGGAAACTGGACCAGGCTTTCCTGGAGTCCAGCTAATGAGTGTCTGAGGGTGGATTTGAACTCAGATCTTGCTGATTCCAAGCCCACTGCTCTGTGCCCTGCAGTGCTACTTAGCTGCCTTAGGAGGGCCATTTGTTTGCCTCTGGTGTCTAATCCAGAAGCAGGTGGTGTGGAGGGCACCTTTTCATTCATTCACCAAATGTTCCTTGAGCTCTTAAGAATTCAGCGCTCTGCTAAATGCCACAGTGTAGATGAATGTGAAGGAGGTGTGTGCGCCCTCTTCTAGGATTTTGGGAAGATGAGGGAAACATCGGAGCAGCAAGCATTGCAAGGGAACCAGGGTCCAAATGAGCTATAGAAACAGTGGACCTTTAGAGAGGAAGAGAGTTGGAGTTGGATGGGGCAAGATAGTGAAGAAGGCAGGGCCTGAGCTGCTCCTTTTGGGGGTGGGGTAGGAGTTGAATGGGGCGGGGCATATTTTAGAAGCAAGGAAAGGGCTTGCCTGGAGGTACAGAGGAGGGGCAACAGCCGAGCAAAGGTGTGGAGGTAGAAAGGACAGTCAGATATTCTGGGCACAGTGAGTAGACTGGCCTCGTTAGATTTGGAGGGTTTTCTCAATACAAGCAGTCCCTTCTTCCCCCATGGGGTATTCTAAGGAGCCACGTTGCCAAGCACATTTTTGTGACAGTTCACCTTCTCCCATGGGAAGAGCGTTGTGTTCCTGATTGAAGACTTGTATCCATTAACCGACAGGACAGTGTAGACAGTGTATCCTAAAACTCCAAATGGCAAGACTATAAATTCCTATGGTCATTAGGGAAATCATAGGGAAATGACCCTCCATATTCCATGAAATATAGGAGGATGGGATGTCCTCTAAAGAGTTAATGGAAAAATGCAGGGTTTGTGTCATCAATGTGACTGCTATAACCCTGCTGTGCTTAGTGCCAGCCAGAACAAACCTGAAACCTTTGGGGGAAGGAGGCAGGTGGCCTGCCTGAGGCTCCTCAGCTTTTGGAGGGTTCCACTCGATCCCTTTTCTATGTGAATTTCCTTAACTGTGAGCTTAGAGTTGAGATCCCTGTCCCTTCCCACAAACAGCTGGTGTAACGTTGGGGGTAAACTAAGTGTACCGGCTCTGGTGCATCAGTCCTCTCCATCTGCTTCTCCCCAGCCAGGACACCTTCATGGAGAACTACTTTACCAGCCAGCGAGACAACATTTTCCGCAATGTGGAGGTTCTGATTTACGTGTTTGATGTGGAAAGCCGAGAGCTGGAAAAGGACATGCATTATTACCAGTCCTGCCTAGAGGCCATCCTTCAGAACTCCCCTGATGCCAAGATCTTTTGCCTTGTGCACAAAATGGATCTTGTTCAGGAGGATCAGCGCGACCTGGTAAGGAGTGTGGCTCAGGTCGCTAGATCAGCCTGGTGGGGTGTGTGGCCTGGTCTCGTAAAGAGGTGTAGGTAGAACAATGTACTGTTGGCTTCTTTTTGGTCATGGGGTAGAGAGGATAGTTACATAGCCTAGCCATGTGATGGCGCCAAAGAACCCTTACTTGGTTGACAAGGGTCTCTCCCTTCCTGTCTGCTGAATACTTCCTCTTGGGCGGGGGTTGGGGTTGGGGCTGGGGCAAGGGCTAGGCCCTGTTTGCCTCCGTTTCCCTATCTGTCAAATGGTCTGGAGAAGGAAATGACAAACTATTCCAGTATCTCTGCTGAAAAAACCCCAAATGGGGCCAACAGAGAATTGGACACGACTGACAAACAACGGAACAGCAACCTGGGGCATTAAGCAGTGGATGGGACCCTCCTTGAACATCCCCAGCTCTCCCCTTTTCACACTGTTTCTCCTGCCATCCCTTCCCATCCCCCTTATTAGGGAACCATTCCATAGAACAAAAAGAAAAACCCCAAGTGAATGGGTCCATGCACTGAGAAGGTCTGACCAGCTTGAGGCCAGCACTTGTGGACTGCCCATCTCTGCAGAGGGGAGAGAGGGAGTTTCTTCCTGGCCTGTGAGACAAGGCCTTTGGAAGGGGCAGCAGCGATGCCCTTACCCCGCTCCCCATGGCCACCTCTTGGTCTCTTCTTCCTGCTCACCTTGTGTCAGAATTCCTCCTGGCTCACTCTCAGCAATCATCTGTCCCCTCTGGCTTCTATTGGGCTTTGAAGAGGCCCTTTCTCCCTCGCTCTTTCTGGCTCCCTCTCTCCCTTCCCTTCTCCCTCTTTCTCTGGCTCTCTGTTTTTCTGTCCCCTTCCCCCTTCCCCTTCTCCTCTTCCCCTTCTCTCCCTTCCTTTCTCCCCTACCTCTTTCCACTCCTCCCTTTCCCCTTCCTTTCTCCCCTCCCCTCCCTCTGACTCTGTGCCCTGGGGCCCAGGAAGTGCTAACTCCACCAGGAGGGAGTCCGGAGGTGAGGCATGTGAGGCGGAGGTGAGGCATGTGAGGCGGAGGTGAGGCATGTGAGGCAGAGGTGAGGTGGAGGTGAGTGAGGCGTGAGGCCCTAGGCTGCCTCTGCGCCCTTAGCTCCTTTTATATATTTCTTCCAAGGTCACCCAGCTAATATTTAGCAGCAGAGATTGGACTGAAACCCAGTCAGCGTTCAGCCTTCCTTCAAGAACTTATATAGGCAGCTAGGGGACATCACAGAGCACTGAGGCAAGATGCAGGAAGACCTGAGTTCCAACTCTGCCTCAGGTACTTCCTAGCTGTGTGACCCTGGACAAGTCACTGAACTTCCTCAGTTTCTTCAGCAATAAAATGAAGATCACAAAAGTACCTAACACCTGCCCTACCCCCACCCCCAGCTATTGTGAGAACCAAATGAGGTCATGTTTGTGAAAAGCTCCTAGCACAGTGATTGGCCCATAGTAGGCACTTGAAAAGTGCACGTTCCTTTCCTCTTTCCTTCCTTAAAAGAACATTCTATGGCTCCATTGTGTTTTAAGAAAGTAGTGCCAGAGATTCAAACCCCAGGCTCCTGGCCAGGCCAGAGAAGAGGAATAAGAGCCACCCATTTGGCTGCCAGCCCCCAGCTTGTGAAGAGGCTTCTTGTATTCCTGAAGCTCTTTGATGACCATGTTTGGAGTTTGAACCATCTCTGCCCAGTGCTCAGGCAGCATCCAGGCTGCATTTCCTAAGCTGCCTTTTCTAATCGAAAGCTCTCCCAGGCAGCTTAGGAGTTGACAGGGTTCTGAGGCTTGTAGGCCAGAGCAGCCATCAGGACCAGAGAGGCCGTCAGGGCAGAAATGATTTTGAGGGCCACAGTGACTGTCAGGGCAGAAACGACTTTGAGGGTCAGAGTGGCCGTCAGGGCAGAGATGATTTTGAGGACCAGAGTGACTGTCAGGGCAGAAATGACTTTGAGGGTCAGAGCAGCTGTCAGAACCAGAGAGGCCGTCAGGACAGAAATGACTTTGAGGGTCAGAGTGGCCGTCAGGGCCAGAGCTGCTTCCCTCTCTGCTTGGCGGAACACATCTGAAAGCCCTTGTCTCTTCTTTGCCTCCATAGCCGAGCACTGGCATTCTTGCCTTTGGGTCCAGGCTCCTCTGGGGCACATGCTCAGCCTGCCTTTGGTTCTCCACAAGGCTCAGGTCTGGAGTCCTGCTGTTGCCTGTTTTTCCAAGACCCCTTGCTCTGCATCAGGAGGTGTATGCTTGCAGTTTGGGAAGGAAAAGGCACCTGGGGCCAGTGACCCCACTAGCCCAATGGCAGCTTTTGCATACATGATATTGGGAGACCCAGCAGATTTGCTTTCCAGAGTTATGCTCTGTGACCTTGGACAAGTCACTTCTTTGTGGGCCTCTGTTCCCTAAGGTCTGTAAAAGGAAGAGCCAAGCCTGCTGTGGCAGCTTGTGGCCTCAAATGCCTGGCCCCTGGCTCACTCACACCCTGCTTAGGCCCCAGGGCACAAGAGGGGTACATGATTGGTTTTTGGATGTCTTATTTCCAGAAGTTAGTGCTCCTCCCTGACCAGAAGAGGAGAAAGGAGCAAAAGAAAGCAGAGAGAGGCCTCTGTCAAAGTGGGGGCACTTCTAGGGAGAGGTGCTGTCCTGGACAAATGAAATTTATGGAATCATGAGTGCAAGAGAGAAACAAACAAACACACACAGTCTTGGGGGGGAAGGTCTAGATTCATTTGCTTGATAATTTCAGTGTTAGGTAAACACTTGAATTGCTTTACTGATGGCTATTCAAAAGGAGGAGGGTCAAGTCTTGGGCTGGCTCAGTGGGACAGGAGTGGAGATGAACCTCCCTTCCTCCTTTGTCATTGCTCCGGCCAAGCGGGGCAACAGTCTGAGAGGATGGACTCTAATCGAACTCTTGCTGCTTCTGTCAAGTTGGTAACATGCTGCTGAGCCATTTGGGAGTTATTGGGATGGCACAGTGAGAGTGTGCCTGAGGGAGCAGGAATGTAGGGACTCTGGGATAGCACCTGAGCTGAGAGAACTTACAATAGATCACTCATTAAAATTGAGCACTCCCCCAAATGCTCACTTCCTTCCCCCATTTCACAGTTGCCTTGAACTGCCCTGGGACATCTTAGCACCCTTCACTCCCTGATCCCCAATCCAGTTGAGGACACATTTCCTGCTGCTTCCGTCAGGCACAAACATTACTAGTTATGTCTCTGGAACTGAGTTTTACTGTTAAAAAATTTACACTTGCTGCCGACTTATCTTTAATATACTATGTTCCATGTATAGAAGGCTGTCCAAGTCAGGTGTTCCTTATATCTTTGGCGGGAGTGGGGAGCTTCAAACTGACCTCACTCAAGGCCTTTGGAATCCTAGTAGCTCTTCTCACTCTGTTGTACTTCAATCCTAACCAATAGCATGTTCTGGGGGCCTAGCACTAGAAACATCACACCTCCATACCTACCTCTGACTTGGCTTAAGAAGGAAAACCAGCTAGCTGACAAGGTGCTGTCATAATCATTGGATCCTTGGTTTGTTTCCCCAAGGAAAGGCAGGAACAATTACTTGTTGGTCAAACATGTTGGATCCTTCTTTTTGTTTTTTCTTTAGATTTTTAAGGAACGGGAGGAAGACCTGAGGCGGTTGTCCCGCCCATTGGAATGTGCTTGTTTTCGAACATCTATCTGGGATGAAACACTCTATAAGGTTGGTCCCTTCTCTCTGAGTTCTCTCAATTGAAGATAGGAATCTCCAAATCGTGGAAAGAAATTAACAGAGTGGAAATCTTACTCTGATTCCTGGCTTGTCTAAGTTGTGGAGAAAGAAGGCCTAGCATGAAAATGAAGTGTCATTGGTCCCTTAAACAATTTCCTAATAATATTGTGGCTTTTTGTGTTTAACCTAAGTTAACTTCTTTTATTTATTCATTCATTCATTTATTTATTTATTTTTGGAGGGGGGAAGGCAGGGCAATTGGGGTTAAGTGACTTGCCCAAGGAGTTAGCGTCAAGTGTCTCAGGACGAATTTGAACCCCAGTCCTCCTGAGTCCAGGGCTGGTGCTCTATCCACTGTAGCGCCACCTAGCTGCCCTTTCAATTAACTTCTGGCAGCTAGGTGGTGCGGTGTACAGAGCACTGGGCCTAGAGTCAGGAAGACTGGGAATTCAAATTCAGGCTCAATCACTTAGGAGCCTGGGCAAGTCATTTAATCAGTGTTTACTACAGTTTCTTCAGCTGTAAAATGGGCATCATGATAGCACTTCCTCTCAGGGCTGTTGTAACGCATTTAGCACAGGGCTCGATTCCCAGCCTGCTGCCTCCCCCTGCTGCCAGCATTCTCCTGATGTAATGCAACTGGAGGTTTTGGTCATCCTGATTTTGATAGTGATCTTAATGGCAGCAAAATGGTGACCTGGGATCTGTCCCCTAGAGCTGTGGTAGAAACCTATTCTCAGGGTAAGGGTAGCTGGGACCTTAGCAGGACCACAGCTGGCCTCCCAGGAACTGTGCCCATGATGATAGGAACAAGTGGGAAAATAGCTGGGAAGCCCAACAGGAGTTACACACCCACACCACACACACACACAGTCACACACTCACACCACACATACACACACACACACACACACACACACACACACACACACACACACACACACCCCTTTAGAAAACTTTGGCCTTTCCCATCCCAGCTCACCACTTTTCCCAAGGCTACTGCTAAAGGAGGGAAGGGGCTTGATGAATTTTAATGTCCTATGGTGGCCTGGATTTTTCCCTTCCAAATGGTAATGAAGGCATTCCTGGATTGAACAAAAGTGTTTAATTGGAGTAACAATCAATTGCTGATTTCCATTCCATTTCATTCAGTCACCCCCTTCTTCCTGTAGACCTTTGGCCCCATACTTAAAGCCTGAGCCTTTATTGGAGAGTTAAAAAGGAAATCCCACATCTCAGGACTTGCCAAGGGGAAGAAAACCTTTGTAGAAATGCTTCGTTCAATTAGAATGCTCCCTGGCCCTTGGGGTTTCTGCCACAAAACTCTTTGCCAAACATTGTGTCTTGTGGTGGTCTTCCCTTTGCAAATAAACGGCCCCCTGTTGACGCCTCCCACTGAAGGGGCAGAGCAGGGACCTCACAGTTAGTGCTTCTTCTCTCCTCCGGCAGGCCTGGTCCAGTATCGTCTATCAGCTCATCCCCAACGTTCAGCAGCTGGAAATGAACCTGAGAAATTTCGCCCAGATTATCGAAGCGGATGAGGTGCTTCTCTTTGAAAGAGCTACTTTTCTGGTGAGAATTCTCCGATGTGTACAGTTTTGTCCTACTTGGTGCCCACCAGCTGAAGGGCCTGGGGCCGTTTGGGGGGCGGCCATTTCCTGTGTGGTTGCTGCTTGCTGCTTCCAAAGTCAGGTCATCTAGCAGATGGCTGGAGTGAAATTCTCTGAACATTGCTTTCTCAGTGAGTCATTTTAGGTATTTAGAGGGATATGTATGTATATTGTATCCTTCCCTTTGCAGGTGGGGTCATTTTCGCAAAGTTGGCAGTGTAAAAAGTGAGGTAGAGTGTGAAATGAGCTTCTTCCTAAATTTCTTTGACTGAATTATCAACTGATCCATTTCGTGGAAAGGTGGGTGGTGGGAGAATCTGTGAACCCAGGCTGAACTCACTGTCCTAGGAGTGGGCAGGGAACATGCCAGAGGCCTTCAGGTAATTGAAGGGCTCTCATGTGGAACCAAAACCACACTGTCCTGGAGGGCAGTGCCAGCAGCAGTGTGTGAGAGGGTAGGCCTTCCTAATCATCCAGGTGGCCTCCTAGTGAAATGAGCTCCCTTGGGTGCTTGGTACATGGGTATCACAGCAGGGCTTTGAGTAGAGGCCAGGTGACCAGTTGTCTGGGATTTGAAAGGTGGGATTCTTGTTGAGGGCGGGGTTGGACTAGATACCTCTGAGATTTTGTGACCCTGCCTAGGATTTCCTCTCTTCCTCTTGGTTTGCATTGAGCAGGTCCCTTGTTCTGGGTGTGCCATAGGCCCAAGGATGTATGGCTGAAGAGCCAAATGCCCTTCCTCCCTAACCCCACAAGGAGGGACCGGGATTGTGAGCTGCTTGAGGGCAAGGACTATCTTTGACCTCTTTTTGTACACACACCTTCCCCCTCTGCCCAGCATTTAGCCTAGCACCTAACACATAGTAGGTGTTTACTCAGTGCCTTTTTGGCAATTTCTTGGCTGAAGATGAGGCTAGAGGGTGGCCTGAGCTCCCTTTCTTCCTTAGCAGCAGAGACCAGATGGCTGCCTCCCCCCTCTTCCCCAACCTCCCCACTGAATCTGGGTGTTGAAGGGATCATGGCCTTAGGTTGGAATTCCACTGAGGGCTTAATGTCAAATGTCCAGAAAGGAAAACCTTTTCCTTAGTTCTGAGACTTCCCCCAGCACCAGCCAAAGAAAGTACTTGAGTTTCCAGCCCTTTCTAGGAGATCAAACTGAGAATCCACTCCTAAAAGTCCATGTAGCCAGCAGGCACATTAGTCTGCACTGAGTGATGATGGCCAACTTGGCCTCTAGGTCTGGGGTCAGCTTCTGGGAAATGCTGGCTGCTGACAGCAGCTGCCACTTTTCACCAAGAACTCTCCTTGAGTCATGCATCTCCAGACATGACTATCTGTCTGGCTATAACCAAAAAATGCCCAAAGCTCCTTGGAATTGTATTTTCATGAATTAATTATTTCAACACTTCAGACACAATGATGAATTCTTAATTACTTTCTTTTGCTTTAGGCTTAACTGTTTTACATGGAATCTTGTAAAATACTTTGAAAAAAGATTAGAATTGAGCATTTTTACAAAGTTCACTTCTTAAACAATAGGGCCCCCAAGTAGAAAATACATTTGAGATAATTTAATAATCTTCAGTGCCCAGATTGATGCCAATGGGCCAGGAGGTTATCTTTGGTCCTGGAGTCAGAGAGAACTGGGTTCAAATCTCACCTCTGCCACTTACTGGCTGTGTGAGTCTAAGCCTCAGTTTTCTCATCTGTAAGATGGAGAGACTGGACTAGATATGTTTGCTGAGGTCTCTTCCAACTCGAAATGGAATTAGAACCTCAGCACCAGGTTAAATGACTTTCCTGGAATCACACAGTTGGGGTCAAGAGAGATATGAACCTAGTTCTTTTCTGGCTCCAAGTCCAATGCTTTAGCGTAGCTATGTCTAGTTTGTCTTATTCCTAGTTTTGCCCAGGATAGAAATGATTGGGGAGTGCTTGTTTTTAATTATGGGGGGGTGGGGGTTCCCAGGAGCCTGGGTGCTTGGCAGAGATAATATTGGGTTCTGAAAGGACATTGCTACCTACTTCTCCCTCCTCCCTGCCCCCAAAGCAGAGGGGGCCAGAAGGAGGGCTTTGGACACTCCCTTTATTCCGCCCCTGTCCCCACTCTTTGCCCTTCATCAGGGGCACAGCTCTGGGATTTCCACCTTTCCCTGGAAACCCTGCTCAGCACAATGGGAGGCATATTCCTCACTGCCAACTTTTGTCACTCTGGCCTCCATTCTTGGGCATTTATGGAAATAATAGCCCAGTTTCTTTTTTTGCCTCTGCTAGCCAGTTACATGTTCCTCAAGGGTAGAGACTCTGTATTTTTGGGATGTGCAGCCACTCAATTTGCTTTGGGTCTGTAAATCTGGATTCAGATCTGACCTATGACCTGAAGTAAGTCACAGAGCCTGTCTGGGCCTTGGTTTCCCTTCAGAAAAATGAGTAGTATTGATTAAATGACATTTCTAGGGCCCCATCCAGCTTGAAATTCCTGATTCTAGGCCTCGAATAAAGAGAATTTAAAGTTTGTGTAAATTATAAGCAGTCCCCAGTGGAAGCATGGGCAGAATTTAGCAGTTGGTCATTTAGAATAGACATTAAAAAACATTTGGGTTCACCTTCCAGACTAGCCCAGCAAAGCCTGTTTATTTAACTCATAATGTCGCTGAAGCTCATGAATAGTAGCATAGAACCCATCAGACTTAGAATATTACTTCGAACTCCCAGAATTTCCAGGGCAGGAGTCCCAGTTGGTAGGGGGTGGGGTGCCTCTGTCTTCTATGGGTTGTAGCTAATAGCAGGGAGCTGGATCTTCTATGCCAAGGGGTCAGGTTTTATTCAGGGCAGGTGGGTCTTTGTCCATAGTGGGCAACAGGTGCCCATGGGAGGCAGTCATCAATAAGTCAAGGAGACATTTGGTGGTCATGGAAGACATTTTCCATAGCTACTCTGTAGAAGCAGATAAATCCAGTGGCTCCATGTTATGTTTCAGGGACTCAGAGCTATCAGAAAGACATTTCGTAATTTACCAAAGAATCCTTAGGGTTGTTCACTGATCCGTGTCCCTGTTTTCTTCTGCTGCCCCATTAGCCAAGAATTCGTACTAAAGAGAAGGTTGAGGCTTATCCCTGTCTTAGAGGCAGGTACGGAATTCTAAGCCATTCTCAGTATATCTTGCATAGTGGTTGCCCCCCCAAGAGAAAAGTGTTTGTCTAAAGGAAAGATGCATTGGTGATGTTAAACCATGGCCTCAAGGAGTCTCATGAGATAACATAACAGTATCGCAAGATGATTAGACCAGGAGGTGGTGGGACCTGGAATAGTAGAAAACTATTCCTTCAGTGTATTCTTGTCTCTTGGTACAGAGACAGTTAATCCTGATTCTTGCAGCTAGTGGCTTAAGTGAGTAGAAGCCTTGGGGTGTGAAGGCCATGCCTCCACAGCTCAGCTCCCTGGGTGCTTTGGGGTAATGGTATTCAGAAACCTTAGCGCAGCCTTGAGGCTGTATCTGTCTGATGTCTGCATATAATGTAAGACTTTAGGGGAAGATCTCCCGTCACAGAGCTTTGTAGAAAAGGGCAGCTGGCCTTACATGGCCATAGATAGTGCAGCTCCTTTGTCCTTACTGGGGGCTGCTTCTCTTTTTCCACAGGTAATTTCCCACTACCAGTGTAAAGAACAGCGTGATGTCCACAGGTTTGAGAAGATCAGCAACATTATCAAGCAGTTCAAGCTGAGCTGCAGGTGAGAGCCGCTGTCTGTTCAGCTCTGTGTCTCTCTGTCCGGTTGTCTGTCCAGCTGTCTGCCTCTCCATCTTGTGGACACATTCATGCTTTCCCCAGTGAATGAGGCCATGCCTGTTCACCATCTCTACTCATGGTTTGATGTGGACCTGTAGAGATACAACACTTTGCTTAACTATTTCTTTTCACAAGTCCTGCATTGGGAATCCTGAGTTCATAGAGGGCAGTTATTGTGGGGTTCCAGGGTAGAACTTTTGTCTGTGTTATTCATTCATTTCAGTCTTGTCTGACTCTTCATGACCCCATTTGAGGT
>CM053582.1:58337227-58355287 GCA_028627135.1 Pseudochirops cupreus | reverse complement strand
TATACATAGACAGAGGGCACAGGATCAATTGAATAGGAAGGGATGATATTTTAAAAGGTGAAATTGAGAGGTAGGAGAGGAATATAATGAGAGGATACAGGAAGAGACAGAATGGGGTTAATTATCTCATATAGAAGAGGCAAGGGATAACTGTTACAATGGAGGGGAAGAACAGGAAGGCAAAAGGGAATGGGTCAACCTTACTCTTACTGAATTTGGCTTAAGGAGGGAATGACATACACTCTAAATTGGGTATGTTGCCTTACAGGAAAGTAGGGGGGAAGAGGATGAGGGGGGGGGATGATACAGGGGAGGCAGGTTGAGGGGGAGGGTAATTAGAAGAACACACTTTTATAAAGGGACAGGGACAAAGTAGGGAATAGAACAAGTAGTGGGGTGGGATAGGATGGAGGGAAATATAGTTAGTCTTTCAAAATATGTCCATTGTGGAGATGTTTTGCATAACTACACATATACGGCCTGTATTGAATTGCTTGTCCTTCCAGTGGCAGTGGGTGACTAGGGAAGAAGGGAAAGAATCTAGAATTTAAAGTTTTAAAATCAAATGTTAAAAAAATATATATTATTATTATAATTATTTACATGCCACTGGGAAATAAGACATACAGGCCCTAGGGTAGGGAGATCCATCTTGCCCTACTGGAAAGAGGGGTGATGGGGGAAGATATAGGAGAGAGCAGATTGGGGGAAGGGGGTATACAGTGAGATCACTGTTTTGAGGTGGTGGGTAGGGGAAAGACAGGGAGAAAAGTTGTAACTCAAAATCTTGTGGAAATGAATGATGTAAACTAAAAATAAACAAAAGTTAATTTAAAAAAAAAGAAACAGAACGTGTGAACCTCACAACTTGTGAACCCTAGAACTCATGAACTCCTGCAACAGGAAAGGGAGGAGCTAATGACCACGTATAAGAAGAGGCCCAGAAACAGGAACTGAGAGGACTCTTGTGGCGGCAGAGTCAAGAAGGAGAAAACTGGTGATATCCTGGCACACTGTCTGCTCTATGTTGATGTTTGTTTGTGATATTTTGTACAGAAGCCCTGAGACCTTACTGGAGGCCTGAAAGAGGATTTTCTGGTTGTATGTTTACAGAAGTCCTGGAGGAGGGTTTTAGAGGTCCTGGGACTTTATTGATTATTTGTGCTGACCTCTTGGACCTTGTTTGTGGGTCTGTGTTGATTTCTATGTTGATGATTTGTGTTGAGTTCTCAGACCTCATTGGTGGGTCGGAGTTGATTTCACAGGCAGATAGTGAATTGGTGATGGTGCCAGCAATGTGTATGAATATTATTGTGGCTCTGCCAAGCTTTGTCTTCCCAGAAACAGGAACCATGAAGGACTTGAGGTGGACTGGACACTGTGAACTTCAATATGGAATGGGAACTGGATGAAGAACTGGTCAAGGAGCTGTCTGCCTTTGAACCCAGGTGACAGTTGGAGCTGGAACCAATGAAGAGGAACCATGGAAGCTGAGAGCCCCCCTCAAGTCAAGCTGAAAGAAGACTTTACCTGGATACTGTGTACTGACTGATACAATTATGATTTACTGTGACCCGGGGGTGGAGAACTTTGACTTTTGTACTTTGTGATTGAATTAAGGATTTTTGTGATTGACTAAATGAATGTACTTTGCTGAAAACTACGTGACCATTTTGGTGAAAACTATGTGGCCATTTTAGTGATAAGTTGTTGAGTTGTGACATGGTGAATGCTGTATTTTGATTTTCTATGAATGTTTTGCTCTGATTTGTTACTGAATAAATAAGAGAGCTCACCATACTATGTAATCAGAACCTTGAAAGTTGTTCACAGCAGCAGTTCTCTGGAAAGCTGCTCGTGCATGGCTTTACACTGGGGTCAAAACTGCATGGCTCATGTGGGACTGTGCTTGGCTCCCAGCATGCTGCAATGAATCCTTCCTGTTGGCCTGCCAGGCTGCCTTCAGTGGGAGATTTGTTTCTCTCTGTCACTTTGTGAGTTTTGTAGCTCTAAAATTTGTTTAGAGTAATATCTTATAGGTATTTGAGGTCATTGTGGGGGGAGGTCATTGAATTTCCTGCTTCTATTCTGCCATCTTGGCTCCACATCCCTGGGTCTTCAATCTTTACCATATTGTTACAGTATCACCAGAGACCCTCCTTCCTTGAAAATGTCAGGGATGCAAGGTAGAAAAAATGTAGGAGGCATGGGAGTCTCCTGGAGGGTCTTGCCCTAAAATGATCAATAAACACCTCTCAGGATCATGAGGCCAAATGGGATAGTATGTAGGCAGCATGCTCTATCCATCCTCATGGCCACCCATCTCCTACAGACCCTGACCACCTGGTGTCTGGGCCATCCCAAAAGCCTTCTCACTTGGTCTCTTAGGGCCTGCCTTCTCCAACTCAACTTTGCCCAATAGTTGCCAAGATAAAAACACTCCTTCCTCACCTCTGTGACCAGTCCCCTCTCTACTGCTCAAATACCTTCAGTTTATTTCATCCTGATGGGCTAGCAAGCCAGTCTCCTGAGTCTGGCGTTGAAGGCTCTCCACCAACTGTACCCAAGTCATCCTGCTCAGCCTGAGGCTTTGTCCTCCCTCTGCTTCCAGGGGCTCCTCTTCACCCTGCTCTGGTCTCTCTCCTCTGTGCCTTTGCGTGGGCTCTCTGTCCCCCAGGGTGGGAATGCACGTCTGCCTCACGACAACCTACTAAAACCTCCCTTCTCCTGGGCCTAAGTCAGGTATCACCTCCAAGAAGCCTGTCCTGATTCCCTCCCATCTGAACCTCTTCTCTCCCTCCTCTCTGGATCTCTCCTTCACCTTGTCACATTCTTTCTCGTATCTTCCTTATTGTGTGTGTCTGTGTGTGTGTGTCTTATTCCCCCTCCAAAAAGACTCTGAGAGCCCATTGAGGGCACAGAGACTCTCCTGGTAAAGCGCTGGGCCTACAACAAAGCAAGGGCTCAGTCACTGTTGGCTCAATGAATGGCACAAAATGCTAAGAGGAGATCGCTAGGCCTGGGGCACTTTGGGGCTCACCTTCCTCCTTTCATTGGCACCAAGCTTCACATTACCCTCAGAAAGAATGCCAGAAAGCCAGGGACATTGGTCTTTCTTTTATTATTACCTTCTTTTCTCCAATGTTGAATATGGGTAATGGAAGGCTGTTCCCAATTGGCCATGGGGGGGTAACAGAGGAATCCCTAGGAATAAAGGAGGGATGGACTCAAAGATCCATGTGGGTTTTTTTCCAACAGCAAAGGGAGAAGAAAGAAACAACAAAGAGATAAGCCCTTGCAAGCTGGAGGCACCAGGGATCCCCATGATTGAGAACAAGGAGCCCTTTGGAAATGCTTTGTAGCCTCTTGGTGATAAAAGAGCAGAATTCCATCCTTGACATTCCCAACAGGAGGCAGAAGAACACAAAGTCGGGGCCTTGGCCTGCATCACTAAGTCATGATAAATGCCCTGCCCTTTTGCTGCTATGAGCCCCTCACTATGACACAAAGCCCTGGGTATACAGATGACGTGTTATAGTGTGTGGCCTAAGTGTGTGTGTTTGTGCTCATGTGGGTCTGTGGCTTATGTGTGTACAGGTGTCAATGAGGGAGGCATGTATCTTAGAGGGTAAAACACAGGGAAAGATGATAGAGAGGGTGATGAGCAGCATTATTTGAAAATCAGAACATAAAATGACTAGACTACATTCTTGAAACCCCAAACCAAACCAGAATCACCACAATAATCCCAACATTTCAGGGCACCTAGTTGGTGCAGTGGATATAGCACCAGCCCTGGAGTCAAGAGGACCTAGTTCAAATCCAGCCTCAGACCCTTGACACTTACTAGTTGTGTGTCCCTGGGCAAGTCACTTAACCCGGACTGCCTCATAGGAAAAAAAAATCTTGACATTTCCAAAATGGTCACATGAGGACATTTAGAGCATGAGAAGGTTGTGTGTTGGTGCACCCACTCTCTCCAGCCTCGAGAAATGTTTTCTGGCATTGGGGATATTGATCAGGGGGATGGGGGAAAGAAAAGAAAATGGACGTGAACAGCAATAAGAAAAAAAACTGGGCGGGAAGCTGATCAGTATTTTCAGTGTTTATTGGAGAATTATTGACTGACTGACTCAGCAGCAGCTATTTTGGAGGGACACTGAACCTTAAAGACAAGGGCATTGCTGATCACAAAGAATACTCTGTCCCCAACCAACTAAGGAAGCTCCAGATACAGGAAAATGTCATTCAATTACGAAGAGATCAACAAATTGAAAATATTGCCAAAAATATTTCATTTCAAAAAGGCTCTCAAGTCATGAAACACGTTTTTGGTTCCAACCATAGTCATCTTCTTGGTCTAGAAACAAAGGAGATTTCTGGGGGCAGAGCCAAGATGGCAGAGTAAAAGCAGGAACTCACTTGAGCTCCCATTCCAACCACCTCGAATACCTGTAAAATATGACTCTAAACAAATTTTAGAGCTACAGAACCCACAAAGTGACAGAGAGAAACAAATCTCCCACTGAAGGCAGCCTGGCAGGTGGACAGGAAGAGGCTATCACAACGAGCTGGGAGCTGAGTGTAGTCCTGCATGAGCCACACGGGCCAGCAGCACAGACTGGCTGGAGCAGACTTCAGGAGAGTGAATCACCAGCAGCTGTGGTGGTTTCCAGACTTCTCAACCCATAAACGCCAAAGAGAGAATAAAAGGTCAGTGGGGGAACTCTGTTTGAACTGGGAGAGAGAAGAGTGTGGTCCAGCCCCCCACCCTGGTGCCATGGAGGTGACTGTGGCTGCAATTGCTGCCACTGCTACTGCTTCCAGCTTCACACCTACAGATCGCAGAGGGACCAAGTGGTTTTTCATTTACAGGATTCTCTTGCTTTGCCCTGCTTGGATCTGGGTCACAGTCTTGGGTGGCAGTCCTGGGGTGAGGAGCACTGGCAACAGAGTTTGTTGAGGCTGTGGAGCGAAAGTCCTCCTCACAGTTCTAAGGCAGGTGCCTGGGAAAAAACTCTGACAACAGCTGCACAAAACCCCAGAAATTTGAGACACAGCACTCTCCATTCTGAAAGCAGAGTTCTACCATGGCAAAGAGCTCAAAACTCTAGTAATTGGCTGGCAAGATGAGCAAACAGAGGAAACGCAATCAGACTATAGAATCTCTTTTTGGAGACAAAGAGGATCAAAACATAGAAGCAAAGGAAGACAACAAAGTCAAAACTCCCACATCAAAAGCCTCCAAGAAAAATATGAATTGGTTGCAAGCCTTGGAGGAGCTCAAGAAGGATTTTGAAAACCAATTAAGAGTAGAGGAAAAATTGGGAAGAGAAATGAGAATGATGCAAGAAAATCATGAAAAATGAGTCAACAGTATGACTGGAGAAAATAAAACCTTAAAAAATAGACTAACTCAAATGGCAAAAGAGGTCCAAAAAGCCAATGAGGAGAAGAATGCCTTAAAAAGCAGAACTGGACAGATGGAAAAGGAATTTCAAAAGCTCACTGAAAAAAATAATTCCTTCAAAATTAAATTGGAGCAAATGGAAGCCAATGACCTTATGAGAAATCAAGACACTGAAAAATAAATCCAAATGAATGAAAAAATAGAAGGTAATGTGAAATATCTCATTGGAAAAATCACTGACCTGGAAAATAGATCCAGGAAAGATAATTTAAAAATTATTGGACTACATGAAAGCCATGATCAAAAAAAGAACCTAGACATCATCTTTCAAGAAATTATCAAGGAAAATTGCCCTGATATCTTAGAACCAGAGGGCAAAATAGAAATTGATAGAATGAATCAATTGCCTCTTGAAAAAAGATCCCAAAAAGAAAATTCCTAGGAATATTATAACCAAATTCCAGAGTTACCAGGTCAAGGAGAAAATATTACAGTCAGGAAGAAACAATTTGAGTATTGTGGAAACACAATCAGGATAACACAAGATCTAGCAGCTTCTACATTAAAGGATTGAAGGGTTTGGAATACGATATTCCAGAGGTCAAAGGAGCTAGGATTAAAACCAAGAATCACCCAACAAAACTGAGTATAATACCTCAGAAGAAAATATGGTCATTCAATGAAAATATGGTCATTCAAAGGAGATTACTACAAGTCTCTTCAAAGAGCTAAAGGAAAGGGGCAGCTAGTGAATAGCGCTCTGGCCCTGAACTCAGGAAGACCTGAGTTGAAATCCAGCCTCAGATACTTGACAAACCTACTAGCTGTGTGACCTTGGGCAAGTCACTTAACCCCAACTGCTCTGCATTCACCCCTCCAAAAAAAAAAGAGCTAATAGAAAGCCAGAGCAGCATTTCAGCTTTCAAACAGTTATCATCACTGTCTTATTGACATCATCATCCCATTTCTTTGTTAATTTGTTTAATCATTTTTAGTTGTGTCTGACTCTTACTGACCCCTTTTGGAATTTTCTTGGCAAAGATAAAGGAGTAGTTTGACATTTCCTTCCCCAGCTCATTTGACAGATGAGGAAACTGAGGCAAACAGGGTGAAGTGACTTGCCCAGAGTTACATAGCTAGGAAGTGTCTGAGGTCAGATTTGAACTCAGGAAAATGAGTCTTCCTAACTTCAAGCCCTATCTACTGTGCCACCTAGTTGCTCCATCATCCAATTTATTGAACACCTAATGTGTATGTGCCACTATTGTAGGCTCCCCAGAAACTCATGGCCCCCACCTGGCCTTTGTGCAGTACGTAACTCTACAAAGAGCTTTCCCATCTCTCATCCCATTTGATGCTCACATTGACCCCAAGAGGTCCAGAGGGCATTTGGGCCCATTGGAGTATCTACCCAAAAATGGTACAGCTGGGACTAGAACCCACGTGTTCTGATGCCCCATTGTCCATCTTTTCTACTAGCCCTATGTTGAGATTATGATGACGGAGGCCAGCCTGAGAGTCTCAAGACAGGCTCACCTTGAATAAGTGAGCTGTGGTCATCACTGACATCTCTTCCAAAAGTTGAGATAAGTTTCCTGGAGAAAATGAGGTCAGCCCAGCAGGGCAGACAGTATCATTGGAATGGAGGGTCATTCTTCATCATGTCTTCAACACTGATTACCAGCAGGAGATCTCAGCCCTCAAAATGATCTTAAAGGAAAGAAAATGTTTATCTATAGTGTGTATGCACATATACATAATATGCATACACATACACCTTGTTCCCTGAACAGATACGTATTTGTCTATATATGTGTGTGTAAATATATATCTGTGTGTATGTGCATGTGCATGGGGGGGGGGGGGGAGCAGCCATGACAATATGCTCATTGTCCCCATGATGGATTTTTCCTCCCATAAATCCTTCTACTTCATGAACACAAAAATTGAATGAAATTCTCCTTTAAGGGACCCTGGGTTGCCCTTAATGTCACACACACAAACACACACACACACACACACACACACACACACACACACACACACACACCCTAAGCTTTGTGCCATCAATCATGCAATTTTGAGATCACAGTTGCTAGAGGAATATGGAAAGGGATTGTGGGGCTGAAGTGGCGATAACCTCAAGTAGTCACATCCCTGCATCTTTCCAAAAGACCTTTCCTTTGGAACCCCTCATTCCTTGCAGTTTGGATGGAGGGGCTTTTCCTTCAGCAGATCACACTTTGGGAACTTATATCTGTGTGCAGCCACAGGATGACGGGCTACTTGTAGCTTCTCTACCTGAGATTCTGGCTCCCACTTCCCAGAAAAATCCATCCCTTGTTTATAGAACCTCTTTAGACACAGAAGGACAAGCCACGCGGATCTCTTGTCTCCTGTAACCACGGAAACAAGTTCTCTTGTTCCTGGGGGAAAAGGCTTCATAATTTAAATGAAATCTAATCATTTAAAAGTCTTAGTCTGAGAAGGGGCTCGTAGGCTTCAGTACCAGGCAACTCAAAGGCCCCCACCACACACAAAAGAGAACCCTTGACTGCTACAGCTGGCGGGCCCTTAAATACCATCTGAGGCTGCCTGTTGCCTCCCTTTCTCCCCCCCAGTTCACTGAGGAAATTGGTTAAAACAAATAAACAAAACTGTGAAAAAAGACCACAATACCTGATATGGAGGTGCAGAGGCCCTGCAGAAGATTAGCTACAAGAGGTCTTTCAATGTGGCTGTTAAGGAATATTGACCATGATATCCATATCTTAAATAATCCTGAACTGCTATGCAGAGGTGAGTGCTGTCTGTCCTTCAAAATACTCACCTTAGGAGGCCATATCTATATTTCCAGGCTTGTTTATTGCAAGAAGAGTCCTAGAACCCTCTTTGGGAATTTCCCTTATAGCCGATTTATATCCTCACCAGAATCCTGCTTGGGATTATTTTATTCTTGGAGGATGTTTGGATCCCTAAATAGAACCTATCAGTCAATCAATTAACATGCAACTTAGGAACCAGGTACATCATTTGGGACTTGAGTATTTTTCAGCTATTTCCAAAAATGAGATCCTTTCTCATGGGACAGTGGGGATATCCTATTGTGCGCCCAAGGATCTGAAGGCAATCACAGGGGAAGCAGGAGACTTCCCAAGGTGGCTGCCATGGCGGCCAGAGCAGTTCCACATGGCACTTCTGGTCTCAGGGTTTCTTTGGGTTTAATGTCGCATTATAATCCCATCACCATACTGATTTCGGTCTCCTCTCCACCAGACTTGGTGTCTCGGAGGGTCAGGCACCATCTTCTCTGGGAGAATTGCCTACTCTTTCCAACAAGCACAGAGGAAGCCATCCCCATCATGTCAAGTGCTGAAAATGGACATTAAACATATCTATTTGGATCAAAGGGAATAAAGTTTATTTAATAATAACCTGATATGCTTCTGGTGATTTCAGGTTTCCCAAGTGCCTTGCACACTCTGCCTTATGCCACTTCACAGCATGGCTAGAAAGTAGATGCCAGTGTCAAACCCATTTTCCAGAAGAGGAACCTGAGGTTCCAATAGGTTGAGAGATGTTCCCAGGGTCACATGTTAGGAAATGTCAGATGGAGGGCTGTGGAGGAAGGATTTACTGAATCCAAAATCTGGGCTCTCTGCCCATTGGGTCACATAGTTTCATAAAAGTACAGATTGAGAATCTGAGACTTGTGGAAATGTACAAACCATCTTCCTAACACAGGAATCCCATAGGTACATGCCAAAGTGGCATTGAAGAGGCCAAGGATGAGAACACACACCAGGGCTATCTAATCACCTTTCACAGACAAGGAAACTGAGGCCCAGAGAGAGAAAGTGACTTGGCTGACATCATGAAGCTTTCTCACAGGGAGACTATCTTGACTCTCAACTGCTTCCCTCACAGCTGGATGAGGGTCAAGTCGATTCATTAAGCACCTACTGTGTGCTAGGCCCCGGGGACACAGAGAAAGGCTACAAAAGGCCCTGCTCTCAAGGAGCTTACAATCTTCTGGGGAAGAAAGGATGCTGACAACTAAGTTAGAACAGAATACAGGCAGGAGAGATTAGAGAAAATCTCAGAAGGAAGGCAGTGGCCTGGAGGGGGCCTGGTGGGGTATTAATTGGGCTGGAAGGAAGCCAGGGAAGCAGGAGGCAGAGCATCCCAGGCAGGGGGAGCAGCCAGGGAAAGTGGCCAGAGCCGGGAGAGGGAGAATCTTGTGGTTTTCGCAACAGTCTGGAGTCAAGGGGATCCAGTGGTCCAGGGTGCATGGCCCACAGTCGTCAGCATTATAATCAGGTCCCACTCTTCCAATCTAGCCATTTCCTTCTCCTCCTGTTTGCCACTACTCTGGTAAGCAGGAATTCTGTCCCTGTCACCTTCTGCCTTCAATGTCCTGAGGGCACCGACCTCTCTGCCCCACAAGCCATGGCTCACTCTCCCCTGTTTCTCCAATCTTTATAGTATTGTTCCACTGTCACCAGAGACCCTCCTTCCTTGACTGCTTCAGGGACTAAAGTTACAAGACAGAAAAAAGACAGGAGGCATGGGAGTCTCCTGGAGCAGCGGTTCTCAACCTGTGGGTTATGTTCAATTTGTAACAATGAAAATACCTCCTGCATATCAGATATTTACATTACCATTCATAACAGTAGCAAAATTACAGTTATGAAGTAGCAACAAAAATAATTTTATGGTTGGGGGTCACCACAACATGAGGAACTGTATTAAAGGGTCGCAGCATTAGGAAGGTTGAGAACCACTGTCCTGGAAGGTCTTGTCCTAAAATGATACCTCTCGGCATCATGAGGCCAAGTGGGATAGTATGTGGGCAGCGCGCTCTATCCATCTTCATGGCCACCCCTCTCATACAGACCCTGACCACCTGGTGTCTTGGCCATCCCAAAAGCCTCCTCACTTGATCTCCTAGGCTGTAGGGCCTGCCCTCTCCAACTCAACTTTGCCCAATAGTCTCCAAGATAATAACACTCCTTCCTCATCTATGTGACCAGTCCCCTCTCTCCTGCTCAAATACCTTCAGTCTATTTCATCCTGATGCACTGAAGGCTCTCCACCAACTGCACCCAAGTCATCCTGCTATAGCCTGACTCCATGTTCTTCCCTTCCCTCTGCCCTGAGGTATTTCTACTCAACTCTCCCTCTGTGCTTCTGTGTAGTCTCTCTGTCCCCAAGGATAGGAATACACAACTGCCTCATCACCATCTGCTAAAATCTCCCTTCTGTTAAAAGGTACCATAGATAATAAGGTAATATCAATACTAAACCTATATGTGACAAATGCTATAGCATTCAAATTTTTAAAGGAAGAGCTAAATAAATTACAGATGGAAATAGATAGCAAACTATAATAGTGGGGGACTTCAACTTTCCCCTCTCAGAATCAGAAACATCTAAACAAAAAATAAATAATAAAGAAGTCAAGGAGATGAATAGAATCTTAGATACACTAGATATGACAGATTGAGAGAACTGAATGGAAATAAAAAGGAATATGCCTTTCCTCAGCTGTACATAGTACCTTTACAAAAATTGACCACATATTAGGACATAAAAACTTTATAGTTAAATGCAGAAAAGCACAAATATTAAATGCATCCTTTTCTTACCACAATGGAATGAAAATTATATTTAATAAGGAACCATGGAAATATAGATTAAAAATGAATTGGAAACCAAATAACCTAATTTTAAAGAATGAGAAGGTTAAAGAGCAAGTCATAGAAACAATAATTTTATTAAAGAGAAGGAAAAAAATGAGCCAATGTACCAAAACCTATGGGATGCACCAAAAACAGTAATCAGAAGAAAAATTATATCTCTAAATGCTTACATCAATAAAATAGAGAAAGAGAAGTTCAATGAATTGGATAAGCAATTTTTAAAAACTAGAAAAAGAATGAATTAAAAATCCCTGATTAAGCACCAAATTAGAAATCCTAAAAATTAAAGGTGAGATTAATGAAACTGAATGTAAGAAAATAATTGAATTAGTAAATAAAACTAGCAGTTGGTTTTATGAAAAAACTAATAAAATAGATAAATAATTGGTCATTATAGTTTTTAAAAAGAGAAAATAAAACCAAATCACCAGTATCAAAAATGAAAAGGTGAATTTGAACATGCCACTAATGAAGATGAAATCAAAGCAATTAGGAGTTATTTTGCCCAATTATATGCCAATAAATTTAACCATTTAAGTGAAATGGAAGATTATACTTATGGAAAATATAAACAGCCTTGATTAACAGAAGAGGAAATAGAATATCTAAATAAACCTATTTTAGAAAAAGAAATTGAACAGGCAATAAATAAGCTTAAGAAAAAAGTACCAGGACCAGATGGATCTACAAGTAAATTCTTACCAACCATTTAAAGACCAACTAATTCCAATATTAAATAAATTATTTGGAATAATAAGCAAAGAAGGAGTCCTACCAAATTCCTTTTATGAAATAAATACAGTGCTGATACCTAAACCAGGAAGAGCAAAACCAGAGAAAGAAAATTATAGACCAATTTCACTAATAAATTCAAAATCTGAAATAAAACATTAGCTAGGAGACTAGAACAATATATCACAGAGATTAAACATTGTGACCAAGTGGGATTTATTCCAGGAATGCAAAGATGGCTTGACAAAGAGAAAGCTATTAACATTATTGATTATATCAATAACAAAAGTACCGAAAATCATATGATTACATAAACAGATGCAGAAAAAAGCTTTTCATAAAATACAACACTCATTCCTATTAAAAACAATTGAAATCATGGGTATAAGTGGGGGGTTTTTCTTAAAATGATAAGAAGCATCTACCTAAAACTATCAGCAAGCATTATATGTGACAGGGATGAGTTAGAAACCTTCCAAATAAGATCAGGTGTGAAACAAAGATGTGCACTGTCACCAATATTATTCAATATTGCATTAAAAATTCTAGCAATGGCAACAAGAGAAGAAAAAGAAATTGAAGGAATGAGAACGGGCAATGCCAAATCAGAATCGCAACAATAATCCTGGCACTTCCAAAATGGTTACATGAGAATATTTAGAGTATGAGAGAAGGCTGTTGCTTTAGTGTACCCACTCTGTTCCACTGATCCACTCTTCTACTTCTTAATTAAATTACCAGAAAATTATTTCGTTGAGCAAGAAAACATAATAACAAAATTCCTTTGGAAGAAGAAAAGCTCAAGAATATCAAAGGAATTAATGAAAAAATGTAAAGGAAGGAGATCTAGCAGTACCAGATGTTAAAATATATAATAAGGCAGTAATTATCAAAACTATCTGGTCCTGTTTAAGAAACAGAAAGGTGGATCAGTGGAAGAGAGTAGACATACAATACACAGTGACAAATTATTATAGTAACCTTGTGTTTGATAAATGTAAAGATATAAGCTTGGGGGATAAGAATTGAATATGTGAAAAAAATTGTTGGGAAAACTGGAAAGCAGTCTGGCAGTTACTAGGTATAGACCAATATCTTATACCATTTACCAAGATAAGGTTAAAATAGATACATGACCTAGACATAAAGGGAGATGTCATAAGTAATTTAGAAGAACCATAATATATATTAACTATCAGATTTATGGGTAGGAGAAGAATTTATGAATAAAGAGTAGAGGGGCAGCTAGGTGGCACAAGGAATAGAGCACTGGTCCTGGAGTCAGGAGGATGTGAGTTCAAATCTACCCTCAGACACTTAACACAAAAACTAGCCATGTGACCCTGGGCAAATTACTTAATCCCAATTGCCCTACCTTCCTCCCTCCAAAAAAAAAAAAGAGTAGAGAGCATTTTGAGATGTAAAATGGATAATTTTGATTACATTAAATTAAAAAGGATTTGTATAAATAGAACCAATAGTAACCAATATTAAAAGGAGAGCAGAAAATTGGGGAACTTTTTTGATAGAAAGTTTCTTGAATAAAGGTCTCACATCTCAAATATGTAAGAAACTTTGTCAAATTTATTAGAATATGAGTCATTCCCCAATTGATAAATGGCCAAAGGATAGGAATAGGCAGGATTTGGATGAAGAAATCAAAGCAATATATAGTCATATTAAAAAATGCTCTAACTCATTATTGATTAGAGAAATGCAAATTAAAACAACTTTGAGATACCATCTTATACCTATAAGACTGGCTAAAATGATAGAAGGGAAGAATGATACATATTAGAGGGGATGTGGAAAAATTGGGACATTAATATACTGTTGGTGAAACTGTGAACTGATCTGACCATTTTGGAGAGCAATCTGGAATTATGCCCAAAGAGTTAGAAAACTTGTGGATACCTTCTGACCTAGCAATATCAAAGTGATCAGGGAAACAGGAGAAGAACTTCAATATTCTAAAACATTTATAGCAACTTTCTTTGTGGTGGCAAAGAACCGAAAATTGAGGGGATGGACAGCAATTAGGGAATTGCTAAGCAAGCTGTGGTATATGATTATGATGGAATGCTACTGTGCTGTAAGAAATGAGGAACAGGCTGATTTTAGAAAAACATGGAAAAACCTACACGAAATAACACAAAAGTCAAACAAGCAGAACCAAAAGAACATTGTATACAGTAACAGCAATTTTGTTCTAAGAATAACTGTGAATGACTAAGCTATTCTGAGCATTATAAAAATTCAAATAAACTATAAAGGACCTATGAAGGAAGATGTGCTCCACCTCCAGAGAAAGGACTTATACATAGAAGTATGTATAGCTTGGAACTTAAAATGTAAAAATAATAATAATCAAATTGTAAAAAGAAAAAAAGAAAATTTCCCTTCCTTTTAGGACCAGCTGAGGGGCCACCTCCAAGAAGTCTTCCCTGATTCCCTCTGATCTGAACCTGTTCTCTCCTCCTCAAAATCTCCCTGGAGTACTCTGGATCCCTCCTTCACCCTAGCACATTCTTTCTGGTATTTTTCTTATCAGTGCATGTGTCTTACCCAATCTCCAAAACTCTCTGACAGTCCCTTGAGGGAAGGGACTCTCTTTTTGAAGCTCTGTGCCTAGTGCCTACATTATTTAGCCCTACCACAAAGGAGGTTCTCAGTCAGTATTGTTGGAATGGATGGTCCTAAAATGCTAAAGGAGACCACTAAGTTAGGGGTACTTCTGGGTTCACTTCCTTCTTTCATTGGCACCAAGCTTCAAGCTATCCCACAGCAGAATCCCAAAAGGTCAGGCACATTGGTGTTTCTTTAACATCAGTACTTTGTTTCCTTCAGCATTGAACACAGATAATACAAAGCTATTAGCAACTGGCCATGGGGAGTAATAGAAGAATTCCCCAGGAATAAAAGAGGAGCAGATTCATGAAGACTGATAGAGATTTGACAGTGGCCAAGGGACAAGAAACAATAATCATAAAGAGATAAGGCCTGGCGAGCGGGAGGCACCAGGGGTCCCCAACAAGCAACATCTTATCCATGACTGAGAACAAGGAGCCCTTTGGAAACACTTTGTAGCTTCTTGCTGATAAAAAAGCAGAATTCCATCCTTGACATTCCCAACCGGAGGCAGAAGAACACAAAGTTGGGGCCTTGGCCCGCATCACTAAGTCATGATAAATGCCCTGCCCTTGGCTGCTATGACACAAAGCCCTTCCTCAGGTTCCACTGAGTGTCTGCATGACGTGTAAATAGTCTGTGCCTAGGTGTGTGTGTATGTGTGTGTGTGTGTGTGTGTGTGTGTGTGTGTGCTCATGTGGGTCTGTGGGTGTGTGTGTGTACAGGTGTCAATGACGGAAGTATGTATTTTAGAGGATAACAGACAGGGAAAGGACACAGAGCATTTATAAATGAGCAGCGTTTATCTCAAAGCCAGAATATACAACGAATGATAAGGCTACATTCTCAAAACCCCAAATCCACCAGAATCACCACAAGAATCCCAACATTTCCAAGCGGTCCCATGAGGACATTCAGAGCATGAGAAGGCTGTGCTTTGGCGCACCCACTCTCTCCAACCCCGAGAAATGTTTCCTAGCATTGGGGATATTAAACAGGGCGGCTGTAGACGGGACAGGGGAAAGAAAAGAAAATAGACATGAACAGCAATAAGAAAACTGGTCAGGAACCTGCCCAATGTTTTCGATGTTTATCAGAGAGTTTATCGAGTGACTGACTGAGGTACACTGAACTTTAAAGACATGGGCACTGCCAGCGACAAAGAATACTCTATTCCCAACCAGCTAAGGAAGCTCCAGATACAAGAAATATATTTGAACCCAAATAGAGCTAGAGGTTATACATATTCTACTATTCTATAGTAGAATGTTAAATACAGTATACTGTGTATATATATAACATATACGCAAAATGTTATCAACATATTATATATACAGTACACTATATGTAGTATACTATTCTATAGTAGAATGTTATATACTAGAGGTTACATTCGTACTACTATTTTCTTTTTAGGAGAAGCTTGGCGACACAGGAGACAGAGAACACAATTCCGACACAGCCTGGAATCAGGAAGCCTCACCTTCCTGAGTTCAAATCCAGCCTCAGACACTTCCTAGTTGTGTGACCTTGGGCAAGTCACTTTACCCTGTTTATCTCAGTTTCCTCATCTGCAAATGAGCTGGAGAAGGAAAGGGCAAACCACTCCAGTCTCTTTGCCAAGAAAACCCCACATGGGGTCATGGAGAGTCAGACACGACTGAAATGATTGAACAACAATTTTCTTTGCAAATGTTTCATTCCAAAAAGGTTTTCAAATCATGGAACATGTTTTTGGCTCAAAGCAAAACTGTTAAACAGACTCATCTTCTTGGTCTAGAACAAAGAAGATTTCTATGAAGCCTCTTCAAATGCTTTAGAACAGTCACCATCATTGTCACCATTGATACCATCATTAATTTCTTGGGCATCTAATGTGTGCCTCCTACGTGTCATAGGCTCCTCAGAAAGTCATGGCCCCTTAATGAGTGTGGTGATGGTACCACCTGGCTTTCCTGCTGCTTAACTCCACAAAGAGCATTCGATGCTCACAATGACCCCATGAGGTCCAGAGGACACCTGGGCTCATTGGAGTGTATCCCCTAAAATGGTGCAGCTGGGACTAGAACCCAGGTGTTCTGCTGCCCAATCCTCACTCCTCCTACTAGCTCTATTTGGAGATTGCAACGACTGAGGTCAACCTGAGAATCTCGACAGGCTCATCTTCAATAAGGGAACTGTGGTCATCACTGACATCTCTTCCAAAAGTTGAGACAAGTTTCCTGGAGAAAAAGAGGTCAGCCCAGCAGGGCTGACAGTATCATTGGAATGGAGGGTCATTCTTCATCATGTCCTCAACACTGATTACAAGCAGGAGATCTCAGCCCTCAAAATGGTCTGAAAGAAAAGAAAATATGGATCTGGGCTGAAACAATGGGGAGGCAGTAGGCATGATGATAATGCCCCTGTTTCCCCTGGGTAGATTTCTTCTCTCATACAATTTTCCTGCCCTCCTGATCCTAAAAATCAAACAGGACTTTTGAGGAAGGGATGCTGAATTGTCCATAATGTCAGTCTCACACACACACACACACACATATACACACACACACACACACACACACACACGCACACAACTGCTAGCTTTGCTACATCAATTGATTTTTTAAAAAATATTTTAGTTTTTCTCCAATTAGATGTAAAAACAATATTTAACCTTCTTTTTTTAAAATTTTTGAGTTCCAAATTCTATTCCTCTCTCCCTCCCCTCATCCCTCACGGAGACAATAAGCAATCTGATATAGGTTATAAATGTGCAATCAAATCATTTGATTTTGAGATAAAAGTTGCCAGAGGAAGCTGGAAAACAGGTGTCAGTGATGCCCACAACAGCTCTGTGTCTGCATATTCTCAAGTCTTTGCCCTTGGGATTCTTCATTCTTGGCACTCAGGCCTAGGGGCTTCTCTTTCCGTGGCTCACACTTCTGGGCCTTATATCCGCCTGTGGCAGCAGGATGCTGGGACAGTTGTAGCTTCTGGACCTTGGATCCTGGCTCTCACTTCTCAGCAAAGTTCCTCCCTCTTCGTGGAACCTCTTGGCATGCAGAAACATAAACTGTGTGGATGCCCTATCTCCTGGAACTACGGAAGCACGCGGTCTTACATCTGGAGGAAAGGTTCTATCAGCTGAATGAAACAGAAACATTTAAAACCCTTATTCTGAGAAGGGCCCCTAGGTTCCTCTACCAGGTTGAGCAGGGGGCCCATGACACAAAACCTGGGGAACCCCTGCCTTTGAATCACTGACTGTTAGAGCTGGAGGAACCCGAAGCATCATCTTGTGTACCCTGTTGCTCTCCCTTCTCCCCCAAACCACAAAGGAAGATGGGTTAATACAGAAAAATTAATTAAAGTGTGAAAAAAAGACCCAAAAGAATGACATGGGGATGTGTGGGCCCTGCACAAGACGAGCCCCAAGGGGGCTTTAGGCATGCTGAGATCTTTGCTCAGTAGAATATGAGCCAAGGTTCTCAACTGAGTGGGGGGGGCCCAGGGGAGCCATGGGAAGTTTGAGAACAGGTGAAAAGGTTTCCAAGAGCTGCTGTGGTGTTACACTCCTTCTTCCGAAGTGCCCCAGAGTCTCCTTTC
>CM053582.1:58324967-58336727 GCA_028627135.1 Pseudochirops cupreus | reverse complement strand
CATCAGTTTGTATAAGCCTCTCCAGGTGAATATGAAGACCGTCTCCTCCCCATTTCTTATAGCACAATAGTATTCCATTACATTCATATACTACAACTTGTTTAGCCATTCCCCAATTGATGGGCATCCCCTAAATTTCCAGTTGTTTTCTTGACTTGACTTCATCCATATTCTCTCTCTTCACAGGAAGCTTCCTAACCTTCCACAAGTCACTTGATCTGTCTGGGTGTCAGTATCCTTATTTGTCAAATTAGCTTATTAGATGGTCTCTGTCTCGGGATCTTAAGTGCTAGTTTGACACATATCTAGTGAGTTCTTCTTTACAGAGATCGCTTGTTCATTTCAACAGTGCCAGTCTCAGTGTCTCAAAATCGAAATGAAGTTGGTTTTCATTGTGTTGTGTGGTTCCAAGCTTTCCCTCTGTCACCTTCTAGCTGTGTGATCCTAGGAAAGCTTCTCAAAATGTCTTTGAGCCTCAGTTTCCTTATCCAGAAAATGGGGATGCTAATTGGTACCTACCTCACCAGAGCTGCTGTGAGAGTGAATCAGTAAGATAATAAACATTTATTAAAAGCCTACTGTATGCCAAATCCTGTGCTAAATGCAAATATTGTGGGGATGCAAAAGGAAGCAAAAGATAGTCCTTGCCTGCATGGAGCTCACAGTCTAATGTGGGAGAAAAGAAGCAAACAGATATGTACAAAGAAGCCTTACATTGGATCAATAGGAAATTAAGAAGAAAAGGAAGGCAGCAGAATTAAGATGCATTGGGGAAAGGCAGAATTCAGCTTAGAAGGTGGGCTTTCCATTGCAACTTAAAGGAATCCAGGAAAGCCCTGGGACAGGAGGGAGAGCATTGCTGGCAGGGAAAATGCCCAGAGCACAGAGTTAGAGGGTCTTGCCCAGGGAACAGCCAGGGGCCAGTGTCAGTGGACTGAAGAGTATGTGATGAAGAACAGAAAGGAGGGGGCCCACCAGAGAAGTTCATATTTGATCCTATGGACAAGAGCAAGCATCTGGAATTTATTGAGTGAGAGGGTATGTGTGAAATGGTCAGCCATGTGCTTTAGGAAAATCACTTTGGTGGCTGAATGGAAGATGGGCTGCAGTGGGGAGAGACTGGAGGCCGGCAGGCAGGCCCCTTGCCCCCCTCCCCAGCAGGCTATGACCACAGTCTAGGCATGAGGTGAAGAGGGCCTGCACCAGGGGGTGGTAGTGTCAGAGGAGAGGAGGGGGCATATTGGAGAGGCACCAAAAAAGTGAAATTGATAGGTCTTGGAAACAAATTCTTCACTCAGAGAGACTGAAGAGCAAAGGAGGGTTCCGGGTTCTGAGCTGGAGGGACTGAGAGGGTAGGGAGAGGTGTAAGGAGAAAATTCAGACTTTGGTTTTGGACGCATTGAGTGTCAGATGCCTACTGGCCATCCAGTTTAAGCTGTCTGAAGGGCAGTTGGAGAAGCAGAACTGGAGATCAACAGAGAGATTAGAACATGAGATAACCTATGCAAAATACTTTGTAAATGTGAAATCACTACAGATGGATCAGCTATTATTTAAAGGATTCTCTTTTTACTGTTCACTTCTCACCCTTGGCTTGGAATACTCCATGGTAGGGGGAGGCTTCCCATGGGCCTGGTGAAGAGTACACATTGCTCCCAGGGAAGACGGCGCCTGGCCTTCTGGGGCACCAAATCTGATAGAGAGGAGATGAGATCAGTATGAAGATGGGATTAGAATGTGGCCTTAAAAACAACAAAATATAGAAAGCAGAAGTGCCATGTGGAATTGCTCTAGCCACCATACTGCTCAGCTGGGGAAGCCTTCTGCTTCCTCTGGCATTGCCGTTAGAACCTCAGACACCCAATGGGACATCTCTACTGTCTTAAATGGATGGCTTTTATTTTTGCAAAGAGCTGAAAGACATTCAAGCCCCAGATTATGTACCTGGCCCCCAGTTGATTGGTGATTGATTGGTTGAACATATTATTTTGGGTCCAAACAGTCTTGGAGAGCAAAGTAATCCAAAGAGGTTTGTGCTGTGGATATCGGCTCTAAAGACAATTCCCAAAGAGGGTTCTAGGGTTCTTCTGAGTGACAGCAAGCCTTGAAATATGTATATGGCCATTCAAGGGGAGTATCTGAAGGTCAGAAAGCTCTCCTCTCTCTGTCCTGGTTCTGTCCTGTTTAGGACCTGGATCTCATGGTCAGTAGCCCTCTTGGAGATAATCAGCAGCAGGGACCATGGATCTCCTTGTTACCCTTTCAGGTCCTCTTTCATATTTTTGCTTCTTTGAGTGTTTTTACCCATTTCCTTAATGGTTTGGGGGAGTGCAGGGGAGGCAACAGGTTGTATAAGATGATCCTTAAGGTCCCTCTAGGACCACAAGATCAGTGATTTGAACGCAGGGGTTCCACACCTCTTTTGTGTCATGGCCCCCTTGAGCAGCCTGGTGCAGAAGCCCATGGACCCCTTCTCAGAACAAGGCTTTTAAATGATTAGATTTCATTCTGATTACGAAACCTTTTCCCTGGGAAGCCAGAGAGCTCGTTTCCATGGTTACGGGAAACAGGCCAGCCACACAGCTCATGCGTCAGTGTGCATAGAGCTTCGAAACAGGTGATGGATTTTG
Organism: Pseudochirops cupreus; assembly: GCA_028627135.1. Lineage (NCBI taxonomy): Eukaryota > Metazoa > Chordata > Mammalia > Diprotodontia > Pseudocheiridae > Pseudochirops > Pseudochirops cupreus. The sequence goes on along the minus strand of CM053582.1, from coordinate 58,334,097 downwards.
CTGGGAAGCTGGAGCCGGAATCCCAGGTTAGTTTGAGGCAGTCTTTTTATCTATTTGATTTCAATTTATTGGGATATTGGGACAATATTGGTCTCATATAAAGAGTCTGTTAGAGTAACTCACTTTCTCTGCCAGGAGTTTCAAGGTCCTGTTCTACATTGGGTAATATTTTTAATAAGTTTTTATTGGTATTTTCTGTTTCTTATATCATCCTAATTATTCCATGCATCCTTCACCCTTCCTTCTTCTAGAGAGCCATCCTTTATATGAAACAGTATGTTTTTCGAGAGGAAAAAAAATCAGCACGACTGCTCACTCCATTGAAAATGTCCAAAAACCTGTGCAGTGGATGCCACCTGTGGCCCTCCCACCCCCAAAGGGCTGACTTGGGGCCCTCTTCTCATATCATTTCATTCCGATCCCATTTGATCTTTATTATTTTGCTGCATTCACTTTTGATTTTTTGATATGTCGTTTTTCTTTCCTTCGATTTGGTTGTAGTTACTATGTAGATTGTTTTCTTGGCTCTACTCGCTTTACTTTGCATCAGTTCATGGAGATCTTTCCATGCTTCTTTGTATGCATCACATACATCATTTTTTATGGCACAGTAATATACCATGATGGTCGTGTACCACAATCTGTTTAGCCATTCGCAATTGAAGGGCATCTATTTTGTCTCCAATTCTCTGCTCTCACAAAAAAAAAATGCTTCTAGAAATATTTTGGTGTATATGGGGACTATTTTTTTCTTGTTGGCTTCCTTGGGGTACAAGCCCCATAATTGAGTCTCTGGTCAAAGGGTCAAACATCTTAGTAAATAATGTAAATGTTTTTTATGATACCCCAAAATTGTCTCTCAGTGCCAATGCTCTGTGGGGCTTTCAGCACAGAAGCTTGCTGCATTTTTTTCCAGAGGCTTTTTCTGCCTCTAATGAAATGATCATGTGGTCTGGATATTTAGGTTTTTACTATGATTAATTATTTTGGTTGTTTTACTAATATTGAACCATCCTAGCATCCCTGGTATAAATTCTGTTCGGTCATATTGAATACTTTTTTTTTTTTTATAAATTGCTGCAGTCTGGCAGCATTTTATTTCAGATTTTTGAATCCATGCATTAATGATATTGATCTATAGCCTTCTTTGGTGTTTTTAATTTCCCTGGTTTAGCTATTTAGGACTATATTTGTCTCATAATAGGATTCTGGCTGGGTACATTCTTTCTCAGTTTTTGAGAATAATTTGGGAAGTATGGGTATTAATTGTTCTTTAAAAGTTTGATAGTATTCTCTTGTGAATCCATCAGGAGCAGGAGGTTTTTCCTTTGGTAGCTCCTTTCCAGCTAGATCCATTACCTTTCCCAAGACCAGGTTATTGAAAGAAGATCTCTGTCTGGTCTCTTGAGAGCTGGGGATTCTTGATTTTTGAAGGCATCCTCTATTTTGTGTGCAGAGTTTTCTTAGCATGTAGCTGTGCATAGCGTGTTCCCATTGTCCTTTTTATATCTTCACCTCATTCATTTGCTATTTTGTTCATCTGGTTTTCTGCCATCTTTTAAATCAGATTAGCTAAGGGGTTAGCAATTTTATCAGTCATTTCAAAGAACCAGCTTTTAGTTTGATTTATCATTTCTATGGAGATTTTTGTTTCTAATTCATTTTTCCTCTCATTTTAAATATTTTCTCTTTTATGCTTATTTTCAGTTTGTTTATTTGTTGGCTTTCTAATTTTTTAAATGTGAATTCAGTCCATCAATCCTCTCTGATTCTATTAGGTTAATGCATGTTTGTAGGGATGCGATTGTGTCAGTCTTAACATAAGGAGATGTTTTGAAAGACCTGAGTATTTGAAATCTTGTTGATCTAGCCCAGTGATTGCCAGCCCTGTGTCCATGGACACGGTCCAGTCTTACTGGTCCATCTGCAAACATTTAATACCAAAAGGCATTTATTTCTTACAACCCCTAATCTGCCTCTTGGCTCCCAAGGGGTTTGTCATTTCAGCTCTAAGTTGGCGCGGGAACGGGAACGGCACCTAATCGGGATTTGCTTCTTTGATGGAAAAAGGTCACCTGGTCACCTCCGTGCACACATCCCTCCCCACGGTTCTGTTCCTTGCTTAGTGGAACCATCTGGTTCTTATAATTCTGCATATGTTTTAGATGAACCAAAATATCAAGCAAAATAAAATATTGATGGGTATTGCTTGGTTTTGTCTGTAAAAATACCGGTGAACTGGGCACTTGAGATTCCCTTATTCCTGATGATATTCCTGATGAAGCCGGTTCTGGCCAGCTGCAGGGAGGAGAAAAGCTCAGGTTTTGTCTGGAGAGAGAATGCCCGTCAGGTTTAGATTCTATTCCTTGTCTGGCAGGATCAGACAAGAGTTTCCCAATGCTGCAGCATACGATACGTGGAGATGCTTGGTTAAATGAATGAATGCATAGAACCAGAACAGCTTTCTCACATTTGAAGGCAAAACATTTTAGAATGAGAAATAAACTCATTAATATTCGGGGGATGAAAATTTCTTGAAATGAAACACCAGAGGAATTATTTTAAAAAGTTGAAATGCCAACTATGAAAGCCTCGCATGTAATTGCTTTCTGGAATTGCTGTGAGCAAGAAACCATTTCCACAATTATCAAGTCAGTCACAGAATGAGCTGCTGTATGCCCCCCCCCACACACCTTGATGTCACATCTGTAACTCAGGGGATAAGAAAGAACAACAATCTCACCAATGAGCTAAATTTTTATACTTTTCATCACACATCCTAACGTTTGCAGAACCATTTTTGAGAATTTTCATTACCAACTAACAATCCCTAATACCAGTGATCAGATGAGAAAAGAAGAATCAAAATCTCAAAGCAGTAAGCTCAAAATAGTTATCTGCCTTTTCATTTTAAAGTAAATTTTTTGGCAAACCCCCCCCCACCATTTTTGGCCATGTATCTATCATCTTCTGCTCTCTCCCTGACAAATACCATAAGCAGTTTCTTTTTTAAAAATAAGTTTCTATTGATATTTCCTGTTCCTTACATTATTATAGTTATTGCAAGTATCCCTCTCCCCGCCCCAGACAGCTATCACATACAACAAATAGTATTTTTTAAAAAGGAAAAAATCACTAGTGATCAGTATATAGGAAGAGTTCAAAATCATCTGCAGTGTTTGCCACCTGTGGACCTCCTGCCCACCTCTGAGGGAGGAGGAGGAGGTTGGGGGTGTCCTCTCATATCTCTTCATTTGATTCCTGCTTGATCTTATAATTTTGTTACATTTACTATTTTCTGAAATGAGTTTTTAATTGATATTCTCTGTTTCTTACATCTTCATAGTATCCCATGTATCCCCCTACTTATCCCCTCCCAAAAAGCTATCCCATATAACAAATAGTATTTTTTTAAGAGGGAAAAAAAATCAACCTTAGTGATCAGTATATAGGGAAAAAAATCACTAATGATCAGTTTATAGGAAGGGTTCAAAATCATTTGCAATGTGTAACACCTGTGGACTTCCGCCCATCTCCATGAAGGGGTAGATTGATGGTGTCCTCTAATTGGTTGTTGTCCTTTGTGCTCGAAGGGGACTAAATTGACATCATGATGTCAGGCTCAAGGTACAGTGTGTCTGATCAGACCAATACAAGCTCGGCAGGTTCTACCACAGGTCGAACGCAAATAATCAATATGAACACGTGAGTCTTCTCATATCTTTTCACTGGAGTCCTGTTTGAACTTTATAATTTTGTTACATTTACTTTCGATATTTTGGTGTGTGGTTGTTTTTCCCATTTACATTGTAGTTACTGTATACATTGTTTTCTTGGCTCTACTGACTTTGCATCAGTTCATATAGATGTTTCCATGCTTCTCTGTATTCCTCACACACATCATATCTTACAGCACATTCCATTACATTCTTATATCACAGTTTGTTTAGCCATTACCCAATTGGTGGGCATCTACTTTGTTTTGAATTCTTAGCCAATCAGAAAAAGTGCTGCTATAAATATTTTGTAGCATATGGGGACTTTCTCTTTGTCAAAGGCTTCCTTGGGGTATAAATACAATAATGGTACCTCTGGTTCAAAGGTTATGGACATTTTAGTCATTTTATTTGTTTAATTCCAAATGGCTTTCAAAAATGGGTATACCATTTCACAGCTCCACCAACAACATAAGAGTGTGCCTGTCATTCTACAACTGCTCTAATGTCGACTGTTGTCATTTTTTGTCTTCTTTGCCAGTTTGCAGGGTGTGAGGTGAAACCTCAGGGTTGTTTTCATTTGTGTTTCTCTTATTATTAGTGATTTGGAGCATTCTTTCATATGGTTGTGAATATTTTGCAATTCTTTTGTGAACTGTTTGTTCGTATCTTTTAACCACTTATCTGTTGGGAACTGGCCCTTTGATCATGTCTTAAAATGTGTGACTTACTTGGCAATTGAGACCATTACCTCTCTATTAAGGAGATAGATGGTAAGCTTTATGGTTGGTCTTCTGCTGTAGACCTTAGTCACTACATTGATCACAGTCCTTAAGTCTCTCAAAACTGTAGGCCCCCCACAATGTTGTTACCATTGTATAGATTTTTCTCCTGGCTCCACTCACCTCCCTCTGAATCAGTTCCCACAAGTCTTCCCGATTTTCTTTGAAATCATGCCCTCATCACTTCCCACAGTGCAACAACACTCCTTTACTTTCATATAACATAATCCTCAGAGCCATTCACCAAATTGATGGGCATCCTTTTAAGTCCCACCTCTTTTTCATAATATTCTTGTACACATGGATTCCTTCTCACTCTATTTGATTTCCCTGGGGAGTGGCTAGCTCAAAAGACATATGTACAGTTTAGTGGCTTCTGAGTTATACCTCCAAACTGCTTTCCATAATCGGTAGGGGCAATAATTCACAACTCTAGCAGCAGTACACCAATGTGCCTGTTCTCCCACAGCACTTCCAACAATTGTCACCTAGCTTCTCTAGCATTTTTGCCAATCTGGTGGAGTTTGAGGTGGAATGTCAGAGCTACTCAATGGATGTATAATCCATTTTCAACCAATTTCTTCATTGTGTGATCTTTTATATATGTCCTCATCCATACTTAGAGGCATTATGGTATGATAGCTGGAGAGCCAGCCTTGAAGGCGTAGAGAGGTTGGTTTAAATCAAACCTCATAACAGATGCATAATAGCTGTGTTAAATCCTGGCTTTGAGACTGGCAAGTCATTTAGCCACTAAGTGTTCTAGGTTACTATAAAACTATAAGTTCCAGAGAAGGTGCTGACTTGTATTGTTAGACTTTTCTCACCTAGATGTTTCCCAGGTGCGGTGTATTTGCAAAATTATCACAGCCCGTAGTCCCGTAGTATAAAGTGCTGGTACAATCCTATTTTTTTTTTTTTGCCAAAATGGCTTCCAGAATTCCCAGAAGTTCCTATCCTCTCATTCATTTCTTGCTTTTAAAAAGTAAGTTTTTATTTATGTATTTTATTTTTTTACATCACCATAGTTTTCCCCAGTGTCCCTCCCAATCTCAGAGAGCCGCCTCATATAACAACTAGTATTTTTTAAGACAAAATAAAACAGAAGAAAAAATAAGCGCAGATGATCAACATATCAGAAAAAATGTGCAATGTATACCATATGCCACATGTGGGCCTCCTGCCTCTGCAAAGGATGAAGGCGTCTTCTCGCGGTTTGTCTTTCGGGCTGTGCTCATTCTTTCTAATTCTGCAAGGTTCACTTTTGATGTTTTTATCATTGCTTTTCCTATTTACATTATTGGAATCATTGTTTTTATTATTTTCTTGGCTCTGCTTAGTTCACTCTGCATCAATGCATAGAGATCTCTCCATGGTTTTCTATGTTCATCACATTCATCATTTCTTACAGCACTGTAAGTAATATTCCATTACATTTATGTACCACAATTGGTTTAGCTACCCCCAAATTGATGGGCATGTACTTTGTTTCCAATTCTTTATTTTCACAAAAGGTCTTCCTTATATTCTGATGTATTTGGGGACTTTCTTTTTATCAATTGCCTCCTTGGGTTATAAGCCTAATAATGGAATTGCTAGATCAAAGTGTTTGGACATTTTAGTCACTTTATTTGCAGAATTCCAAATTCCTTTCCACAATGGTTATATCAAATCATAGCTCCACCCACAATGCACTAGTGTGCCTGTCATTCCACAACGCCTTCAACACAGACTATTCCTTTGTCATCTTTGCTTGTTTTCTGGGTGCTAGGGTAAAACTTTGAGATTGTTTTGATTTTCATTTCTCTTGTTATTAGTGATTTGAACCCTTTTTATGTGGTAGTTAATAGTTGTCAATTCTTTTGAAAATTGTTCATATCTTTTGAGTGCTTATCTGTTGGAGAATGATTTTTGTTCATATATGTATACAGGTGTGTATGAATATGTGTGTGTGTATATATATGTATACACACCAATTGTCTATATATCTTGTGTACTACACCGTCATCAGAGAAATTTGATACAAATGTTTTTTTGTTTTTCTTACTTTAAAATTTAATATACTCTTTTCTTTTTTAATTTTATTTTTACTTTAAGTTCCAAATTCTCTAGCCCTCCTCCTACTCAGTGAGTTGTGTTTGTTGAGTTTGGATTTGTGGTGAACTGATGTATTGATCAGAATAGCTAATCATTCACAGTTGATCATCATATAATATTGTTGTCACTGTGTATGTTTTCCTGGTTCTGCTCACTTCACTTTGCATCAGTGCATATAAGCCTTCCCAGGTATTTCTTCATCATTTCTTGCAGATCAAGAACCGTTTTTCTTCTTATCCTGGGTGCATTAATTTTGTTTGTGGAAAAGCTCTGCAGTTTCTCATACTCTGAGTTATCTATTTCATCCTTTGTGATTGCCTCTATCTCTTGTTTGGTTAAGAATCCATCTCCTGCTCATAGATGTGAGAGATCTGCTTCTCCGAATTTTTGTTATAGTAAAATCACACACACATTTTGAATGTATCGTGGAATATAACGTCAGATATTTTGTCTGAGCCTCATTTCTGCCAAGCTGCTTTCCATCAGTTTTTATCAAAAATGGAGTTCTTTCCTAAGTAATTTATGTTTGTCCGTTTATCAAACACTGGGTCATTGAGTTTTGTTGTTATTATCCAATCTCTGGTCTGTTCCATTGATCTACCTCTCTATTTTTTTTTGGAGTGGAGAAGGCAGGGCAATTGGGGTTAAGTGACTTGCCCAAGGTCACATGGCTAGTAAGTGTTAAGTGTCTGAGGTCACATTTGAACTCAGGTCCTCCTGACTCCAGGGTCGATGCTTTTTATTCACTGTGCCATCTAGCCACCCCCGTACCTCTCTATTTTTTAACCAATGTCAGATGGTTTTGATGCTTGCTGCTTTATATGTAGTATTTATATAGTTTGATCTCTTGAAGAGATATTTCCCCCTTGTCCGTCTCTCTATTCCTCATTTCTCTTGATGTTCTTTATCTTTTGTTTTTCCAAATGCATATTGTTATTTTCTCAAGTTTGATGAAGTATATTGTTGATGATCTGATTGTATAGCATTAAAAGTGTAAATTAACTTTGGTGATATTGTCATTTTTATTATATTGTCACACACCCATTATGAGCATGGAATATTCCTCCAATGATTTCAGTTGTTCTTGATTTCTTTAAGAAGCAGTTCATAATTAGATCTATGCTAGTCTTTTGTGTGCATTGGTAGATTGACCCTCAGATACTTTATGCATTTTGGCTTAGGGTTATTTGTTATTTGAAGTGGGATTTCTCTTTCTATTATTGCTTCTCGGATTTGTAGAAATGCAATTGATTTTTTATTGTTCTTTAAAAGTCTGATAAAATTCTTCTGTGAATCCAGCTGGACCAAGAATTTTTCTCTTTGGTAGTTACTTTGCAGCCAGTTCTATTTCCTTCTCTGAGACTGGGTTACTTGTGATCTGTATGTGGTTTTCTGTTAGTCTGGGTATTTCATATTTTTGAAGGTATCCGTCGTTTTCTTTGTGTTCTCAGTTTTGTTAGCATGCAACTACAGAGTGCATCTGATATTCTTTTTATTCTGGTTTTGTTGTGATTTCACCTTGTTGGTTTGCTATTTTGTTGATTTTAATTTCTGTCCTCTTCTTTTTACTCATATTAATAAAGGTTTGTCAGTTTTTTAGTTTTTTCAAACAACTAAATTTTAGTTTTAGTTATGATTTCTATAGGTTTTTTTGTTTTCAGGTTGTTTGTATCTCCTCTAGTTTTTAATATCTCCCTTCTTCTGTTTATTTTAGGTTTGTTTTTTATTGGCTTTCTAGTTTTTAAATGCATATGCAGTTCATTAATCCTCTCTTTTTCTATTTTGTTAATGTATGCTTGTAGGGGTATTATTTTTTTCCTGAGAACTGCTTTATCTGAATGTCAGAAACTTTGATATCATTATGATTTTCTTTCACATAATTATATTGTTTTTATGGTTTGCTCTTTGACTCACTCATTATTTAGGATTTCATTGTTGAGTCCCCATTTGTGTCTGTGTGTTTTGTTTATGGTCCCTGAACCAATTACTATTTTTATTGTATTATGGTCTGTAAGCTATATATTTACAACTACTGCCTTTCTGCATTTGTTTCAATATCTCCCTATCTTAGAACATGATCAATTTTGTAAAAATTCCATATATTACTGAGAAATATACATATCCTTTAGTGGTTCCATTTAGAAGATGCCATAAGTTTTTTAGGTCTAATTTCCCCAGTAATTTGTTCAGGTCTTTATTTTTCTTACTGTTTATCTTTCTGTTAGACTTATCTGTGACCAAGAAAGGGATATTGAAATCTCTGTCATTATTGTGTTACTATCTGTGTCTTCTTCTATTAATGTTTCCTTTATGAATTTTAGTGCCAAGTCATTTGGAGCATAGGATTTTAATACTGATTTTCATTTGTTGTCTATGGTTCCTTTCTGCATAATGTAGTTTCTTTATTTATTCCTTTTTATGTTGTGAATGTTTGTTTTTGTTTTATCTGATATCATGATTGTAACTCCTGGATTTTTTTAGTTTCATCTGATGCAGTCAATTTTTTTCTCCTGGCCTTCTGTTTTTATTTTGTGT
>CM053582.1:58314147-58324867 GCA_028627135.1 Pseudochirops cupreus | reverse complement strand
ACATCCAACTAGAACTTAAGATACACAGGCACTGTGGTAGGGAGATCCATCCTGCCCTATTGGAAAGTTAGAGGGGTGAGGGGTGAGGACATAGGAGAGAATAGATTGGGGGAGGGGGTATACAGTGGGATGGCTGTTTTGGGGTGGTGGGTAGGGGAAAGATGGGGAGAAAATTTGTAACTCAAAATTTCGTGGAAATGAATGATGTAAACTAAAATCAATAAAAGTTTTAATTAAAAAAAAAAGTACCTCCCCGTAAACATTTTGTGGGGAATTGTTTTCTTTTTTTGTCTTTTTTTTTTTTTGGAGGGGGAAAGGCAGGGCAATTGGGGTTAAGAGACTTGCCCAAAGTCACACAGCTAGTAAGTGTTAAGTATTTGAGTCAGGATTTGAATTCAGGTCCTCCTGACTCCAGGGCTGGTGCTCTATTCACTGTGCCACCTAGCCACCCCCACCTTTTTTTTTCTATTTCATTTCTGTCTTCACCTTTGTGTTGTGGTACACAAGAAAGTCTCTTAATCATCTTTCTGTTATCTTGTTGTTTTCGTTGTCCTTAGTTGCTGTATTTGTTCATCCTTCTTGTATTTCTGTTGTCTGGAATGTTTGGAAAGCACATAATTTCTTTTAGAAATGTTTCAAACATCTCTTTTTTATTGAATGCCCTTCTTTTCATTAATGGTTAGGCTAAATTTGCAGGATGGGTCTCTGGAGTATGTTATTCAATTTCCTCCTGCGGGTTCTTGTAGGTACAGAATAGTCTTGTTTTATTTGAAGTTCTTTTGCTTTAAATTTGAAGGCCTTTCTCCTGGTCACTCTCAGAATCTGTTGTTTCTTTCTGAAGGCAATCTATGGATTCTTTCCATTGGTACTTTGTTTTCTCCGTTCAGAAGTTTTGGACAATTTTCTGGTATTATTTCCTGCATTATTGTGTTGAAGTTTTTTGACATATTATATTCTTCTGGGAGACCTAGAATCCCTAAATTGTCTTTGTACATCTTGTCTTTTATAGCAATATACTTTGCTTGTATGGAGATCGTGCCTTCCTTTACTATTACTGCTTTTTGCATCTCTTCTTCCATATTGTCCTTGACTTTTATGGAGCTGCATTCCCAATCACTTAATCCCTCTTTGATTTCTTCATTGAGATTTGCCGCCAGGGATTCAAGTTTTCCATTCTGCCCATTAGTTCTGCTTTCACAGTTCTGATTTCTCTTTTAAACTATTCAGGAATAACATGCTGTCTCTCTTCCAAATCCACAGGGTCCTCTGTCTCATCAAGTGTTGGATCATTTTCCTTTCTCATGCAGTATTTATTCACAGATTCCTGAACTTTTTTGGTTTTGTTTTTTACTGGATCTGGAAGTCATATTTCTTGTTTATCTGCTTATGCTCAAAGTCTTTAATTTAGTTTTGTTTTCCCTTTCAATTCTCTTATAGTCTCTTGTATTTTCTTATAGTCCTATATCCCCTATCACTCACTTTCTGACTTCTTCCCTTTTGAGCATGGTTTCCTTGGGGACTAGACCTCAAAGTCATTTCAGTTTCCTCCCATCTGGGCAATTAATGGTTTACCAGCCTTGGTCTCTGCCTCAAATGACTTCTGGGGGGAACAGAATTAATTACTTGCCTTGGAGTTGGGAAGACCTGAATTCAAATCCTACCTCAGACACTTATTAACTGAGTGACCCTGGACAAGTAACTTAATTTCTCTCAGCCTTAGTTTCCATATTTCCTGTAAAACGAGAGGGCAAAATTCATTGTGTCCTCTAATATCCTTTCAGCTCTAAATCTATGATACTTGATCTTTTTACATTTATTTGTATTTTTTCTGTGTGCTAAAATATGTTCTATTTTTTTGGTAAAGGTACTATGTTATGTGATTCTCATGAATCTTCTTGTTCTTTAATATTTCAATTCAAAAGATGCTATAAGTCTTTTAATTCATTTCTCCAATAGCTTGTTCACTTCCATAGTTTGTTTTTTGTTTATCTTTATTAGATTTCTTCAACTCTGAGACAAGAATATTAAAGTCTACTCACAATTATCACGTTACCATCAATGTCTCTTGTAATTTAGTTTACTTTTGCTTTATGGAATTATTTCACAGGTGGGGAACCTATGGGCTTGAGGCCACATGTGGCCCTCTAGGCCCTCAAGTATAGCCCTTTGACTGAGTCCAAACTTCACAGAACAAATTGGGGAACTTGGACTCAGTCGAAAGGCCACACCCAAGGACCTAGAAGGCCATGTGGCCTTGAGACTGAAGTTTCCCCAGCCCTGATTTAGATCCTTTGCCATTTGGTGCATGTATGTTTATGTTTAATATTGATACCGTTTTATTATCTAACTGTATGATATCTTTAAATGTAATATCATTTCCCTATTTCTTTTGACACTGCAAATTTTTATTTTTGCTTTTTTTGTTTGGTAGTGCAATTATAATTTCTGCTTTTTGAAAATCAACTGGTACAAGAACTATAATTACCATGGTCTTGGTGAGGGCTGTTGCATATAGCCAATGTTCTTTTCATTTCTAATTTTCATTCTAAATCTGTCTTGTTTTAGATGTATTTCTTCTATTCAATAAATTACTTGGCTTTGTTCTGTTAGATATTTTGCCACTCTTTTGTTTTTAATTTTGTATTCTTTAATCCCTTCTCAATTAAAGTTATAATTATTAGACTTGCATTTTCTTCTATTTACTTATTTTGCATTGGAGTTTATCCCCTTTGTTCTTTAAGTCAATTCTTTGTCCCTGTGATTAATTTTGCTTATATAATTTATAGCTTATCTGTACTCACACCTCTCCTCTCACTCCCATGTGCATCCCAAGTTCTCTGACTTTACTTAAATTGTAAATGTCTTTACTTTCTTTTTCCTTTAGCTGTGGAAAAGGTAGAAATCTTTTTTGAACCTTTTCTTTCCCAACCCAACTATTCTCTGCCTATCTATTCTATGGGACCAAGAAATCTAGCAGTGAAAAAGAGGAATAAGATGGATGGGCTAGAAGCAGGGGTGAGCTGGAAAGTGTTTAACAACTGGCTCTTCCCAAAAAGACATACTAGCAGACTTTTTAGTTTAGTCTGCATTATTAACATTTTCTTCCCTATTTTCTTAGGTTTAGAGTGACAATCAACAAAACAATCAAGCCCTCAGTTTGGAGCCTTTGCTGACATCCAAGGCATCACTCAGGTTTACACTGAAAAGTTTTCAGTTGACTCTCTTGAGTCGGTTTGGGCTGGCACTAGCATGTCACTGGCCAGAAGGAGCAAATGAAACCTTTTGGCATGGATATAATATTAAAAGTTTGCTTTCTCTATAATACTTTAAGGTTGGAAAAATGCATCACATTCATTATTTCATTTGGTTTTCACAATAACCTTTGGAGATAGGCATTTGTCGACAAGGAAACTGAGGCCTAGAGTGGTTGCATGGCCTGTGTGGCCAAGGTTACATGGCCAGTCAGTATCAATGGGGGGATTTCACCCTGCATCTCTCTGCTTGGCAATTCTGGTGGCTTTCTCCACTATAATACACCACAGAGAGGAGCCCCATGGCAAGGGAGGGGCTGAAGATGATCTTGGAGCAGGGTCCTAGTGGATGGAGAACAGGAGAGAATAGGAGTAAGGGAGCAGGGAGATGCTTTGCTATGGAGGAGTTGCACAGGCCTTTTTTCTAGGAGGAGGATTGAGGAATGGAGGAGGGGGTCTGAGGCATCTCCCAACTGATCACTTCAAATCTTCCCTGTGGGCTCTTCTTGCTCAGAGAATGAAGTGAATGAACTGAATACAGTGGTTTGATTTCTGACCAATCCTACCTTTTCTTCATCTGACCCAGCTAGTTTTTGAAAGGAAAAACACACAAGGAGCCAGCTTTTTCACTACACTGATTTTTATTTATTTGCCATTCTTGCTGTCATTAGCTAAAAATCTTGGTGGAGGTTTAGGGGAGGGCTGGACAGGAAAGATGAAAATAAAAAAGAACATGGCTTCCCCCTTCACTGTGTGGATAAAGATCCAGTCTCCTGAAAATCAGGGCTTCTAAAGAGAAATGGTGAGAGTACCTCTGCCTCTATGAGATACCCAGTCACTATCGCTCTAAAGACAACTTAAGAGAGAAGGTCAATTAAAAATACCTAGTGATTCCATTTCATTCAATTCAAATTCGTGTTCATTGTTTCATACCAAGAAATAACATCATGTTGCATTCACACACTACAACTGGTCCAGCCATTCCCCAAGTGATGGACATCTACCCTATTTCCAGTTTCTTGCTACCACATCACTATAAATATTTTGATGTATTCAGGACATTTTCCCCAGTCTTTGACCTTGTTGTAAATGCCTAGCAAAATCATATCACTCTGTCAAAGGATCTAAACCATCAGTTCTCAACCTGTGGGTTCTGTTCAATTTGTAACAATGAAAATACATCCTGCATATCAGATATTTACATTACGATCCATAACAGCAGCAGAATTACAGTTATGAAGTAGCAATGAAAATAATTTTATGGTTGGGGGTCACTACAACATGAGGAACTGTATTAAAGGGTCGTAGCATTAGGAAGGTTGAGAACCACTGATCTAAACAATTAAATATCCTTATAGCAGAGTTCCAAGTTGTTTTCCTGAACAACTGGCCCAATTCCCAGCTCCACTAATGGCGTATTTGGGGGCTTTTCTGCCCAGAACAGCCCCTCCAACAATAAATATTTCCATCCTTTATCATCTTTGACAGTCTTCTGGGTATGATATAAAATGGCAGAGTTGTTTTGATTTGTGCCACTCTTATTACTGGTAATATGGAACAGTTTTTCATATAGTCATTGATCATTTACATTTCATCTTCTGAAAACTTTGTTCTTATTCTTTGTCCACTTATCTATCAGGGAATGGTCCTTGGTCTTAGATATTTGTAACAATTCTATATAAATCTAGGCTATCAGACTTTTATCAGAGATATACACTATGAAGATTTATTTTCCCCAATCAGTAGTTTCTCTTTTTAATGTTCTTATGTTGATTTTGTTAGTGCAGAAGCTCTTAAGTTTCATATAATCCACAAAAATCTATTTTGTCTATTGTGATCTCCTCTATGCCTATCTTAGTTATGAATTCTCCCCAAAACTATAGATTCATTCTCTGCTGATTTATTTTTCTATGGTGTGGCTGCATATCCACTGCCTATTGACAGTTATACAGTTGGAGCCCCGTGGCACCTGGAAGCCAAATGCTGTCTACAGCAGGCTTTCAGGTCACAGAGCACAATGCTAGTTGACTTAAGCTAGAAGGTGTGTTCTTAGCCTTTGGGTGGGGAGAAGGTGAGTTCCAAGTATAACTCATGGCTTGAATGAAATGATTCAAATGTTGTCAGTGGCTTTCCTTGTATAGTTCGTCACTCTTGACCTTGGCCCAATCCGACCATGCATGGCCCAAGCTAGGATAGAGTTGACCTCTAGAAATGTTAGCACTTCCTACAGGGAGTGTGGGAGCTTGAAAGACAATGCCCCACAGTCAAGGAAATGTTGCTCGGTATAAAGATGTTTGCCTTAATTTTCAGGAAAATGGTTGGAGCAGGTGGCTGGGCTCTCTGGAGGGCTTGCCCACTCTGACTTCCAAAAAATCTCAGTAAAAGGGGGGCACCTGGGCCTCAGGCTCCTGCTTCCTAGAGTATTTTATGCCTTCGCTGCAATGCTTGCTATAGCCGCCTGGCCTCGACTTGGCAGAGGTGGCTATGGCAGAAGCATAAAATTTCTCCTTGCTCTTGCCCTCACGGGACCCAGGGATGGCACTTTTGCCACGAGATTTGCTCAGGAGACGTTGGAAGACTTGCTTGTCAGAGGGCTCCTTCCTAAAGTCTTCTTCAAAGATCTTGAGCTACAGAGGGAACAAAGGAGTGAATGGAGGGGGTGGACATGGGCTAGAATGGTAGTCAGGCCTGAGACCCTACAGAGCACTAGCACAGAAACCAGGGCCAGGACACATGAAATGACTGCCTAAAGTCACACAGCTAGCCATGTCTGAGTTCCCACCATGAATACCCCTACCAAAAAGCCTCTGCTAAGAGCTTGTTTTGCATTTAGAATCAGGGCACCCAACTCTCTCTCCCTCCTCTCTCTCTCTTCTCTCTCCTCTCTCCTCTCTCTCTCTCTCTCTCTCTCTCTCTCTCTCTCTCTCTCTCTCTCTCTCTTTCTCCCACTGTCTCTCTCCCTCTCATTTAGTGCCTAAACAGAGAGGAAACCTTTTTTTTTGTGAATTGTAGAAAGTGATTCTTACCCCTCACCCCTCACTCTCAGATGAATTTGATTTGGTCCAAAAAGGGTTCTTAAGAGGCGCCATTGCTAGGAAGTGGAAAGGGCAATAGGAAGATGTACCCCAAGCCAGTGCCTCATGGCACCCTATCTAACTCCTGGGGATGGCCTCTGAGGACTATCTTGACTAATTTTTTCTAGTTGAAGGAAAGGGAGGCAGTGGGAGTTGGTCAAGTTCCACAGTGATCCAGTCCAAGGCAGAACTTTGTGGGGATGTCCAGTCTGGCTGCTCAGTGCACAGGCTACCGAGATGGACTTGCCCTGAATTTCTGGGCAGGGAACCCTCCCTGCTAATAGTCTGAATTACTTGAGCACTTCCCACAGATTCTGGGGCCTCAGTTTCTTGGGGGAGGCTTAGCCTGTAGTGAAGCAGGGAATCCTTGCAATGTGAGGCCTGGGCCCAGCTATAGAAACCAACTAACCTGTTCTTGCAAAAGTGCCATTTGCTGCCTTATCTCCTCTTCCTTTTTGTGTAAGTTTTCATTCTCTGCTTTCATTTGCTCCTGGGCTTTGTGCTCTGTCAGGGGATCAGCTTCAAACATTTCAGTCTGTTGAAAAACAGAACCAGAGAGGTCACACAGGAAGACTGGGAAAGGAGGCCCTAAGTGTAGGGACCCCCATTCCTTGAAGTGCCCAACCAGTGCCCAGCAGCCAGGCTAGCTGGAGAGAGAATTTGCCAGTTGGAAGGGCCTGCCAGAGCAGCTGGAAAGGGTGGGTAACCACTGGGGTGGGTAACAGGCTTGTAGTCCCTCCAACTGGGCAAGAAGTGTCTGAAGCAGAATCCACTGCATCAGCTTCTCCCCCCCTCCCCAGGCTTGAAACCTTGAAATCTCCTGCATCCAGAGTCTTCCTCCTCTCTACCACCCAATTAGTTGCTCAGTCCTATTGACTGTTCCTATGCACTGGCTCTCAAATCCAGCCCCTCCTCTGTACTCCAGATGCCAGCACTCTAGGCTGGGTCCTGGTTACTTGGACTTGAACTAGTACAATGGCCTCCTACTAGACTTCCCCCTTCCAACATATCCTACACACAAAATAGCAACCAGAATGACTAGAAACAGGCAGGGCTCATTACTTTTAATGGCTTCCTGTTATCTCTCAAAGAAAGTCCCAACTCCCAAGCATGCAAAGGATTGTACAGCATGTGATAGTCCTTGGCCAGTGTGGTGCAATGGAAAGAATGATGGATTTGGAGTCTGAGGACCTGGGTTGGAATTCCATTTGTGTGAGCCCAAGTGAATGATAACCTTTGCGATCTGCACCAGCTGACCTTCTAATTTGAAATCTCGAGTCAGAGCTCTGGCTCCTAACCTTGTGGGCAGTCTGGGGAAGAAGCCTCTGGACCCCTTCTCCAAACCATGCACTTCAATTCTTCAAATAAAATATATGGGATTGTGAAGGAAATTGGCTATATTGAAATACAGTGATCAAAATTTTGAATTTAGAAAACTAAATAAGTCCATGGGCCCCGAGTTAAGATCTCCCAGACTATGGGAGAAGCAGGAATCTAGAGGAAATGCCCTTAGCGTCTCAGTGGGCACAAGGCTCAGCTCAGGAAGCTGGCAGTGGGCTTTTCTTAGATGCCACCTGCTTTGGGAGCTTCACCTGGGATGAGAGGAACAGGATAGGGAGGACTGAAGAATTTAGAAGAAAAATCATCTTGCTGTTGGAACATGTCAAGTTAGTTCCAAGATGAAGTGCGAGATAGTCAAGCGTTTCCCAGGCTATGCCCTGGCTTTGGCAGGATCCTGAATGGGCAAGGATTCCTTCTTCATGATCACAGTACCTGGCATTTCAGGGCCTCTAACTCATCGATCACGTCAATCAGCTCCTTCTCCGAGTTGGGGGTGTCCAGCCGGTGCATATAGCACAAAATCTTCTGTCCTTTGGTGTTGCCTTGCCCATGCCTGCACTGGGCACTGTCCTTTAAGCCCCTTCTGCTCAGCAGGATTGGAGAGTTACCATAGCCTTCCAAGAAATTCTAAGAAAGCAAGAGGGATTTCAGCTTAGCCATCAATGGCTGTGTAGTACCTGTGGGGTCAGTTCCTGCCCCTGTTACCTTGGGACTTCATGTATGCCATCAGACAAAGAGAGGCCTGTTTTCTCCTAGTGAAAGATCCATACTAACCAACGTGCTGTGTTATGGTTAATGAGCTGCCTACTTCCCACTCTCAGCCATCCTCCGTCCAGTAGGAATCGGCAGGACAGGGATGGCTTTAGAACTATGGAATCCCAAAGTTGGAAGGGACACCTCGGGCTGTCTAGTTCAACACCTCATGAGCAGAAACTCTTTTTACAAAATCCCTGACAGATATTTGTCTGAACTTTACTTCCAGCTCTGCAATTCAAGGCACAATTCTAGAGTGGAGTTAAAATTAGGAAGGCATGGGTACAAATCCCACCTTGGATACTTACTAGCCATGTGACCCCAGGCAAGTCACTTAACCTCTTGAGGTCTTAGTTTTCTTACCTGTAAAATGGGGGTAATAATAGCACCTTCTAGAGTTGTTGTGAGCATCAAATGAGCTAACATAGGTAAAGTGCTTTGCAAAGTATTGAAGAGACTGAGCTCTGAGCTGCCCATGTTGGGAGGAGTGAGGAGAAATCTCGGGCCCTTCTGCTCTCTTCCTGGCCTGTCACCCTCTCTCAGTGACAGGCAAATGGGTCAATCACTCACCGCCAGGGTCTGCCTCTCATTATTCTGGTGCACTTTGCTCTCGAGGTACCTCACGTATTCCTGGAGTTGCTGGTTCTTTTTAAACTCCTGGAGAAAGGCTTGCTCATAGTACTCCTTCTTGTTCTGAAGAAAGATGCCCAACAGGCTAGGGTCCCTTGGAAGTACCCCACTCAGTGCTCTCAAGAAGCAAGCTTAGTGTCTCCTGTTCCTTTTGGGTCTCCCTGGCCCACATTCCTGAGAACCCCATAACCCCACGGTCAGCCTTTGGGAAACGCCAAATGTGCCGTGGACTGGGGATGCCCGTTGGGATCTTACCTGCTCATGTTCAAGCTTTATGGTCAGGCGCTCCATCCGCTGTTTGAGGCCAGCCACCTCCATCTTCAGGGTGCTCATCTTTTGTTGCATTTGCAAGGTAGTCATGTGGTAAATATGTTCCCACTCCTGATTCAACTTCATAAGCTATAAGGAAAAGATCAAAGTGATGTTGGGGATGGGAGATCCTCCAGGCCATGGAATACAGCAGGACCCTCCATAGTCCATGTTCATATGGTGGCCCCCAGAGGGCTACCTGGGAAATACTGATAGTAATAGTAACTCTGTGATTTGGAACCCCTGGTTGTCATTATTTAGACCATCCCCCACTGATAGCTCCCTTATTCCTATCCCTCTCAATCCAACCCAACCCTGCCCCCTTACTAATGTCCCCCTCTAAGGCTACCCACACCTTCAACTATGCTTTCCATCGGTAACGAACTTCTCCTTTCCTATTCCCTCCATCTTTTGGCTCTCTCCTGATGACCTAGCCTCCCTGGCCTCCCTTTCTAGCACTGGCTACACTTTCATTCATTCCATTCCTTGTTCCCCATCACTACTTCCAGACTATCCCCCTACCACCATCACATAGTAACCTCTCCTCCCTTGAGCTTCACTCAATACATATCTACCACCCAATCAGGAGAAATGTCATAGCAGCATCCAAAAGTGGACTGGAGTAGTTCTTCCTTCTTTGGAGGCCCTCAACTATTTCAACCTGAGATTGAACTTTGACTTTCTTTTCTTTTCCTTCAGAGCTCACATTGGGGTCAGGACTTTTTCGGGAGGCAAGGCAGAGGTGGCAGTTGAAGCCTTTTCTTTGTTTTTTAATTAATTAGTTTATGTGTTTATTTATTGCCACTTAATAGTATTTTAGTTTTTCCAATTACATGTAAAGATTGTTTTCAACATTCACTTTTATAAGATTTTGAGTTCCAAATTTTTTCTCCCTCCTTTCCTCCTCTTCCCTCTCACCAAGACAGTAAGTAATATGATATAGGTTATACACATACAATCATATTAAACATATTTCCACATTAGTCATGTTGTGAAAGAAGAAACAGAAGGGAAAAACCCCAAGAAAAAAAAAGTGAAAATAGTCTGTTTCGCTCTGCATTCAGACTCCATAGTTCTTTCTCTGGATGTTGTTAGCATTCTTCATCATGAGACTTTTGGAATTGTCTTAGATCATTTTATTGCTGAGAAGAGCTAAGTCTGTCAAAGTTGATCATAGCACAATGTTGTTTTTTTTTTAATTTTATTTTAGTTTGCATCATTCATTTCCACAAGATTTTGAGTTACATATTTTCTCCCCCTCTTTCCCCCACCCAGCGCCCCAAAACAGCCATCCCAGTGTGTCCCCCCCTCCCCAAGTCTATTCTCTCCTATGTCACTTTTCGGTAGGGCAGGATGGATCTC
>CM053582.1:58261540-58313647 GCA_028627135.1 Pseudochirops cupreus | reverse complement strand
CCCCCCCCCCCCCCCCCCCCCCCCGCCCCATGCCAGAAATCCTTTGGCCATATCACGTGCCCCAGGACCATAAGCAGCCACTGGCCAGAGAGGAGAGCACCCTTTTGTGTCAGTCAGGGGGACCTGGAAAGGCCTTTTGGACAACGTGGCCCCTGAGCTGGGCCTTTATGAAAGAGTTTTACAGAAGAGGAAGCCCAGAGAAGGGAATAAATGAGGATTTTTGTCACCAGGTAGAGATGAGCATGGAGGCCATTCCAGGCAGGGTCAGTTTTGTGACTGAAGAAGAGACTAACTGCAGGCTGAGATTGGGTGTACAGCTACCTGTGTAGTTTGGCTGGGACATGGAAGACGTGAAATGAGCCAGACAGTGGAAGGCCTTCAATGACAAGCTAAGGAGCTGATGTGGAACCACTGTAGGCTTTTAAGTAAAGGAGGTGATGGAGCCTGTGCCTCAGGAAGGGTCCAGAGGCTAGAGGTAGGGAGGCCAGTTAGGAGGTTATTATAGCTTGGCAAGAAGTGATAAGGGCCTGAACTAGGATGGGGGTAGAGGGAAAGGGATGCAAGTAAAAGCTGTTATGGAGGGAGGCCTCAACCAGATGTGGGATATCCATGTTGAGAGAGCAGAGCAGACTGACCTCGGCCTTGAAAGAGCAGGACTCCATCTCTCCTGGTGCCTAAAGAACTGACTTGACCAGGTGGGGTTGCCAAATGTGTTGATTGTGGATCTCCTTGGCTCTCGCCATTTGAAGGTTCCCCCCAGTCAAGGCATTGCTGCTGCACCGTGCTCAAGAAGAGCATGAATTTGTCATCCTTCCCCCAACCCCCCTAGGACCACCCTAGCCCACCTCATCAGGGGCTCTGAAAGTAGACAGGCTGGGAGCTGAGCTCTCTTTCCTCAAAAGTTGCCCAAGAGATTGGTAGTCAACAAATCATTTTAGGCTCTGCCTGAAACCAGCCAAGAGAAGCAACTGTCCCAAAAGGAGGAGCTTTGTCTTCAGAGAGCTGTGTGCCAAGGCTAGTGATGGTTGGTGCAAGCCCTAGAGAGTGCCAGGGTCCAGTTAAGAAAGTAGTAACCAGACTTTTGTAAAAGCCTTTGGGAGAAGCAGGCAAGCTGGATCAGAGCTTGGTGATTTGGGAGTTCAGCCTAGCTGGGAAGAGCAAGCAGTGGATGGACAGGCTACAAAAATCAAGTCTAAGTGGTGTTTGCAGGAGACTACTGAGTGAGGGTCGGTGCCCAGCAGGATTGAGAGCAGAGGATAAGAGCTGAGGGTAAGTGTGAGTGCCCCTAAGAGGTCAAGCAGCTGCCCCGAGTTTGGGGAGTGGCATGAGAGGGAGATTAGAACGAGATAAAGAGTGGAAGGTAGGTGTATACATGTATATATACCAGGACAGAGCAAGAGTTAATGCCAGATGTTGCAGAATTGATGCCCTGGTCCACAGTTGCTCTTGTCTCTCTTAAGACTCCCAGGCCCCCCTCCCTTCAATTTTCCATTACTGCCTGCCCCCTCTTTCCTACCTCCCTTCCCACTGCCCTTGCGTGTGTACTACCCACCTGGAGAGAGGATGAGAGTACAGAGGCAGAGGTTGGCTTTTCTGGGCCACCGGGGCAAGCATCAGGGTTTGGACCTGGTTAGCTCCATCTGGAAAGCTTCTCTCCTGGTCTGTCCAGAAGCCTGAGCTGTCCTGCTGAGGAGCACGTAGGAAAATGGAGGTTCTGTTCATGCTTCTCCACAGGGACAGGAGAGTCTCCAAAAGGCCAAGGTTTTGGTGAGGTGGCAGGTAAGTTCAGCAGTTAGAGTGACCAAAGGGTTGAGGTTATGGTACAAGGCAAGATGCCCTCCTCTTCCTCTAGTCCAAATGTGGTGGAGCTATGAGTCAGTTCTGTTCTGTCTTCTTCCTATGAGAGAAGCAGAATGGAGGAGCAGTCGTGGTGACGAGTTTCAGAATGGAAGGGGCATCTGCTCCCTGATGAGACAAGGAGGGAGAGAGAATGAGCATGTGCCTGTGTCAAATGAGGAAGAGCCCCCTCATGTCTAAGACTTCAGCTGGTCTTTAAGGCTATGCCCCTCCTCCCATGAGGAATCCTTGGAATGTCTCAGCAGTTAAGACCCTCTTTCCACAGCTGCACCACCATCACCACTCTATCCATCCCCAGGCATTCTCAACATCTCTTGAACCATCTTGGTTTGGGGTCAAGTTTAGAGAGAAAAGGGCCCTTGGTGGTTTGTTAAGGACATGCCTAACAAACCACCAAGGGCCTTTTCTCTCTAAACTTGGGACATGCCTTCTTCTAAGGACAGATTTCCTGACCACTCCAAGAAAAGAGACGATGTGATATGGGGAGGGACTAGGTGTTGAGAAACCTCAGCTCTTGTCTCAGTTCTCCCACTAGCTGTGTGACCTTGGGTTACTCACGTCCTCCCTGACTCAGTTTCCTCCTTGGTAATTCCCTAAAGTCCTTTCTAAAACTTCTGAAATTCTGTTATTCTTTTGAGCCATCCTGGAGAGTGGGTTTAGGTTGGAAGACAGTGAGCCCAAATTTAAGAAAGTCATATAGCTCCTTTGTGGGTTTCTCTGTAAAGGTTTCACCTTCAAAATCAACTCTAGACTCTCTTGAAGGTGCTTTCCTTGGCTTCTGTCCATGTTCATTGGGCTCCAGGTATAGAAATAGTTACCAGAAAGTGAAAGGCTCAGCCACCTACTCCTTGTGTGACCTTAGGCAGATCACTCAACCTTTGACCTCAGTTTCCCCATCTGAGATGGTTGGGCTAGATGACTTTTGAGGTCCCTCCCAGCTCTCAAGCTATGAAAGACCACATAGGTACCACATTTCTCTTGGATTGGAACCCCACCCAGAAGTTTGAAGAGAATCTCTCAACTGAAATCTCTCAGGTTTGTTGTAAGCCTTAAAGCCCTCTCAAAGTAGGAATTATTGCTGGTAGCAATTCCCTATTTCCAAACCCACGATGTTAGACTGAGCTGGGCCTCCCAGGAAAGATGGGAAATTGAAGGCTCCTCAAGGGTACTTACAACTACTAGGGAAGCTTTGCTTTCAGGAGGTATTTGGTGATGGACCTTCTCCAACACCTCTTTACTCCATGGCACCTCACCAAGGCCTTTCCATTTCCTGATTGGGTTTCTTCTTAGGGATATTATAGACAATCACTTCCTAAGATCCTCCCACATAGACCCTGGATTCATATAGCAACCCCCAGGCAACCAGAGTCATTTTTCTCCAAACCTTTCCAAATACTGACCTGAGCCAAGCTCTCTGCCCAAGGAGATGGTCTGTGTGCGGATCTGCTCAGGTCTTGTATACTACAGCCTTCACTGAAGTTCCCAAGCTCCCACCAGGGTTCTCTCTCCCACTGCTTATGCTAACACAGCCTCAACTCAACCTCCTCAATGGAGTCTTTATATTCCCTCTTCTTAGGATGCCCACAAAGTGGCACAGCCCAACGTCTTGGCCTTTTCAGTGATCAAGGCAATAATCAGGACACATTCCACAGCTATCACCTCTTCCTATGGTCACTGTTGTTCTTTTCTTTAATCAGGAACAATATGTCCATGTCATTCTCTTTATGTCCCAGAGATTGCAAGGTTGGAACAGTATATTCTGAGAACCATGTTGCCATGGCTTGGACAAGTCCCAGTGGTCAATCTTTTGTTGCACCTTATGCTGGGGGAGGGAAGGTCATGAATGGGACAGGAACCGAAAGGTCAACTGGTCCAAGCCCTTCATTTTACAGAAAAGGAAGCTAAGACCAAGGGGGTAAGTTGACAAGCCCAAAGTTATGTAAACAACAATTATCTGAGGTGGAATTTGAAGTCAGGATCTTCTGGTTCCATAGTCCATGCCCTTTCCATTGGACAATATTCCCATTACCCTGAGGACACTTCACAGATCAGCCATTTTCTAGCTAAGTGAACCTGACTGAGTGAGGCTTGGCTTCCGTTTCCTTATCTACAAAATGAGAGTGATGGAAAAAAGAAAAGAAAATGGGCCTGGAGTCAGGAAGACCAGAGTTCAAATCCAGTCTCAGACACCTATTAGGTATGTGACCCTGGGTAAGTCAATTCATTTGTTTGCCTCAGTTTCCTCAACTGTAAAATGGGGATCACAATAGCACCTACCTCTCAGGGTCCTTGTGAGGATCAAATGAAATAATATTTGTAAAGCACTTGGCAGCATCTAGCAGAAAGCAGGCATCTCTCTCAGGTTTGTTGTAAGCCTTAAAGCCCTCTCAAAGTAGGAATTATTGCTCTAACCAAGCTCCTGCAGATACTCTAAAGAGGCCCCTTGCTTCCCACTCTCCAGGGGAGGGTTAGGAGTGGGAGGGTGTATGGGTGGGACAGGCCTCTGTAATACAGAGGACACCAATATTGGAAAGGAGGCCTTCGAAGGAAGAGGAAGAAAGCCAATGGTTCAACAATACTGTGAGCCAGGTAGGTAGCACCAGTACTGCTAGCCCCATTTTAGAGGGCAAGAAACTGAGGTTTGGGGAGGTCAAAGAGGGCTCACAGCCCAGGATCCCACAGCTAAACAGTGGCAAACTTGGCTATAAGAGGAATTCTTTCCCCTGCCCCCACAACTGGCCCTTTCTGGTCAGTCACTTTCACAGTTGAGCTGTCTCAAAGCACAGTGTTTCTGGCAGTCTTGGAGCCAAGGCTGGCTGAGAAGATCCCCAGATGAGGTACAGGTTGCACTAGATGCCCTCTGGGCTTCTTCCTTAATGCCCTGTTCTCTATGCACAAGTGACCTCCCCTCCTCCCTGCGGCTCTCTGCTGCTGTTCCTAGTGGTAGGTCCACTGAGGCTCCCCATCCCCACCCCCCATCCTTGAGTACTCTCCAGATCTCCCAAGTCTAGCAAAGGACTGCCTCCCCTGTCCCTGCCGTTGTCTTCTTTGCTCCACCAGTGAGAGGGTTCTCTGAAGGAGCTCTAACACCAGTGAGGGGAGGAAGGCCACCGGAGTGCTCAGCCTACAGTAAGTAACGGGCCAGTTGGAATGGTATGTAACCATTAATGTCCTGGGAGATAAGGCTGAAAGGTACTTTCAAATCAGAGCATGAAGAACCTTGAAAGCCAGACTTGGAATCTGCGAGTTTTTTCTGTAAGCCTGGGGAGTTAAGAAAGCTTTTGGGGAAGAGGAATGAGATGATCCAAGACCTTGGAAGATGGAGCAGTCTTGTCGCCTCGTACCCTTGGTCTCAGACATTGCTGAGTTGACATTGATTGGTGTGAGTAGATTACAGGAGCAGCGCTGGCCTGGGAGAAGGGATGAGGGGTGTTGTGGTAGGTGGGCAGCTAGGAACATTACCGTGGCCTGGACTCGGTGGCCTCCAGTATAAAATGGGAGATAATAAGACCCATAGTGTCTACTCCAGCACCACCCTCTAAGGCACTAACCCTATTACAGAAAAGCCCCTTTTCATTCCTACACATTCTCGTTTTTAACATAAAGAAGAGCTGTATTTTAGAAGGTTTTTTCTACATCTATGGAAGTTGTGGTTCTGTTAATAATGTGATTTATTCTGCTAGTTGTTTTCCTGATGACGGACCACCCTTAGGTTCCCAGCCTAAATTCGACTTGGTTGTAATGAAAAGATGTGTTGCACATGTTATGAGAATCTCTTTGCCAGGCTTTTATTGAATAGTTTGGCAATGGCAGCATAGGTGATGGTGTTCTATGGGGGCCCTTTCTCTGTTTCATCATTCTTTGGGACTCTGGGCTATGTTGGTCTCAGAAAGGGACTTTAGGAAAGGGCCTTCTCCCTCCAGGTTGGAAAATCCATCTTGTTCTTTCTATGCTTGCTACAGTTCATTTGCAAATATTTCTGCACACAAAATGTTAGCCTTTCCAACAGCCGTGGACTCCTCATTTGCTACTTGTTCCTTTTCTCCTTCTGAGATCAGGCTGAAGTCAGAAGGACCTGAACCGGGCTTTGTACCCCAGGGCAAGTCTCCATCTCTGAATACTTCAGTTTCCCCGATGTTAAAGGGCAGCAGAATACCTGTTGGGACGTTTAAATGAGCCTAGTGCAGGTGCTTTTTCCAAGCCTTAAAAGGCTCTCTCAGTGGGAGCTACTATCATTTTTATGGCTGTAATTTTGTTAATTTCCATATTTTCTATTTCTACAGCCATTCACCCATTTTGTTTAGGTGTTTAGTTTTGTTGTCATACAATTTAGGACAGTTTCTTTCTGATATGTTTCTTTAATTCCTTTCCACTCGTTGAGAATTCCCCTTTTCAGTTTTGAATCTGCTATCTTTTAGGCTTTCCAAAACCAGTTCTTTTTATTAGTTTAATTTCTTAAAACATTATTCCTGCTTTGATTTTCAAAATCTCTTGTGTGCTGTTTCTGTATTAATTTGCTTCTTTGACAAAACTGCATGCTAAGTTCATCGGTCCTTTTCCCCCTTTCATTAGTATGAGTATTTCAGGAATAGAAATTTTCCTCCCACAACTGGTTCAGCTGCACCTCATATCTTTGGACATGACGTTTTATTACTAGAATTCACCTTAATAGAATTTTAAAATTGTTTCGAATGATTTGGTTTTTGTCCCCTTCATTATTGTTCATCTTTGTTTTATGATTTTTGATTTTACATCATTATTGCCTCCAAAAACTTTCTTCCTTGTCTCATTCCCTCTTTAGAAAGCCTTCCCTTGTAATAATGATAAAAAAAGACAACACAGAAAACTGTTGCACAGGCTTAATAAGAATTCTAGGTGAAACTTCCACAATCCCACAAAAAAGAAAAGAACAATTCAGCCAAACTCCATTAAATATGGCCCATGTCTGACATCATGCCCTCTGTACCCATGGTCCCCCTCCTCTCCAATGAAAGAAGGAAAGTGCATTTCTCCTCTCTTCTGGGGTGAGCGCAGCTCCACTTTATTGTTCTTTCAGTCTGTATTTTGGGAATCACTGGCAGACTCTTTTCTAGTTCGATTTCCATCATCCTGCAGCAATGCATATGTGTCTTCTCAGGTTTCCCTGAATTCCCCCATTGTTTTTGTTCATTCCATCGTCATACCGAAGTTTGTTTGGCCGCTGCCCAATGGATGGGCACCCACTTTGTTCTTTGCTATTACCAAAAGTGCTGTTTCAAATATTTTGGTGTAGGTGGAAATTTTCCCTCTCTTTTTGACCTCCTTGGAGTATATGCATAGTAGTAAGATCTTTGAGACAAAGTATATGGCATTTTAGTTGTTTCTTTCACATCATTCCAAATAGGTTTTCAGAAGAGTTGGGCCAGTATACAGCTCTACCAAGTCTGTGTCTCTGTCAGTGGATGCCTGCTGTCTTACCGAGTTGACTTTTTCCAGCTTTCATTTTGGGGTATGGGAGTAACTTTGGCCAAATCCTTTGACAGCACTTTGCTCTTCTCTAAAATGAAGGAGATTGGACTGGATTGGGGGTGGGAAACTACTTTAGAACTAGAAGACACCAAAGTTCATCCAGTCCAGGAGTGGGGAACCTGTGGCCTCGAGGCCACATGTGGCCCTCTAGGTCCTCAAGTGTAGCCCTTTGACTGAGTCCAAGTTTAACAGAACCAGTCTTTTTATTACAGGGATATCTCCTTGTTCTCAGGCCAGTGATGCTTATTCACTGGGACTTCCCCTGCAGGACTGCCTGAGCCCAAGCCCAAGTCTGGGGTTCAAATGCTGCTGGCTTTGTCTTGTAGGCCCAGTATTCTGGGAGTTCTTGTGGCTGGGGAATGTTGCAAGGACTCTTGGTTACCTGTGTACCCCTGGGGTATAAGGTATTGTTATTGGGAGGGAGCAGAATGTGCAGTCATGAGTTGGGCATTTTTTATGGGACCTCTCTTAGACACTTTGTTATGAGATTTGAGAGTCACAGATTGAGTATATAACATTTGTTAGTTCTTTCTTGTTCAGTTGGACTCAAGTGATTTGAACTTGGAATTAATTAAACTGAATTAAATAGAATTTTACTGCTATTTCCATGGGACCAGATTTTTTCCTTTCCACAAAAACTTCTGCTCTTTGTCCTTATTAGAAAGTTAACCTGACTAGGACAAGGTTGGACAATGCCCACAAGCTTCTTAAGATGTGAGTCTGCAAGTCCTCCTAATACAATTCATGTCTGAGCTATCTGCTGCTGTCATTTTGCATGCACACAGACATTGCTTAGTAGGGTCCCCTAGCTCCTAACCTTCAGTGCCTCACTGAGTTGTTTGTTTATCTAGGGCATGCAAATTCCCAATAAATCATAATTCACTGAAATAGCTAGTCGTCCCACCCCATGGGATTCCTGTCTCCCTTTCAACCTTTGCTGACCCAAAAGGATGACAGATATTATAGATTCTGGTATATTTGCTGGATGAGACTGAAAAGAAAAGATACAGCATTAATTCCTAGAGAGGTCTGAAGACCTAAATTCCTGTTAAGATCTGCATTCTCAGCTTCACTTTTGGCCAAGGAACAGTCACACAATAGCCTTTTGTAGAGAAGAGTAATTTTATATGGAAATCACTGAGTGAAAGAGGACCATCCTATGCCATGGTCAGTGTCTCCTCTAAGAACAGGACTTGCTTCCTGGCTGATTGCCAGCTGCAGCCTGAGGTCCTTGGAGGTTTGGGGCCAATCTGCCCTTGGCTGCCTTCACTTGGCATAGCTGGCATGTTTCTCCTGTTTTACCCTCTAGCATCTGGTTTTCTAGCAGCTGGGTTTCTAGAAGTCACATGAGTGTTTTAAAGTCTTCTGCTATGGCACTATATTAGACAATTGCAAGCAACAACTTTGCCTAGAAATGGCAGGGAATTTTAGGGGAAAAGGCTGCTGCAACCATGGGTAACGCTGAATTAACAAGTTCATAATAATAGTAACAGCCATAGTCAAGTCAAGGGAATCTGCAATCTCCTTGATTAGGAAGCGCTTCCCAGGGCTACACTCACGTATGGATATATGGGATGGATATAGCCCACTATGATGAGGAGTCAGGGTTACCCCAGATATTATGACACACTTTGACCGGGGAAGCAAAGGCTCAGATAGTTTGGGACCTTCCCATGGTCACATGTTATATAGAAAGTGTTAGATATAGATTTCAAAGGCAGCTATCCCCAGACTCCTGCAGCTAGGTGGCGCTAGAGTGCCAGGCCTGGAGTCGGGAAGAGCTGAGTTCAAATTGACCTCAGATACTTACTAGCTGTCTGACCCTGGGCTTTGGGACTAGGAATTTGACAGTTGTATGGACCCACTTGAATTGAAACTGGATGAAATGACTGAAGTTCTAAGGGGCTCCAGACCCAGCACTTTATTGTGCCAGCTAAGTAAGAGGATTCTACCGACTTAAATAACTATCTGAATTGTGTGGCAGGGGATTGCAATGGACTGAGAGAGAACTGACCTGAACCGAACTGACCTGAACCGAACTGACCTGAACCAAAAGAAAACGATCGGACTGAATTCAGTGGAATCGGATTGATCTGAACTGAACAGTGAGGAGTGGGATGGGCTCCCCTCACTTCCAGGGGCTTTCAATCCAGGAGCATCCTGGGATGGCCTTTTGTCAGGGATGCTGGGCAGAATGCATGCTGGGCAGGGCACTGGGAGGGCCCATGCTGGGGGGGCCTATATTGGGGCCAGCTAAGCGACTGGCGCCAATTTTAGGATGGGTGTAGGGGGGGCCCTGTGGGGGAGTTGAGCCTGCCATGACCTCAAGCCCTGACGTAGGCTTCCCTCATTGGGCACTGCCAGCCTGATATCTGCACTCACATGCGTGCTCACCCTCAGTCGTGCAGTGGCTTCAGAAGGGAGAAGATGGCAGGCAAGCAGCCCCGACGAGGGTCGGCCCGAGGCGGGGGCCCTCAGAGCCGAGGAGAGGAGATGGAGGCAATGATGGATGCCTGGCACAGACTGGGCACACTCACTGATCTGCAAGGTGACTCTGGTGGCCGGCAGCAGCGGGGCCGCTCTCGTACCCGCTGGCCTCGCTGGGGCCCAGAAGGACCGCTACCACAGTTTGGGGCCCCCAGCTCGAGGCTGGGTGCAGGCGAAGCTCAGGAGGAGGGCCCCTCCCGGGAGGAGGGCGCCTGCGGCCCCGTGGGAGCTGGCGTGGACACCGATACAGCAGCTGCCTCGAGGTACGTGTGGCTCCATGCTTGGGGGTTGGGGGGGCACCGAGGGGGGTTCTGGGAAGTGGCCCAAAGCAGAGGCGCGTGTTGGGAGGCAAAGGCGCGCCCCCCCGCCTCGAGTGTTTGGGGGGCCTCGTGTGTTAGGGGGGCTTCCAGCACGTGAGCCAAGCGCTCCGCGCAGGCGCCCCACCCCGCTCCCCTCCCCCCAAGCCCGGCGGGGGGGGGGGGGGCTTCCGGCGGGCCAAGCTGCGCACGCGCCGTGTCTCCCTTGTCCTCCGCAGTCCCTGTCCAGACGCGTGGGGAAGTCAGCGGCTGAGGGAGAGCCGAGAGCGCGAGGGGAGCGAGGGGAGCGAGGGCAGCCAGAAGCGCCGGGAGCGCGAGGCCGCGGCCCCGCCCCAGCCACTCTTCGCCAACGCGGCCCGTCCCATGAGTGGCAATCCAAACTTGGCGCTCGGGGCCCGCCCCCGGCAGCCCATGGGCGGGCGGGGCCGGGGCCGCCCGCGCGGGCGGGGCCAGAGCCGAGGGGAGCTGCGAGAGGCCGCCGAGGAGGCGGGGGCGGGCGGCCGTTGGCGGGCCGCGAGCCCCTCCCCGCCCCCCGCGGCCGGCCCGCTGCGCTACTCGCTGCGCTCCCGGGCGCGCGCGGCCGAGGTGGCGGGCGGCGGCGGCGGCCGCCTGGAAGAGAGCCCCTCCACCTCGGGCTTTGGGGCGGCTGCAGCCAGGTGAAGGAGGCCGGGCCTCGGCGGGGGCACGGGTTGGGGCGGTGTCAATCAGGGCGATCGATCGTGCTGGGGCCCGTGATAGCTGGGGAGGGGGAGGGGCTGCATCCACCGTCTTCTGGGCTGGGGGGCGGGGTCCGAGGGGGCGGGGCTTAGGCCGGGCCGCTTTGGCCCCGGCGGCCCTGTAGAGGGAGCTAGGCCCTTGGAAGCCGGTAGTGTGACCACCCGGTGGCTTCTGGAAGAGGGAGGGGGAAGGAGTATGTATGATCGAGGTAGGGGGAGGGGACGGAGAGGAGGGCTGGCGCCGAAGGAAGAGCTTAAATTTAATCTGGGAGCTTCCGGAAGAGCGGAGGTAGTGGGGGCGAGTGGGCAGTGCAGCTCATTCACCCAGCGGGGAGAAGGTTGTGGGAGGCATCGGGGTGAGGGAGGCATTGGGAGGCATTCTGGCTTAGTGAGACACCTAGTGGTACAGTTGTGGCAACTGAGAAAGTCTTAAAAAGGGAGGGGAGGTGTATGTATGAAGGGTTTTTCTAACAAGATGATGGGGTTGGATTCCATAGTGGTTTTCAGGATTATGATGCAGCTGTGGGAAAAAAATCACCAAGAAAGAAGAGGGGCCCTCGCAGAAAGACCCTCCAGGTTCCTCTAGAGGTGGGTTTCCTCCTACCCTTTCATCCTGGCACTCAAGGTCCCTGCTTAATCCTCAGGAAGGAAAGAGCCCTCTTCCTTGTTCCTCTCAGTTTTTTTCCCCAGAGCATCTTCTGTCTTTGTACCTTAGAACCAGCCTTAGAACCTATCCTTGAAGGTTCTCTGCCCATGACCTCCAGGGAGTGCATTTAGAATAATTTTGGGTCCTGTCTTCAATCATTAGTCTTTCCTTTCACCAACACCTCCAGTTGAGAAATGAGACTCAGTGGCTCCTGCTGCCCTTTAGGCAAGGACAACTTCCTGGATTTAGAGATACATGCCTCCTAGAGGTACCTCCTGCAGTAGGGAAGCCTATCTCCTCTCTTTCTTCTTGCCACTGCAGGTAGAGAAGTCTAACAGTGATGAAGAAAGAGATGAGCCCAGCAGACCAACCTACCCTGAGGAGGAAGATGAGGAAGAGGAGGAGGTTGCTGGGGCAGGTCTGGGGAGCCTGCAGCATAGGACTCAGTCCAGGATTGAAAAGAAGGTCAGCTTTCTCTTTTCTTCCACCTCAACTTATCTGTCATCTTGTTATCTTTAACACTTTCTCTGTTTTTTGTGTTCTGTCATCTCTCCCTCTGTTAGCCTCCTGTCTCTCTTGACCTGTAACCTGATATCCTCTCCCCAGGTCTGTGAAGTGGTCCAGTACCTGCTAGTGAAGGATCAGACAAAAGTGCCCATCAAACAAAGTGGTGAGTGATCTGCTCCCTCTCAACTCAACCCCAAGGAGCCTGCCTTTACCAGCTGTGCCTTGGCTGGGCTTCCTTCCTGCCCCTGAGAGGAAATAACCCCCAGCTTGTCAGACTTCAGACCTAGATTTGCGTCTAGGGGATTAGACTTTCCCCATTACCTCATCTAACTAGGTTTCCGCAGCTGGACAGAGGTACATACCCTTTGGTCTGAGAAGTGCCTTCCCAGTAAAGGAGGTTGAAGGGGCAGACAGGTTGTAGGATAACTAGAAAAGAACAGTTTGATGAAAACCCAGATGGCAACAAGTGACCAATCCACGTCCAATGCTGGGGAAAGGCCAAGAGTGAGAGCCTGTGGGAGGGGCCTCTAGGCAGATCTTGGTTTTGGTGGGTAGGAAGTTGGAGCTATGGCTGTTCCTTATTCCCCATAGACATTGTGAATACTATAATTAAAGAGTACAAGGAAATGACCACGGAGATCATCAACCGAGCTGGTCAGATGTTGGAGCAGGTCAGTGGATGCTCCCAAATCATCACATATTAGTTGGCAAATGTCTGGTGTGATCACCCACCCTCATTTTATGGGTGGAGACTGGAGCACTAGACTCTTGTCCTCATGGGATGCTCAAGCCCTCCCTCCATTAGCATTTCAAACCAATTCCCCTCTTCCCATTTGCCCAATTCCTCAGGGCATCTAGATGTTAAGTTCAGGGCTGTGTTCTCTCTCCTACTGCCACCCTGACTCTGAATTTCACCCACCTGTGTTTTGCCTGGAATCTTTACTACTTCCCAACTCCATCCCAGCCTCTTACTGGCCTTCAAAGCCCAGCTCTATTCTCCCTTCCTGTTAGTTCCTCTAGTCCTGAGAGTTGGAGATCCTTTGACCCCTTACCCTTAGATATACCCCATCTTGTCTCATTTCTCTGGTAAATTCTGATTGATGGAATTTTCCTATGATCCTCAGTTTCCAATCCCTTAGGATCTTCCCCATCTTTCTCTTATTCAACCCCTCTTCTCTCCCTTGACAGGTGTTTGGAATAGAGTTGAAGGAGATTGATGACAAGGCTCCTGCTTATGTACTCCTTAACAAATTGGAGCCCCTGGAAGATGACTGCATGAGACCGTAAGAGGGGAGAGTCTGAGACCTTTTCCCCCCATCCCCACTCCTAAAGTCCTGGGAGCTACCCTTTCTTCAGGTTCCTGACACCAAACTGGGGGAAGACTGTCCTGAGCAGTGAACAGATGAGGGGACTTGGCGTGAGGCCCCTGACCTAGCCTTTGTACCTGAGAGGGGAGGGGAAGGTACTCTCGGTCAGTTGGGGATGAGGAAGAGAACTCAGAGCAAATTTAGAAAAGGCATTTTAGAGCTGGAAGGGACACAGAGGAGGAAGCCAAGGCCCACAGATGATTGAGGTTCCCCAGTGAATCAGCAACATGAGAGATCTTGGAGAGACAGGAAAGTGGGGGGATGGGGACTATATTTGGGGCTTCCCTTGAAAATTAGCATCTCATGAAGGTGATGACCTTCTCCATTTGTCTTCCAGAAAACATGATACAGCAAAGATGGGGCTTCTAATGGTGATCCTGAGCCTCATTTTCATGAAGGGAAACTCTGCCAAGGAGGGTAAGTAACCCCAGTCATCCCCCATGGGAGGGAGGTCAGATGGGGATCTAAAGGAACCCACCTATACCCATTCACCCCCTTTCTCCTTTCTCTCTTCTCTCTCTCTCTCTCTCTCTCTCTTTCTCAAACAGCTGTGGTTTGGGACATGCTCAGGAAGATGCGACTTAACCCAGAGTACGGTGTAGTGATGGAATATTTTGCCTTCTCTTTTCTTTCTCATCCTCCACCCATGGATGGGATTTGTCAGTGTCCTGCACCCCCACCTGCCCCCACCAGACTGACAGGCAGAATGACTATTTCTTTTTCTTTTTTTTTTTTTTTGCTTTTTGGAGGGGCAGTTGGGGTTAAGTGACTTGCCCAAGGTCACACAGCTAGTTTTTTGTGTTAAATGTCTGAGGCTGGATTTGAACTCGGGTCCTCCTGACTCCAGAGCCAGTGTTCTATTCACTGTGCCACCTAGCCGCCCCTAGACTCAACTATTTCTGGTAGTGCTAAGAGTTGATATGTAAACCCATTAAAAATGCCTTGTATCTTTCTAGCTGTGCTGAGGCCAGGCCAAGGGTAAGAATGAAATCTGGCTCTGGCTTCACTGAATTCTAGGACTTGAAGGCCCATTGGAACTGTGCTTACTCTCCAGCAGTCTTGGGCAGTGGGAGATACAAGTATTATCACCCCATTTCATAGCTTCAGAGAAGCCTCTACATTTTAAACACAATCTCCATCTTCATTTTCTTCGAGAATAATGTCTATTCCATCACCACGGCCTCGTTTCTTCAGCACTTCTCTGGCTTTTGTTTCCTGCCGAGAGTGTTGCTGGAAATGCTTTGGTCGATCCCAGGTTTTTCCTTCAGTCTCTAACTTTATCTCATGGCCTCCTAGGTCCCAAACTGGAAGGGGCCTTAAGAGTCAGTGTGAGCTAAAAGATCCTTTAGGAGTGGGTCAGACTAGTCACTGAGCCTCAGCAGAGTCTTGGCTCATTCTGAGATGGAGAAGCAATGGGAAGAAGTCAGAGAGGCCCTTTGAGGTTAACAAGAAGATGAGACAGGCTTTCCCTACCAGGGGTTGTGGACCTTATGGTTGAGAGGAAAGACTTGGGCTAAGGGGCCTCCAGCTCCAAATCCTCCATCATCATGGTTGAATAGCAATAAATCGTAACTATTGCAAAGGCTTTTTGAGGTTGTCCAGGCCATCCTCCCTCCCATGGTGAGGAGTGTGCTCTGAAGCCATCTCTGCCGGAGACGTCCTCCCCCTGAATTAGTCCATTCGATGGTGGGATATCAGTTATTCCTGGAAGGTCTTTTCTCTTAGGAATTCGTTATCTGCCTCCCTGTACTTCTTACTGCTTCTGACCCTGCTCTGGGCATCCTAACAGAACAAACCTGAATTTTTCCTTCCTGTAACAGCCCTTTAGGGCAGCTAGAGGGTGCTGCAGTGGCTAAAGCAGTGCTCTGGGAATCCAGGAGAGTTCAAATGCTGCCTCAGTATCTGGGCGACCCTGGACAAATCACTTAAGCCTGTTTGCCTCAATTTCCTCATCTGTCAAATGAACTGGAGAAGGAAATGCAAACACCTCCAGTATCTTTGCCAAGAACCCCCGAATGTGTCCCTGAAGAGTTGGACCCAATTAAAATGATTGAGTAACAACAGCCCTTTAGAGAGCCTCAGGGTGAATGTGGTCTAGTTCTCTCCAGGCCTTATTTCCTTGAGAAATGTGTCTGTCTCTGACTTTACATAAGTAAGTTAAATGGTTTTTCCTTCTATCTTCAGCAAAAAGCATCCACTCTTTGGGGATGTGAAGAAGCTGGTCACTGATGAATTTGTCCACCAGAGGTAAGTTGGTACTGCCTGAGCAGGCATGTTTTCGGAGGTTGGTTTGGGCTCAGATTCTCTTTTCCTACCGGTTCTTTGAGCTAGGTGTCCTTGGGCAGGTCTCTTTCCCTCTCTGGACTGTCAGATATCGATAATAATGTTTGTTCTATCTCCCTTACATAGGAATTGTGGGTAAAGTGCTTTGTAAATCTTGGGACAGGAATCATTATCAGCCCCTTGGTTTCCATGGTCATCTGTTGATTCTTCTCTGTCACAAGCGGCCTTGTGCTGACATAGAGATCCCCCTTGGCCCTTGGTTGGCAAGAATGGTGTGATCAGAGCAGTCGGCAGAGAGCGTGGCCAGGCTGTTTACCACACACCACACAGTAAAGCCCTTGAGGTCCTTCAATCACAGGGGGGCAGAAGTGCTTGCCCCACTGTCTCTCAGTTGACCATACACATCTCCGGTCCTGCCACCTTTGTAGCTCATAGGAGGCATAGGGGCTGGGCTTGACCCTGTATGTATGGGGGAAGGCCTTATGGAGGTGCCTGTGCCTCTGTCCCTGGGAGTCTGGGTGGAGGGAGAAGACCAAGCTTGGAGATGAGGGCTTTGTTTTCCCTCATCCCTAAGGTATTTGGAGTACAACCGGATTCCTTACACTGACCCTGAGGAATATGAGTTCCTCTGGGGACCCAGAGCTTTCCTAGAGACCAGCAAGATGCAAGTCCTTCGCTTCGTGGCTAAGGTAGCGAGCAGCATGAGTGGGGTGAGGTGTGGGGACGCTTTGAGGTGGGCCTGAAGGAGAAGGAGCCCTGTCTCTGTTTAGCCCCTTGGTTTCTAACAGGTGACTGCCTCTGATCTCTCCTAGATCCAAAGGAGGGACCCTCGGAGCTGGGCGGTCCAATACAATGAAGCCCTTCGGGAGGAGGTGGCCACTGCCTCTGCCGCTGCCGCCTCTGCCGCTGCCACCTCTGCCTCTGCCGCTGCCGCCTCTGCTGCCGCTGCTTCAGCTGACACTGAGGCTGAGGCTGAGGATGAAGGTGAGGCCGAAGCCTGTGCCTCTGCCTCTGCCTCTGCGAGTTTCCTGGAGTAGGAGAGTGCCCCACGGAGGTGGCTTTTCCAAAGCACAAGAAGCATCGTTTTCCACGAGCTGTGTGCACAGTAGTTATGAGTTAGGACCTATCCCCTCTGTAGTCCGGGTCCAATAAAATTGCAAGTTGATCTCTGTGGTGTCTTTGTGCGCCTCTGGGCCTGCCCCTGTGGGCTTTGTGGATGAGACCCCCAGATGTTCCCTGGCCTCGAGGAGCTGGGCTCCTTAGAGGAGTGGCAGGTGGAGGGCAGTGCTTGCTTGGCCTTGGAGCCACAGACACAACCCAGTCTGCGTCCCATTCCCCCTTGTCCCACCCCGATGCCTGGCACTTCCTTGGGGGTGCCTGGAGTGTAGTAGGAGCTTTATCACTGGTTGTCCTCTTCCCACCCAAGTAAATAATTTACATTCTTGGGCCGCCTAAGATTTTGCTGAAATGGCTTCCAGACTCTGGGGGTGCTAGAAGACTCAGCCGTCCTCAGGTCGTGTCACTTTAGCATTGAGTCATTTCAGTTGTGTCTGACTCTCCATGATCCCTTTTGGAATTTTCTTGGCAAAGATGCGGGAGTGGTTTCCCATTTCCTTCTCCAGCTCATTTTACAGATGAGGAAACTGAGGCAAAGGGTGAAGTGACTTGGCCAGGGTCACATGGCATGTGAGGGTCTAAGACCAGATTTGAACTCAAGAAGGTGAGACTTCCTGACTCCAGGCCCAGAGCTCTATCTACTGTGCCATATAGTTGCCCCATATTGTTACGACCTTCCTCAAACAGAAATGGGAGGCTTCCTTTTCTGTCCCTGGGCCTTGGGGGTTGGTTAGCTCGAGCAGAGAGGCAGGATGGAGCCAGCAGATACTTCCTACCCCAGTCAGGCACAGGTAGAAATGGGGGCTGGTCCTGGAATACTGTGCCCTGTGACTTGGAGTCAGAGAGTTGCCCAGAACATCAGTGGAAGGTCACACAGATAGGCAGGGGGGTTGAGGCTAAGCCCAGATCTTGCTGGCCCTGAGGCATATTAGCTTCTCCATTGAGATTGAACCACACATTGCAAGACAGAGATGCAGCATTGAACTGTGTGGTTTGGGTTCTGAGGCAGGAGAGTTCACAGGACTCTTCCCTTCAGAGCCGGCTGTTCCCTGAGGGTTTGTCCCATCTGATCTCCTCATTTGTTTC
Source organism: Pseudochirops cupreus (assembly GCA_028627135.1). Classification (NCBI taxonomy): domain Eukaryota; kingdom Metazoa; phylum Chordata; class Mammalia; order Diprotodontia; family Pseudocheiridae; genus Pseudochirops; species Pseudochirops cupreus. The sequence continues at coordinate 58,295,757 of CM053582.1, read as the reverse complement.
AGAGAAGACAGAGACCGTGGGGGTAAGCCAGTCCAACCCTCTGTTTGCAGGAGGGGAGAAATAAGGGCTGTGATTTTACCAGTGTTCCCAAGGGTGGTGTGGGGAGGGTGTGTGAGAGAACATGGCCCCCAGTGGTCAGAGTGTCATGAGAGCACACTGATGTCCCCTGCCCCAGCCTGTGGAAGCCCCAGTTTGGCTTGAGATTGGCTGGCAAGTAGAGTGGTCTTGTCTCACCTACAGAATGACCCATGAGAAGTGTTCCAGAAATGCCAGTGGGTTGAATTGAGCAGGCTGACCATTTCAGATGATCTCCCCACACAGAGAACTTGGTGATTTTATTGTGTTGAAGGGTAAGTTTACACGGAGGGCTGGATCAACTGCTTTGGTTTCAGCATGCAAACTGTGGGGGTTCCTAGAGACACTCTTCATCTCTGCAAGGCCCAGTGGCCTTGGGGTCAGTTCTCAGTTGTTCCCCTTGGAATCCTGGGTGCCAGCAGCCATGACCTGCTTGAGAGCAGCGTTACTGGCTATCTTCCCTATCCTTTCATATCATTGGCTTCTCTCCTCTTCCCCCTGCCCCCCACCCCCTTTTCCCTATGTGCCTTGGTTTCCAAAACTAATGTGCTAGACCAGGGCCTGGCTTTGGTCTCTGTTCAGCTGTGAGGCTGGACAGCTGGATGGGAGACATGGATCCCTTTGCTGGCAGGTAGGCCAGCTTCTGGCTATGGGAATGAGAAGAGGAGGTGGCACTGCAGCCAGTCCCAGGATGCTTAGTAGTGAGCTGGCACCGTGTCCAATGCTTCTTCAGGTTCACGCGTGACATCCACATTCTGCAACAATAGAACAGCAATGTAGGACAGACTCTGGACTGGAAACCCAGGAGCCCTGGGGCCTGGCCTGACTTGCTATCATCTTACTATGGGCCCTTGGGCAAGGGCTTTCCCTTCTGCTTTTCAGCCTCAATTCCCCCCTCCCTCCCCCGCCCCAGGCAACTCAGGGCCCTTTCAGTCCTGACATTCTGTGACTCCAGCTCATTGTGGCCCCGAGGGAGCTGGCCAGGCTTCAGGACTGTGGACAGAATGCTCAGTCCTTCTCTCTGGTCTGCTTTCTTACCTTTTCCTCAGGGGCACCTTCCACTCCTCCGTGGCAGGACAAAACTGCTTATTACTGGTGCTGACTAGGGACAGCTGGGGGGCACAGTGGATAGAGTGGATAGAACCCTGGACTTAGAGTCAGGGAGAACTGAGTTCAAAGCTGGCTCCAGACTCTTACTAGCTGTGTGACCCTGAGCAAATCACAGCCCTGCTGCCTGCCTCAGTTTCCTCATCTGTCAAATGGAGACAATAATAGCACCTACCTGCCAGAGTTGGGAGGTTCCAATGAGATAATAGTAAAGTGCTTAGCATCTAAGGACACCTAAGGACTGCTTGCCATGTGTCTGCCTGGAGGCTGAATGGGGAGGAGAGACGCTGGCCTGGCCAGGAGCTCTGTTCCAGGGCTGCTGCCTCCTGACCCCCTCTCTTCCCTGCTCCTTGCCTGCATTGCTAGGACCACCACTGGTCCTCAGCAGATTCTTGGTTGAACTATTGAATCCAGCCAGTAGGTTGTAGCTGATCAGGCAGGAAGAAATCAGTGGAGCAGAGCCCCCCAAGAGACTCCCTGGGCCAAGGGAGGGGAAGGGAGGTTTACCTGAGCATTCAGGGAAGGGAGGGCTTCACTCAGGTCTTCCAAGTAGGGCTGTTTTGTTGGTGGGGGGCTGGCCAGAGGAACAGGGTGGAAGTTCCTGTGTGTGGGAGCATGGCTAGCTGAGCAGATGGAGGGGTGTGGGGTGGGAGAGGGACAACATCCCGCATTTCCAGCCCAACTCCAAGGCCAGCCCATTGTGAAGCCTTCCTGGATTATTCCAGCTCATGGAACGGGAGCCACAGGAAGAGAGGAAGGCTGGCCATGAGACCAGTTCGGGGGCCAGTTCCGTTTTGGGGCACAGACATTAGATCTTTCATCCAACCACCACTAACAGCCATAGACTCTTGGAGCCAAAAGAAACTCAGTGACTGGGTCCACTAACACAGATGAGGAAACTGAGGCCCGACAGAGAGGAGGATGCCTCCTGGTCTCCTGCCTCCCCCTGCAAACATGACAGCAGACACAGGTGGTGTCTCGGCCATGAGGTCTCACTTTGGAGATCACTCTGCCCAGCTAGCTGCCCGCTTTCCAGATGATCCAGGATAAGAAGAGCTGTTGTAGTACTAGTAGCCCCACCCCAAAGGGAACACAGCTACAAGATCCCACCTTGAATTAGGAAACCCAAGTGGGGATCTTTGGGTCATCTCCCCAGAGTTGCCTGTCTGAGTCACCTGGTGATGGGAGTCCTGAGTTTTCCCCATTCCTCTCATCCACACCCCTTTGGCTGGCCTGACCTGAAGCGTAACAGGGTGGCTGGCTGGCAGCCAGGACAGAGTCAGGCTATGCCCACAGTGAAAGATCTGCTGAAACTCCTGTTGGCTGAGCCAATCTTGCCTTGGGGCGCTGCCTTCCCATGTTAGTGGGGAGGGACCCAACCCAATGCTAACAGGGGTCAGGGCCTTCCTAGCCCCACTGAGGCAGCAGCTCTGAGGCCACACAGCCTGCCCACCTACCTCAGGCTTTTCCCGGTGGGTGTTCACTGCCTCCACATTCAGGTAAATGGACTCAACTTTGCAACCTGAGAATGGGGGAAGGGGGAGAACATTCTGTTAGTTCTGCCATACTCACAAATAGAAAAGGTCTTGAATGGTCACCAAGCTCAACCCTGCGTTGATGGAGACAAACAGGAAGGGGAGGAAGGGGGAGAAAGAAGGGAGAAGGAGACAGTGAGAGGAGGGGTAGGGAGAGAGAAGGAGAGAGGAAAGGGACAGACAGAAAAGGGAGGGGGAGAGAAAGGAGGGGGAAGGAGAAAGAAAGGGGGAGAGAGGAAAGAGGGACAGACAGGAGGGGGAGAAAGAAGAGAAGGAGGGACAAATGGAGAGAGTAGGGAGGAGGAAACTAGAGAAAAAGGGAGGGAGCTCAGGTTGGAGCAACAAGGGCCAGTCATGGGCTGATGGGGCAGCAGAGGGGCCTGAGAAGAAGCAGGCAGGTATGGGGAAGGAGCACAAGGAGTGAGCAGGCAGGACCCAGGGGAAGATATCAGGCACGTATCCAAGGCTGCAGAGAGGTCAATGGTGAAGAGTGAGAGCAGGTCCTTGAGTTTCCCAATGATGAGATGAGCACAGAACCTTTGGTTCTGAGCAAAGGTTGAGGTTGGAAGCCAGACTGCTGAGGATTAGGAAGAGACAGAGAAGAAGTGGAGGCAGCAGAGGGCTTTAGCTCCTCTTAAGAAGTTGAGTAGGGGTGGCTAGGTGGTGCAATGAATAGAGCACCAGCCCTGGAGTCAGGAGGATCTGAGTTCAAATGTGGCCTCAGACACTTTACACACTTACTAGCCGTGTAACCTTGGGCAAATCACTTAACCCCAATTGTCCTGCCTTCCCCCCTTCAAAAAGCAAAAAAACCAAAAAACAAATGGAAGTTGAGCTGGGAAAGGGTCAGGAAGGAGGGTGTGAACTTGAAGTACTTGTGACACTAGGAGTCCGAAGGCTTTGCTGTGAGCCCCGTACTCTGTCCCTGACTTGCTGGATGGCATTGAATGTGGTCATGCATATCTCTGGGCCCTAGTCTTTCTGTCTGTAAAATGAGTATGCATGTGGCTGGAAGGGGGAGAGGAGGAGTATTGGGTGATTCCATGAATCCCTTCCAACTATGATCCATGCTGCCTGGTGTTGGGCAGTTACCATACATGGGGAACCTGGGATATATTGTGGCACTCACCGTAAGCCACTGGGGTGAGTTTGAGTACTGTGTGCAGGGGACATTTGAGATAAGGCAGCTCCTCTGGAAGGGAAGGAAGAAACGGTTGGCCAGAGGAAAGACCATCTATCCATCCATCCACTGTCTTTCCACCCGTTCATTTCCCCAACCCCCAGCCCCTCTCCACATCTACCTCTACCCACTGCCAAAAGCACATGCCAGCATATCATTCTGGGACTGGAGGGGATGGTGGAGGTGACAACCCCACCCATGTTCCTGAAGATTGTTTCTGCCAGAGGACTGACTCCTTAAGCACAGGGTGTCACTACCAGTAGACTGGCTCCTAGGTGATAAGCTCTTTGGCCATGGCAACCCAGAGAACAAAGAGAGATCTGGAGTGTAAGACCACAAGTGACTGTGTTCTTAAGTGAGCCTACAAGATAGCATGGCCAGGCCATATGATATCAAAACTGGAGGGGGACCTGATTGGCCCTGGAGGATTGGGAAGAGGAGCGGGTCAGGCAAGAATCCACCGTGGAGGGAGGAACTCCATAGACACGGGATCCATGGATGAGGCTAGGGCATGGGCCTGGCAGAGGGAGCTTTCTGGTGAGGAGACTCTCTGTGCCAATGCAGACTAGCACCTGCTTTTCAACATAGTCTTACAGAATGGCCTGGGGCCCTGAGAACTGCAGTGACTTGGCCAGAGTCACTTGACCACTATGTATCATAGGACTGGAATCCAAAGAATACCTCCTGTTTCTCCACTATTTGAAGGTATATAAAACGCTTTCCTCACAGCAAGCCTATAAGGTGGCTATTGCAGAGAAGGAAGCTGAAGGTGAAGGGCTAAGGGATGTATCCAGGGTTACTCCCTAGCTGGGGAGTTTCAGAATCATGTACGTTATCCTCCCTGCTCTGGGATGCTGTGGCCTCTGAAAGTGACTCCATGAATGGGGTGACTCCATGAATCCCTTCCAACTGTGATCCGTGCTGTCTGGTGTTAGGCTGAGCCTAGCCAACATATTACCCCGATGGACATTGAACTTCCAAAGGATGCATTCCCCTGGCATCATCTTTGAGAACTCAGGCAGCTCCGACTCACAGCATCCTTTTGTTTTTTGCAATAATGCTTCTCTGTTAATAGATAAAGGACATCCCACCCTCCGCAGCACTAGGGATGCCACTGCAGGCTTTGCCCGCTCTGTATCTTGGAAGGTTTCCTGGTGGGTAGCATCTTTTTTGTAAATGGCATTTAGTATTGATGCTAGTCTATCTCTTACTAAAGAGGTCTTCTCATGCTTTTTTTCTTTTAATTAAATATTGCTGTATCTTGTCCTAAGCAAACCACTGTTAGGACCACACAGACTGATCAAGGCCTTCTCCCACTGGCCATGTCTGCTTTGGATTTAAGAGTGTCCACTACGGACTTTACCAAAACCTGGTGAGTGCCTCTGGTCTCCCCTTACCAGCCCCCTTCCTTCCCCCACATGCCCACCCACACCGGGGTGGGCCAGTCTTTGCCTGGGCTCTGGACTGTGCAGGATGTTTGGGGTTACCTGCACTCTTATCCAGAAAGTAGGCCAGGAGACAACGCATCACAGCCTGGTGGCAGATCACCAGCACGTTCTCCTGACGCTCCAATTCCATGATCACAGGCTCTAGACGCTGTACCAAGTCCTCATAGGACTAGAAAGGAGAGACAGACCCTGGTGTGAGCAAGGGAGAGGAGCAGAGAGCCACAGGCAGGCCAGGACATCCTGGGGGGCATCTCTGGGGGTGTCCCTGGGAGTATGTGGGAGGGGCTGACTTCTTGCTCATGGCTTTGTCCTTGAACTCCCTATCTGGCTCTGGGAAAGCCATTCCCACTCCCCACCCTCTCAAAGCCACTGCTCACATCCTTGGTACTCAGATTCTTTTGCAGTACAGTGAGCCTAATGCCCCTTGTCTGCAGGGCGTGAGGTCAGGGGTAGGAAAGCTATAAAGGCCATGGGCATCTCCGTCACTCCATTGGCCAAGAGAGCATCTCAGCCTCCCAAGGATCTCGGAATCAAAATGGCTTAGGGATGAGGGAGGAAGGGAATGAGATGACTTGTTTCTCACCCCCATGAGGCAGGTGCGGGGTTGAGGGGTGCTGCAGCCCAGATAGGGGGCATACTGTGGATAGAGTCTCAGTAGTACGGAGTGAGTGGAAGGCATCTGGGGAGGAGGGGGTCTGAAACCAGCCGAGGATGCTCCTGGCAGCCTGGAGCACAGCTAAGCGCAGGGGCTGGCAGGTGCTGACCCAGCCTCTGTTTGCCTGCTGTTCCCAGTGGGCCTCCCTCACCTCTCCCTTGGGGTAGCGGTAGCGATATTTGTCTTGGTCTCGAAGTGCAAATTCCTCTGGGTAATGCTCTTGGATTTCCTCATAAGTCATCTCTTCACAGACACCCTAAAATGCAGCTGGCATCAATAAAATGGGGGCAGGAAAGTAATCTGGGCCATGTGAACTGAGACGTGGGCACACGCAGGTGCAGGTGTGCACACGCTTGAGTCTGCCAGTGTCTGCTTTCACTCTGTGTCTCTGGCTTCAGTGCGTGTTGGGGGAATATGCATGTGTGCTTCTGGAGTGTGTGTGTGCATGTGTGTGTGTGTGTGTGTGTGTGCATGTGTGTGTGCGTGTCTCTGGAGTGTGTGTGTCTGGAGTGTGTGTGTGCACGTGTGTCTCTGGAGTGTGTGTATGTGTCTGTGTGTCTGTGTACGTGTGTCTCTGGAGTGTGTCTGTGGGCGTGTGTGTGCACATGTGTGTGTGTGTGTGTGTGTGTGCATGTGTGTCTGGAGTGTGTGTCTGTGTGCGTGTATCTCTGGAGTGTGTGTGTGTGTCTCTGGAGTGTGCATGTGTGTATGTGTGTGTGTGCGTGCGTGTGTGTATAGTATGGCCGGGTGTCTGTAGTATCTGCTTGTATTTGGCTCCAGTTGTGCGTGTGGGTGTGCGTGTGTGCATGTGTGTGTGTCTCTGGAGTGTGCATGTGTGTATGTGCGTGTGTGTGTGCGTGTAGTATGGCTGGGTGTCTGTAGTATCTGCTTGTGTTTGGCTCCAGTTGTACATGTGTGTGTGTCTCTGGAGTGTGTGTGTGTGTCTCTGGAGTGTGCATGTGTGTATGTGCGTATGTGTGGGTGCGTGCGTGTGTAGTATGGCTGGATGTCTGTAGTATCTGCTTGTGTTTGCCTCCAGTCGTGTGTGTGTGTGTGTGCGTGTGTCTCTGGAGTGTGTATGCATGCTTATGTGTCTCGAGTGTGCATGTGTTTATGTGCATGTGTATGCATGCGTGTGTGTGTGTAGTATGGCTGGGTGTCTGTAGTATCTGTGTGTACTTTTGCTGCTTGTGTTTGGCTCTAGTTGCGCGTGTGTGTGCGCGCGCGTGTGTCTCTGGAGTGTGTGCATGTGTGTGTCGCTCTGGAGTATGCATGTGTGTATGTGCGTGTGTGTGTGTGTGTGTGTTTAGTATGGCTGGGTGTCTAGTATCTGTGTGTACTTTTACTGCTTGTGTTTGGCTCTAGTTGTGCGTGTGTGCGCGCGTGCGTGTGTCTCTGGAGTGTGTGCGTGTGTGTGTCTCTGGAGTGTGCATGTGTGTATGTGTGTGCATGTATGTGTAGTATGGCTGGGTGTCTGTAGTATCTGCTTGTCTTTGGCTCCAGTTGTGTGTGTGTATGTGTATTTCTGGCATGTCTCTAGCTACGTGCCCTGTTCAGTGTGTCTGTGGAGTATGGGAGGATGGATTTAGTTTCTGACTGTGGTATGTGCATGTATATGCATCTGTGGTATATTTGTGGGTGTGTACATATATGTATGAATGTGTATTGGGATGGTTTGTGTGTAAATGCTAGGGTCTCCCCAGCAAGTCACTGTCTTCTTGCCCCATGAGGCCATGTCCCCCAGTAGCATCCAAGGTGGCACCCTCCTCTTGAATTGCCAGGCCTTCCTCCCTCCATCTGTCCATCTGTCCCTCCATCCGTCCATCCGTTGCTCCATCCCTCCTTCCCTCACTCACAGCATCTATCTCATTCAGGGCCTTCCACTGCTCATAAGGGACCCGCAAGGCCTCAGCTGTCTGGATTGTCCTCTTCATGTGGCTTGTCCAGACCTTCAGGGAGCTGATGTCCTGGGACTGGATGAAGTTAGCTAAGGTATATGCATACTGCAGTGGAACAAGGAGAAGAGAAATGGAGGCTTTCACTTTAGGCCCTGCCTGCTGTGGCACAACAGGAGAAATCCCATCCAGTTCAGCCCACGGTAGACGCCTACTTTGTGCCAACGCTGTGCTCAATTCTGGAGACAGAAAGACCCAGAGGAGACAGTCCTTGCCCTAATGGTGCTTCCATTCTATCCAGAGGATGCTGTGTGCACACACAGAGGCAAATTCCAAGTGATTTGAAGAGAGAAAGCATTAACAGCTAGGAGGGATTAGCAAAATATTAGGAGGCCTGACCTTCAAAGAAGCTACAGATTGAGGAGGGGGGTGATTGGTGGAGTTGAGAGGTGGACTGTGGAGTTTGGGGAAGTACTATTTAGTCGTGGGGGGATAAAGTGAAAGAAGGCTAAAAAAAAGGCAATAAGCCTAGCCCAGTGGGCTGGAGCTATGCTGGGGGCCTATAATGCCAGGGTAAGGAGCTGGGGTCTGAGTCAAAGGCCAATAGGGACCCACCAAGGATTTTGAGCAGGGGTGGCATGCTCCAAGCTGTGTGTCAGGGCTTTGGGGCAGCACTAGGAAGGATGGACTGGAGAGGGGAGGACCCTGTGGAAACAGAGAGCCTAATAAGGAAATTGCCACACTAGGGCAGGAACATGGTGGGGAAGGCCTGATCCTGGGAAATCGGGAGAATCCTCAGGATAAGATGAGGAGGCATTCAGGAGGGAAGGGGAGAAGGAAAAGAAAGGAATGAATTAATTTCCATTTCTGTGTCTCTGAGTGAAGGAAGAATTGAATAAACAAAGGAGGGAAGGATAGGAGGAATGAGTAAAAGGAAAGAGGATTTAGTGGAGGGAAGAAGGAATGAGTGAAGGAAGAAGGGAATGAACAAAGGCATAAAGACATGATGGAAGGGATGAGGGAATAAAGAAAAGAAAATGAAATGAGGCAAAGAAAGGCATGATTGAGTGAAGGAAGGAGGCTATGGAGAAGGGAGCAAGTGAATGAGGGGTGGAAAGACGGAAGGGAGAGAGGGAGGAAAAGGAAGGAAAGAGAGGGAGGGATAGAAGGAGGGAGGGAGGGATAGAAGGGAGAGAGAAGGAGGGAGGGAGAAATGGGAGAGATGGAAGGAGGAGAGGAGGAGGGAGGGAGGGAGGAAGGAAAGGGATGGATGGAAGGGAGAGAGAAGGGAGGGAGGGATGGAAGGAAGAAATGAGAGAAGGGAGAAAGGAAGGAAAGGGAGGGATGGAAGGAAGAGAGGAGGAGGGAAGGAAGAAGGAGAGAGAGGAAGGAAGGAAAGGGAGGGATGGAAGGAAGAAAGAAGGAGGGAGGGAGGAACGGGAGAATGCAGTTAGGTGAAGGAGAAGGCAGTTACACTGAGTCTGCTTTCCCATTTCCAGGAGCCCAAGCCCCTACCTGCTTGCCCCGGCTGGAAAGGCCTGAGTCCCCGCCAATGCGGCCTTTCAGGTTCAGCTCGCTCTCGCCATGCCGGCACAGGTAGATAGAACGGGGCGTGACGTGGATGTTCATTAGATAGTAGACGGTGCGGCTCTGGATGTGATCTTGGACTCGGTTCACCAGGTAGCGGGTCCCCACATCAAAGATCTTGATGTAGGACAAGTGGCTGCAGGGAAGCCAGGGAGAGTCAGAGAGGGGCCTTGCCTAGGCCTTAGGTGGGCCTCCAGGAAGGCCGATCCGGAGCCTTTTTGTGTCTTCTTTCTCCCAAGAGGTTCTGAAGCTCCTTCCCCGTATCCAAATGGGCCTTTCTCCCCCACAGCTGTGCCCAGAGCTGTGTTCTGCTTTTGCTAAACACTGCACAGCCCCATTCAGAAAAAAATCACCTGGATTTACATGGAAGAGAAGTTTGGGGGCCAATTCTCCTCTTTACAGAGCAGCCATGCTCCCTCCAAGATGTCTGAGATAGCAGCTGTTTGGCATTTCTACCTGTGTATGCAGAGTTGCCAGCTGGGACCGGGGGTGCTGGGAGGCCCCAGCCAGAGGGATTCTGACAGAGTCTGAAGTACACTGACGGCTCATAATTTTCTGGGCCCGACTGCTGCTGGCTGCACACTGCCCCCCTCACCCCCAGTCCCTGCCTCTCTCTCCCAGACACCCCCCCCCCTTTCCATCTCTCTCCAGCTGCTTCCTCCCCTCCCTTTAGCCCGGATCCTTGGAAGCCCAGCTGCAGGTCTGGCAGTGGCTGGAGGGAGGGAGGATCTCTTCCCCCTACCTCCAACCAGTCTGCTTTACCTCCTTCTTTTCGTCCCTCTCAAGTCTCTTCTCTCATTCTGTCTTTTTTATTTCCTTCCTCATGAGTTTGGTCCTCCTCTTCCTCATTCATTCCTTTATGCAGTTCACTTTTTTCCCTCACCCCTTCCTTCCTTCCCTCATTCAGCCTTTCCTTCCTTCCCTCATTTGTTCATTCCTCCACTTTACCATTCTTTCACACAGTCTTTCTTTCCCTTGTTCTTTCCTTCCCACATTTATTCCCCTAGTCACTCTTTTATTCTCAGCTATTCCTTCCTTCCTTCATTCTTTTCAATCCTTTCTTCATAATCTGTTTTTAGTCACTTGATCCTTTACAGTCCTTTGTTCCCTCCTTCAATCTCTCCCTTCCAGGCCTCTTTCTCTGCTATCAGTCTAAAGCCAGCTCTCTTTCTCTGTTCCTTCAAAGGCCTCCCTCCCTTTCAGGGCCTTTCCCACCTCCCAACCCCCACCCTCCCATGCAGCAGCAGCAGGAAGGAAAACCCAGGTTCTCCTGGGCCTCGGACCTGTCCAGCTCCTCATCGATGGGCTGGTAATTCATCTCATAACACTCAATTCTCTTCAGAAAGTCTTCTACTACCTTCTCCCGGTCGCAGTCTTTGTAATCTGGGCTGCTTAGCTTGACTTGCTGAGAGAGAGAGACGGACAGACAGAGACAGAGAATCAGAGAGAGGGAGGGAGGGAGGAAGAGAGAGGAGAGACAGAGAGGGAAAGAAGAAAAGAGGGACAGAGGAGAGACAGATAGGGAGGAAGGAGAGAGACAAAGAGAGGGGGAGAGACAGAGAGACACCAAGAGGGAGGGAGACAGAGAAAGAGAGACAGAAAGACAGAAGATAAATTTACCGAATGTCTCCCAGGCTCCTGAATATAAATAGTCTGGGCTCCCTTTCCAGGGAGGACGATGGCCGCTGTGACTGAATGTTCCCTTTCTATATAACTTTGGGTCAATATCACTTTCCTCATTTATAGAAAGGAATTGAACAAGAGTTTCTAAGGCTCTTTCCAGATCCTAATAATGGGTTGTTTTTGGTTTGTGGGGCTCAGCAGAGCACAGTAAGGTGTCAGGGGGCAGGCTCCCCGAAAGAAATGGCCATAGAATGGGGGAGTCAGCCCTTAGGTTGAGCTTATACCAGAATGGGGCTCACTTACTGTGATGTTCTCAGCAATGATGTCTGGGTCATCACAGATGGACTCAATGAAGAAAACCTGCAAGGGGACAAGAGAAGAGGTTCTCAGTTTCCCTTATGGGCCTGGCATGTAGATATGACTTCATGAAATTCCCTGTAAACTTAAAAAAGACACATTTGAGATAGAAATCTTGCTGAAATATCTGGCTACAACCCGGACAAGAACTCAGGACACCCACACAGAAGTTCTACTATGGATTCTGGGCAAATCTCTTGCCTCCTCCTAGCCTTAGTTTCCCCCTCTTTAAAATGAAGGGTTTGGACTATATGATCACTAAGGGCCCTTTCCCTCCATGGCTCTCTCTTTTTGCCTCTAATTGTGGCAGTCCACAGGGAGGGAGGAGCTTTAGAAGTGTGCACAAAAGTTAAGTTGGCCCTGAATGAGAGTTCTTTTACCTTGTACCCATGCTCCTTGGCAAACTGCAGAATGAGTGAGCGTCTTTCCCTGGTAGTGTTGGTGGCATCAAAAACCTAGAGATAGAAGATAGAGGCATGGCTGAATGAATGGGAAGGATTTCCAGAGAAAGAGGAAGAGACAAGGAAATGGGACTGGAATTGGGCTTTCACTGACCTGCCAGGCAAGTGTAAGATTCTTGTGTGCCCAGCTCTTCAGGTAACACTGAGAAAGGGAAGGCCCAGGTTCAAGGCCAGAGGTTCTGGTGTAACTGCTTGTGTGCATGGACATGTGTGAACTTGGATGTTTTCTCGCCCTGTTCTGTGTCTCCCTCCATCTGCCTCCTCTTTGAAGTCATTGAGATCACCCCAGATGACTTAATGGGGTCTCCCTTCTAGCTCTTATGCTTAGCAATTCTGACCCAGCACAGAGAGACCCTTAGATCAATTTACCGCTACATGGCCCTCCTCATGACCAAGGTAATCATGGACATCCTTCAAGGCCGCCAGTGCGCACTGCCTGAGAGAGGACAAATAGAGAGAGAAGAGGTCTGAAGGGAGTGATGGAGGAGGGAGAAAGGAGATAGAGAAAGAGAAACAGAGAGAAGGTATGGGGGTGGTAGGGCAAGGGAAGTCATGGCAGGGAAGAGGAAGGAGTCAGAAGTCAAATGCTAAAGGTTATCATGTGTGGTCAGATGAGCAGGAGATCAGTTTGGGCTTAGAGCCTCCTGGAGGTTGGGTCAAGTTTGGATTAGCAGAAGGGGCAGAGGCAGGGACAGGAGGCCCGGTTGGGGTGGAGGAGGGTGAACAGGTAAGAGAAGGTTTTTGGGGTAGAAAGGTGGGGAGGGGAAAGGAAAGGATGGCTCTTGAATGAAGGGTAAGACTCCGCTTGGGGTGGAGGAGGGTGAACAGGTAAGAGAAGGTTTTTGGGGTGGGGAGGCGGGGAGGAGAAAGGAAAGGATGGCTCTTGAATGAAGGGTAAGACTACTCACTTCCGGATGACCAAAGCTTCCTTGTTATCTGGTCGAAAGAACTCATAGTTCTTGTAGTGGACAGCCTCTCGGCGATACTGGCCTAAATTGAACACTAAATAGAGTTGGGAGAAAGCAGCTTTGAGTGGGTGAGTTTGGCCCATTGACCTCAGAGGTGGAAGGGATCTAGTATCATTCAAGGGAAGGAGGACCACAGAAGAAGCCGTATGGGACTTAGTTCTGGGGACCACATTAGGAAATATGTCCAGGGAAGGGTGACTAGGCTTCCAAGGCCTGCCAGTTCATGCTATTTGTGTGCCAGTGGAAGGAAATGGGGCTATTTCCCCTGGAGAAGAGAAGCCTCAGGGAGGACAGGAAAGCTGGCTCAGTTGCCTGAAGGGCCATCCCCCGGTGGACAGAACCAGAGGACAGAACAGGAGCCATGGAAAGAGGGTTTTCTCCTTTCGCAACTTGTCCCATTGCACTGATCCTTGTGCCCCTGAGTCTTCTTTTCTTGAGGCTAAATGCCCTCAGTTCCTTCCGTGGATCCTTGTATGACTGATTCCCTAATCTCCTCCCCACCCAGATCTACCCCTTCTGGCCATGAGCCTGCTTCCAAGGGCCTTCCCCAAATGTGTGGTCTGACTAGCAAAGAGGTTGGAGTGCTTGGCCACCCCTTATCCTTGACCCTTGAGGTCATGTGCTTGGATCAGGACATAGGTTCACAGGTACATTTAATTCTCTGAGCATTCATTAAATGCCTCCTACATGCGAGTCACTGGGGCTACAAAGGCAAACAGGACACTTCCTGCTCTCAAGCAGGTCCCAGTCTTTATCTGGGGGAGGGGGAAAGGGAAACCTGCATTGCTTTGGAGTCCAGCTACTTGGGACATCTGGGTAAAATTCAAAGCAATTCGCTTTGGCCTAAATGTTGTTGCATCTTTATTGGAGTCTCAAAATGGCCACGTACGTCTGGAAGTCCCAGGACCCAAGTTCTCCTGCTTACTACCTGGGTGACCTTGGCATCTGCCTTCTCATCTCTGGAAGTGCTATGACCCCCGGAGGCCACTAGGTGGGGATGGGGGAAGCCGCTAACTCCAGCATCCTAGGGAAGGGGAATCTTTCCCTTCTGATGGGGAGCTAAGGAGTGGCATGAGACCCTCCTTGGCCAGAAGGCTGTACATACCTTTGGTTGGGGTCCCAATCCAGTTGAGGTACCTGGTAAGCTTGGTAGAGATATAGGTCTTGCCCCGTGCAGGTAGCCCCACCATGATCACCATTGTTGGGGAGTTGGTGAACTGGGGAATGGATGCTGAAATTCAATTCAAATTGATGAACATTTAAATGACTTGTTCCTATGTGTGCCCAATCCTTGCCCTCCAAGAGCTGACGATCTAATGAAGCTGGGGCTGGGGCTGGGGAATCAAAGACTGTCCACAGTACAGTACAAGGTAGCTTATGGTGGGGCATAAGAGAGACCTGGGCAAAGTACCCAAGGAAGATGTGAAGAGGGAGAGAAGACAGGGCTGATGGAGCCACTCACCAAGGTGCATTGGGACTTGAGAGAAGGCATGGAGATGCCCCACCCCCTGACTGCTTCTGGCCCTCTTTTCCCCAGCTCCAGGGTGTCTCAGGCCTCGGTGGCAGTGATTGTCCACTTAACCCCTTAGCAGCCCACCAGCACAGTGGAGGGGAAAGGCCTTTGGAGTGGGGGGAGGCCTAGGCTTAAATCTCAGCTCCAACTTTACTTACTGGACATGAGTAGCCAGCCTTCTGAGCCTCAGTTTCCTCCCCTTTGCAGTAGGAGTGATAATGCTCGGACGTGGGAGGAAAGGGCTGGGTGAGCCTTCCAGCCTACAGCCAAGGGTGCTATCATCATTGGGAGGCAGAGGGCCTGGGTTCAGATCTCGCCTCTGTTCCAGCAGCACCTTGGGACACTTCATCTTCCCAGTCTTTAGGTTCCCTCTTGTCAAATTAGAAGACTGGACCAGGTGAACTTTAGGGTTCTCTGCAGCTCCCAATACCAGGATTCCAAAGGCAGGGCTGGCATCTTTTTGCCCAGTGCCCCCCACGATACCCACCCGAGGCAAGGTAGGCACTTATTAAATACTCGGGCTGGAATTGAGATGGCTGCTTTCAGAGGGGAGAGAAGTATCCTCAGAGCCTGAGTTGGGCTTGAGGGAGCCATTGGGGGCTGTGGGGAAATGAAGTTAGGAGCTAAAGAGGCGTTAGGGACAAAGCTTCCCTGGGCTCTTCAGAGGTTGTGGTGCTACTGGAAGGGGCCCTCCCAATGGCTGAGCAGTTCCTTTGCCCAAGGTAGGAGGAAGGAAAGGACTGTTCCAAGGTCACACACTGGCCCAAGGCCTCCCCTGCCTAGGTCCCTTGTATGACTGTGCTTGTGGCCTTATCTGCAGAGAAGCCTGTAAAGCTTAGTGGAGGAGCCCTCCCAGAACAAGGGCAGGCTGTTATCTTTGGGGAACTGGCCTGCCTCTCTTCTTTGAAAATATTTATGGCTCTATACCTTCTCCATCAGCTCCCTTCCCACCACCTGCGCCTCCTCCCCCCATCTCCTTCCTCCTCCCCATGTAACTTTGAATTTCAAATGAATTTTCCACTCCCTTGATGTCCCTGGGCACTGGGGCATCTCCTTCCTTCCTTCTCTGGCTCTTTTCTATGCCCCCTCCTGCAACATTTGGTTCTGGGACAGTGGGACAGTGTCCTCCCATTAATGGAAACAGGACACTCTGAAACAGGACTGTGGGAGGGAGGGAGAGCCCCACATGGTGGTTTTGTGTAACCACCACCTGTCTCCAACAGCCAGAGGGACTGAACTAAGACACATCACCTCGCCTCACCCCAGCCCCCAGCTGGGGAGAGGGCACCCAACGAAGGCACAAAACTGGGTCCCACATCTGGAAGGGCTCCTGGCCCATGGAACTTTGGGCAAGTTCCTTTCCTCCTCTGGACCTCAGTTTCCCTGGCTGTTGAATGTTGGACTAGGTGATTTCCAAGTGCCTTTGCAGTTCTAAAGTTCAACTCTATTTACTTGTGGGGTGACCTGGGTCTCAGTTTTCTTCTCTGAAAGGGGTATGTGCAGGTTGGAGGACAGGGTCTAGTATGAGACCCTGATATTCAGTAATTCCAATTTGCAGCTTTGGGAACCCTAAATGCCATGTTCTGGAGGAAGAAAAACAAAATAGAACATTCTAAAAATAAAGGAAAGGTTCTAAGTGGGAGGGGAAGGTTCTGAAGGAAAATAGAATGTTCTAAGAAATATATCCAAGAAGACAGGGATGAAAGTGCAGAGAAAGTAAGGCAAGAGAGAAAGCGTTTTCCCAAGAAACAAGCGGGGATTCTCCTCCTGTTCAGCTGTCTCTGGCTGCCCCTACCCTGACCCTGCCAGCCTTGCTTACAGACCCACTGTCTCCCTGGGGGCTCAGCCCCACTTACAGCCCCCCTGTCTCCCTGGGGGCTCAGCCCCACTTACAGCTTCCCTCCCTCTCCTTGGGCCCCAGCCCCCGTAACCTCCCCTGCGATTCCCCTAGGGGAGCTCAGCTTTCCCCCTACCCCAACCCCACTTACAACCCCTGCGCTGCTGCAGATGGCTGCCGCTGGTATGGGGAATCCAGATCTTCTGTAGCCGTGTCTGGGTGAGTTCCCCCATCTCTTGGGACATGTCTGGTCTCCCTCCCTCTCTCTGTTCCCTCCCTCTCTCTCTGCTTTCCCACCTCTGTCTGCTACTCCAAGGTCCCAGACTGCCTTAGCTAGGGCTCAGTCGGCTGTGCCGTTGCTGGGAGGGATCCTGGGGGAGGTGGTGTTCGTAATATTGTCCTTCCCCTGGTGGCCTCAGGTAGGACAGAGGTCAGCAAGGGAGGCCTCTGAACTGCAACCACCGAGTGCCTGTCCCCTAACTGTGTATGGAGCCGATAACCTCCAGGCCCCTTCTCCTCCTCCTCCCTCTCCATCCAGGACTGCCAATGGACAGAGAGAGGACTTTGGGTGTCAGTGATTCCCCTCCCTCCTGCAACACACACCCTGCTGGGGGAGGAGGGGGGGCAGAATGGCCCCTGGGGCCATAGAGGGCAGAGGTGGCTGCTGCCCTCTGAGGAAGCTGCCCCAGGCAATATCTCCCCCCTCCCCATTCTCACCCCCCAAAATGGCCCTTTGTACCCTCCTGGGAGGCCCAGAGGAGAGAGAGAGGCAAGAGGGAAGGATGGAGGTACAGAGTACACTGAGGACTGAGGGGTAGAGGAAGAGACTGAGGCACAGAGGGAGAAGGGGAGGGAGAAACTGAGGAACAGAGAAAGGGAAAGCCAGAGGGATAAAAGGAAGGGAAAGAAAGATGGAGGAAGTCAGTGAAGGAAAGGAGGGAGAGAAGGGAAGACAGGGTCCCCATGTGGGCAGCGGCGGGGTCATTGCACTACACTGGCCCCAGGCCCACGGCTCCTCCGGGAGCAATGGCCTGTAAGTAGGACACAGAGAGAGGCCCCATAGCAACCTCCCCCACCCCACGTGCGGGGCCGTGGCTCCCACTTCCCTCTCGGCAGCCAAAGCTGGAGCCCCGGGGGGCAGGGCGGGGCTTGGCTACTTCTCTCTTCCTCCATCTCTGGCTCTCTCCTCACTCCCTCTCTCTCCCCTTCCTTTCTCTGTCCCTCCTCTCTCCACCTCTCCCTTCTTCTTTCTCTCTTCCTCCCTTTTTCTGTCTCTCTCCATCATGTCTCTCTCTGTGTGTCTCTGTCTCACTTCACTGTCTCTCCTCTGTGTGTCTCTGTCTCACTTCACTGTCTCTCCTCTGTGTGTCTCTGTCTCTTTCTCTGTGTCTCTATCTCCCTCTCTGGCTCTGGCTGTCTCTTTCCTTCTCTGTGCCTCTGTCTCTCTCCTTCACTGTCTCTCCTCTGTGTGTTTCTGTCTCTTTCTCTGTGTCTCTGGCTCCTGTCTCTCTCCTATCTCTTCAGCCCCTTTTCCCGGTGGCTCCCTGACAGCACAGCCAGGATCTAAACCAATTGAGATCCTTAATGTCCCCAGGGCAGAGATGGAGAGCACTCCTGGGGCTTTACAGTGAACACCGCAATCTTTTTCCTAGAGCCCTGGGTGTGGGCTAGGGATGTTGGAGGGGAACAGATTCTGTCACATATTTCACAGAAAGGAAAACAGGTTGTGAGGGAAAGGGCCTCGCCCTGGGGTCACAAGGCTGGTTAGTGGTAGAGTTGGGAGTTAAACCTGTCTCCAGACACTTGTTAACTGTATGACCTTGGGCAAGTCACTGAACCCAGTTTGCCTCAGTTTCCTCATCTGTCAATAAGCTGGAGAAGGAAATGGCAAAGTGCCCCAGTATCTGCCATCAAAAACCCCTTCTGGCTCTGTGCCTCCGTCTCTGCGGTCATGGAGAGTTGGACATGACTGAAACAACTGGATGGACACTATTCTTTCTACTCCCTGTTTTACAGAGGAGTACACGAGCCCAGAGACGGGCAACAGTGTGCCTGAGGATTCATAGGCCCCTCGAGTTAAGCTGCGTCCTGGTCCTCCTGAGTGGCAGAGCAAGATGCCAATTGGCTTAGAGATCATCTAGTCCTACCTTTTACTGAGGGGGGCACCCAGGATCAGAGTAGAAGGTGGCGAGAGGCAGTTGGGCACCCTCATTTTATTCCTTGATAGAGGAAACAGAGACTGAGATGGAGGAAGGGACCTAGAACCACAGAACATCAGACCTAGAAGGACACTTAAAGGTCATAGAGTTTGACCCTCCTAGAGTTACAAAGGGAGAAACTGAGGTCTTAGGATCATTGACTATGACCCTTGTCACATCACAAAAGAGGGAGGGGAGACCCAAAACAAGAGACTTAGACTTAGAAGAGCCCCCTGGTCTAGTTAGTGAACAAAAAGGGCTCCCCAATTGTCTCCAGTTTGGTAAACAAGTTGTCGTGCAGGTAGGGGGAAACTGAGTCTCTGAAGGGCTTGCCCAAAGTTGCACCACTGGGCTGCCCCACACCTCCACCCTAAGATCTAGTGTTTCAGAGGGCCCATCGACTCCTCGGGTCCCTGGGGAACCAGCCTTTCTCCACACGTTGGGGGTAGAGAAGGACCCCCACCCTTCTATCTCTGCCCAGTTTCTGCTTCCTCCCCAGTCATTTACACCTTCCTTTGCAAGCCTTTATTCCCCCTACCCTTACCTGCTCTCTTCACTCTTCTGTCTTCCATGGTTTAACTAGTTCGCCCAAGATAACCCCAGTGGGGTCTTTCAATTTGAAAATGAGGGTAAAGTTGCCGTGTGCCTGCTCCCCCAGGAGAGTGGAAAGCCAGGGAAGAACCCCTTGGATAGGGGAGGCACGATGGAGGGGGGGCGGTTAGGCTGCAATCAGCTGTTCCTAGCTCTTGCTAAAACTGCCCGTAAATCTTTCTTCTGAGTTCCCCCCCCCCCCCAAAGGTCAAAGCTAATTTTAAACATGTCTTGGCTTGAGAAAGGAATATAAAACCAGACACACATACACACCCATCCCTCACCCCTCAATTGGGATTCACTGGCTTCAAGAACAAGAGATGTTAGCCAATAGCTTCGTAGTCTCTGGACTTAATGCAGGGAGCTGGAAAACTTGGTTTGAGATTTGAGCCCGTTACTTGCTAGGTATCACACTCTATGCCGGGCTTTTGCACCTTCTCACTAGGCCTCAGTTTCCTGGCTACACAAAACAAAGGGCCTGAGGTTGAGGTTTTTTAAGCTCTCTTCCTCTTTAGGTTTTGTCTATATAATGAAAGATTGGAATCCAGGGACTTTGGCCGGTGGGAGGGGTGGGGCTTTCCTTATTTTAGGGGGAGGTTGTAGTCTATGAGATTTAAGCTCCCTTCTCCTTGGGACTCACTTTCCCTTATCTATAAAATTATGGAGTTGGAACTGATGGATCTCTAAGTTTATTATCTCTTTCTAGGCCTCAGTTTCCCCACCTATAAAATGAGAATGTTGACAGTTAATGGACTCTTCTAATTGGTGGAGATTGAATACTCAATGCTTTTTACCTGCATGAGGAACAGAATTGGTGAGAGCTTGGGAGAAGAGAGATGTTGGTCTTATGGCTTCTAGTTTCAAGAAAGAAAACACATGGTTCCAGACTATCTTCAGATCTCTGAAGGGAGAGAAAGACTCTAGGAAGAAGTGGATATGTAGTAGAGCCAACACCCCAATCACATCCCTACATCCAATCTACTACAATAGGGAACTAAAACGAATTTCTCTTTGAGTGAGCCCTGGGATTCTGGACAGTTCATTTATCAGTTTATGATCTGATATATTCTAATCTGAGCGGTTCTCTGATTTCTGCTAGCTATTGACTTGAATAAATGGGTTTATTTGCTATTTTTCTGTGTGTGTTCTTTATGGAAGTGGAATTTGGTAGGGAGTCCAACCTTGGATTTATAGCTTGGGGCCCTGCTTCCCTGTTTCAGGATAATGATCAAGAATTTAGCTTGCCCAGGGCTAGCACTATTTAGTAGGCAGGTAGATTTAAATCCAACCTTTATCTGAGGAGAGCCTCTGGTAGTTGTCTTCCTTGGAGAAGGGTGGATGGAGGCCACTTTAGAGCAGCAATGGCAAACTCAATGGTAACATTGATTTAGAAAACATTTCCCAATTGCATTTTAATCTGGTTCTGGCTCTTGAATTTGATATCAATTCCTATCTCTCCGAAAGCCTCATTTTACAGAATGATCTGGATACACATAACATACACTGGGAAAATACAACATATACACAACATTGCTTTTGGATAGGAGCCCATCCACAGGAATGTACCAATATCTCTTGGTCACTAATTTTGCAAGAAACCCTGGCTTTTTGCTGTATATGTTTTTTTCCCCTAAAAATCTTAGACATTAAAAAAAACCCTGTTCTTAAAAGGTTCTGCTGTGCTTTTCCTTAAGAGTGACCCATTGTTTTCTTTTTTCACTTAATTTAAAATTTTTTCTCAATTACATGTAAAGAAAAAATTTTAACATTCATTGTTTAACATTTTGAGTTCCAAATTCTCTCTCTTTCTCCTTCCCCCTCTTTGATATAGATTATACAAGTATAGTTGTGCAAAACATTTACATATTAGTCATGTTGTAAAAGAAAACACAGACCAAAAATAATAATAAAGTTTTAAAAAGTGTGCTTCAATCTGCATTCATATTCCATTAGTTTTTTCTCTGGAGGTAGATAGTATGTTATCTGTAATGGAATTGATTTGAATTATGACATTGCTGAGAATAGCTAAGTCATCCACAGTTGATCATAGTACAATATTGTTACTGTTACAACACTGTTATTGTTACAACATCATAACATTGTTATAATGTTTTCCTAGTTCTGCTCATTTCACTTTGCATCAGTTCATGTAAGTCCAGGTTTTTTCTGAAAGCATCTTGCTTGTCATTTCTTATAGCACAATCATATTCCATCACAATCATATACCACAACTTGTTCAGCTATTTCCCAATTGTTGGGCCTCCCCTCAATTTTGAGTACTTCACCACCACAAAAAGAGGTGCTATAAATATTTTTTTACATATTGGTCCTTTTCCTTTTCCTTTGATCTCTTTGGTAGTGATATTTCTGGATCAAAGGGTATGTACAGTTTTATAGTCTTTTGGGCGTAGTTCCAAATTGTTTTCCCAGAGTGGCTGGACCAGTTCACAACTCCACCAACAATGCATTAGGGTCTCTTTTTCCACATCCCCTCCAGCGTTTGTCATTCTCCTTTTCTGTCATATTAGCCAATCTGATAGATTAGAAGGCGGTCCCTCAGTTGTTTTAATTTGTATTTCTCTAATCAGTAGTAATTTAGAGATTTTTTTTCTTTTTAAGACATTTTCTTTTTTTCAATTACACATAAACATTTTTAGCATTTGTTTTTTAAAATTTAGAGTTCCATAGCTGACCAGTTTGCTTCAGGTTCCTTATCTATAAAATGAGCTGAAGAAGGAAATGGCAAACCACTCCAATATCTTTGTCAAGAAAACACCACATGGGGTCACAGTCAGACACAATAAATTGACCAAACAACAGTAACAACAAAGCATATGTTTTAGGTGTGTTCTTTGTGGAATGGGTATTTGTTAGAAAGGCAGTTGTGCCTTGAGGTGCTGCTTCCCTCTCAAGGGATAGTGATCAGGAGCTCAGTTTGAACCTAGAAATTATTTCCCCAGGAACCAGAAGACAACTAGGTGACACAGTGGATAGAGTGCTGAACCTGGAGTCAGGAAGACCTGAGTTCAAATCCAGCCTCAGACACTAGCTGTGTGACCCTGGG
Organism: Pseudochirops cupreus; assembly: GCA_028627135.1. Lineage (NCBI taxonomy): Eukaryota > Metazoa > Chordata > Mammalia > Diprotodontia > Pseudocheiridae > Pseudochirops > Pseudochirops cupreus. The sequence goes on along the minus strand of CM053582.1, from coordinate 58,273,663 downwards.
CAAGTCATATAACCTCTGTTTGCCTCAGTTCCCTCATCTGTAAAATGGGGATAATAAAAGCACCCACTGCTCAGTGTTATGAGGACCAGATGAAATCATTGCAAAGCACTTAGCATGGTGCCAAGTAAACCCTAGTGCCATAATAAATATACAAATTTATATTTTTTATTTTATAAAATTATGTATATAAATAAAAAGTTCTATAAATGTTATTGTTATAAAAAGACTGAATGTCATCATTAAATCTGTGAATTCTGTTTCATCTGTGAGTAAGACTGAGGCCATACCCTCCCATGCTAGACAGACACACAGATTGGCATTTACTCTAAACATGTATCATGTGCCCAAGGGGAAGGATTCTGGGAGACCAGAGAGTGGCTCCTGAGTCAGACAGAGTGATGATATTGACCGAGAGACTGAGGGGGACAGCTGCCATGGCAATGGATACTCTCCTGGAGCCCCCACCAGGAGCCACCTGGCATGAATGTATACAAGTTTTAGCTAAGATGTATGTGGAGGCTGGGTCTCCACACTCTAATTTTGTCTTTAATACTGTTTAGAAGAAGAAAAGCCTGTTAAAGCCTTCTTCAGGGTAGTGCAATGCATGCAGGGACTGATGCAGAAAGGAGCAGTGGATCCTGAGAATGCAGGAGGGCACGTAGGTGAGGTCATCACAGAAACCATTGCCAATGACGTCTGAGGTGAGACAGGCATTCCTGAACTTCAAGGGGCAATGGAATCCACAGGGCTCAGCCTCAGCAGGCTCCGGGTCTTCTCCACAGAAAGAAAGGAGGGCATCAGCACCAGCAGCACTGAGCCAGTCAGGTGAGAGATGGTTCAGTGCACAATCCTATTCTCTAGGGGAATGGAGAGCAGAAAGGCTGGCCTAAGAAGGTAATCATCAGAATAACAAGTCCACCTTTTATTGTAATTGTGGATTATTCTCATTGTTCGGTCTTGTCCAACTCTTTGTGACTCCGTTTGGGATTTTCTTGGCAGAGATACTGGAGTGGTTTACATTTCCTTCTTTAGTTCATTTTACAGATGAGGAAACTGAGGCAAACAGGGTGAAGTGACTTGCCCAGAGTCACACAGCTAGGAAGTGTCTGAGGTCAGATTTGAACGTAGGAAGATGAGTCTTCCTGATTCCAGGCCTGACATTCCATCCACTGTGCCATCTAGTAAAAAATGGGGTTGAAGGTCCACGAAGAATCTGGGGAGCAGAGGAGAGAAGGCTTACTCTGGAGGAGTAGCCCTCTACTGAAGAATACAGAAAATGTGCATTCCTCGTTGTTCTCCCTGACTCTCAACACTTGTGAGAAAGGCACCCTCCTGTGTCTCCACAGATAACCAACTGGCTGGAGAAGGATGGAGAATAGCTGTTGGGATGAAGTAAATACTGCAAAAAAAGCAAAAGCAAGACCCCAATACAAGGGAAATAACCTATATCTATAGGAGAGGATGCTGGGAGAGTAAAGAGAAACAGAATGGGACTGCAAGCTGACACAATCTTCAAAGGTTGGAAAAGGAGGTAATGATGACTCCCCTGCCTAGGGCTGGTCTCTCTTTTGTTGTTCCAAACCAACGGTGGCGGTGGCAATAGGCTGGGATGCCTTAGTGCATTGAAACTGCTCTCAAAATGTGCCACACAGAGCTCATGGTGGGGGGTGGGGCGGAACGAAGCAAACAAAAAAGATTTTTTGAAAGAAAAAGTTTATTTTAAAATGAAAAGGCAGATAAATATTTTGAGCTTACTGCTTTGAGATTTTGATTCTTCTTTTCTCATCTGATCACTGGTATTAGGGATTGTTAGTTGGTAATGAAAATTCTCAAAAATGGTTCTGCAAACGTTAGGATGTGTGATGAAAAGTATAAAAATTGTAGCTCATTGGTGAGATTGTTGTTCTTTCTTATCCTCTGAGTTACAGATGTGACATCAAGGTGTATGGGGGGGGCATACAGCAGCTCATTCTGTGACTGACTTGATAATTGTGGAAATGGTTTCTTGCTCACAGCAATTCCAGAAAGCAATTACATGCAAGGCTTTCATAGTTGGCATTTCAACTTTTTAAAATAATTCCTCTGGTGTTTCATTTCAAGAAATTTTCATCCCCTGAATATTAATGAGTTTATTTCTCATTCTAAAATGTTTTGCCTTCAAATGTGAGAAAGCTGTTCTGGTTCTATGCATTCATTCATTTAACCAAGCATTTCCACGTATCGTATGCTGCAGCATTGGGAAACTCTTGTCTGATCCTGCCAGACAAGGAATAGAATCTAAACCTGACGGGCATTCTCTCTCCAGACAAAACCTGAGCTTTTCTCCTCCCTGCAGCTGGCCAGAACCAGCTTCATCAGGAATATCATCAGGAATAAGGGAATCTCAAGCGCCCAGTTCACCAGTATTTTTACAGACAAAACCAAGCAATACCCATCAATATTTTATTTTGCTTAATGTTTTGGTTCATCTAAAACATATGCAGAATTATAAGAACCAGATGGTTCCACTAAGCAAGGAACAGAACCATGGGGAGGGATATGTGCACAGAGGTGACCAGGTGACCTTTTTCCACCAAAGAAGCAAATCCCAATTAGGTGCCATCCTGTTCCCGCGCCAACCTAGAGCTGAAATGACAACTCCCTTGAGAGCCAAGAGACAGATTAGGGGTTGTAAGAAATAAATGCCTTTTGGTATTAAATGTTTGCAGATGGACCAGTAAGACTGGACCACGTCCATGGACACAAGGCTGGCAATCACTCACATCTTTTGAGACATCTCCTGTTATTAAAATTGACTCAGAGTACCTGGGAATTTTGGCTCCTCTAGCCAAGAAAAATCCATTCATTGTTTATAGAGTCTCTTTGCGTACAGAAAGTCCAATCTATAATACTGGAAACCAGATCTCCATCCCAGGGAAAAGGTTTCAGTGATTGAATTCAATCTAATAATTTGAAAGTCTTATTCTGAGGCTTATTCAGGCTTCTCCTCCATGCTTCCCAAGGGGCACACAATAAAAATGAAGATCCCCTGCTTTAGAATCATTGTCTGTTAGAGCTAGGGGGACCTTAAGGACCATCTTACATAACCTCTTGTCTCCCCTTCTCCCCAAAACCACTAAGGAATATCAGGTTAAAACAGATGCATAAGCAAAAGGGGACCCAAATGAATGGCGTGGGGCGTGCTCCAGGGGATTGGCTCCAAGAGGGCCCCAGACCTGGCTTCTGAGGAATATTGTCCATACTCGCCTTAGGTGGCCACATGGAGGAAGTGGGGTTAGCGGCACTGTGCCCATGATCTGGAAAATCCACATACAAGTTTTTGGCACTCCATTTGTACCAGAGAAGAAGTCTGAATTGTTTCTTTTGCTTTTATGGGGTGTTTGCAACAGCTTATTGTGAAACTTGGTCATGGGCTCAGTGTCATCTGCTGGCCTTTGTGTGTGATTGGTCACTCCTTCAAAACTCCTCCAAATTCCGATCCAATTTCTGATGCCAACCTGCCATATGTCAAAACCATGATGGGGAAAGTCATGTTGTGTTCTTTGGGAATGGCCTGTATAGCCCATTTATATCCTCACCAGAACATACTTTGGATTTCTTTGTTATTCCAGTACACTTGGACCCCAAAATAGTACCTATCAATCAAACAATCAAAAATCCACCCAGGTGCAAGTACATTGTCTGGTGCTTGAGTGACTTTCTGCCATCTCCAAAATTAAAATCCTTCCTCATAGGACTGTGGATCCAAGGAACTGAAGGCAATCAGAGGAAGCAGGAGGCTTCCCAAGGTAACTGCCATGGCAGCTAGAGCAGTTCCATGTGGCCCTTCTTTGGCTTTTACATCACATCACTAGCCCATACTCCCACTGATCTCTGTCTCATCTTCACCAGATTGGGTGCCTCAGAGGGTCTTCCTCTTCTCTCCTAGAGGCACTTGGGAAGCCCTCCCTTACCAATCATGCCAAGTGGTGGAAATGGACCAGAGGGAATAATGAGGTGTGTTTCATAATACTAGTTGATTTAAGGTCTGCAGAGTGTGCTGAGGGTATCTCATTACCCTCAGCCTGGCCCTAGAAGACAGGTGCCATCTCTCCAGATGAGGAACTAAGGCTTTTCTAGGGCCACACAGTTAGGAAATATCAGAGGGAGAGCTCTGAAGCAAGATTTTCTTGATTTCAAGTTCAGATGAAAGAAAACTCAGTTTATATATTGAGATACTGGGACTAATACTATGGAAATGCATAAGCCATCCTCCTAAAGCATGATAAGATACATGGCAAACTGTCATGTAAACTTCAAGAGTGAGAACACACACCAGGGCTATCTAATCACCTTTCACAGACAAGGAAACTGAGGCCCAGAGAGAGAAAGTGACTTGGCTGACATCATGAAGCTTTCTCACAGGGAGACTATCTTGACTCTCAACTGCTTCCCTCACAGCTGGATGAGGGTCAAGTCGATTCATTAAGCACCTACTGTGTGCTAGGCCCCAGGGACACAGAGAAAGGCTACAAAAGGCCCTGCTCTCAAGGAGCTTACAATCTTCTGGGGAAGAAAGGATGCTGACAACTAAATTAGAACAGAATACAGGCAGGAGAGATTAGAGAAAATCTCAGAAGGAAGGCAGTGGCCTGGAGGGGGCCTGGTGGGGTATTAATTGGGCTGGAAGGAAGCCAGGGAAGCAGGAGGCAGAGCATCCCAGGCAGGGGGAGCAGCCAGGGAAAGTGGCCAGAGCCGGGAGAGGGAGAATCTTGTGGTTTTCACAACAGTCTGGAGTTGAGGGGATCCAGTGGTCCAAGGTGCATGGCTCACAGTCGTCAGCATTATAATCAGGTCCCATTCTTCCAATCTAGCCATTTCCTTCTCCTCCTGTTTGCCACTACTCTGGTAAACAGGAATTCTGTCCCTGTCACCTTCTGCCTTCAATGTCCTGAGGGCACCGACCTCTCTGCCCCACAAGCCATGGCTCACTCTCCCCTGTTTCTCCAATCTTTATAGTATTGTTCCACTGTCACCAGAGGACCCTCCTTCCTTGACTGCTTCAGGGACTAAAGTTACAAGACAGAAAAAAGACAGGGGGCATGGGAGTCTCCTGGAGGGTCTTGCCCTAAAATGATCAATAAACACCTCTCAGGATCATGAAGCCAAGTGGGATAGTATGTGGGCAGCATGCTCTATCCATCTTCGTGGCCACCCCTCTCATACAGACCCTGACCACCTGGTGTCTGGGCCATCCCAAAAGCCTTCTCACTTGGTCTCTCAGTCTACAGGGCCTGCCCTCTCCAACTCAACTTTGCCCAATAGTTGCCAAGATAATAACACTCCTTCCTTGTTGAGGACCATGGGCCAGTGAGACTCCGACCTTGATGGCTGAATAAGCCCCCTCAGGTGAAGGGGCTTGCTGCCAGGCCTGGATTGGTTCCCCATCCCCCAGGGAAGAGTTTAAGCACACAGGTGTGAGGACTGGATCCTCGAGATAAGCATTATGTTTTTGCCTCGGCCTAGGAACACTTTAGTGTGCAATGTCCACAGGGGAAAGCCATTAGGAAGTGTCCTATAAAAGGCTTGCACTTAAGACAATAAAGGAGACTCTATTTTCCACCACTCTTTGAGTCCCTATCTCTCTTTTAACTCCCCCTCTCACAGCCTCTGGGTAGATAACTCTCTCAGCCCTGCTGGGTGATAACAGGCCTCCCCACATTCTCTCAGCTCTGCCATGGAAGGCAGGGTTCCCTGCCTTGGCCCACCACACTTCCTTACCTCTGTGACCAGTCCCCTCTCTACTGCTCAAATACCTTCAGTCTATTTCATCCTGATGGGCTGGCAAGCCAGTCTCCTGAGTCTGGTGTTGAAGGCTCTCCACCAACTGCACCCAAGTCATCCTGCTCAGCCTGAGGCCTTGTCCTCCCTCTGCTTCCAGGGGTTCCTCTTTACCCTCCTCTGGTCTCTCTCCTCCTCTGTGCCTTTGTGTGGGCTCTCTGCCCCCCAGGGTGGGAATTCATGTCTACCTCACCACAACCTACTAAACCCTCCCTTCTCCTGGGCCTAAGTCAGGTGTCACCTCCAAGAAGCCTGTCCTGATTCCCTCCCATCTGAACCTCTTCTCTCCCTCCTCTCTCTGGATCTCTCCTTCACCTTGTCACATTCTTTCTCGTATCCTCCTTATTGTGTGTGTCTGTGTGTGTGTGTCTTATTCCCCCTCCAAAAAGACTCTGAGAGCCCGTTGAGGGCACAGAGACTCTCCTGGTAAAGCGCTGGGCCTACAACAAAGCAAGGGCTCAGTCACCGTTGGCTCAATGAATGGCACAAAACGCTAAGAGGAGATCGCTAGGCCTGGGGCACTTTGGGGCTCACCTTCCTCCCTTTCATTGGCACCAAGCTTCACATTACCCTCAGAAAGAATGCCAGAAAGCCAGGGACATTGGTCTTTCTTTTATTATTACCTTCTTTTCTCCAATGTTGAATATGGGTAATGGAAGACTGTTACCAATTGGCCATGGGGGGTAACAGAGGAATCCCTAGGAATAAAGGAGGGATGGACTCAGTCCATATGGTTTTTTTTCCAACAGCAAAGGGAGAAGAAAGAAACAATAAAGAGATAAGCCCTTGTAAGCTGGAGGTACCAGGGATCCCCATGACTGAGAACAAGGAGCCCTTTGGAAATGCTTTGTAGCTTCTTGCTGATAAAAGAGCAGAATTCCATCCTTGACATTCTCAACAGGAGGCAGAAGAACACAAAGTCGGGGCCTTGGCCTGTATCACTAAGTCATGATATTGTGCATAAATGCCCTACCCTTTTGTTGCTATGAGCCCCTCACTATGACACAAAGCCCTGGGTATACAGATGACGTGTTATAGTGTGCTACGTAAGTACATGTGGGTCTGTGGCTCATCTGTGTGCAAGTGTATATGTGTATATGGGGGTATATGTGTTTTGGAGGGTAATGCAGTATCTAACTCTACAAAGAGCCTTCTCATCTCTTATCCCATTCGATGCTCACAGTGACCCCATGAGGTCCAGAGGGCACTTGGGCCCATTGGAGTTATGTACCCAAATAATGGCACAGCTAGGACTAGAACCCAGGTGTTCTGATGCCCCATCGTCCATTCTTTCTACTAGCTCCGTCTTCAGATGACTGAGGTCTGCCTGAGATTCTCAGAACAAGCTCACTTCTAGTGAAGGAACTGTGGTCACCACTGACTTCTCTTCCAAAAGATAGAACAAGTTTCCAGGTGAAAATGAAGTGAGCCTAGCATGGCAGTGGTATCGTTGGAATGGAGAACCATTCTTCAGCATTCTCTCAACATGGAGTACTAGCAGGCTGCCTCAGCTCTCAAAAGGATCTGAAAGGAAAAAATCTATCTACAGCTATGTGTCTGGTATGAACAATGGGGGTTGCAACAGCCATGCTAATGATGCCCTTGCTGTCCCTCAAGTGCATTTTTCTTCTTCTGCAACTTTTGTCTTTCTGAACCTAAAATTCAAACAGAACTCTTAAGGAATGGATAAGTAGATTGTCCGTAATGTCACACACACAGACACACACAGACACATACACAGAGATACACACAGACACAGACACACACAGACATACACACAGAGACACACATACACCCTCTAGCTTTGTTCCATCTATCATTTGATTTTCAGATCAAAGTTGCTAAACAAAAATAGAAAAGGATTGTGGGTCTAAAGTAGTGATAACCTGAAACAGCCATAACCCTGTGTTTTCCAAAAGGCCTTTCCTATGGGACCCTCATTTCTGGCAGTTTGCGGGGCTTTTCCTTCCATGGCTCACACTTCTGGGCCTCATATCCATCTGTAGCGGCAGCAAGAGGAAGAGGCAGGTGGTGCTTCTCTACCCGTGATTCTGGGCCCTGCTTCTGAACAAAATCTATCCCTTGTTTATGAAAGCTCTTAGTACTGGGAAACTAAGAAGCAGGATTGTCCTGTCTCCTGTAACCATGGAAACTAGCTCTCTGGCTTCAGGGATGGGTGGGTTCAATAAACTGAATAAAACCTAATAATTGAAAAGCCGTATTCTGAGAAGGGCTTCATAGGCTTCTCTACTCAATGGGCCCCGGACACAAAAAGGCCCCCTGACTTAGAATCCTTGACTATTAGAGCTGGAGGGACCTTAAGGACCGTCTTACACAGCCTTCTGCTTCCCCTTCTCCCCTCAAATCACTAAGGAAAATGAGTCATGATGGACAATTAAGCAAAAGTATGAAAGAGGACAGGAATGAATGACAAGGGCATGCTGAGCGCTGCTGATCACCAGTTCTGAGGAGGCTTCAGGCCTGGCTTTTTAGGAATATTGCTCATGATGCCCATTGCTTTTTTTTATTTTTTGCTTTTTGGAGGGGAATTGGGGTTAAGTGACTGCCCAAGGTCACATGGCTAGTTTTTTGTGCTAAGTGTCTGAGGTCAGACTTGAACCCAGGTCCTCTTGATTCCAGGGCTAGTGCTCTATTCACTGTGCCACCTAGATGCCCCATGATGCCCATTTCCTAAAGAGGACAGAAGTGGTTCACACGGGGTTGCTGGCTGTCCTTCCAAACACTCAGCTTAGGTGGCCATGTCCACATTTCAAGGCTTGCTATTGCTCAGAAGAGTCCTAGAGCCCTCTTTGGGAATTACCTTTAGAGCCCATTTATATCCTCACCAGAAACATCTTTGGATTACCTGATTTTCCTAGTGTGTTTGGACCCCTAAATAGTACCTATCAATCAATCAACCATCAACCTAGATGCCAGGCACATCATTTGAGGCTTGTCTGTCACCTTCCAAAAATAAATTCGTTCCAGGCCAGTGGGAATGTCCCATTTTGTTTCCAAGGTTCTGAAGGCAGTCCCAGAGGAAGCAGGAAGTACCTCCAGGTGACCGGACATTGTGCTATCTATGTGTAGGTTCTGGTCTGAGTTTTGTTGGCTTTTAAGTCAAGTCCCAGTCCCCTCCTCATTCTTGTCTCTGTTTCTTCTGCACTAGGTTTGGCACCTCATCTTCTCTGGGAATGTCTGTTCTCCAGTAGGCACTGTGTGAACCTCTTGCCCATGTCAAGTATGGGAAATGGACATTAAAAATAGATTTGGATCAGAGGTACTGAAGTTTATTTAATAAAACCAGCTGAAATTTCTATAGTGATTTTAGGTTTGCGGAGTGTTTTGAGAGGCTTCTGATGCTGCTTAGAGGGACCCTGGGAGGGAGGCACCATTATAATTCCCATTTTCTAGATGGTGACACTGAGGTTCAGATAGGCTGAGAAATGTTCCCAGGGTCACATAGCTAGGGAGTGTTTCCTGATCTCAAGTTCACACAGTGCCACACGGCATGATGAGAAAGTTGTGAGACTGGACCCAATGCTGTGGATGTGCATAAGCAATTATCTTAAAGAATGATTCGATAGAGACATGACAGCTGACACTTAAACTTCAAGACTGAGAAAACATAACTTATCGCCTCATTTCATAGATAAGGACACGGAGGGCCAGCCAGATCAAATGCCTTGTTGAAGGTCATGATACTTCCTGGCACAGAAAGATGGATGAGAGGCAAGTCAAGTCAAAGCTGCGTTTTGTTAAACACTACTCTGTGCCCCTCTATTAGACCACTAGGTGGCACCATAGTGCGCAGTTGTCCCCAGTTCAAATCCAACCTCAGACACAGACTGGCTGTGTGACCGTGGGCAAGTTACATAACCCTATTTGCCTAAGTTTCCTCATCTGTAACATGAGCTGGAGAAGGAAATAGCAAAGCGCGCCAAATGGGGTCACAGGAGAGTCCAAGAACTGCAACAACTCAACAACAAATGCAATCCACTGGGAAAATGAGGGTCTTCGCCTTTAGGGAGGGTGTAAGACATCATAAAAGGGAAGCGTGGAAATCCCCGTGTCTAGAGCGAGAGAAATTCGCTTCCGGTCTTGTCTCGACCAACTGCGCAGGCGCCAGGCCCCACAGGCCACGCCCCCAGGAATTGTCCAACCAGAGAACGACACAGGTGACGTCACGTCCTGTTCACACCTGTGTCTCGTGGAGGGATGGTCCATGCTTAAGACCGGGGCCGGGCATTGGCATGAAGCGCGGTTTTCCGTGTGTCTGCGCGGGGTCTGCGCGGGGTCTGCGCGCGTCTGCGCCAGTTGTCTGCGCTGGTCTGCCTGAGTCGTCTGCGCTGGTCTGCCTGAGTCGTCTGCGAGATGTCTGCGTGGTATCTGTGCGCGGGTCTGTCCCACGTGCTGCCGGAATCCAGGAGGCGGGACATCACCAGTGGGGCCTCCTGGGCAGTGGCAGTGGCGGTGACAGTAAACTGAGCGGGGCCCAGGCGCTCTGAGGAATCCCACAGGCCCTGCCCCATCTGGGCCTCCAGCCCATTGGTCTCATAGAGATGACCGTGCACCCTAAAGCTGTGTCACTGCCAAGGCCCTGCCCTCTGGAGCTGACAAGGCTCCATATTAAGCACCCTGGGCACCGGGACTGACTTTCGTGGAGCGTCAGTTCTAATGTAGGAAGACAGCAAGAACATATGTAAATATAGAGGGCATTGAGCTAGAATGCCTAGAGGTACACATCTGATCTGACACTAGCAATTCAGGAAATCAGAAATTGGGACTCAAACTGTGGCTTAGAGGAAGAGTTGAGGAGGCTCCAGGGACAGCCCTGCCAAGGCATGGATTAGAGAAAGGGATTAAGAAGGGCTTTAAAAGCGAAATTGAGGAGTTTACGTTTTTTTCCTAGAGGCGATAGAAATCCACTCTCAGATGGTGACTTCCCTCAGGATAAGGCCTGTCCACCTGTTTTTATATCCTCAGCACAGTGCCTGGCAAGTACTAGGTGCTTAATAGATGTTTACTGACTGGTACTAGAATTGATGGATTAGAAGTCACAAGGTTAGGTCTGCTCTTCAATATGGCGGTAAACTAGATAAAGAAGAATCAGAAACAAATGAATTCAATAATCTCCATAATTCAATAGATCTGATACCATCAATTACTTGGGGGAAAGGTCTCCCCATTTCCCCCTTTGAAAATTAGAGTGGAGAACTGCAAATTGGCCTTGTCAAAATTAGTTTTCAAACATCCTACGCCATGTACCATAATAAGTGCAAGATGGACCCATAGAATCTGAATATTAAAAGTCACAGAATTTGAAAAAAGGAGAGAACCACATCAGGGATCATTCCCAACTGTGGCTAGGTGGAAAATTCTTAAGTAATAAAGGAAAGAGGCAAGCAAAAAAGAGAAAATGCATCATTTTGATCATATCACTTTGAAAAACTTGCATGACCACACTGTAACAGGATTAAGAATGGAAACGTTGGGGGAAAAAAATCTTTGCATCAGATATAATACATACAGGACATAATGATTAAGTATGGTCAAAAGAACAAACAGTTCTCAGAAGTCCTGCAAACTATGAACTATATGAAAGATTGTTCCCAAAACACTAATATGTGAAATACAAATCAAAACAACTTTCAGGTTTCCCCCCATGCCCAACAAATTGGTGAAAAAGAAAACTGGGAAAAGTCAGTGTTACAGAAGATAGGCACACTGCTTTTACTATTGGTAGAGCTGTGAATTAGTAACATTTCTTTAAATCATTTTGAAATTATTCTTTTTTAAAAAAGTAACTCAAGATTTTGTATCCTTTGACCGAAGGATTTCATTACTGGGCGTATAATCTAAGGAAGTTAATGACAGAAAACAAGGTCTTGAAAGGAAGATAATAGCCTTACTCATGGCCCTGGGATGTGTTTGTGAGACCTGGTATAAGGCTCCTCAGAACTTGTATAGCTTATATGATATCCATAGAAACATTTTTCTGCTAGCAAAGAACAGAGAACAAAGTGTGTACCTGTGGACTAGAGAAAATCAGAACAAATCCCAATTTGTGAATGACAATACAATAGATACTGCCTTTATTGCTTCTTAATTTGTTTATAACATGATCATTTACACCTAAGTGATGTATCATCTGGAATATAATGCCTTATATGGTGTGAGATATCAATGTAAACCTAATTTCTGCTAGACTGATGTCTAGTTTTCCAAGCAGTTAACTTAATATATATATATATATATATATATATATATATATATATATATATATATATATATATATATATA
>CM053582.1:58238842-58261040 GCA_028627135.1 Pseudochirops cupreus | reverse complement strand
ATTATTATTGACTACATCCAACTGGAACTTGAGATACACAGGCACTGCAGTTGGGAGATCCATCCTGCCCTACCAAAAAGTGACATAGGAGAGAATAGACTGGGGGAGGGGGGAAACACTGGGATGGCTGTTTTGGGGTGGTGGGCAGGGGAAAGACGGGGAGAAAATATGTAACTCAAAAAAAATTTAATAAAAAAAAAGAAACACAAGAAAAAAAAAAGAATAAAGACTTGCAGAAGAAAGTTATATGATTTCCAAGCCAAGAACAAATTAGAAAAGGGAGTGGAATTCTACAATCAGCAACGGTGACAGCACCAGAAGTAACAGCCTATAAGCAAGAGAAGGGATAGCAAAACTATTCAAAAAAAAAAAAAAGAGCAAAGTCTGAGGAATGAGTCAACTATCTGCCTACAAACCTTAAGAAGTCCTAGGGTCACCATCATATTCTAACACAATAATTAAATGTTCATAATTAAGACCCTAAAAAAAAAAAAGAACACACCATCAGGGGCTCCTCATTTGTCCACTTGATTGGGAGCAATGTCAGAAAAGGATTGGCGACTGATCCAGGAAGAGCTGCCCACTAAGTAGGCAAGGAAAGGCCAAGTCTTCACCTTTCTTTCTTTTATTCTCTTTTAAGGAGGCTTTAAATCCCTTGGATTTCCAAAAGTCAGGGAGGAGGGGATTTCCCTCCCTTCCTTTTTCCCCAGATGCAAGGACTTAATCTCTTGGAAATGTCCATCATCTCCAAGAAGGGTGTAGTTGGAGGAGAAATCTCCCTCTGGGCAACTAGTGCCTGATTCAAAGCCACTGGACCTTGGTTCCTCTCTTGGTAGGTTCACCTGCCCCTCTCTCTGTCAGTTCATTCATGCCTAGATCCCTCAGTCCCTCCCTCTGGACCTCTGTGACCATTACCTGTATTCTTCCATCCATAGATCCATTTCATCTGTTACTTGATCCATTGCATTTTTCCATGGAATCCATAACTCTGATCCACCTGGTGTGTAGCTCCATTTGGGTCTCCCTTGGTCACTCCTGACCATTTCTCTGTTATTCCATCTTTCTTTCTCTCCTAGGGCCCTCTATTCTTCCCGGCCTCATTCTACCCTTCCCTTCCATCTATCTTTTTAGCCTGTGTACCTCCCTCCTGGTATCCACACTTAACTCCCATCTGTGCCTCCAGATAATCCATCAGTCCCTGCCTTAGCTTCTCCATTAATCCATATCTCCCTGTATCATCAACCACTTCCAGTATAATTTTTTCTAAGTATGTAGTTCTGACTTGGTACTTTAGTTTACCCTTCCATTTCTCACTTTGATTGTCTTTCTAAACATCTAAAACTCACTTTGTAGACTTGTCCTTTAACTTGTCTTTCAACGTTCAGATCTCAGGAAACATTTCATATCTAATTCTTAAAATCTCTCTTTTTTTTCTTTCCTGGCTCTCTGTGTTTCCCGACCTGTCTGTGCATCCTTTACTGGTAGGACTTCTCCTTTCACGTATACTCATTGTGCTGGTACCTCCACACAAGAATCTCTCACTTGGTGCAATTCTCTTTCCAGGCATCCCCAACTTTCTTGGTTCCTAACCAGCTCTCATTTTACCAATTTCTCCATTCATCCATCTCTTACTGTCTAGTTTGCTCTTCTGTTCATTCCTTGCCTTTTTCTTCTAACCATTCATCCTTCTATGCCTCTCAAGGTCTTTTTAACCATCAGTCTCTTAATTAAGATGTTTAGGTCTTGCCATTCATTCACCTCTCCTTGTTTAGATTTCTTTAGTCATCTATTTTTCAGCTTTTAGCTCTCTCCAATCACAAAACTCTCCACTTTTGATCTGTATGCTCACCCATCTCTCACCAAGTATTTCTTGTCTTCCATTCATGCGTTCTTCTCTGACAGTCTAACCATCCATTTCTCTTTGCCTAAGTATAAACATTCATTCATCTCTGCCTTGCCAATTCTCATTTCAGCTATCTCATTTAATATACTTCTTTCCAGTCAGCCATTTTCTACCATCTAGATTTCATTATCCAGACACTTCTTATATTCTGGATCTATCCATTGAACCTTTTGCTAGTATCTGTGAATCACCCACCGTTGCCATCTCCCTTTCTATCCTTCTCAATACACTCTTCTCTCCTTGCCTGTTTCTCTTCATCCATTCATCCATCACTCAGAGATTAGCTTTCTTTAAACATACAACTCCCATTCAGTACTTTAGTTCACCCAATGCATTTCACACTTAGCTGGTCTTTCTAAGCAGCCAAACCAATTATACTTATCTCTCTTAACCTATCTTGCACTCTCTGGATCACTACAAACATTCCATATTTCATTTTCAAGATCTCTCCTTTCATGCTTTCCTGCCTATCCCTGTTTACACCACTATCCATTCTTCACTGCTCAGGCTTCTGCTTTCACACATACCTCAAAGTGCAGGTATCTTCAGTCAGAAACTCTCAATACAACTCACTTTCCATACATCTCTCACTCTCTTGGTTTCACCTACCAACCATTTCTCATTTTCCCACTCTCTTGATTGAGCTATTTCTTATTGTCTGTTATTTTTTCATAATTTTATTGCATAGCTCTCATTTTTCCATAATTTCTCCTCTACTGCTCTTATTTGATTTTAAAAATCTTTTGTTTTGCTCTTTTTATCTCTTTATTTCTTCTAGGAATTCTCATTGAGCTGGTGTCCTTTCTGCATTTTTTTTTCCCTTAAGGCTTTACTTGTAGATGTTCTCAAGTCATCGTCTTCTTCTGAATTTGTATCTTGAGCTTCCCTGTCACCAAAGAAGCTTTTTATGGTCAGATTATTTTTTTTATTTGTTCATTTTTCCAGTTTATTTCTTAATTTTGAACTTTATGTTGGAGTAGGATTCTGCTCATCTCTGGGGGCAATGACTGGCTTGAGTTTCTGTCTTTTATGTCCTCTGTATGCTTTCTCAGATTGGTCTGGGGGATTGTATGTTTTTGGTGCTTCCAAGATGGTGTGATCTGGGGAGTGGTCTGGTCACTGCCCTCTTGATTTGTGCTTTGGTCCTTGCATAGATAATTCCCTTGTTCCAACATGACAATAATTGCTTCCTTCTGCTCTGGAACTGTGACCAGGAACTGGGAAATTTACAACAGAGCTGCTAGATGGCCTGAGAACTGTGACCCAGAACTAGGTAATAGGAGATGGAGCTGCCAAATGGTACCTGAACCTGCACCCAATGCTAGTAGAGGGGACCCTAGACATCTCTTTCTGCCCAGGTCTTTAGGCCTCTTACTGTCCCTGGGTCCTGGGCTTCCACCACCACGATAGCCCAGGGCTGCTTCAGCTGTTCTTTATTCCTGGCCAGCCCCCACACCATTGTTTGTATATGTCTTCTGTCTTCCAAAGGTGCTGTGGGCCAGAAAAATGTCTCACTGTTACTTTTTCTTGCATTTCTTGCTCAGAATTCATTTTGTCATGTTTTCTGTGATCATTGTAGAAGCAGTTTTAGAGGAGCTTTGGCAGTTATGACCCCTGACTCTGACATCTGGACTCTGCCTTCCATATTTTACTATCAAGATCCCTTTTCCTCTTCATTCCTTGCTGCTTAGGTATAGCCTCTGCAGGTCCTTCAACCATTGGTCTCTCAGTGTTTAGGTCTCGTTATATTCATTCATCACTTCTTGTCTAAATCAATATAGTCATTCACTTTTCACTGTTTAGCTCTTTCCAATCACAATAGTCTCCCCACTTTTGTCTCTGTATTCATCTTTCCGTCACTGTCTAGGTCTTGCTATCCATTCATGTCTCCTTCCTTCAGTTGGCCTAAAGATCCATTTGTCCATGGTTATGTCTAGCCATTCATTCATTTCAGCCTTGCTAGTTCTCAATTCAACCATCTTGCATTGCAAAATTCTTGTCATTCATCCATTTCATGTAATTTCAATTTTACTATCAATCACCTTTCAATTCTGTTCCAAAGCTCACTCAGTTGATTTCTCCATTCATCTGTCTCTCACTGTGTGGATCGCTGCAAACATCCATATCTCCTTCTCAAGACCTTTCCTTCCATGCTTCCACTGCTGTCCATCCTTCACTGCTAAGGCTTGTCTTTTCACACATATGTCATTGTGCATGTATATCCAATGAGGAATCTCTCATTCAGTACAATTCTCTTTACATACATCTCTCACTCTCTTGGTATCTCTTACCATCCATCTCTTATTTTCCCAGTTTCTCTATTCATTCATCTCTTGACATCTCTGACATTCTTCCATTTGTTCCTGGCCTTTTAGTTCTAGTCATTCTAGTCTTCTCTTGGTCTATTTCATAATGCAGAATTCTCTGCATACATCCACCTCTGTGTGTGTGCATCCACCTCTATGTGTGTGCATCCACCTTTGCATGCATCCACCTCTGTGTGCATCCACCTCTGCGTGCATCCATCTCTCCATACATACAGCTTTCACTGTAGGCTTGGGCACCCATTTCTGTCTCTTTTTCTAAGACAATTTAGTTTAACCATCATTTCTCTTTCATTGGTCTAACTATTCATTTGTCTCTGCCTTGCCAATTCTCAATTTGTCCATCTCACACTGCATAACTCTTGCCATTTATCCATTTCTTATTATCTCATTTTCACTATCCTTCACCTCTCATATTCTGGGTGTCTCTGTTCACGCTTTTGTTAATGTCTCCATAGCCCTCTTACCTTCTCCCTGCCTATCTTTCTTAAGCCTTTGTTCTCCCCCTAACTCATTCATCTATTCATCCATCCCTTCCAAATTAGGTTTCTCTAAGCATATAACTCTCCCTCACTTCTTCAATGTAGCCATCCATCTTTTAATATGGTCTGATTTCTAAGCATCCAAACCTTATTTTGTCAATTTCTCCATTTACCTGTCTCTTACTGTCTGGATCTCTGCAAATATCCATATCTCCTCAAGCTCTCTCATTTCATCCTTTCCTGCCTATCTTTATTGCCACTGCTATTGGTCCTTCACTGTAAAGGCTTCTCCTTTCACTCATATATGCATCTCCAGCCAAGAATCTCTCACTTAGTACAACTCCTTCCATGCATCTTGGTCTCTCTTACTATCCTTCCTTCATTTTTCCAATTTCTCCACCCAATCATCTCTTGATATATTTCACTCTTCCATTTTTCCTGGATTTTTAGTTTTAGCCATTTCACCATTCTGTGCTTCTCTTAGTCTGTTCAACCATGGGTTTTGCAATGTTGAATTCTCTCTATCTCTCTATTCATCCATCTATCAGTGTCTAATCTTAGATATCCATTTATTTCTCATTTTCTATGACAGTCTAACCATCAATTTCTCTTTCGCTAGATGTAAATATTCACTTATCTCTTCCCTGCTAATTCTCAATTCAGTCATCTTGCATTTCATACCTTTTACTATTCATCCATTTCCTCCTAGTTAGATTTGACTATCACCTTACCTATCATAGCCTGGGTCTCTCCATTCCCCCTTTCAGTGCCTGTGTATCAACCATTCTTACCCTCTCCCTATCTATCTTTCTCAATCAGTTTTTCTCTCCTTGTATATTTCTCTTCAACCATTCACCTACTGTTTCCTGGTTAGTTTTCTCTAATCCTGTAATGCTCCCTTGGGATTTCAGTATACTCATCCATCTCTCACTCAGGTGGTCACTCTGTCAATTTAGCCTTTCCTCTTTCTCTCATAGTCTGGATCTCTGCAAAGATACAATTCTCCTCAAAATCTGTCCTTTCATTCTTTTCTGCTAATCTGTGTTTCCCCAGCTGTCCATCTGTCATTGGTGAGGCTTCTCCATTCACACATACCTCAATATGCAGGTATCTATAGCCAGGAATATATCTTCCAGCAAAACTCTTCTTTTTGTGCATCCTGCACTCTGTTGAACTCCCTTAGGATCCATCTCTCATTTTCTCACTTTCTCCATTCATCCATCTCTTATTGACTTGGTTGCTCTTCTATTCTTTTTCTGTCTTTCAATTCTACATATTCGTCATTCTGTGCCTTGCTAGATCTACACAACCATCAGTCTCACAGTGCTGAAGTCTCTCCATTCATTGATCTCTCACTGTCCAGGCATTGCCATCCATTCCTTTCTCTGTCTCTGAGCTAGTCTAACCAACTATTTCTCTTTGGTTACATCAAACCCGTCATTTATCTCTTCCTTGTCAATTTTTAATCAGCCACCTCACATTGCATAGTTCTCACCATTCATCCCTTTCTTCCTATTTAGATTTGAATATTGCTTCAACTATCCCAGTCTGGGCCTCTCCTTTCAATGTTTTGTTAGTGTCTGTGTGTTGCCCGCCATCAACATCTCCCTATCTATATTTCTCAATATATTTTTCTCTCCCTATTTCTCTATTCATCTACCACTTCTAGATTAATTTTCTCTAAACATGTAATTCTCCCTCTCTACTTGAGTACCCCAATTCTTCTCTCACTCTGGTCTGATTTATGAGCATCAAAATCTCCCTTCAATGATTTCTCCATTCACCTCTCTCTCATCTCTGCATACATTCATATTTCCTTCTCAAAATCTCTCCTTTCATTTTATACTGTCTACCTGCATTTTGACCACAGTCCATCCTCCGTGACTGAGGTTCCTCCTTTCACACATATCTCTCCATGCATGTATCTCCAGCCATGAATCTTTCACCCGGTACAACTCTTTTCATACATCTCTCACCCTATTAGTCTCTCTTACCATCAGTCTCTCATTTTCCCAGTTTCTCCATTCATTGATCCCTTGATATCTTCTATACTCTACCATTCATTCCTGGACTTTAAGTTCTAGCCATTCATCATTCTGTGCTTTTCTTGGTCTGTTCTACCATCAGTTTTACAATGCTGAATTCTTTCCATTCATTCATCTCTCACTGTCTAAGCTTGGGCATCTATTTGTGTCTCCTTTTCTAAGACAGTCTAATCATTCACTCAGCTCTGCCTTGACAGTTTTCAGTTCCTCCCTTTCATACTACATGACTCTTGCCATTCATCCACTTTCTACTATGTAGATTTCACTATCATTCACCTCTAATATTCTGGGTTACTCTATTCACCCTTGTCCCTTCCCCTCCTACCTGCCTGTTGGGTAAGACAGATTTCTATACCCAACTGAGCATGTATATATTGTTCTTCTTTTTGTACTAGTTGAGAGTGAGGTTCAAGTGTTGCCTGACCTGTCCCTGTCATTTTCTTCACTCTGAAAACTCTTTCTTGTATACCTCTTGTATATGAGATAATTTTTCCCATTCTTCCTCTCCATTCCCTCTTCTCTCAATGCATCCTTCTTTTTTTTTGTTTGCTTTTTGGAGAGGGGAAGGCAGGACAATTGGGTTAAGTGACTTGCCCAAGGCCACATGGCTAGTTAAGTGTTAAGTGTCTGAGGCTGGATTTGAACTCAGGTCCTCCTGACTTCAGGGCTGGTGCTCTATTCACTTGCATCCTTCTTTCTAACACTTCCATTCTTTTTTTGAGATCATTCCAACATAATCGACTCACACCTGAGCCTTCTCTATATGGAGATTCTTTCCAACTGCCTTCCTTAATGATAAAGTTCTTAGGAATTACGTGTATCATCTTCCCATCTAGGACAGTAAACAGTTTAAGCTTATTAAATTCCTTATGATTTCTCTTTCATGTTTACCTTTCTGAGCTTCTCTTGAGTTTTGTGTTTGAATGTCAAATTTTTCTATTTAGCTTTGGTCTTTTCATTAGGACTGCTGGTGAATCTTCAATTTTCTTAAGTGTCCATTTTTTCTCTTGAAGCATTATACCCATTTTTGCAGGATGGGTTATTATTGGTTGTAATCCTAGCTCCTTGGTCTTTAGGAAATAATATTACAAGCCCTCTGCTCTTTTATCCTGGTAGCTACTAAATCTTATGGATCCTGACTATGGCTCCATAGTATTTAATTTTTTTCTTTCTGAATGCAAAAAACATTTTCCTAGACCAAGGAACTCTAGAATATGACTGTTATTCCTGGGAGTTTTCATTTTGGTATCTCTTTCAGGAGGTAACTATGAATTATTTCAGTTTCTATTCTGCCCTCTGGTTCTAAAAAGTATGGGCAGTTTTCATTTATAATATATTGAAATATGATGTCTAGGCTCTTGTTCTGATCATGGCTTTCAGGTAGTCCAATAATTCTTAAATGACCTCTCCTTGATCTATTTTCCAGGTTGACTGTTATTTGGAAGAGATATTTCACATTTTTGCCTATTTTTTCATTATTTTGATTTCGTTTTCTTGTTTTTGAACACTCATGGTATCATAAGCTTCCACTTGACCAATTCTAATTTTTAAAAACATTGTTTTCTTCAGTGATGCTTTGTACTTCTTTTTCCATTTAGCCAATTCTGCTTTTTAAGTAGTTATTTTCTTCAGTATTTTTGGTGCATCTTTTCCCAAGCCATCAATTCTCTTTGCACATTTTTCTTGCATTGCTCTCATTTCCTTCCACAATTTTTCCTCAAATGCTCTCATTTGAGTTTAAAAAATTTCTTTTCCTTTTTTTCATTTCTTGCTTTAGCTCTTCTGGGAATTCTTGTTGGGCTTGTGTCCAATTTGCACTTTTCTTTGAAGCTTTGCTTATACTTGTTTTCACATCATTGTCTTCTGAGTTTGTGCCTTTAGCTTCCCTGTTACTATAATACCTTTTTATGGTCAGATTCTTTTTCTATTGTTTGCCCATTTTTCCCAGCCAACTTCTTTGCTTTTTACCTCTATGTTAGACTTGGGCTCTGCTAACCTCTTGGGGCAAGGTGTATGTGTGTGTGTGTATGTGTGCATGTGCATGTGTGTGTGCGTGTGTGTGTGTGTGTGTGCATGTGTCCATGTGTCTGTGACTGTATTTCACTGTCCCAAGCGTCAGGATTTTCTCTATGTTGTTTTCACAGCTAGTTCGTGGGGTCTGTAACTTTTCTGTGCTTTAAAGGTGGTGAGATGTGGGGAGAGGGGTGGTCATTGTTCTCCTGGTCTGCCTTCTGGTCCTTATTTAGCAAAGGCTCCTGTTCCTTTTTAATAGAATGTGCTAGTGCTCCACTCTCCATACTGCAACTGTTAGCAAAAAATAGGATCTTTGCATTCTCTCTGCTCTGGAACTGTGACCAGGGATCCTGCTCCCCTGTGATGGCAAACACTCCTTTCTACCCTGGAACTGGGACCCAGAAATGGGTAATGGTCAGTGTAGCTACTAAGTGGCACCAAATCCTGGGCTCAGTGCCTGCATAATGGTCGTCATTAAATATTTTCTGACCGGTTATCTTATCCCAGAACCATCTCCCAGCAATGAGAGCTCCTGGAACAGTTGCTGCTGTTCCCACAGCTGTAGTATTCAAGGTCCGTGGTTGATGTTGCTTCCATTCTGTCCTCTGGACTAGCCCAGAGTCCAGTGTCACAGGCCTTTTCTTCTGACCTCCTAAGTAGCCTTGTGCCGGAAAAAAGGTCTCACTCTGACATTTGGTTGGCTATGCAGCACCATTATATGACTCAACTTCTTAAGTTGTTTGGAGGAGAATACTCCCTCTGTTCTGCAATTTTGACTTCTCATTCAGCCTTTTGTTAGTGTTTGTAGATGACTCTCAAAGAAACACAGCTTGTCTCTCTTTCTAAAGTTTCATTCTCTATCTATATATTCCTCTTCATTCATTGAGCCACTGAGGAATAATTCACCATTCCAGGTCCAATATTTCTAAGCACGGTACTCTCAATCTTTTCTTCAGTATAACAAATCATTTCACACTCTAGGAGGGTTTCTAAGGATCAGAACTTCACTGTTGATTTCTCCATCCAAATTTCTCTGACTGTATGGCTACAAACTTTGATGTTTTCATTTAAATATATCTTCGTAGGTGAATTCCTGGCTTTCGCTCTTTTCTCCACAGCCCAATCTTGACAGCTCAACAGTCCAACACCAAGTACTATAAGCAGGAATTGAGACACCCAAATCGCTAATTCAGAATGATTCTGTCCTCAGATATGTAATGTCCCCAGCCCCTCTTACAAATCATCTCTTATTTACCATTGCATCCCTTTCTATCCTAAGTTCCTCTTGAGTACATTTTTGGCTTATGAGTTCTAGACACACACTGTTTTCTGCCTCCTTGGAATGTCTACCACGCATTCACCAAACAATCTTGGAAGTTTGTACTTTCAAATATCTGTCCCACTGTAGGTGGGTGTATTTATGATTCCTTAACTGAGAGCCCAGCTTTCTCTCAGCACACCACTCCAACATTCCATTCATCCATCATTACTTCAGCTGGGCTGTCTAAACAGCCAGATATCACTGATACTTCTCTCTACGCACATACATTTCCCACAGTGGCTCTAGAAGCACTCCATACGTCTCCTCTCCATCTGTCCCTTCACACGTTTCTCCAATCACCCATCTCTTTCAGGCTTGGGGGCTCATACCTGGTTCTTCTGTTGTTTGCATCCATGAGGTTCCCTGCGTAAAAGAGTGCTTTCACCCCTCCTCTCTTTGTAGGTATCTGGGGAATGGATTTCTGCTGCTGTCTCACAAACTCTCCAAATATGTGTTTCTTTCAGTCTAACTGAAAGTTCTTCCCTACCTCGCTGCTCCCCCATTGACTCATCTCCCATTGCTTGCCCGTTGACATTCATCCTCTTCCTGATATGAGATTTGACTGTCCCTGCCGATATCACAGACTGGGTCTCTTATGTCACTCCTGTCATTGGGTTTGTTTGTCTGCCTTCCTGCATTTCAACGTCTCTGGCTTCCTACATTCAGTCTCCCCTCTCATTGCATCTGCCCAGCACTCGTCTCTCACTTTCTCTGAATGGCCATTCATCCCCCACACAAAGCTGGACTCTCGCTATGCATACACTAATCATTCTGCGTTGTACCTCACCCAGACCTCTGACACTCAGGCACCCTCGGAAGTAGGAAGACCTCATTTGGACTTCTCTCCATTCAAATGCATCTCCCATGGTGGCTCTCTACAAGCATTCCATACTTCTCTCTCTCCATCTGTCCTTACATCATTTTGGGCCTCCTACTCTCCCCCAGGTATTCATCCTTCATTCCTATGGTTTCTGCTGTCATTCACACCAACCACTGCATGCAGCCAGGCATGAGTCTCTCACACAGGACGACTTTCTGTCCGCACACCTCTAACTCCCTTGCTCTCTTCCCAAACACATCTACTTTCACCTTTGCTCGCTTCAACCTTCTCTCACTCTCTAGGGTCCTCCTCAGTACTTTCTGGTCCTCTCAGCTTTCAACATGCATTCCTTTCTGCTTCGATACATCGAACCAGCCATTACAACCTGCTACCTAAGGATTTCCATTGATCCACGTGTCACAGCGTAGGTCTCTTGATGTACTCCCCCCTCCCTATTTCCGCCAAGCAAGCCAAGCATGCCCCTTGGGATATTTCTCCCCATTTTTGCTTCTCTTCCTTGTGCTGCTTCATTCAATCTCATACCACAACATTAAAACCATTCAGGCTGTTTTTCCCTATTGAGATTTGACAGTCACTTCTTCTATCAGAGTTTGGGTCTCTGCATGCTTTCTTGCCACCCATCATCACTCTCTCGCTCTCAGACCATCTCAGACCACTGATTTCTCCCTACTTGTCTTGAAGCCTTCAGCTTTCTCCCTCCACGTAGTTCCATTCATGTACCATTCACAGCTTAGCTTCCTCTCTGCCTACATTTGCCCCACGTTCCATTTCATTCCTACCAAGCTTCTCTCACTAAGCCTTTAATTTAAGGAGGAAGACATTCTTTTGCCCATCTGCATTCAGCCTCAGCTCCCTGACTCCTTCCCTGCACATCTTTTTCTAAGTATTTTGAACTTCTTCCTGTCCTGGCCCTTTCTTGTTTCTAATCTATCTCTCCTTCACTGCTGAGGATATGCAAAAGAGCTCACTGGATGACAATCTGCAGGGACCAGTCTTTCACTCGGTGTGGCTAGGGGTCCATATACCTCTCACTTCCTTGTTCTGTCTTACCAGCCATCTCTCATTCAAACCTCCCTCCATTCACCCATCTCTTTCAGGCTTGGGAGCTCATTCCTGGCTCTTCTGTTATTTGCATCCATTGGGCACCCCTGTGCAAAACACTCCTTTCACCCCTCTGCTCTCTGTAAGTCTCTGGGGGCACTCATTTCTCCACCTGTCACACAAACTCTCCCAATATTTGTTTCTTTCAGTATAACCCAAAATTCTTCCCTTCCTTGCTGCTCAACCATTCACTCAGTGCCCATTACTTGCCCCTTCACATTGACCCTCTTCCTCATATGAGATTTGACTGTCCCTACTGGGATCAGAGCTTGGGTCTCTCCTCTCACTCCTGTCTTTGGGTCTCTTTGTATGCTTTCCTGCCATTCACTGTCTCTGGCTTTCTCCATTCAGTCTCCCCTCTCCTTAATTCTGCCCAGCACTCATCTCTCATTCTCTACCCATGGCCATTCATCCCTCACCACAGTTGGCCTCTCTCTACACATACAGTATTCATTCTGCTTTGTACCTCAACCAGACCTCTGACACTCAGGCTCCCTTGGAAGTAGAAACACCTCATTTGTACTTCTCTCCATTCACATGCATCTCCCTTGGTTGCTCTCTACAAGCATTCCATACTTCTCTCTCTCCATCTGTCCTTGTATCAGGTTGGGCCTCTTGCTTTCTTCCCAGGTATTCAACCTTCATTGCTATGGCTTCTGCTGTCATTCACCCCCACCACTGCATGCAGCCAGGCATGAGTCTCTCACACAGTATGACTTTCTCTCCACACACTTCTCACTCACTTGCACTGTTCCCAAACACATCTCCTTTCACCTTTGCTCTCTTCAACCTTCTCTCACTCTCTGGGGTCGTCCTCCACACATTCTGGTCCTCTCAGCTCTCGACTTGCATTCCTTTCAGCCTTCATACATCGAACCAGCTATTACACCCCTGCTACCCAAGGGTTTCCATTCATCCACGTGTCACAGTGGAGGTCTCTTCATGTATTCCCCCCTCCCTCTTTCCGCCAAGCCAGCCAAGCATGCCCCTTGGGATATTTCTCCCGATTTTTGCTTCTTTTCCTTGTGCTCCTTCATTCAATCTCATACCACAACGTTCAAACCATTCAGGCTGTTTTTCTTATTCAGATTTGACAGTCACTTCTTCTATCAGAGTTTGGGTCTCTCCATTCTTTCTTGCCACCCACCCTCACACTCTCGCTCTTAGACCATCTCAGCCCATTCTTTTCTCCCTACTTGTCTTCAAGCATTCAGCTTTCTCCATCCACGCAGTTCCATTCATGTACCACTCACAGCTTAGTTTCCTCTCAGCCTACATGTGCCCCACGTTCCATGCCATTCCTAATGAGCTTCTCTTACTAAGCCGTTAATTTAAGGAGGAAGACATTCTTTTACCCATTTGCATTCACCTCTGCTCCCTGACTCCTTCCCTGCACGTCTTTATCTAAGCATACTGAACCTCTGCGTATCCTGGCCTTTTCTTATTTCTAATCTATCTCTCCTTCACTGCTGAGGTTATGCAAAAGAGCTCACTGGATTGTGATCTGCTGTGACCAGTCTCTCACCCGGTACGGCTCGGGTTCCATATACATCTCACTTCCTTGTTCTGTCTTACCACCCCTCTCTCATTCACCTCTCCCTCCATTCATCCATTTCTTTGAGGCTTGGGGGCTCATTCCTGGCTCTTCTGTTGTTTGCATCCATTGGGCTCCCCTGCACAAAAGACACCTTTCATATCTCCTCTCTCTGCAGGTCTCTGGGGGCCCTGATTTCTCAAGATGTCACACAAACTCTCCCAATACTTGTTTCTTTCAGTCTAACCCAAAATTCATCCCTTCCTCACTGCTCAACCTTTCGCTCATTGCCCATTACTTGCCGCTTCACATTCATCCTCTTCCTGATATGAGATTTGACTGTCACTGCCGGGATCAGAGCTTGGGTCTCTCCTCTCACTCCTGTCTTTGGGTCTTTGTCTGTCTTCCTGCCATTCACCGTCTCTCGCTTTCTCCATTCAATCACGCCTTTCCTTGCTTCTGCCCAGCACTCATCTCTCACTCTCTCCACATGGCCATTGATCCCGCACCATACTTGGCCTCTCTCTACACATACACTAATCCTTCTGCTTTGTATCTCAATCAGACCTCTGACACTCAGGCTCCCTTGCAAGTAGGAAGACCTAATTTGTACTTCTCTCCATTCACATGCATCTCCCATGGTCACTCTCTACAAGCATTCCATACTTCTCTCTCTCCATATCTCCTTATATCATTTTGGTCCTCTTTCTTTCTTCCCAGGTATTCATCCTTAATTGAAATGACTTCTGCTGTCATTCACACCAAACACTGCATGCAGTCAGGTATGAGTCTCTCACTCTATGACTTTCTCTCCACACACCTCTCACGCTCATGCTCTCTTCCCAAACATGTCTCCTTTCACCTTTGCTCTCTTCAACCTTGTCTCGCTCTCTAGGGCCGTCCTGCATACTTTCTGGCCCTCTGAGCTCTCGACTTGCATTCCTTTCAGCCGTCTTACATTGAACCAGCCATCACACCCCTGCTACCCAAGGGTTTCCATTCATCCACGTGTCACAGTGGAGGTCTCTTCATGTATTCCCCCCTCCCTCATTCTGCCAAGCCAGCCAAGCATGCCCCTTGGGATATTTCTCCCCATTTTTGCTTCTTTTCCTTGTGCTCCTTCATTAAGTCTCATACCACATCGTTCAAACCATTCAGGCTATTTTTCCTATTCAGACTTGACAGTCACTTCTTCTATCAGAGTTTGGGTCTCTGCATGCTTTCTTGTCACCCATCCTCAGCCTCTCGCTCTCAGACCATCTCAGCCCATTCTTTTCTCCATACTTGTCTTCAAGCCTTCAGCTTTCTCCCTCCATATAGTTCCATTCATGTACCATTCACAGCTTAGCTTCCTCTCTGCCTACATGTGCTCCACGGTCCATTCCATTCCTACGAGGTTCTCTTACTAAGCCTTTAATTTATGGAGGAAGACATTCTTTTACCCTTTTCCATTCACCTCTGCTCGCTGACTCCTTCCCTGCACGTCTTTTTGTAAGCATTTTGAACTTCTTCGTGTCCTGGCCTTTTTGTTGTTTCTAATCTATCTCTCCTTCACTGCTGAGGATATGCAAAAGAGCTCAGTGGATGGTGATTGCCAGGGACCAGTCTTTCACCCGGTATGGCTAGGGGTCCATATACCTCTCACTTCTTTGTTCTGTCTTACAACTCCTCTCTCATTCACCCCTTTCTCCACTGATCCATCTCTTTCAGGCTTGGGACCTCATACCTGGCTCTTCTGTTGTTTGCATGCATTGGGCTCCCCTGCACAAAACACTCCTTTTACCCCTCTTTCCCTGCAGGTCTCTGGGGGCACTGATTTCTCCGGCTGTCACACTAACTCTCCCAATATTTGTTTCTTTCAATCTAACCCAAAATTCTTCCCTTCCTCGCTACTCAACCATTCACTCAGTGCCCATTACTTGCCCCTTCACATTGACCCTCATCCTGATATGAGATTTGACTGTCCCTGTCGGAATGAGAGCTTGGGTCTCTCCTCTCACTCCTGTCTTTAGGTCTCTTTATCTGCCTTCCTGCCATTCACCGTCTGTCGCTTTCTCCATTCAATCATGCCTCTCCTTGCTTCTGCCCAGCACTCATCTCTCACTCTCTCTGCATGGCCATTCATCCCCCACAATACTTGGCCTCTCTCTACACATACACTAATCCTTCTGCTTTGTATCTCAATCAGACCTCTGACACTCAGGCTCCCTTGCAAGTAGGAAGACCTAATTTGTACTTCTCTCCATTCACATGCATCTCCCATGGTCACTCTCTACAAGCATTCCATACTTCTCTCTCTCCATATCTCCTTATATCATTTTCGTCCTCTTTCTTTCTTCCCAGGCATTCATCCTTCATTGATATGACTTCTGCTGTTATTCCCACCCAACACTGCATGCAGCCAGATATGAGTCTCTCACACAGCATGACTTTCTCTCCACACACCTCTCACTCTCTTGCTCTCTTCCCAAACATGTCTCCTTTCACCTTTGCTCTCTTCAACCTTGTCTCGCTCTCTATGGCCGTCCTGCATACTTTCTGGTCCTCTCAGCTCTCGACTTGCATTCCTTTCAGCCGCCTTACATCGAACCAGCCATTACACCCCTGCTACCCAAGGGTTTCCATTCATCCACGTGTCACAGTGTAGGTCTCTTTATGTATTCCCCCCTCGCTCTTTCCGCTAAGCCAGCCAAGCATGCCCCATGGGATATTTCTCCCCATTTTTGCTTCATTTCCTTGTGCTGCGTCATTCAAGCTCATACAACATCCTTCAAACCATTCAGGCTATTTTTCCTATTCAGATTTGACAGTCACTTCTTCTATCAGAATTTGGGTCTTTGCATGCTTTCTTGCCACACATCCTTACCCTCTCGCACTCAGACCATCTCAGCCCATTGTTTTCTCCCTACTTGTCTTTAAGCCTTCAGCTTTCTCCCTCCACGTAGTTCCATTCATGTACCATTCACAGCTTAGCTTCCTCTCTGCCTACATTTGCCCCACGTTCCATTTCATTCCTACCGAGCTTCTCTCACTAAGCCTTTAATTTAAGGAGGACGACATTCTTTTGCCCATCTGCATTCAACCTCAGCTCCCTGACTCCTTCCCTGCACATCTTTTTCTAAGTATTTTGAACTTTTTTGTATCCTGGCCCTTTCTTGTTTCTAATCTATCTCTCCTTCGCTGCTGAGGATATGCCAAAGAGCTCACTGGATGGCGATCTGCAGGGACCAGTCTTTCACCCCATATGGCTAGGGTTCCATATACCTCTCACTTTCTTGTTCTGTCTTACCACCCCTCTCTCATTGACCCCTTTCTCCATTCATCTATCTCTTTCAGGCTTGGGGGCTCATTCCTGGCTCTTCTGTTGTTTGCATCCACTGGGCTCCCCTGCGCAAAACACTCCTTTCACCCCTCTTCTCTCTGTAAGTCTCTGGGGGCACTCATTTCTCCAGCTGTCACACAAACTCTCCCAATATTTGTTCCTTTCATTCTAACCCAAAATTCTTCCCTTCCTTGCTGCTCAACGATACACTCAGTGCCCATTACTTGCCCCTTCACATTGACCCTCTTCCTCATATGAGATTTGACTGACTCTGCCGGGATCAGAGCTTGCATCTCTCCTCTCACTCCTGTCTTTGGGTCTCTTTGTATGCTTTCCTGCCATTCACTGTCTCTGGCTTTCTCCATTCAGTCTCCCCTCTCCTTGCTTCTGCCCAGCACCCATCTCTCACTCTCTCCGCATGGCCATTCATCCCTCGCCACAGTTGGCCTCTCTCTACACATATGCTATTCATTCTGCTTCGTACCTCAACCAGACCTCTGACACTCAGGCTCCCTTGGAAGTAGAAACACCTGATTTGTACTTCTCTACATTCACATGCACCTCCCATGGTCGCTCTCTACAAGCATTCCATACTTCTCTATCTTCATGTGTCCTTATATCTGGTTGGTCCCCTTGCTTTCTTCCCAGGTATTCATCCTTCATTACTATGGCTTCTGCTGTCATTCACCCCCACCACTGCATGCAGCCAGGCATGAGTCTCTCACACAGTATGACTTTGTGTCCGCACACCTCTCATTCTCTTGCTCTCTTCCCAAACAAGTCTCCTTTCACCTTTGCTCTCTTCAACCTTCTTTCACTCTCTGGGGTCGTCCTCCATACATTCTGGTCCTCTCAGCTCTCCACTTGCATTCCTTTCAGCCTTCATACATCGAACCAGCTATTACACCCCTGCTACCCAAGGGTTTCCATTCATCCACGTGTCACAGTGGAGGTCTCTTCATGTATTCCCCCCTCCCTCTTTCCGCCAAGCCAGCCAAGCATGCCCCTTGGGATATTTCTCCCCATTTTTGCTTCTCTTCCTTGTGCTGCTTCATTCAATCTCATACTACAACGTTCAAACCATTCAGGCTGTTTTTCCTATTCACATTTGACAGTCACTTCTTCTATCAGAGTTTGGGTCTCTCCATTCTTTCTTGCCACCTATCCTCACCCTCTCGCACTCAGACCATCTCAGCCCATTCTTTTCTCCCTACTTGTCTTCAAGCATTCAGCTTTCTCCCTCCACGTAGTTCCATTCATGTACCACTCAGAGCTTCGCTTCCTCTCTGCCTACATGTGCCCCACGTTCCATTCCTTTCCTAACGAGCTTCTCTTACTAAGCCTTTAATTTAAGGAGGAAGACATTCTTTTTCCCATCTGAATTCAGCTTCTGCTGACTGACCCCTCCCTGGCACGTCTTTTTCTAAGCATTTTAAACTTCTTCGTGTCCTGGCCCTTTTTATTTCTAATCTATCTCTCCTTGAATGCTGAGGTTATGCCAAAGAGCTCACGGTATTGCGATCTACAGGAAACAGTCTTTCACACGGCATGAGTCAGGTTCCATATACCTCTCACTTCCTTGTTCTGTCTTACAACGCCTCTCTCATTCACCCCTCTCTCCATTCATCCATCTCTTTCAGGCTTGGGGGCTCATTCCTGGCTCATCTGTTGTTTGCATCCATTGGGCTCCCATGTTCAAAAGACATCTTTCACCACTCTTCTCTCTGCAGGTCTCTGGGGGAACTTATTTCTCCAGCTGTCACACAAACTCTCCCAATATTTGTTTCTTTCAGTCTAATCCAAAATTCTTCCCTTCCTCGCTGCACAACGATACCCTCATTGCCCATTACTTGCCCCTTCACATTCATCCTCTTCCTGATATGAGATTTGACTGCCCCTGCCGGAATCAGAGCTTGGTTCTCTCCTCTCACTCCTGTCTTTAGGTCTTTTTGTCTGGCTTCCTAGCATTCACCGTCTCTGGCTTTCTCCATTCATTCACCCCTCTCCTTGCTTCTGCCCACCACTCACCTCTCACTCTCTCAGAATGGCCATTCATCCCCCACCACACTTGGCCTCTCTCTACACATACGCTATTCTTTCTGCTTTGTACCTCAACCAAACCTCTGGCACTGAGGCTGCCTTGGAAGTAGAAACACCTCATTTGTACTTCTCTCCGTTTACATGCATCTCCCATGGTCACTCTTCACAAGCATTGCATACTTCTCACTCTCCATGTGTCCTTATATCAGGTTGGTCCTCTTGCTTTCTCCCCAGGTATTCATCCTTAATTACTATGGCTTCTGCTGTCATTCACACCAACCACTGCATGCAGCCAGGCATTAGTCTCTCACACAGTATGACTTTGTGTCCGCACACCTCTCATTCTCTTGCTCTCTTCCCAAACAAGTCTTCTTTCACCTTTGCTCTCTTCAACCTTCTTTCACTCTCTGGGGTCGTCCTCCATACATTCTGGTCCTCTCAGCTCTCGAGTTGCATTCCTTTCAGCCTTCATACATCGAACCAGCTATTGCACCCCTGCTACCCAAGGATTTCCATTCATCCACGTGTCACAGTGGAGTTCTCTTCATGTATTCCCCCCTCCCATTTTCCGCCAAGTCAGCCAAGCATGCCCCTTGGGATATTTCTCCCCATTTTTGCTTCTCTTCCTTGTGCTCCTTCATTCAATCTCATACCACAACGTTCAAACCATTCAGGTTGTTTTTCCTTTTTAGATTTTACAGTCACTTCTTCTATAAGAGTTTGGGTCTCTCCATTCTTTCTTGTCACCCATCCTCACCCTGTCGCTCTCAGACCATCTCAGCCCATTCTTTTCTCCCTACTTGTCTTCAAGCATTGAGCTTTCTCCCTCCACATAGTTCCATTCATGTACCACGCACAGCTTAGCTTCCTCTCTGCCTACATGTGCCCCACGTTCCATTCCATTCCTAACGAGCTTCTCTTACTAAGCCTTTAATTTAAGGAGGAAGACATTCTTTTGCCCATCTGCATTCAGCTTCTGCTGCCTGACTCCTCCCCGGCACGTCTTTTTCTAAGCATTTTAAACTTCTTCGTGTCCTGGCCCTTTTTATTTCTAATCTATCTCTCCTTCAATGCTGAGGTTATGCAACAGAGCTAACTGTATTGTGATCTGTAGGGACCAGTCTTTCACCCGGTATGGCTAGGGGTCCATATACCTCTCACTTCCTTGTTCTGTCTTGCAACTCCTCTCTCATTCACCCCTCTCTCCATTTATCCATCTCTTTCAGGCTTGGGGGCTAATTCCTGCCTCTTCTGTTGCTTGCATCCATTGGGCTCCCCTGCACAAAACTCTCCTTTCACCCCTCTATCCTCTGCAGGTCTCTGGGGGGAACTGATTTCTCCAGCTGTCACACAAACTCTCCCAATATTTCTTTCTTTCATTCTAACCCAAAATTCTTCCCTTCCTCGCTACTCAACCATTCACTCAGTGCCCATTACTTGCCGTTCACACTGACCCTCTTCCTGATATGAGATTTGACTGTCCTTGCTGGGATAAGAGCTTCGGTCTCTCTTCTCACTCCTGTCTTTGGGTCTCTTTATCTGCCTTCCTACCATTCAATGTCTCTGCTTTCTCCATTCAATCACGCCTCTCCTTGCTTCTGCCCAGCACTCATCTCTCACTGTGTCCACATGGCCATTCATCCCCCACAGTACTTGGCCTCTCTCTACACACACACTAACCCTTCCGCTTTGTATCTCAATCAGACCTCGTACACTCAGGCTCCCTTGGAAGTAGAAACACCTGATTTGTACTTCTCTACATTCACATGCATCTCCCATGGTCACTCTCTACAAGCATTGCATACTTCTCTCTCTCTATCTCTCCTTATATCATTTTGGTCCTCTTTCTTTCTTCCCAGGTATTCATCCTTCATTGATATGACTTCTGCTTTCATTCACACCAAAGGCTGAATGCAGCCAGATATGAGTCTCTCACACAGTATGACTTTCTCTCCGCACACCTCTCACTCTCTTGCTCTCTTCCCAAACATGTCTCCTTTCACCTTTGCTCTCTTCAACCTTGTCTCGCTCTCTAGGGCCGTCCTGTATACATTCTGGTCCTCTCAGCTCTCGACTTGCATTCCTTTCAGCCTTCATACATCGAACCAGTCATTACACCGCTGCTACCCAAGGGTTTCCATTCATCCACGTGTCACAGTGGAGGTCTCTTCAGGTATTCCCCCCTCCCTCTTTCCGCCAAGCAAGCCAAGCATGCCCCTTGGGATATTTCTCTCCATTTTTGCTTCTTTTCCTTGTGCTGTCATTCAATCTCATACCACAACGTTCAAACCATTCAGGCTGTTTTTCCTATTCAGATTTGACAGTCACTTCTTCTGTCAGAGTTTGGTCTCTGCATGCTTTATTGCCACCCATCCTCACCCTCTCGCTCTCAGACCATCTCTGCCCATTCTTTTCTCCCTACTTGTCTTTAAGCCTTCAGCTTTTTCCCCGCACGTAGTTCCATTCATGTACCATTGACAGCTTAGCTTCCTCTCTGCCTATATTTGCCCCACGTTCCATTTCATTCCTACCGAGCTTCTCTCACTAAGCCTTTAATTTAAGGAGGACGACATTCTTTTCCCATCTTCATTCAGCCTCAGCTCCCTGACTCCTTCCCTGCACGTATTTTTCTAAGTATTTTGAACTTCTTCGTGTCTGGCCCTTTCTTGTTTCTAATCTATCTCTACTTCACTCCTGGAGATATGCAAAAGAGCTCATTGGATGGCGATCTGCAGGGACCAGTGGTTCATCCCGAATGGCTAGGGGTCCATATACCTCTCACTTCCTTGTTCTGTCTTACAAACCCTCTCTCATTTACCCCTCTCTCCATTCATCCATCTCTTTCAGGCTTGGGGGCTCATTCCTGGCTCATCTGTTGTTTGCATCCATTGGGCTTCCATGCTCAAAAGACGCCTTTCACCCCTCTTCTCTCTGCAGGCCTCTGGGGGAACTTATTTCTCCAGCTGTCACAAAAACTCTCCCAATATTTGTTTCTTTCAGTCTAATCCAAAATTCTTCCCTTCCTCACTGCACAACCATTCCCTCATTGCCTATTACTTGCCCCTTCACATTCATCCTGTTCCTGATAGGAGAGTTGACTACCCCTGTCGGAATCAGAGCTTGGGTCTCTCCTCTCACTCCTCTCCTTGGGTCTCTTTGTCTGGTTTCCTACCATTCAATGTCTCTGGCTTGCTCCATTCATTCTCCCCTCTACTTGCTTCTGCCCAGCACTCATCTCTCACTGTCTCTGCATGGCCATTCATCCCCCACCA
>CM053582.1:58205323-58238342 GCA_028627135.1 Pseudochirops cupreus | reverse complement strand
GGTATTACACCCCTGCTACCCAAGGGTTTCCATTCATCCACGTGTCACAGTGGAGGTCTCTTCATGTATTCCCCCCTCCCTCTTTCCGCCAAGCCAGCCAAGCATGGCCCTTGGGATATTTCTCCTCATTCTTGCTTCTCTTCCTTGTGCTCCTTCATTCAATCTCATACCACAACGTTCAAACCATTCAGGATGTTTTTCCTATTCACATTTGACAGTCACTTCTTCTATCAGAGTTCGGGTCTCTCCATTCTTTCTTGCCGCCTATCCTCACCCTCTCGTTCTCAGATCATCTCAGCCCATTCTTTTCTCCCTACTTGTCTTCAAGCATTCAGCTTTCTCCCTCCATTCATGTACCATTCACAGCTTAGCTTCCTCTCCTCATACATGTGCCACACGTTCCATTCCATCCCTACTGCACTTCTCTTACTAAGCCTTTAATTTAAAGAGGAAGACATTCTTTTGTCCGTCTGCATTCAGTCTCTGCCTTCCTGACTCCCTCCCTGCACGTCTTTTCCTAAGCATATCGAACTTCTTCGTCTCCCATCCCTTTCTTTTCTCTAATCTATTTCTCCTTCACTGCGGAGGGAATGTAACACAACTCACTGGATTGGGATCTGCAGGCACCAGTCTTTCACCTGGTATGGCTAGGGGTCCATATACCTCTCACTTCCTTGTTCTGTCTTACCACCCCTCTCTCATTCAGCCCTCTATCCATTCATCCATCTCTTTCAGGCTTGCGGGCTCATTCCTGGCTCATCTCTTGTTTGCATCCATTGGGCTCCCCTGCACAAAAGACACCTTTCACCCTTCTTCTCTCTGCAGGTCTCTGGGGGCACTGATGTCTGCAGCTGTCACAAATACTCTCCCAATATTTGTTTCTTTCGGTCTAACCCAAAATTCTTCCCTCCCTCGCAGCTCAACCATTTACTCATTGCCCATTACTTGACCCTTCACATCAACCCTCTTCCTGATGTGACATTTGACTGACCCTGTCGGAATCAGAGCTTGGGTCTCTCCTCTCACTCCTCTCCTCGGGTCTCTTTGTCTGGTTTCCTACCATTCAATGTCTCTGGCTTGCTCCATTCATTCTCCCCTCTCCTTGCTTCTGCCCAGCACTCATCTCTCACTGTCTCTGCATGGCCATTCATCCCCCACCACACTTGGCCACCCTCTACACATACGCTATTCTTTCTGCTTTGTACCTCAACCAGACCTCTGACACTCAGGCTCCCTTTCAAGTAGTAAGACCTCATTTGGACTTCTCTCCATTCACATGCATCTCCTCTGGTCTCTCTCTACAAGCATTCCATACTTCTCTCTCTCCATCTGTCCTTATATCAGTTTGCTCCTCTTGCTTTCTTCCCAGGTATTCATCCTTCATTGCTATGGCTTGTGCTCTCATTCACACCAACCACTGCATGCAGCCAGGCATGAGTCTCTCCCAAAGTATGACTTTCTGTCCGCACTCCTCTCACTCTCTTGCTCTCTTCCCAAACACGTCTCCTTTCACCTTTGCTCTCTTCAACCTTCTCTCACTCTCTGGGGTCATCCTCCGTACATTCTGGTCCTCTCAGCTCTCGACTTGCATTCCTTTCAGCCTTCATACATCGAACCAGCTATTACACCCCTGCTACCCAAGGGTTTCCATTCATCCACGTGTCACAGTGGAGGTCTCTTCATGTATTCCCCCCTCCCTCTTTCCGCCAAGCCAGCCAAGCATGCCCCTTGGGATATTTCTCCCCATTTTTGCTTCTCTTCCTTGTGCTCCTTCATTCATTCTTATATCACAGTGTTCAAACCATTCAGGCTGTTTTTTCTATTCAGATTTGACAGTCACTTCTTCTATCAGAGTTTAGGTCTCTCCATTCTTTCTTGCCACCCATCCTCACCTTCTCACTCTCACACCATCTCAGCCCATTCTTTTCTCCTTACTTGTCTTCAAGCATTCAGCTTTCTCCCTCCACGTAGTTCCATTCATGTACCAATCACACCCTAGCTTCCTCTCTGCATACGTATACCTCATTCTCCATTCCATTCCTGCTGAGCTTCTCTTACTAAGCTTTTAATTTAAGGAGGAAGACATTCTTTGTCCCTCTCTGCATTCAGCCTCTGCTCTCTGCCTCTTTCTCTGCTCATCTGTTTCTTTTTTTTTCCATTGGAGCATTTTATTTGTATGTATCTTTTACATCCTTAGATAAAGAATCCCAGGATTTTTCCTCCCATGTTTTCGTCTTGCTTCCTCATGGTCCATGATGCCAGCTGAGGTTGCAAGCACAATAAACCCAAACTGACTGGATGGGAGCAGATTATTCTACCACTTTTCCAGATCTTTCAATTGAACCTCAAATCCGGGGCTGATTACACCACATGTGTTTAATCAACCCGTGATATTCACAAGAATTTTTCCCCCTTTGTGATCATCAATGATCTCAAA
Organism: Pseudochirops cupreus; assembly: GCA_028627135.1. NCBI lineage: Eukaryota > Metazoa > Chordata > Mammalia > Diprotodontia > Pseudocheiridae > Pseudochirops > Pseudochirops cupreus. The sequence goes on along the minus strand of CM053582.1, from coordinate 58,235,905 downwards.
TTTGCCAGTGTAACCAGGCTTCATCATTACAGTTCAGAACCAGATAATTACTTTGGAGCATAGCCTAAGGAGAACCTGCCATTTTCCTTGATTTTCTGCATTGTTGATGCTTTTAAAAGCATCTGCCAGGACACTCATGTGCACCATGGTGGCAGGGCTGCAAGATGATGGAAAGTTGCTTATCTGTTTCTTAGCATATTGACCTTCTTAGTCTCCTGGCCCTTTCTTTTTTCACATCTGTCTCTCCTTCACTGCTGAGGTTATGCAACTGAGCTGACTGGATTGGGACCTGCAGGCACCAGTCTTTCACTCGGTACGACTCGGGTTCCATATACCTCTCACTCTCTTGTTCTGTCTTACCACCCCTTTCTTATTCACCCCTCTCTCCATTCATCCATCTCTTTCCGTCTTGGGGGCTCATTCTTGGCTCTTCTGTTGTTTACATCCATTGGGCTCCCCTGCACAAAAAAATCTTTTCACCCCTCTTCTCTCTGTAGGCCTCTGGGGGCACTGATTTCTCCCGCTGTCTCACGAACTCTCCCAATATTTGTTTCTTTCAGTCTAACCCAAAATTCTTTCCTTCCTTGCTGCTTCCCTATTCACTCATCTCCCATTGCTTGCCCCTTCACATTCATCCTCTTCTTGATATGAGATTTGGCTGTCCCTTCTGGTATCACAGCTTGGGTCTCTCCTGTTAGTCCTGTGTTTGGGTCTCTTTCTCTGCCGTCCTGCCTCTCACCGTCTCTGGCGTTCTCCATTCATTCTCCCCTGTCGTTACTCCTGTCCAGCGCTCATCTCTGACTTTCTCCGTATGGCCATTCACTTCCCACACAAAGTTGGCCCCTCTCTATGCATACATACATATGCATACATACATCTGCTTTGTGCCTCACCCAGACCTCTGACATTCAGGCTCCCTTGGAAGTAGGAAGACCTCATTTGTACTTCTCTCCATTGACATGCACCTCCCACGATGGCTCTCTGGAAGCATTACATACTTCACTCTCTCTGTCTCACTGTCCATTCTTTTGGGACTTCTCCTTTTGTCTCACATATTCATTCTTCATTGCTGTGGCTTATGCTTTCATTCACTCCATCCAGTGCAGCAATCTCCAGCCATGAATCTTACATGCATTGTTTCTGTCTCCTTAAACGTCTCAGTTTGTTTTCCTTTTCCATTCTTCTCTCATTTCTCCCCCTTCTCCCTTCTTGCTTATCTCACTATCCAGGTCTCCCTTGCATTCTTTCTGGTTCTCTGAGCTTTAGACATTTTTATTCTCAGCCTCCATATATCTGTTCTCCATCTCCTTACGTGTTTCCATTCATCCATCTGTTACCGTCTCAGTTTAGCATGAGTTCCTTCCTACCTCTTTCACACATCCTTACCAGTTTTCCTTTTTGCCTGTATCTACTTGCCTGTATCTACACTTTTGCTTCTCTTCCTTGTGTTCCTCATTTCTGTGTCATATCTCCCTCTTTATTCCATTCATGGTTTCAGTCATGTCGAGATTTGACAGTATCACTGTTTGGTTATCACCTTTCTTTCTTGCCACTCATTCTCACAATTTTCATCTTTGACTTTTTTCTCCGTCCATTCTTTTTTCCCTACTTCTCTTCTTTGCTTTCCTTGCTCTAGTTAGATCATTTCATTCACCATTCACAGGTTAGCTTTCTGTTTGTGTACATCTCCTGCTTGTTCCATTCTGTTCTCTTCAGCCTTCTGTTACTCAGGGTTTGATTTCAAGGAAAGACATCCCTTTTGCCCATCCTTTCAACTTCTTCTCCTTGACTTCTTCCATCCAATTATTGCATATCTAATTCTCAATGTGTTGACTTTCTTACTGAGCTGGCTCTCTTTGTTTTCTCAAGTGTGTCTTCTTCAAACATTGTTCTTTCAAACATACCTCAATGTCTTGGGATTTGCAGGCACAAATCTTTCAGTCAGTACAGGTCTCTTACCACCTTTCAGTCTCTTGACTTCTCTTTCTATCCATCGCTCATTTACCACCTTTTTCCATTCATCCATCACTTCCTCTTTTGGGTGTTCTTCCATTGGTTCCTGGCTTTTCTCTTCCTTTAATTCCCTGGTCTGTACCTCACTCATTCACAGTACCCATTTGGTTCTTTTTATAAAATGTATTTAAAGGTCTTGTTTTCCTCCTATTTTTTGTGTGCCGTTTTTACCTTGATATCAGCTCTCTTTAGGATATTTTTCTTGCATCTTTCTCTTTTCTTTTCCCAGTTTTTCCTCTGTTGCTCTTTTTCAGTTTTCAAATCTTTATTCCTATGACTGACATCAATTCACTTTCTTCTTTGAGGCTCTGAATTGAGAGTATATTATTTTGTTGTCTTCTTCAGAGTTGTGTTTTTGTCTTCATTGTCAACATAGCAACTTTCCATGGTCTAGTTCTTTTTTCATGTTTGATCATTTTTTCAAGCTGATTTCTTGACTTCTATTTTATGTATAGTTGAGCTCTGCTCCCCATTTGGAGAATGCCATGTTCCAAGCTTCAGATTTTTGTTCTCCTGTTTCCCACATAGCTCTGGAGATTGCTAAGCAGATGACTAAGCTTTCAGTTCCTCCAGGGTGATATGACTTAAGGGGAGGTGTGGTCACTCCTCTTCTTGCCTGTCCCTTGTTATCTAATTCACCACAAGCAGTATATTCTGCCTTCTCATTGTGACCAGGCTCCCCACTCCTGCTAGTTTTCCTCCCCGTCCTTTGATTGTGACCTTGAACTGTGTATGGGCAATGGAGTCCTAATCCCAGTGCCAACAAACATTCACCTCTATTCTCCTTCTGACCAGTTGTCTGAGCTCCCTACTTTTCATGGCTGGAGAACTCCAGAAACCGCCACTGACTCCACCATCTCCAAGGTCTGTTATTGGCCACCATGATGGCCCTTTTGGCCTCCGAATCTATTGGGTTTGGCCTAGTTCCTTTGTTTCCATCAATCTCTTCCTTCTGTGGACTCTTTTGCAGCTTAAGCTTCTTCTTTTGAGTTGTTGACGTCCACAAATGTAACTCTTTAGTTGACCCTGTTCCCTTCTTTGTGACTATCCTGATATCCACAGAATTGTGAAATGAATCATTCACTGTTTCTTCTGTCATGTTTTCAGGCAGACCTTTGAAGAACAAGGTTTTGTTGTATTGTCTCCTTGGTGCTGTATTGTGTTCTGTTCCTTTAACTCTAGCCAATGGCTCTGCCTTCAGTTTCTGTGTTGTTATAAGAATTCAAAGTTTCTTTTGAGTTTTCCACAGAGGCAGATTCAATGATTGTATACCATTTTGGTTGGCCTTGCTTCTTCTGGGGCAAGCTGGTGGACATTGCCTTCTCAAACACTTCCTGTGAACTTTCTTATTTGAGCACTAGGCGAGCATATTCATCACCACTGTCTTTGAATCTCCCAGCCTGCTCTTGTTCCTGCTTCAGGAATTCTCCCCACCTCTTGAATTCTCTTAGTATTGCCTTTTCTTCCCTTTGTAGACCAGAGTGAGCACTAGACTTGTGTCTCTTCCAAGGTTTTTCCATGTCTGCTTCTGACTTAAATTCTACCTTAAATAGGCGATTTTGTTGGGTGTCCTATCCTTGGTGCAAAGAAGTCTGACCTCAGTAGCATCTTCGAACATCTGGAGTTCTTTTTTTGTGGCAGCTTTCTTGACAAAGAGCATCCTTGTGTCTCAGTCTTTCTTGTTGTCTTTCGCTTTTTCCAACTGTATTTCAGAGGCAGCCACTTTGGAGCCACTGAGTTCCAGAGCCTTGTACATGTCTTCAGTGGGTTCAAATTTCACATAACCAAATTTCCTGGTGGCACCAATATGGACCTCCACAGTGGTGAGGTACTTTTTTGCAAAGATTTCCGTGATGCCAATTTTAACTCAGAAGCAGTTTTGTTGAAGTTTAGGTTACTAGCAAAGCGAGCAAAATTTGGAGATGCTTCAGCTTCCAATTTCTGTTTCTTGGCTTTGGGAGGTTTCTGCTTGTCCTTTTCCTTTTCCTCTTTCCTGGTGCTTCCTCCTCTTCCTCATTATTTTCTTCTTCCTCCTCCTCTGATTCTTTGACTTTCCCTTCCTTTTGGCCTCTTCTTCAGGTCATCCTCATCTTCTTCAGCCTCCTCACTCATCTTCCTTCTCATCCTCAGGTGTGTGTTTGCCTATTTTTGTGGCTTTGGGTGACTCTGATTCTTTATCCTCTTCATCTTCGCTGTCCTCTTTTTCAGATTCAGTGTTCTCTCTCTTGGCATTCTTCCCATTTTTTGCCCTTTTCCCCAGGGCTGGGTGGACATCATAGGGGTTCCTGCCTTTGCTAGTATGGCTGCTGTTTTAGCTGGAGTTTCTCCTTTCTTGCCCAGTGTGATGCCAGCTTTGGCTGGGTTAGCCACTTTCTTGGCAGATGTGATGGCAACAATAGCATTTTTGGCTGGTGGTACCTTCTTTGCTAGTGTAGCCACAGTCTCTTTCTGTTCCTCTGAGAGATCAGAAGCTCTTCCCCATTGCTCTTTTCATCTTCTGCCATGTTCCCATACTCACTGTCTTCTATCTTCTTTGGGGGAGGAGCCCTTTTATTTGACTCACCTTTGTTGTTAGTGGCCTTTCTGAGCTTCTTCATGGTGGTGGCACATGAGTAGGGGGCAGAGGCCCATCAGTGGAGCTAGTGGCAGAGAGCATGAGGAGGAGCCTGAGCACGAACCCTCCTTAAATCTAACCTCCCATTGGTGTCCCAATGCTGCAGTTTCTACTTGAATTCCTCTCTCACAATGTGGGTATAACTACTCATCCATCCCTCAGAGATTAGCCTTCTCTCTGCATACAACTCCTACTGTCTACATTTGTTCACCCATTCATCCCTCACATAGCTGGTCTTTCTAAGCAGCCAAATGTCACTTATACTTGACTCGATTCACTTGTATCTCACTCACTGGATCACTAGAAATATTACACACTCAATTGTCAGCATTTACCTTTCATCCTTTTGGGGCTTTTGCTATGTTCTTAGGTATTCATCCTTCACTGCTATGGCTTTTGCTTTCACCCACACCACAAATGCAGCTCTCTCCAGCCAAGGCTCTCTCATGCAGTATGACTCTTTCCATACTCCCGTCTTGCTTTCCATCCATCTCCCTTTTCCTGCTTTTTCCGTTCCTCTATCTGTTACTCTTTAGGTCTTCCTTATACTTGTTCTTTACGTTTGTGTTCTAAACCTGTGTTCATCTCTGCCTCTCTAGATCTATACAATCATTTTTCTCTCAATGCTAAAGTATCTGCATTCATACAATCTCTCACTCTTTCAGCCCTAATATGCATTCATTTCTCCCACTCTGAAACTTTGAAACAGTCTAACCAATATTTCTCTCTGGCAGCATCTCACCAGTTCTTTTTTGCTTCCTTGCTTCTCCTCAATTTAGACATTTCACATTGCATATTTCTTATCGTTCTTCCATTTCCTCCTCTCTAGCTTTGACTATCAATCCACACATCAGTTTTTGGATTTTTTACCTTTTTTTTGTGCTTGTTTATTACCCATCCTCACTCTCTCTCTTTGTGCCTCAGTCTGTTTCTCTTCATTCCTTCATCTCTTACCTTCTATTTATATGTATTCATCCATCACTCAGAGATTAGCTTTCTCTCTGCACACCACTCCCTCTCAGTACATGAGTTCACCCATCCATCTCTCACTTAGTTGGTCTTCCTAAACAGCCAAATATCACTTCTATTCATCTTGATTCACTTGTATCTCACTCAGTGCTTCACTAGAAATATTGTATATCTAATTCTCAACATCTCACCTTATTATCTCCTGGCTATCTCATATTTTCTCAGCTGTCCATCTTTCATTCCTAAAGTTTCTTTTTTCACACATACCTAAATGTACAGGAGTTTCCAGCCATGAATCTCTCACTTGGCTTTCTCTCCATACATCTCTCATTCTCTTCATTAACTTTACCATCTGTCTCTGTTTTTCCCACTTTTCCCATTCATCAATTTCTTTCTAAGTCTTTCATTCGTTCTTTGCCTTTGAGTTCTAAACCTGGATTTAGCTCTCCCCATCTACATCTATACAATCTTTAATTCACAATGACGAAGTGTCTATATTTATACATCTCTCACTCTCTAGGTCTCAACATGTATTCATTTGTTCCTCTCTGTCAATGCATAACGAAGTAGATCTCTTGCTACATCTCACCAATCATTCTTATCTTCCTTGTTTTTCCTCACTTCTGCAATTTCATATTGCATTCCTTGACAAATCAATTTGTTTTTCTCCTTTTTTCTTTCTGGTGCATCACTTCCTTTCACCCTTTCCCTTTCTGTCTTTTTCAGTCCATTCTTTTCTTCCTGCTTCTCTTTACTCATAGGTATACTCATTCATCCACCACTAACATAATAGCTTACATCATGCATACACCTCCCACTTAGTACAGTAATTAACCCACCCATCTCTCACTCAGGCTATCTTTCTGGGTATCCAAATATCACCTATACTTATGTCTACTCATGCGTCTCTTACTCGGTGGTTTGTTCCAAACATTGCTTACCGAAATTCCAACATTTCCAGTCTCCTATTTTCTGACTTTCTCTGTTTTCTGAGCTTCATGCTTCACTGTTCATGCTAAGGCTTCTCCTTTCCAACCTCCCTCAGTGTACAAGAATTTATGGCCAGAAATCTGTCTCTAGCTCTAAACCTACCCCACCCTTCTCTCATTTTCCCATTTTCTCCATGTATCCCTCTATTACTCTGTTGTTCATTCTTATTTGTCCATTCCCTTTTTGTTTGGGACACTCGTCATTCTCTGCCTCTCCTTAGCTATGTGACCCTAAGCAAGTCACAGAACTTCTTTCTGCCTCAGTTTCCTCATTTTAAAATGAGGATAATAGTAGTACTTGCCTTACAGGTTTATTTGAAGGTCTAATGAGATAATATTTGTAAAGTGCTTATCACAGTGCCTGGCACATAGTAGGTTCTTAATAAATGCTTATTTCCTTTTCCTCTCCTTCCCTTTCCTTCCATTCCTTTTGACCCTGTTACATTCTGTGCACATTTGTAGAGTTAACTCCGTGATGTTGTAGAAAGAGGTAAAATTTGTTCTTCTAGATGACGTTGATGTTTGTTTCAGGAAGTTCGGTATCTGATTGACAAACATATCCAATTATGTTCTGTCGCTAATTATAAGAGAAACACAAATTAAAGCACCTCTGAAGTTTCATTGAGTCATGAAGAGAAAAACAAGACAAAAATGCTAAATATCCGCCAAATTGTGTGTGAGAAGCCAGGCAGTGAGTAGAGCTGCGAAGCATCCTCATGATTTGGGGAAACATTTTGCAGTTGTATGATAAGTCATTAAATCATACATACCATTTCAGCTAGATATACCAGAATTAGTCTTGTAAATACATAACCTATAGATCCACCTCCCAGTCATATGCTCACATGTGTCTGTGTTCACACACCCAACAGATATGAAAGAGAGGCAAAGAAAAAGTACCCATTCTCATGGTAGCAAAGCAGGGGAAGGAAAGTCACACAGTCTTGGGAATGGCCAGACAGATTGTGGTGTGCAGATGTCATGGAGTCTCATTATTCTGTTAAAAAAATAATTCAGAGAAAATTAAGAAGCTTCGTATGAGCTGATGCAGGGCAAAGTAAGTAGAAAGTAGGAGAGTACTTTACATGATGGCAACAAGAATATTTAGTAAAATAATACTGAAAAACTTCCAAGTTCTTCACAAGTTCAAAAGAAATGTGAAAAGCTCAAACTTAGAGACCTCTCCATCCCAAATATTCAGACTATTTGTGCCTGACCTGTGGTAGGGCCTTCTGAGATCACATTAGTCTGATCAGCCCAGTTGGACACACTTTACCTTGACCCCCAACATAGTGGTGTCATTTTGGTCCTCTTCAAGCACAAAGGACAACAACAAATTCCTGTGTTTCTCCTCAGGTATGTATCCCTCCATCTACGTACATTCCTCTAGTCTCTGTGTGTCCCCCCTCTATCTTTTCATCTGACCCTCCATCTGCCCATAGGTCTCCATCACTGTGTCTCTGTATTCACTCTAGCTGCCTATATGTATATCTTGTCTATCTGTGTAACCCCATGTGTTTCTATGTTCACTTTGCCCATTTGTGTGTCCCTATGTCTCCTCATCTGTGGTATTCCTTGTCTTTGTGTCCTCTATTCCCATCCATCATGTATGTCTTCATCTAAGTTCCACTCTCTTTGTGAATCCAACTTGTCTGTCTTCCTTTTGTTTGCATGTCTTCATTGAAGTCTCTCTGTCTCAGTGTCACTTCTGTCTGTCCCCCATCTGTTTGTTTCCAAATGCCACCATTTGAGCATGTTCCCCATCTGTCTGTGGCCCACATCTGTCAGTTATTCCTTCTGTTTGTGTGTCCTCATCTATAAGTATGTTTAATTCTGTGTTCCTCTCCTCTGATCTGTGGCTATCTCCAAGTACATGTTCACTCTTGTCACTGTGTGCCTGCCATCTGTGCATGTCTCTCTCTGTGTCTGTTCACTCTGCCCATCTGTGTGTGCATGTCCCCAAATGTTTTTCTGTGTACCCTGCTTGTCCCTGTGTCTGTTTCATCGTACTGTATGTCTTTCTCTGTCCCTAGATATTTGCTTCTGTCTCTGTCTCACATCTTCCAGTTTCCCCCTTCTGTCTCTTTCTCCATCCTGTGTCTTCCATCTGTGTCCCCTCATCTGTCTGTCAGTTCTGGGTTTGCTTCTGTCTAGGTGGAACCATGTCTCTTCCCTTTTCTGTGTGTCCCATCTGTCTCTGGATTCCCTCCAGCTCTGTCAGTGTCTCTCCATGTCTGTATCTTCATAGTATGTTTGCTTCTATGTGTCCCCATATGTCCATTCACATCTCTCTGCATTGTCCTAGTTTCTTTGTGCCCCCCAGATAGCTTTCATTCCTCCAATTTTTCTGTGTCTTCTATTTGCCCGAATGTCTCCATCTCTCTGTATATCTCTAGCTAGATTTTTGTCCTGCCCAGCATGTGCCCCTGTCTCTCTGTGTCCTTCCAGTTGTCTTTCTGTCTGTATAATCTGCCACTATAATCCCTTGACATGTGTGACCACTGCCTGGTCAGGTCTTGCTCCCCCTTCATGCTTGTTTCTTCCCTCTGTTTGGCACCATTTTTCTGTCTACGTTTTGTTTGTATATAGTTGTTTTCTTGTCTCTCCCTTTAGACTGGGAGCTCCTTGAGGGCAGGTGCTGGCTTTTGCCTTTCTTTGTATCCTTATCACTTAGTACAGTGCCTGGCACAGAGGAGGTGCTTCCTTCCTTGGCTCCCTTTGTCCTGTCATTTCTGTATGTCCCTGATATGTTTGCATCTTCCCTTCTATCTTTAGTCTCTATGTCTCCTTCCATGTGTCTCTTTCTGTCCACATTACAACCTACTTTGCTCATGTGTTCTCCTGTCACAACTACTGACATGTTTGTCAATGTTATCATGTGTCTTCTCCATCTGTCTATGACCCCCTTCAGTCTCTGTATCCCTTGGCTTGTCTGTCACCGTAGTCCTGTCCCCTATCAACCTGTGTGTTTATTTCTGTCTGTGTTGCACAGGTCTTTTTAGCCTCTCTTCTGTGTCCCCATCAATGGATTTGTTTCTGTCAGTCAGCATGCATTAAGTGCTTACAATGTGTCAGGTACTGTGCTAAGCCCTGCGGGGTACAAAGAGATCCAGAAACAGTCCCTGTCCTTAAGGGACTTAGAAGGAGACAACATGCCAGCAACTATATACAAATAGGATATGTACAGGACAGATTAGAGCTAATCTTAGATGGAAAGCACTAGCAGCTGGGGAGACTGGGAAGGACCTGCAGAAGGAAGGATTTGAGCTGAGTCTTGGAGTAAGTGGAGGTCAGGAAGGAGAACACTCCAGGAATGGTGCAGAGACAGTACAAATGCATGGAGACAGGAGATGGAGTATGGTGTGGGAAGAACTACTAGTCAACCAGGCTTGATGGCTGAGTGTGTGGAGAGAATCAAGTTGAAGATTAGAAAGGTAAGGAGGGGAAAGGGTCTGTATAGTTTTAGATGTTCAGCAGAAAAGTTGTGTGGCCTTGGAGGCAATAGAGAGTCTCTGGAGTTAGTTGAGTAGCAGATGGCATGGTCAGAGCTACACTTGAGGAAGATCACTTTGGCAACGGAATGGTGGATGGTTTGGAGTGAGAGGAGACTTGAGACAGAAAGACCAACCAGAAGTCAATTGTAATAATTCAGGGGAAGGTGAAGAGGGTCTAAACCCAGATGACCACTATGTGAAAGGAAAGGACATGCGAGAGATTGTGAAAGTAGAAACAATATTTCCCAATGGATTGTCTTGGTAGTTTGACATCCAGGGCACGAGCCTAAAGGACTTGGGAGGATGATAGGGCTCTTGACCAAGATATGAAAGTTAGGAAGAGGGGAGGGTTTGGGAGGGAAAGATCATAAGCTTTGTTTTGGACATTTTGAGTTTGCAGTCCCTTTGGGCTATCAATCAAGATTTTCCTTAAGAGGTAGTTGGTGATGTGAGATTGGAGGTCAGGAGAGAGATTAGGACTGGATATATAGACCTGGAAACCATCTGTAGAGAGAGCCCAGATTTCTAGTGCTTTGAGGTTTAGAAAGTACCTAATTCTATTATATCATTTGGTCCTCACAGTTTTATTATGTAGATGCCTCATTTTACAGAAGAGAAAACTGAGGCTAGTGAGGTTCAGTGACTTGTCCAGGGTCACACAGCTAGTGTCTGAGGCAGGATTAGAACTCAAGTCTTTCTAACTCCAAGTCCAACACTGTATCCACTACAACCCTTAGCTGTCTGGATGAATGATAATTGAACCCATGAGAATGGATGAGATCATCAAGTAAGAGATCCTGGGGGCCACTCGGAGGTACGGGGCCTGACCTGGCTGATGAGCAGCAGCCCTGGCTCAGTTTGGTTGTCTCTGTCAATCTCCTCCATGCCCACTGCCATATCTGCCCCCTTTCTGGTGGTCTGCATCTGCTCTTTTCCCATTCTCTGGCTGTCCCGTCTCTTTTCCTCTGTCTGTCTGTGTGATCCCAGTCTGGATGCCCTACTGTGTACAGTGCCTTTGCCTGTCTCACACCCTTTGCCTTTGTCCTGTTTCTTTCCACCTGACTGTGTGTCCCCCATCGGTTTAAGATCCTCGTCTGTTTTGATGTCCATGTTTCCTCCGAATTCCCGTGTCCTTGCTGCCCTGTCTCCACCAGTCTGGCCCTCTACTGGCTGTGTCATTGCATGTCAGGGCCCGCACCCTAGCATCCCCCATCAGCCATGCATTCCTGGGTTAGTTAATATGGGCTCTGTAGGGCTTTGCTCCTCTAGTTGGCTATCGTCACACCCCACATCTGTGTCCGGATTTAACTACTCCCCTCTTTCTCTGTGTCATCCCCTCCACATGTCCTGCCATCTGTCCGTGATTCTCCTTGTCTGTCCGTGTGTTCCTGTCTGTCTTGTTCTCTCTCAAAGTCTCCTCTGTCCATCTGTCCACATCTCCTTGTCCTTTTGATCCTCAGCTGTGTCCATTCCATCTATATGTCTTCTCTTTGTCTATAGATAGAACCCTTCTGGCTGTGTGTGTGTTCCATCATTAGCCTTTTCTCTGATCCTTGGTCAGCATGGATGCCTCTGTTTATCTTTGTGTGCCCCCTACTTGTTTCCTTACTTGGGTCTCCCTGAATGTCTGTCTGTCTGTCCCCTCCCATCTATGTGTGTCCACAGTATGTCAGTATACTCCATATTTCTGTCAGCTCTCATGTGTGTGAGTGGTCCCCATCTATGTGTCATCTCTCTGTCTCTGTCTGTTGGTGTGTTCCCATCTCTATACCACTTAGATCTCTTTGCTTCTCTGCACCCCTATCTCTTTTGTAGCCCAGTATGTGTATCCCCATACATTTGTGCCCTGTTTGATGACCCCATCTCTCTGTGTGTCCCCCATCTGTTTGTCTCAGTCTGTATGTCCCAGCCTCTATGTGTCCCTACTGTCTGGCATCCTCTGGCTCCTTGTCCATCTACCTGCCTTTCCCTCCATCCTTCACTGTCACTGCATGTGTCTGCATGGACTTTTATGTTACTTTATTTTTGTGTCTCCCCTTGCCTCCATCCATATATTCCCGTGTTTGTCAGTGTCCTTCTGTATGGCCACCTCCATGACTGTCAGCTTCTAGCCTGCCAGCCATCTCCAGGTGGCCAGCTGTGCTCAGCACTGTCTCTGTGTCCCTCTCTATCTGGGACTACCAGTATTTCTGTATGCCCCATCTATGGCTTTGCTTCCCTGTGTCCCCATATGTCCATCTGTCTGTCCCTGCTTCCCCTTGTCTGTCTCTGTGCTTCCCTCTTCTCTGTCTGGGGTCCTGTTCCAGTGTCTGACTCCTCTTTGTTCTCATCCTGCTCCATATGGCTCTTGTGGGGGTACACTCCAGCTGTCTGGGTCCCCAGCATGTTTAGGCCCTATGGGGAGACTGTGTATCTCTTCATAGGTACCCCTTTGTACCTACATGTCTCCAGGTCTGTTTCCCCATCTATGTATCCCTGACTGTCCATTCCATATGTGTTTGGGGCCCCTCTTCTCAGCGTGTCCCCATTTGCATTCCCCTTTCTGCTACATCCCATCATCTGTCCCTGTCCCTTTACTGTCTCTTCTGTACCTTTCACCTATGTGGGGTGCCCCCATCTGTGTGCCTTTGGTCATTCTGTGGGTAGACATTCTTCCTGTCCATCCCATCAGCTGGGCACGGGCCCCTGTCTCTCTCTGGCCCCCGGCTTTGTCTCTAGTGTGTCCCCCATATGTGTAGCCCTTATCGTCTGTGTCTCTGCTTCCATCGGTGTGTGTCCCGTCTGTCTTTGTGTCCATCCTCTACCGATGTGTCCCTGTCTGTGTATCCTATCTGTCTGTCCTTTTGTTCCCCTTTTTGTGTCCCTGTCTGTATGACCTGCATCAGTCTATATATCCCCACAGCTCTTCACTTATCTCTGTCTCTGTGTCTTTCTGTGTGTCCCCACTGATATCTTTCCTTCTGTGTATCTCATCAGTGTCTCATCGTCTGTCCATGTTTTCTCTTGTTTATCTGTGTTCCTTGGCCACATGGCACTGTCTGTCTCTCCTCTCGGTATGCCCAGGCCCTTCTCTGGCTATCATGTCTGTGTGGCCCTTGTCTGTGGATATGCGCACTGGGGCCATGTGTCCCTCCTCATCTCTGTTTTCCTGTATGTGAATGGGTGTGACCCCATCTCTGCAGACCTCCTTGCCTGGGCCATTCCCTGGCTCTCAGCCTCCATGCACCCATGTTTCCACCTGTCTCCATCCATTTGTACATCCACCTGTCTTTCTAGTCTACTCAGTATCACTGCATCTGCCCATGTTGCTCCCTCCATTTGTCCCTTCTCTCTGTAGCCTCATGTGTGTCTCTCTAAGGGTCCTTCTGGTATGACTTTGTCTCCTGTATGCTGTAGCCACAGCCGTCTCTCCCCATCTACATACGTGCTTGTCTAGGTCCTTCCATATGGCCCTCTCCTGTTTTCTTTGTGTCTCCCATCTATGTGTTTGCTTACACACGTCCTCCCCATTTGTCATTGCCCTGCCCATATAGCTAAGCATCCCCATCCATGTGGCCTTATCCAGCCATATTTACCCTTGTCTGTCTGTATATCCTTGTTGGCCCACATGTCCTCCCACCTCTGTCTCTTTCATCTGTGTTCCCCATTTCATCAGCCTTTGTCACATCTCTAGGGGCCTGTGTGTTCCAGTTTGTGCCCCTGGCTGTGTATGCGACCCCTCCCTCATTATGTCTAGGTCCTCCTGTGGGACCGCATGGCCCTCACTGTTTCTTTTCTCTTCCTTGCATCTCTGTCTATGTATTCACTCCCAACTCTGCAGGTGTTTCCCATCATGTGAGTGTTCACCCACCCAGAGCACTCTTGTTTCCAGTCTAAGCAACCTTGGTTCCTTTAACCAGTCCTCATATGGTATGGACTCAAGATGCTGCACCCTACTAGCTGCCATCCCTTTGACACTATCCAGCTAATCAATGTTCTTCATAAATGGTTGGGACCAGAAGTGGCCCCAATGCCCCGATCAGGTATGGTGAAGGCAAAGGACAGTAGGGTCCACCCACTCGCTGTGTCTCAGCTTGTTTGGCTTCTCTATCACACTCCTGGCTCACTAAAGCCCCCAGACGTTTTCATCTCTCTCCCTCTCTAATGTTTTTGTGACCCTCTTCAGTCTATGTGTCTGCCTAGTACTGTGACTCTCATACTTCTGTCTCTGCCCCTCTCTTGGTGTCCTCCCGCCTCCCACCCTGTGGCTAGTCTCTCCCCCTATGTTTCTGTCTCTGTGTCCCTTTCTATGTTCCCATCTGAATGGCTGCCTGTCTCCCACCAGGCACAAAGCATTCAGCAAACCTTAAATACCTATATACACGTGAGATGTTATTTTTGTTATCACCAGCATCCCTAGGACGTTCCACTTAAAACTTCCAAGTTGGTATCAGCCCATTCATGACTCCTACTTTGCTCTGGTCATTCAACCCCTTCTGAATGCACCTGATGATGCCATCACCTGGTATTCATCTCTCCATCTTTACCCCCAGAGCAGTCTAAGATTCTTGGTCAAATAAAAATACATGGCTAAAATCTAGGTCAATTCTGAATTATATCCCTGGATTCAGCAATCTCATAACCCTTTTCTCTGTTACCTGATTTACCTTGTGGGCTCCAGTAGCCTGAATAGATCTTTGGAGATTTGGCCGTGAGACATTGTGTGATTGTTCAGTCATGTCTGACTCTCGGTGACCCCATGGGCCGCAGCACACCAGGCCCTTCTGGCCTCTACTGGCTCCCGAAGTCTGTCCAAGGTCGTGTTTGTCGTTTCCAAGACCCTCTCCATCCATCTCCTCCTCTGCCAGCCCCTTCTTCTTTTGCCTTCAATCTTTCCCACCATCAGGGTCTTTCCCAATGAGTCCCATCTTCTCATTATGTGGCCAAATGATTTAAGCTTCACCTTTGGTGTTTGTCCTAAAGAAGGACGTTATAGAAAGAAGCAAAGCTGGTTCTGAGAGATGACCAATTAGAGATGATGTGTATTTTGTCCTCTCATTCTTCAGGGAGCTCTTTGCTAACGTGAGTAACAGGGCCAGGATCAGAGGACCTGACCAAAACCATCTTCCCAAGACAAGTGTGCTTGAGAGACTGCATCACCCGCCTAGTTGCTAGTTGATATTTTCAAGTCCCATTGAAGCTCCAGCCTCGTATTTCAGACATCCAGAAGCAGATTCAGAAGGATCTGAAGGATCAGAAGGAGAGAGCACCTCTGGATTGGACAGATTGGGGGAGCTTTGGTCAGTTGGACTGCAGCTTTCCTGAAAATCTGTCTCCACTTCAAAATACAGTAAGAAGGGAAGCCCTGGCTAGGGCAGGGGTGGGGGCAATCCCATTGAATTCTAGTGTTACATGGCCAGCTATAACCAGGATCCCCTGCAGCAGCCAGGAGGAACCTTTCACTCTTAGCCTCCAACCTGAGCTCTCCATGCCAAAGCTGTGGGTAACTATCCAAGGTGCTGAAAGCTTTCCATCTTCAGGGGAGAGGAATCCTGTTATTTCCACTGCTATTCATAGGAATTGGATCAAAAGCAGTTCAAAGTAAACTCCAAAGGCGATTTTGAAGTCCCTAGGGAGAAACGTGATACAGCAGCTTCTCTCCATTTGGACCACATTTGAATCACTAATAAGAAGAAAAATAGAAATGAAAACAGTTTTAAGGATTGACCTCACACCCATCAGATTAACAAAGATAACAAAATGTGAAAACAGTAAACTGTTAGACATGTACACTAATGTACTATTGGTGCAGCTGTGAATTTGTCTGACAATTCTGAAAAACTATTTGGAATTATATGAAGTCACTGAACTGTTCATACCCTTAGACCCAGACATACCACTCACTACTTGGCAGGTACATGTCCCAAGGAGAGCAAAGACAGAGGGAAAGGCTCCCTCCCACACACCAATTTCAGCAGTTCTTTTTCAGTAAGAAAGAACTGGAAGAAAAGTGGGTACACACTGCTTAGGAATAGCTGAACATGTAGCATGTAAATGTAAGGGATTATTATGCCAAAAGGAATGGCAAATCTGAGGAATTTAGAAAGACTTTGTGAATCAGTGCAGGGTGAAGTTGAACCAAGAGAAATAATATTGTAATGACTACAATAATGCAAAACAAAACAACACTCAAAGTCTTTAGATGCTGATCAGTGTAATGTTCAAATTTTAACCTCAGGGAACTGCTAGGGAGGAGATGCAGAGAACTATGGGTATGTAATGATGTGCCCTTTTTCAGATATGGCCAAGACACTGTTGTTTGTGCACACTTCCTCCCTCATTACACAGCAGGATCCCATTGGAGTGAGAGAGGATGACTGAGTGAGGCAAGTGGGGAAGAATTTTTAAAGGCATCAAAAACACTTAGGAAAAAAATGGGCTATAAGTTTGAGAATGGAAAACCATACCTTCTCCAAGGTGGAACAGTGCACACTGTCCAGTCCCCAAGATGGACCATGGAGCTACAGCCATGGAGTAGGAGGCACCCAACTGCTTGGGAAGAGATCTGTGAGTTCATAGGTATACAGTCTCCCTATGAGGAAACCCCCTCTACCACTACAATGGCTTGGCAACATCTATGGCAGTTGTCTGATTTATGAGGGGTTAAGTGACTTTTCCAGGATCAATATATCAGATATCAGGCATGACTCTAGGGCTTCCTGAGCTAGAAGCTGGCTTTTTATCCCCTATATCATGCATGAACCTAACAAAGAGTGATTTTCCTTCTGACTCTTGGGCAACTCCCTACCTGCTGCTGCATTCTACGAGCAATAGATTCTAGGCATGGGCATTTCCTTTTTTAAAAAAAACATTTTTAAATTTTCAGTTCCAAATTCTCTCCCTCCCTCCAGCCTATCTCCCACCCCTTGAGAAGGCAAGCAATATGATACCTATTATATGTGTAAAGTTATGCAATACATATTTCCATATTGGGGGAGGGGAAGCAAGAAAAATAAAATGAAAAAATGTGCTTCAGTCTACACTCAGTCCATCAGTTCTCTCTCTGGAGATGGATAGCATTTGTCACCATGAATCCTTTGGAATTGTCTTAGATCATCATATTGATCAGAGTAACTACGTCTTTCACAGTTGATAATTATTACAATATTGCTCCCACTGTCTACAATGTTCTGGTTCTGTTCATTTCACTTTGTATCAGTTCATATAAGTCTTCCCAAGTTTTTCAGAAACCATGCTGCTCATCATTTCTTATAACACAATAATATTCCATCACAATCATTTATCACAACTTGTACAACCATGCCCCAAATGATGGGCATCTCCTCAATTTTCAATTCTTTGCCACTACACGAAAAGAGCTGCTATAAATATTTTTGTACTGTGGCAGGTGAATTTAGCCATATATTCCTTTCTCCTGGGGGACCTCCCTGTTAGGATGTGCCACTGTAAACAAAGGTCTTTTCCCTTTCTCTTTGATCTCTTTAATATAGAGACTCAGTAGAGGTATTGCTGGGTCAAAGGGTATGCACAGTTTTTTATAGCCTGTTGGACATGGTTCCAAATTGCTCTCCAGAGTGGTCAGATCAGTTTACAACTCCACCCACAGTGCATTAGTGTCCCAATTTTCCCACATCTTCTCCAACATTTATAATTTTCTTTTTCTGTCATATTAGCCAATCTGATAGGTGTGAGGTGGTACCTCAGAGTTGTTTTAATTTGCATTTCTCTAATCAGTAGTGATTTAGAACATTTTATCATATGACTACTGATAATTCTGATTTCTTCTTCTGAAAACTGCCTGTTCATATCCTTTTACCATTTATCAATTGGTAAATGGCTTGCATTTTTATAAAGTTGGCTCACTTTGCTATGTATTTGAGAAATAAGGCTTTTATCAGAGAAACTTACTGTAAAATTCCTGCCCCCACCCCCCTAGTTTCCTGCTTTCCTTCTAATATTGGCTGCATTTTCTTTTGTGCAAAAGCTTTTTAATTTAATGTAATCAAAATTACCCATTTTACCTCCCATGACCTTCTCCATCTCCTGCTTGATCATAAATTCTTCTCTTATCCATAGATCCAACAGATAATTTTTTCCATGCTCCCCTAATTTGCTATATCACCCTTTATGTCTAAATCATGTATCCACTTTGACCTTATCTTAGTTTATACAGTGTGAGATGTTGGTAAATGAATCTATACCTAATTTCTACCAAACTACTTTCCAGTTTTCCCAACAGTTTCTGTTGAATAGTGAGGTCTTGCCCCAAATGACTGGATCTTTGGGTTTATTGCATATTACATTACTGTTGTCATTTACCTCTGTATGCTAGGTTCTTAATTAATTCTACTAATCAACCACTCTATTTCTTAGCCAGTACCAAATTGTTTTGATGATTACCACTTTGTAGTATAGTTTGAAATCTGCTATGGCTAGGTTGCCTTCACATTGTTTTCCATTGATTCCCTTGATATCTTTGACTTTTTGTTCTAGATGAATTTAGTTATTCTTTCTAGCTCTATAAAATACTTTTTTGGTAATTTGGTTGGTATGGCACTGAATAAGTAAATTAATTTAGGCAGAAGTGTCATTTTTATTGTACTGGTTTGGCCTTTGTTGTTGTTCAGTCATTTCTGATCCTTTGTGACCTCATGTGGTTTTTGTTTTGTTTGGCAAAGACACTGGAGTAGTTTGCCTGCCATTTCTTTCTCTGGTAGATCCATTTTGTTAGGTAATCAGAGGCTAAATGACTTGGCCAGGGTTACACAGCTAGGAAGAGTCAGAAGCTGGATTTGAACTCAGGTCTTCCTGACTCCAGGCCTAGTGCTCTGTCCACTGAGATATTGGCTGCCTCCAGCTTGGTCTACCCATGAGCAATTAATATTTCTTTGATTAGATCTGTCTTTATTGGTGTCAAAATTTTTGTGACTGTTTATAGATTTACTAGGTGTGTCTTGGCAAGTAGATCTCAAAGTATTTTATACTGTCTGTAATTATTTTAAATGGAATTTCTCTTTCTCTCTCTTCCTGTTGGGTTTTGTTGGTAATAAATGGAAATGCTGATGATTTGTGTGGGTTTATTTTATATCCTGCAACTTTGCTGAAGTTGTTCATTGTTTTGACTAGTTTTAGAGTTGATTCTCTAGGGTTCTAAGTCTACCATCAGTTTTGCTTCCTCATTGCCTATTCTTATTTCTTCAATTTCTTTTTCTTGTCTTATTGCTATAGCTGGCATTTCTATCATTGAATAATAATAGTGACAGTGAATATCCTTGCTTCACTCCTGATCTTATTGGGAAGGTGTCTAGTTTATTCCTATTACAGATAAGCCCGTTCTTGGTTTTACATACATAGATACTATTCATCATTTTAAGAAAAGCTCCATTTATTCTTGTGTTATTTTTTAAACTAGGAATGGGTGTTAGATTTTGCCGAGAGCTTTTTCTGTACCTATTGAGATAATCATATGATTTTTGTAGTTTTTCTTATTAATATGGTCATATATGCTGATAGTTGTCCTAGTATTGAACCAACCCTGCATTCCTGATAGAAATCTAATCTGATGATAATGTATGATGTTTGTGATTTATTGCTATAATCTCCTTGCTAGTATTTTATTTAAAAATTTTTGCATCAATATTCATTAGGTAGGTATCAGCACCATATTTATGTTGCAAAAGGAACTTGGTAGGACTCTTTTTTTTGCCTATTTTTCCAAATAGTTTAGATAGTATTATAATCAATTATTCTTTAAATGATTAGTAGAATTCACATAGGAATTCAGCTGATTGTGGGGATTTTTTAGGGGTTCATTGATGGCTTGTTCAATTTCTTTTTCTAAGATAGGGTTATTTAAGTATTCCATTCCCTCCTCTGTGGCAATTTATATTTATCGGTTCAGGTTTTTTTTTAACTTTTAATTTTATTAATCCTTTGCTTTTTAGGATTCCTATTATGGTATTTAATTGGAGATTTTTTAATATGTTCTTTTTCTGTTATTTTTAGTCACATATCTAATTTATTAATCTGCTTTTTTATCTTTTTTATTGTTATAAGCATTTAGAGATATAATTTTTTTCCTTAAACACAGCTTTGGCTACATCTCACAAATTTTGGTATCTTGTCTCACTGTTATTACTATTCTTAATGAATTTATTGGTGCCATGGTTCTTTAGCCCACTCAATTTTTAGGACTGGATTATTGAGTTTTCAATTAATTTTTAAGCTATGCTTCCAAGGTCCTTTACTGAATGTAATCTTTACTGTCTTATGGTCCAAAAAGGTTACATTTAACATTTCTGATTTTATGCATTTGTTTGTGAGGTTTTTATGCCTTAAGTGGTCAGTTTTTGTGAGAGTAGCATATACAGCTAAGAAAAAGATATCTTCTTTTGTGTTCCCATTCAGTTTTCTCCAGAGGTCTATCAAATCTAACTTTTCTGACATTCTACTCATCTCCTTAACTTCTTATTTTATAGTTAGATGTATCTAGTTCTGAGAGGGGTAAATTGAGGTCCTCCACTAGTGTAGTTTTTTTTATTTCCTCTTGTAACTCATTTAGCTTTTCCTTTGAGAATCTGGAATCCATGCAATTAAATACATATATTTTTAGCATTGATATTACTTCATTGTGTATGGTACCTTTTAGCAAAATATAGTTTCCCTGACTATCTCATTTAATTAGGTCTATTTTTGCTTTTGCCTTGTCCGAGATCCTGATTGCTACACCTGCCCTTTTCACTTCAGTAAAGCATAATAGATTCTGCTTCAGCCCCTTATTTTAACTATGTGGTTTTTGTTCCTAGTGTTTCTTGTAAACAGCATTTTCTTGGATTCTGGTTTTTAATCCATTGTGTTATCTGTTTCCGTTTTATACGATCAGTAACAGTATTTCCCTCCATCCTATTTTTTTATCCTACTCTCTTTTTTTTACCCTATTCTTCTTCAAAAGCCTTTTATGCTTCTTACCACTGCCCCTCTTAATCTGCCCTGCCTATGTATCCCTCTTACCCTTTCTCTTAGCCTCTTTCTCTCCTACTTTCCTTCTGGGTAAGACAGGTTTCTATAATACCCCACTGAATGTGTATATATTCTTCCCTTTTTCAAATGAATTAAGATGAGAATGAGATTATAGCATTGCCTGCCCCACCTCTATTTTGCCCCCAACTGTAAATACTCTTCCTTCCTTGTATACCCCTTTAACGTGAAATAACTTTTCCCATTCTTCTCACTTTCTCCTTCTCCCAGTGCGTCCCTCTTTTTCACCCTTCCACACTTTATTTAAAATCATCCCAGCATATTCAGTTTATACCAGTGCCCTCTATCTATGGAGACTCCTTCTAACTATGCTAATAATGATAAAGTTCTTAGGAGTTACATGCATCCTCTTTCCATACAGGAATATAAACAGTTTAAGATGAATAAGTCCTTTATGATTTCTCTTTCATGTTTACCTTTTGATGCTTCTCTTGAGTTCTGTGTTTGAATGTCAGATTTTCTATTCAGCTCTGGTTTTATCATCATGATTACTTTAAAGTCTTTTATTTCATTAAATATAAATTTTTTCTTGAAGATAATTATATTCATTTTTGTCAGACAGGTTATTCTTAGTTATAATCCTAGCTCCTCTGTCTTCAGAAATATCAGATACCAAGCCCTCTGATATTTTGTAATGGTAGCTACCAAGTCTTGTGTGATCCTGACTGTGGCTCTATGGTATTTGAATAATTTCTTTCTGGCCACTTATAGCATTTTGTCCTTGAACCTGGGAGTGCTAGAATTTGGCTATAAAATTGCAGAGAGTTGTCCATTTGGTATCTCTTTTAGTAGGTGATTGGTGGATTCTTTCCATTTCCATTTGGCCCTCTGGTTCTAAAATTTTTAGGCAGTTTTCCTTTATAATTTCTTGAAATATAATGTCTATGCTATTTTTTGTTCATGGTTTTCAGGTAGTTCAATAATTATTACAGTCTCTCCCCTCAATCAGTTTTTGAGGTAATTTGTTTTTCTGATGAGATTTTGTCTTTTCTTCTATTTTTTGTTCTTTTGACTTTGTTTTGTTGATCCTTGATGTCTCATCATGGTCTTTAGCTTCCACTTGAACCAGTTCTAAATTGTAAGGAATTATTTTCTTCAGCGAAGCTTAATGCCTCTTTTTTCATTTGGCCAGTCCTTCTTTTTAAGGAGTTATTTTCATTAGTATTTATTTTGTGCCTCTTTTACCAAGCTGTTAATTCTCTTTTCATAATTTTCTTGCATTCCTCTTATTTCTTCCCCCAATTTTCCCTCTACTGCCTTTACTTGATTTTTGAAATAGCTTTTTGCTCTTTCTTCGCCTCTTTCTTTAGCTCTTCTAGGAATTCTTGTTGGGCTTGTATACAAGCTACATTTTTCCTTTGAGACTTTGCTTGCCAATGTTTTCACATCATTGTCTTCCGAGTTTGTTTCTTGATCTTCCTTGTCACCATAGGAGCATTTTATAGTCAGGTTCTTTTTCAGTTGTTTGTTTATTTTTCTAGCCTACTTCTTGATTTTTAACTTCATGTTAAACTTGGATTCTGCTCACTTCTTAGAGATGAATGGAGGTGTCACTGTCCTAAGCTTTAGGCTTTTTCATGCTGCTGTTTTCTTAGCTAGTTTCAGGGATTTGTAAATTTTTGATGCTTCAAAGGAGGTGTGATCTGGGGAAAGTGGTGATCACTATTCTCCTG
The DNA here is from genome assembly GCA_028627135.1 of Pseudochirops cupreus. NCBI lineage: Eukaryota > Metazoa > Chordata > Mammalia > Diprotodontia > Pseudocheiridae > Pseudochirops > Pseudochirops cupreus. The sequence continues at coordinate 58,213,116 of CM053582.1, read as the reverse complement.
GTCTGCATTCTAGTCCTTAATTAGGAATGGCCCCTGCTCTCTTGCAACGGCAAGTGCTAGTGCTCCTCTTTTCACCCTGGAACTATTACTATAAACTAGGGCCCCTGCTCTCTCTCTCTGCCTGGAACTGTGACCAGGGCCTTGCGATGGCAGATACTCTTCTCCAACCTAGAACTGTGACCAGGGCCTATGCTCCATTGTAATGGCAAAGGCTCCTTTTTACCCTGTAGCTGTGACCTGGAACTGGATAATGGTCAATGGAGTTTCCAAGTAGTGCCCAGTCCTTTGCCCAGTGCCCACACAGAGGTCCTCTGTAATCTCTTTCTGACCAGTTGTCCAATCTTCTTACTGCCTGTGGGCAGTGAGAGCTTCCAGAACTGTTCAGTTGTTGCTGCTGCTACCACTGCAGCTGCCATAGCCTCCAAGATTCAGAGCAAGTGCTGGCCGCCACATTGCCCTTGAGCCAGGCCCCATCCCAGTGTCACAAACCTCTCCTTCTAGCGTCCCAAGTTATTTTAGGCTGGAAAACTTTTGTTTGCTATGCTACTCCAGAATTTGATTATTTGCTGTGTCATTTTCAAGTTCCTTGGAGGGGAATTTTGGTAGAGATCAGCTGGAATGTTCCTTCTATCCCACCATCTCAGCTTTTTCTTTGGGCAAGGGCTTTTCTGCCAGAATCAAACTAAAGCACTTCGCTTTAAGAATAAGGACAAGGGAATATGATGAGCAAGCAGTATCAACATCTATAGATGTGCCCAAGTAACCTGGCACTCTTTGTTAACTATGCTTGAGGAAGTACATCATAGGGAGGAGGTCTCACATTAGCCATAATAGTAATTTAGCAGTGTTTGTTTCAAGAAATTGTTAGTACAATTGACCCTGAACATTGGGTTCTGAAACTGGGAATGCTGGGTTCCATTCTTGAGTTTGGCCCTCAGCTTTTTGCCAAAGTTTTCCTAGATATAAGGCTTCACCTTAGGGAAAATGGAAACTCAGGACAACTGGCTTGAATCTCTGAGAAGTTCATAGACTGGAAGGTGAAACAACTTGCCAAAGCCCAAGAAGCAATCTCAAGTAGTTCAGAATCCTAATGGCACTGGCAGTGTTGAGCAGCAGCAGATGTCCCTTTGTGACCACAGGCCATTCTGCCTCTGTAGATGCAACTACTGGACCACCTGACTTCAGAGAGAGGACCTAGAAAAACAGAAACAAGAGTGGCAAAGTTAAAATCTACAAACCAAAGTAGTTACCCATTCACTTCAAAATTCTAGGATTGAAATAGATCATTTCTGAGCAAGTAGAGAGAGAAACAGTGGCCACTAGGAACCAATGTGGGTGTATTCACTAAGAATAAGTTATATCTCAGAGAATTTTGAACTAAAGTGAAGCTTAAGATTAACTACTCCAACCTTTTCATTTTTTTACTTTCTTTTTTATTATGAAGTTAATGAACAAAAATGTTAATATTTCAATAAAGGAAGAACAAATGAAAAAATTGTATGTGAAGCCATGAATATTTCACAGTTCTGAATATATCCCTCCAAGTCTAAAGCTTTTCCTCATAACAAATATAAGAAAGGAAATAAGCAGTGTGGGAGAGCCAAGCACCATCTCGCCCTATCAGTGCAGTATTCCACACCAATGGATTTAAGATGAAGGAAATAGACTGTCTCAATTTTTCTCTGCAATCCCTTTGTTTTCATGCCATCCTAACTTCCATTCCTTGTTTTCCCCCAGGAGCGTGACCTAGACTATCTCTCTATAGCCATAGCGTATCTGGATTCCAATCAGCCATCCAACAGGGGCTCTTGCAATGGCCTGTGGAAAAGCTAGAGAGAGAGAGATGTGTGCTGGAGAGTTCAGTTAGATGGCTTGGTAGCTAATTGAGTAACTAGTGTCGATCAGCAGATTAACTGCCAGCTTTGGGTCTCGTGCCACAGGGCTCTGTCCTCAGCCCTTCTCTGTGGGATGTTTTTATGAATGCAGGGAGGCATGAAAGGCGTGTTTGTCCAACTGGCAAGTCATAACCAAAGCTGAGAGGAATAGCCATGAAGAACTTAGGTGACTGAATGAGAACACAAAAAGGCCTTGACAGGCCTGGGTGATGACCCAGACGCAGTAGCACTGCATGCCAAGTGTTGGCCTGAGGTTTAAAAAGAGAAATCAGCTGTCTCCATTGAGGAGGCAGGGACCTGTGTCTTTGCAGGCTGCATCACAAAGACTTGAGGGTTTCCTTATGACTGCCACAAGCTCCACATGTATCCATGGCATGAGATGGCCACCCAGTCCACCTTCTGTGATCTCAGGCCCCATTGGTAGAAGTATGGTGCCTGTAGAGTATGTGTGCCTGGGTGTTCAGGGCAGGTGGTTTCCTATTAGGAGAGAGAGTACTATGTGTAGGCATCCTAGGGCAAGAGGCCCAGGCCCTCTTGATTGTCTTCCTTCTCCTTTCCCTTCTTCCTCTTCCTCCTCTTCTTCAACGCACTGTCTACATTTGAACATGAGGGGGTCTTCCTCTGCTGGTCAGGAGAAGTATGAACCAAGGACCAGGTCTGTGACTAGGCTACTTAGCTGAACCATATGAGCCCTTGGCAGGGATTCCTGGGGAATGCCTAAAACCCTAGCGGGGCAATTCTGGAAGCCATGTCTCTCTTTACAATGAACTATACGAATCTTTTCGGTTGCATTGGTGAAGATCTTTGCTAATAAATTTTGTAGTAGAAAAAGAACTTTGCCAGACTGAAAGGGTACCTTGCCTAAAAGGAGAAGGAAACTTGGCCCCACATCATTAAGTTATCATCAGTAAAGCCTCCTTGCATTCGTTGCTTTGGCTGGGACTTGTAGGGGACACCCTAAAGAAGTCCATCAGCCTTGTGCCTGTTTATTTGGGTTTCCAGGTGTCTGTGGTTTTATACCTTCTACATTTTGTTTTCCTTTTCTGTTGCCCGACCTTGGAAACGATTTAGAATAATAGGGTCTAATAATACAGAGCTAGATTATAGTGTGCCAAAACAAGTCCTCTTGGAAAAATTGCTCATAGCACAGGACAAAGGGGAGCTTCCAGGAGAGCCAAGAATGACAAGGAAGCACACAATTAAGTTATGTAAAATCTGATCGAAATCTGTTAGCAATTTGGCCTTAATTTGGTACCTTTGAGGATTGTAAATTGAAGGACTTTAGGCTTGCTGTGAGGAATCACCCACATCAGATGGAATTCTGGTCCTGCTGGTCAGCCCTGGCTAAAGGGATGAGCAACCTGGAGGTACCTTCTCTCCACTCTGCGTGTCTGCCCCTTCTCCTGCTCTTTTGCAGCATCTTTTGACTACTTCTCTTGTTGCTGTCACCTTGCCTTCCTTGCCAGCACCTCCTTCCCCTCCTTTTCCTCCTCCTCTTCCTCCTTCAACCCCCCCCCCCATACCACCTTCTACGCCTCCATCTTGTTCTCCTCTTGCAAAGGCTGGGGCTTTAGTTTCTTCTGAAACTGAGAGAGAGCCTGCTAGTATTTTCCCTCTTCAAGAAAGGCTTAGTTTTGACTACAGAGCAAATTCAGTTATTCATAAACACCATCAGCCATTCAGTGCTTCAGACCTCTCTACCTGGAGGAGGGACACCCAAAATTGGATGAAGATCCTGGGGCTGTTATTACCCAATTTCAGGCCATTTTTAGGTGTTATAATTCCATCTGGGGAGACGTTTACCAACATTATGGAAACTCTTCTTTCCTCTGGAGAAAGAACTGCAATCATAGAGGTAGCTAATGGACTGCAGGTCTTCCTAATTAGCCACTACAGAATCTCTGCTGGAATCCCAATGTTTAGGCCCATTACAGTAGATTGGCACAATCCAGGGATACCTTGATTGCAACTATGGAAGTTTATGTCACCAGAATGGAAAACTGGGGTAAATTCCAAGAGACATTACAAGAAGAAAAAGAAACCCCTGATTGTTTCTATGACAGATTGTGCCCAAGTATTGAGTGGTGTGCAAGAGGAGAGCCACTCAAGCTCCGAGATACACATAGCATTAATACACACTTTATTAGTCGGTCCCTGCCTGAAATATGAGAACTTTTTCATAAGAGATGCTCTGAATGGTCAACTCAAGAGCATTATCCTATATGTTTATGAAGAGAAGGAGAAGGAAAATGAGAAAGAAGTTGAGGAGAAATCTACAGAGAAAGACCAAACCATCCTTGTTCCTGTGCAGGCCATTTGAAAGCCTTTGAATCTGTACAAATAATGTGAAATACACAAATGATTTTACTGCAAAGTGAAGGGTCATGTTGTCCACGACTATAGCAAGAAAAAAAGGGAACTCTGGAATGACAGGAGTGGGGACCTAGAACTACCCAGGGAAGTTTTGCTGCATGAAGGTTGTGTGTGGGGGCTGATCCTGCCATCCTGGCCATTCTTCTCCCCACAATGGGGAGCTCATGTGACCCTTTAAGTTGGTGATACAATCTATGATTGCTTCCTGGATGATGGAGCCTTCAATTCAGTTGTGATGACTAAGCCTGATTCTAGTTACATCTCTGTTGGGTCTCTGAGTGTGGTCAGAGTTTCAGGAAAGCCTCGAAATGTTCTGGGGTTGTCCAACTGCACTGTTTCCATTGGTTCCCCTTCTGTTGAATATGCCTTCCTCTTCATGCCCAAATCCTCTGTGAATCTGTGGGGGCATGATCTCTTAGGCAAACTTAGGGCTACTATTGCCTATTCTCCCAAAGGTGTTTTTCCCCTGCAGCTGCCTGAAAATTCCCTCTCCTTATTCCCCGTTCTCATTCAGAATCACCAAAGACCATCAGGGATGCTTTTAACATCTCATCTGACATCTCCAACTCCCTATGGGCCTCTTCATCTTCAGATGTGGAACTCCAAAAATCTGCCATCTCTATTACCATCCAGGTTAAGGGAGATCCTACACCATCTTTTCCCAGTACCCTTTATCCAGGGAGGCTATTGAGGGCATTTCACCCATCACTGACTCTTTAAGAGACCAAGATATTATTGTAACCTGCAAATCTCCATGTAACATGTCAGCCCTCCCTGTTAAGAATCCAAAACCAGGTCTTGATGGCAAGCCTTTCATCATTTTGTGCAGGATTTGCACTCTATTAATGTTTCCATTATACTTACACATCCAGTGATGCTTAATTCTACTACCATCATTTCCCCGATTTCTTCTGAGGCTACCTCCTTTATGGTAATAAGTCTTTGCTCAGCATTTTTTCAACCCCCATTCAATTAGAATCCCAGTACCTGTTGTTTTTACCTGGAAGAATTCACAGTGGATGTGGACTTGATTGCCTCAAGGATACGTAGAGAACCCCACTTATTCTCTCAAATTTTATAGCAGGATTTAGCTGCCATCATGGTTCACTGTGTGGTCGATCTGCTTCCAGCTGTTCCAGATGCTGAGGTTTTTCACCATGTCACGTGATAACCTGAGCTTCACCCAAGGGGCCAGAAAGCCTCTAAGTCAAAAATCCAGTGGTGACTTCCACACGGGGGAAAAGTTTGGGGTTTATTTTGACTGCTGGGACTCATTCTGTGTCTCCTTGAGGCACCTACCTCTAAGCAGCAGCTTAGTAGACTCCTTTTGGTGACATTACCAAGCCCCTTGTCTCTCTGACTAAAGACTGCTGTGGAACCTTTGCAGCTTGATACTCACTATCTCTCTGTCCTTGTGGACCCTGGCATCTGCATGTGGACCTGATTCTAGTAAGTCTTTTTCTCTTTTTATACACAAGCAAAGACCGTGGCTTGTAGTGGTCTGACTCAAACATTCGGACTCTCTGTGCCCAGTGTATTATTATTCTGCCCAGACTGATTCTGTGGCTGCCGGAGCACCACTTTGCCTGCAGGCTGTAGCTGCCACTGCCCTTGTGGGTAGAGAAAGCTTGTGATTTGGTTTGGGGTTCCATGTTTGTAGTGTGGTGTCCCCAGGAAGTAGAGGCCTTCTTATTTGCCACTGAACTTAAGCCTTTTCAGATCAGAGACTTGCCAAGTACAAAGTGTCCTCACTTGGCAAAGAACATATCACTCTCAAGTGCAGTGCCATTCTAAAGCATGCCACACTGCTCCCCAATCTGCCAGTTTTGGGGGAGCTGGTCCATGACTGTGCCTTAGTAGTAGATGTGCTGGATAACCCCACGAGCACAATTAGGGCGTGTTTTCTATGCCAATGGGTTCTCTTTTAGGAGAGATGGTGCTGGCCACAGTGGCACTGCTGAACACTCTGACTGTCCCTCTGTCTGTGCACCTGTGCTGCCTCCCAGGCTCAGGGTCCAAGCCACTGAGCATGTCACCTTGCCAAAGGAAAAGTGCCATCATCTATATCGATTCTGGAATGCCTTTGGTGGCTGGTACACTGTTGGGAGGCTTTGCTTAGAGGGCTTCTTTGACTTCTGCAGGTAAGGTCAGTGCAAATGCAAAACTCATCAAAGATCTCTTATCTGCTTGGACCCTCCCCACCTCCTTGGCCATTGTCTGGTGCTCTGTCCATCCTGGTGGAACTGATCCTCTTCCATGAGGAAAGGGCTATGGTGACAGCACAATAAAACTTGCAGCCCTGGAAGGCTCTTCACATATGTCGAATTTCTTGCCTTCTTGTGATAACAATATCTCTTTCCCATGATGACTCTGAAACTGAGAAATTGATACAACATTCAAGGTTAGACAGGTTGCTGGGGCCTGGGTGACTGTGGAGGGCAAGCATCCACCCCCCGAGCTGCTATCACCAGGTGTGTCTGTCTGTTCAGAAGTAGGGCTGTGTTGGGAATCTGGTGAGGGTTTGGGTTGCCCTAAGGTGACACCAATGCAGCTGCCTATGCAGGTGCCTCTTGTCTTACTTGCCAGACACATGAGCAGCATGCCTTTTGTGCTCTTGTGCATGGTGTGCATCCCCTAGCTTATATGCCCTTTGAACATTTGCAGAGTGATTTCATTTGTATGTCTAAGTCTGGCCACTATAGGCTCTGTCCTGTCAATGTTGACCAACTAACCTGGTAGGTGGAAGCCTTTCCTGGCTCTCAGACAGCTGAGTTTCTTGCTAAAGATCTCCTAAAAGAAATTGTTCTCCACTTCAGTCCACTGGCACGCACTCATTCTGACGAGGGCTTTACCTCTTTATCAACCACTTTACCAACTCTATTCTGCCCACGTATACTCTTGCCTGGAGTAGTTCCTCCACTTCCTACACCCTCTACCCCCAAAGCTCAGGCCAAGTTGAACCAATAACTAGGGAGCTGAAATAGCCTGATGTCCTTCCTCTGGCCTTGTTCTGTCTGCACAGCCGCACACCAAGGTGGGAATGATATATATCTCCTTTGGGTATACTTGTTCCCTTCCAACTCCCTACCCCATTCCAGCTCCCCTCCTTTCTCCAGGTCATGTCATGCCCCCTCCCTACTCTAGCTCCTTCCCCTCCCCTGCTAGCTTCCCCCTCTGCTCTCACTTTCTGTCTCTTTCCTCTTCAGATCCAGCCATGCCCCCAGAGCTCAGAGCTGCCTGCTCCCATGTCTGCCAGGTCCTTCTGCCTCTGTCTCATCCCCCCCGCCCCAGCTTCCTGCTCCTGCCACCCAATTGTCCTTGCACAGTGCCCTCTTTCTCTCTTCAGCTCCCAGCCCAGTCAAGCTTCTCCCCGCTCTTTTCTCCTCATCGGCCTTCATTCCCCCACGGCCTCCTCTCTTGCTTCTCTCCTGCTTGCTCCTTTTCCTTTCTCGTGTAGCTCTCTCCTCCTCCCACCTTCCACCCTTCCCAGCACTCTGTCTCTCCTCTGTGTCTCACTCTGCTGCT
>CM053582.1:58186478-58204823 GCA_028627135.1 Pseudochirops cupreus | reverse complement strand
CTTGTCAGTTTTACCCAGCCTATCTGCAGATAGGCTGATTTCCTACACCTAGGCAGATGCAGACGGGTTTGTCCATAGCTAATGTACAACATATGTAGTCTGTACCCATAACCCAGAGCCCCGCAGCTGGGCAATCTGGGGAGCAAACAAGGCACTGGGATTACCACCTGCCTTCCCAAGGGGATGGGCTGGCGGGGTAGGGGTGGGGGTGGAGGTGGAAAAATCACCGTTGGCCAATGGCACAATCTCCACTGTGGACACTGGGCTCCAGCTTGCTCCCCTTTCCCCCGGCAGACCACTCTCCCTCTTCATATTGTTCCCCCTGACTGGGCAGGCCTCCCTCAGTTCTCCCTGTCCTTCCAGGTCCTGCTCATCCTCAGAAGGCTAAGGAGGCCCTCTGAGGACCCCCACCCCGGATCTCCCGCCCTCCTTGGCCACGGTATCTGTCTGTCCTGCTCCTTGGGGAACTTAGCCCTGTACTTCTTGGCCCTGTGACTCCCCTGTTTCACAAGGGCCTATAGTCCTGTACACTCAGTTGGACTGTAAGCCCCCAGAAAGGAGGGACCATGTCTAGTACCGAGGGGCTACGTAAGTGGCAGTTCTTCAGTGTCACCTTACCCAAGGAAGATCACTCTGGCTGGAACCTGGTGACAGTGACAATGACAACGATGATGTTGATGACAGTGACGAGGATGATGATGGTTACAGGCCCAAGTCGCTATGGAAGGCACTTTGTGAGACCAATATTCTCATGCTGGTATCCATTTGCTGGCTGCAGATTCTGGAACTCTGAGGCTGGACAAACACCACGAAAGGCCAAGGCAAGACACAAATCCACAGCAGTCAGTCAACAAGCATTATTGGGCAGCTATCATGAGCTGGTCCAGGGCATTGCTGTGGGAAGGGCAGAGCAAAGGAGCATGGGAAAAGATGGAGGCAGGAGGCCAGATGGTTGGGAGCCCATGAGGAAGGAGCCCACTGAGTTCTGGGGAAGAATGAGGTAGCAGGTGACAAAATCTCTCCTGGCATTAACGCCTGTCCTAGCGGTGAGCCATTGTGCCTCAGATTGAATAATTATTGGCATTGGTGCTATTAACAATGGTGGTGGTGATGGTGGTGATAACAATGCCTTGATATATACATACATACATATATACACATATATGCACAAACATATATATGTATATGTGTGTGTTTTTATTGCTCAATAATTTTTCAGTTGTGTCTGACTCTTTCTGACTCCATTTGGAGTTTTCTTGGCAGAGATACTGGAATGGTTTGCCATTTCCTTGTCCAATTCATTTTACAGAGGAGGAAACGGAGGCAAATGAGGGGAAGTGACTTACCCAGGGTCACACAACTAGAAGGTGTCTGAGGCTGGATTTGAACAGAATACAAAGCAACACAAAGGAAGAGGTGTTGGTCACAGAGAGACCAAGGAAGATCAGGACAGAAGCAGGCCATTGGATTTGGAGATAAGGAGGCATGTTGTGGGGATTCTTCATCTGGTTCAGTTTGGACTAGAAAGCCTTTAAGGTCTATTCCGACTCTGAGATTCTGGTTTTCTGGGCAGTTATTAGTGCCTTTCATCTTTCCAAGTGCTTCAGGAATTAAGTGGTGGTGAGGAAGAGGATACAATGAAGGGGAGAAGTGATGGAATCTGGATTGAGGCTGTGGTAGGAATAAGGGAAGGTGTTTACTTGTTGGTATGGGGTTTTTTTGAACAAGAGGCCCAAGCCTCTTTGGAAGCTGAGGTGAAGAACCCAAGAATGAGGAACTGGGGGGTGCCTGAGAAGGAGGTGATGTTCTTGCCATTTTGATCTTCATTTAGATATAACCAAATATACAACAGGAATCAGTTAAGATAACCCTACCTTCTGTAGACTGAAGAAAGCAGGTTTCCATGTTTGACGATTTTTCAAATGTTGGTAAATTCCACTGTGATAAAATACAAAGCATTGGTCCATGTGTTACTGACTGCACAGAAGCTTTTAGTCATCAATATTCTTTCTTTTTAAGAATTATTTTATTGATCTGTGTTTTATACTCTCGTCATATGCCAATAGCTGCTTTATCCTGCCCTCCCCTCCCCCCCCATGACAAAGGAGAATTAGGGCAAAATGAGCCCCACTGACACTGCCATTCCATACCTGAAGTGTCCATTTCTGATTTGAGATGTCCTCGGTTCCATCCTCAGGTGCAGGATTTCCTCCACGTTCTAATGTCCTTTATTGCAAGCTTTTAGTTATATTAATGTAGTCATTGTATGTGATGTTCTCTGGCCTCCGCTTTCTTCACTTAATCTCAGTTCAGACAAGTCTTCCCATGTATGGCAATGTCCAAGTCTTTCTGGGCATTTTCTTATTTCTGTTACTGTCGCCACCCAGCTCTGCAAGCTGGGAGTCTCCTTGCCCCTTCCTTAACTCTCACTCACTCCTCATATTTGGTCAGTTTAAATCTCATCAACTTCCCTGTCCCCCACCCCCAACCCTTTCCTCCATTCACAACACAGCCAGCCTCTTTCAGATTCCCCACTATCTCGCTGCCTCCCTAAATGCCAAAGAGGTCAGTCAGCCGTGAGGCAGGGATCTGGATCCTTAAGCATAGGCCTTACCATGGTCTTCCCCTTCTCAAGAAACCTTGCTGGTTCCCATTGACTCTAGGATAAATTGCACACTCCCGTCAGCAGTGAAAGTCTTCCCCAGTCTGGCTCCAGCACAGCTTCCCAGACTGACTGTATATTCCTCCTCCCCCAGGCATCCCCATTCCAGCCAGGCTGATCTGCTGTTCCCTGTACTCCCCCCACACACACACACATTCATTCCTCCTCACCTCTGCCTCTTGGGACCTTTACTTCCCTTTAAGGCTCAAATGCTTTCTCCTTCAAGAGGCCCCTCCCTCTCCTGATTTCCCCTTGGATTGATTTTGTGTCTATCTTGTAATGGTGTATGTGTGTACAGGTTATATGGAACTTCTTAACAGAATCCAAGTAACTTGGGGGTAAGAGGGGATCTCCTCTGTTTTTTGTATCCCCAGCACAGAGCACAAAGCCTTCCACAAACTAATATGCATTGGATTGCATTGCTTGGAATTTCTCAAATTCGTTACTTTTTGTGCCATAATTAATACTCTTATGTTTAAATGGCACAATTTGTATAGCCATTTATTCCCCTACCAATGAACACCCCCTACATTTCTTGTTTTTGCTCCTACAAAAAGTGTTGCTATGAATATTTTAGTACATACAGAGCTTTTCTTTTTGTCTTTGTCCTTCTTGGGCATATATGGCCAATGTATACAATGTATACATGTATACATTGGCCAATACATTACCCAACACCTTTTCCCTTGTGATGCCCCACATGCCATGTTCCTTCTACCTTGCTGCTCACTCTTTCTTATGCTGGCTCCTTGGCCTCCTTCCATTAGATATAGATATTAAATATAGATATTCCTCAAGGTTCTGGCTTGGACCTTCCTCTCCTGTCTTCCTGCATTCTCTCCAGGGAGGAGGGGGGGATGAAGAGGCAGGGAGACTAATCTGCTAATTATCTTTTCTGTGTATCCATCTATGCCCTCTCCCCTTAGCTCCAGTCCATGACTTCTTACCGCCTCTTGGATGTGCTGCCAGCACCACAAAGTCAACATCTCTAATAGTCAACATCCTCCCTCCTCTCCCCCAAAACCTGTGCTTTCCCATAAGGTCTTGATTTCTGTTCACGGCCCCACCACCATCTTCACAGTCACCTAAGTTTCTAACCTCAGAATCATCTTGGACTCTTCCCCATTCCCGATAAGCCCCTCCCCCTATCCAATAAGTTGCCGAGCCCTCAAACTTGGAAAGATCTCTCCCATCCTCCCCTCCAGTACCCTAACCCTTCCTTCCAGTGCCAATACAATCACCCTCCTTCAGGCTCTTGTTTCTTTTGGTGGAGGCTATGGCAATAGTCTCCTAACTGGTCACCTTCCTTTGAGGCTCTCCCCAACCAATCCATCTTCCCCACTGCTTCCTCCCTTTTTTAAAAAAATAAAGCTTTTTCAGTTAAAAAATCTATTTTCTTTCTCTCCTACTTCACCCCTCCCCCATCCTATTTGGGGGAAAAAAAAAAGCAAAATTCTTGCAACAAATAGGTATAATCAAGTAAAACAGAACCCTACATTGGCCATGTCCAAAATGCATTATCTCACTATGCACCTTGAGATATCACTTCTCTGTCAAAAGGTGGGTAGAATATTTCATCATAGGCCCTCTGGTATCATCATGCACTGTGATGACCAGATTTCTTAAGTCTTCCAGACTGGTTTGTCTTTATAAAGTTGTTACTACTGTATAAATGGTTCTACTGGTTTTGCTCACTTCACTCTGCATCAGTTCTTACACATCTTCCTATGTTTCTCTGAATATATCCCTTCCGTCATTTCTTATTACACAGTAATATTCCATTGCATTCAAATGGGGCAGCTGGGTGGTACAGTGGATAGAGCACCAGGCCTAGAGTCAAGAAGACCTGAGGTCAAATCCAGCCTCAGACACTTACTAGCTGTGTGAGCCTGGCCAAGTCACTTAACCCTTTTACCTCCATGTCCTCATATATAAAATGAACTAAAGACAATGGAAAACCACTCTAGTATCTTTGCTAAGAAACTCCCAAATGGTGTCAAATGGATAGTCAAACATGACAGAAAAACGATTGAATACCACTTTCACATAGCATCATTTGTTAAACCATTCTCCAAATCATTGACACTCTAGTTTCCAATTTGTTTTGCCACCACAAAGAGAGCTGCTATAAATGCTTTTGTTTTTTTTGAAAGGTTTAAATCATTCTATTTGATCTTGTTTATTTTTTATTAACTAATTTATTTTTAGTTTTCACCATTCACTTCCACAAGATTTTGAATTCCAAATTTTCTCCCCATCTTTTCCCCCACCCCAAGATGGCATGCATTCTGATTACCCCTTCCCCCAGCCTGCCCTCCCTTCTGTCCCCCCCCCACCCCACCCCTTCTCTTATCCCCTTCTCTTCCATTTTCCTGTAGGGCAGTGGTTCTCAACCTTCCTAATACCCTGACCCTTTAATACTCATATGTGGGCATATCTGCATGTGGGCAGACCCACCTGGAGTCAGATAGAGGAGCAGTGTCTCGGTTCCTAAGACCATCAGAAATATGTGTTTTCCGATGGTCTTAGGTGACCCCTGTGAAAGGGTTGTTTGACCCCCAAAGGGGTCACAACCCACAGGTTGAGAACCGCTGCTGTAGGGCAAGGTAGATTTCTATACCCCATTGCCTGTAGATCTTATTCCCCAGTTGCAAGTAAAAACAATTTTTAACATTTGTTTTTAAAACTTTTGAGTTCCACATTCTTTCCCTTCCTCCCTCCCCACCCATCCTCATTGAGAAGGCAAGCAATTCTACATAGGTTATACATGTGTAGTCATGCAAAATACTTCCATAATAGTCATGTTGTAAAAGACTAACTATATTTCCCTCCATCCTATCCTGCCCCCCATTTATTCTCTTTTCTTCTTTGACCCTGTCCCTCCTATAAATGCTTTTTGTACATACGGTCTTTTCTCTTCCTTCCCACTTTTTTTGCATCAGATGTTTCAGGAGGGATACTATAGTTTTCTTTCTGTTTTTACTTTTCCTGCTTTAGGTTAGAAGCCCACATTTACATCATAAAAGAAATTTGGTTGGACTCTTCTCGTTTTTTTCAAATATCACTTGTAATGAAATTATTCATTGAATATTTGATAGAATTCACTTATAAAGCCACCTCATCCTAAGGGTTTCCCCCATTTGGGAGATCTTTGATGGCTTGTTTAATATCTTTTTAGAAATGGTGTTATTTCAGCCCTTTATTTCTTGTTCTGTTAATCTGGACATTCTATATTTTTGTAAATATTCATCCATTTCATTTAAAGTTGTTGGTTAAACTAACACATAATTGGGCAAAATTGCTTTCTAAGAATTTCCTTTATTTCTTCTTCATTTCTTTGACTTCTCCTTTTTCATTTTTGGTATTGGGAAGTTGGTTTTCTTCTCTTTTTGAAAATCAAATGAGCTAATAGTTTATTTTGTTTTTTGCTTGTTTAACAAATCAGTTTCCAGTTTTCTTTATTAATTCACTGAATCTCTTCCTAATGAGACCAATTGTTTGGCTACAAGCACTATGAAATGATCTGTGTGTGTGGGAGGGAGGGGGTGTTACTGGTGTAATGACATTGCTGACCTTTGACTGTGCAGGGTGTCCCAAAGGTCTTAGTAGAGCTTTCATCTAGTAAAGCTAAACATGCAGTAAGATTTTTAGGACCCCTGTACATGGCATACAGAAATTCTACTGTTCTTAGATGTCTGCTCTCTAATAATACATTCTAGGAATTTTTTCAGTAATTGAAGTGGCACTCACAGGCATATGGGCTGCAGACTCCATGGGGCAGCAAGGGAAATCAGGCCAATATCTGATCAGCCAGAGTTCTGCTGCACCCTTTGTTTTCCAGGAAAGATCATTGATCCTGGTTGGGGAATCCTGTAGACTAAGGATGTCATTTATTTGGGTCAAGTCATTTGGACTCATCAGAGGCTCTGTGCGATTGCTTTTGTGGCCTTTCTTAGGTATCATTTCGAGGCTGCCCTTTCCAATACAAAGTTCATTCTTTTTTTGCAGAGAAAAGAGAAGCCAAATGTGAATTGCATAATCTTGCATTTTCTTTTCTCTTATCATCCTGTCTTCCTCAAGCGTTGGCCACATACACCCTTTCCTCAATCCTCCACTTCCCCAAATCCCTGGTTATTTATTATCCTTAGCTCTCCTTGCCATGAGGGGTTTAGAGAACGTCCGATGGTAATCCTAAAAGAATGTGCCACATTTGGGATCTGTCCTTCAATTACCTTCCTTTGCTTCTGTGTCTTTAAAAAATAATTTCAAATGAACAATCTACAAATATTAAATAAGCGTAATTGATACTACTGTTTGTGCATCAAAATCACATCTAGATATATCCCTTCTCCCCTTGAAGAACCCTTTGGAATAAAAGAAAGCAATTTGACAAAACCAACTTAACTTCGGTGGGTGGCTGCATTTGATAGTCCACACCTCTAGCCTACCTCTCTAGTGAAAAGAAGGCCCATTTCATAATCTGTTCTCCAGTGCCAAGCTGAAGCATTATAATTGCTCAGTGTCTGGTTTCATTGAAGTATTTTACATTCTTGTAGTCTTTGTGTAAGTTGTCTATTAAGCAGTGCAGTGTATGATAGAGTGCTGGACCTGAGTTCAAATCTGGACTCAGATATTTAGTAGCTGTGTGACCAGGGGCAGACCTTGGTCTGACTCAGTTTCCTCATCTGTGAAGTGGGGATAATATTAATAGCACAGACCTGCAGAGTCATTGTGAGAATGAAATGAGATCATATAAAGAATTCTGGGAACTTTACAGCACTATCTGAATTATCGTTATTGTTATCATTATGACTGTTCCCATGGCCCATGTTCCTGAATTTTACATATTCATCATTTTTTTACAGTAAATAATATCCTACCACATTCATATAGCACATTTTGTTACTCCATTTCCTTAAAGATGAGTACCAGTTTCATTCTGAGAAGTTTCTCCTAGCAAAAAGACTAGAATATTTATGGAACTTTTCTACTCCAATTTGTTATGATATAACCTTTTATATTAATGTCATATGTCCATTTCAGGCTCATGATGGCTTACACACTATAAAATGCTGGTCCAAAGCTATTTCCCAGTTTTCCCAAGAACTCTTGGAAAAGGACTATATACTATATCCAGTATTTTATGTTCTTGGGTTTATAAAACACTGGACAACTGTATCCTTTGCTTTTGGGTCCTATTTGTCTACTCTGTTACACATATCTACTATTCTTTTTCTTAAGCCATATCAAATAGCTTGGATGTTACAAATTGCTTTGTAATATCATTTGAGATCTGGTAATGCTAAGCTTCCTTCATTATTAGATTTTTTTCATTGCTTCCTTTGAAATAAATGAACTTTCATTATGACTTATCTGGTGCTATAAAGTAACTCCTTGGTAGTATATTGCTTAAAAAACCAACCATCCTCAATTTATAAATTACTTCAAATAGTACCATAATTTTGAACATATTGAGATGCTCCAACCATGAGTAATGAACCTCTCTCCAATTTGCTTTACTTATAAAACACGGTCAAAAAAAGTGCTTTATGGCAGTAGTTTGGTCACTCTGAAATGTGTCTCAGTCTCTTAAATCCCAAACACTTTTTAAAAATGTATCATAGAGGATTTAGTAGGATTTCTCTGTCCATCTCTTCCTCCTGGATTGTAAGTGATGTAGCCAAGAGGTGATGACTTTTGGAGTTGCATTTTCTATCTTGCTACATTATTGGGGCTATTATTTTGATGAAAGTTGTTCCTGAAACCCCAGAGTTCTTGAAGTAAAACATCATATTATCTGCCAATAGAAGCAGAGTTATTCCTCCTTGTCAGACACCTCATCCCCGAGCTACTTTTCATTGTCAGCACTGTAGAAGCCTTTCTAGGAATGTATCAAATGATAATGGAGACAGTAGGTAATCTCGTATTATGTCACTGGGAAAGTCTCTGGTGTTACTCTATTACAAATAAAACTAGCTCTAGTTTTATCTTTGTTGCTCTATTTTTCCCTTTATCTACCTGTTCTTTCTCTCTATCTTTCTATCTCTTTCTCTTTTTCTCCCTCTGTCCTCTTCTTCACTCAGTCTTCTTTTCCACTGTCTTTCTTTTCTTTCTTTCTTTCTGTCTTCCTCTCTGCCTCTTCCTTTCTCTATCTCTTTCTCTCTGTCTCTCCCACTCTCTCTCCCTTTGTCTATTTCTCTCTCCTCTTTTACTCACACACTCTATTTTTCTCTCTCCTTCTTTCTCTCACTTTTTCCTTCTCTCTCCTCCCTCCCTGCCTTTCTCAGTTTCTCTTGCTCAGTCTCTTTTTTAACGTTTTTTTCTCCCATTCTCTTTCTCTTTTTTCTCTCATTCTTTTTTGCTCTGTCTCACTCTCTCATCCTCTCTCACTCTCTCTTTCCCACTCTGTCACTCTTTCTTGCTCTCTATCGCACTCTCATTCTTTCTCCCTCTTTTTCTTGCTGTTTCTTTTTGTCTCACTCTCGTTTTCTTTCTCTCATCCTCCCACTCTTTTTGTCTCCCTTTCTTTTCAGTCTCTCATTCTATCTCTTTCTCAATCTCTCACTTGCTTTTCTTGACTTTCCCTCTCTTTCTTTTCTTCATCTATTTCACTTAGATGGTTAGATCTGTTGGTATAATTGGGTAAAATAGCTTCTAATAATTGCTTTAATTTCACCTTCATTAGTGGAAAATTGATCCTTTAATGTTTTATACTAGTAATTTGATTTTCTTTTTTTAGATTCAAATTAACAATGGTTTATCTATTTTATTGGGGTTTTCTCCATAAAGTTGAACTCTTAGTTTTATTTATTAGTTAGTTTGATGGTTTTCTTATTTTCAATTTTATTAGTCTCTCCTTTGATTTTCAGCATTTCCAATTTGGTGGGGGTTTTTAATTTGTTCTTTTTCTAGTTTTTTTAGTTGCATGCCCAATTCATTGATCTGCTCTTTCTCTATTTTATTGATGTGTTTAGAGACAGAAATTTTCCCCTTAGTGCTGCTTTGGCTGCACTCATGAATTTTGGTATGTTGTCTCATTGTTGTCATTCTCTTTAATGAAATTATTGATTGTTTTTATGATTTTTTCTTTGATCCACTCATTCTTCAGGATTGGATTATTTAATTTCCAATTTCTCGCTTCTCTCTCTCTTCCCCCAGTCTCTTTCACAACCTCTTTCTTTTTCTCTCTATCTTTCTTTCGCTCTGTCTCACTCGCATTCTCTTTCCTGCTCTTTCTCTTTATTTCTCTCATTCTGTCTCCCATTCTTTTTCTTGTCTCTCCCAATCTCTTTTTCTTTCCCTTGGTCTCTATCTCACCCTCCCTCTTTCTCTTCCTCTATTTCCTCCTCTTTCTCTCTCTCTTTCCCAGTCTTTTCTCTCTCTCCTTTTTTGCCGTTTCTGTCTCTCTCATTCTTTCTCCCATTCTTTCTTTCTTGCTCTGTCACTCTTGATATATCACTCTTTCTTTGTCTCATTCATCCCCTATTTCTCACTCTTTATCACTTTTTGTCTCTCATTCTTTCTTTTTCTCCATCTTTCCCTCTCTCTCTCACTCTCCTGTCTTTTTCTCTCCATCTTTCACTCTATTTCTCTCGCTCTATTTCAGACTGTCTTCTGCTTTTTCTCTTTCTCTATCCAAATATTTTGCTCTACTTCTCTCTCTTCCTTACTCTCTTTCTCTCTGTGTCTCTTTTGCCTCCTCTTTTTATTTTATCAGTCTTTCCATCTTTCTCTTTCTTTTTCTCTATGTCTCTCTCCCTTTCTCTGCTTTCTTTCTCTTTCTCTCTGCCCCTATTTCTCTTTCCTTTTTTTCTCTCCCCCTCACTTTCTATTTTCCACCTCTCCTTTTCCTTTTCTCTACTTCTTTCTCTGTCTGCTATTTTTCACTTTTTCTCTTTCCTTATCTCTTTCCCATTCTCTTTCCCTTTCTCTTTTTCTCTCTCTCTGTCCTCTCTATTTCTCTCTCCTTCTGCCTTTGTGTGTGTCTCTCTCTTCACCTCTCTCTCCCATTCTTTCCCTCTCCTTTTCTCTATTTCTTATTCTCTCATCTTGTTTCTCTCTGTCCTTCCATCTCCCTTTCCTCTCTCTCTCTCTCTCTCTCTCTCTCTCTCTCTCTCTCTCTCTCTCTCATACACACACACACACACACACACACACACACACACACACACACACACACAATTTCTCTCATTCTTTCTCTGGCTCCCACTCTTAATCTTTCTCATCTCTCCTACTCTTTTGATTGGCATCTCTCTCTTTTTATCTGTGGCTGTGTCTCTGTCTCCATTCCCCACCTTCTCTCTGTCATTCTCTCTTCCTATCAGTTTCTCTTGCTTTGTCTCCCACTCTTTTTTTACTCTCCTTCTCCCTCTTTATCTCTCCTTTCATCTCACTCTATTTTCTCTTTCACTGTCTGTTTCTTTCTCTTTTCCCCTTCTCTCTCAATCTCTTTCTCTTTCCCCTCTCGTTATTTTCTCCTTTCTCTTTCTCTCTCTACCACCTCTCAATTTCTCTGTGACTTTCTCTTTTTCTGTCTTCCAAGCTCTCTCTCTCCCTCCCTCCCCCCACTCCTCTCTCTGTCTCTTAGCCCTGTCTCTCTTGCTTTCTCTAAACCCCCCCATCTCCCTCTCCTTTCCCCATCTCTGCCTTTCTCAATTTCTCTCAGTCTCTCTTTCTGTCTCCCAGTATTTCTTACTCTCCTCCCCCATTCTCTTTTGCTCTTGCTCTCTCTTTCTCTCCCTGTCTCACTCTCATTATCTTTCTTTCTGCTCTATTTGTCCTTCCTCTCCCTTTCTTCTGATGCCTCTTTTTCTGTCTCATTCTATCCCTTTCCCTTACTCTTTCTTACTTTTTCACTCTCTCACTCTCTCATTCTTTCACACTCTCCCCCTCTCTATTTCTCTTTCTTCCTCTCTGTCTTTTGCTGTCTCTGCTCTCATTCTCTTTCTCTATCCCACTCTCTTTCTCTTTCTGTCTCCTACTTTTTTCTCCCCCCCCACTTTTTCTCTCCTTTTGTCTACATTTCTCTCCCTTTCTTTCTCTGACTCTGTCTTTCTCTCCATCTCTATTTCTCTTTATCTGCCTCTCACTCACTCTTTCTTCTCTCTCCCTTTCTTTCTCTCCTTTCTTTTGCTCTCTCTATCTCACTCTCATTCTCTCTATCCCTCTCTTTCTTCCTTTTCACTTTTCTTGTTCTTTGTCTCATTCTGTCATTCCCTTTCTCTTTCTCACTTTTTCTCTCTCCCACTCTTTCTTGCTGTCTTTCTCATTTTTTTCTTTCTCTCCTTCTATCTCCCTCTCATTCTCTTTTTTTTCTTTTTGGAGGGGGGAAGGCAAGGCATTTGGGGTTAAGTGACTTGTCCAAGGTCACACAGCTAGTAAGTATTAAGTGTCTGAGGCTGGATTTGAACTCAAGTTCTCCTGACTCCAGGACTGGTGCTCTATTCACTGTGCCACTTAGCTGCCCCTTTCTCATTCTCTTTTACTTTGTATTTCTCTTTTTCTCCTTTCTTGTGCCTTCTTTCACTCTCTCACTGTCTCACTTTCATTCTTTTTCTCTCTATCCCACTCTCTAACATTCTCTCTCTCTCTCTTACTCTTTCTCTATTTCCCTCTTTCTCACTTGCTCACTTTTTCCTCCTCTTTCACTCTCTGTCCCTGTCTCTTTCTCACACTCATTCTCTCTCACACTCTCTCCCTCTTTCTCTTCCTCTCTCTCTGCCCTACTCTCATTCTCAACCTTTTCTCGCTCTCCTCGCTTTTTCTCTTTCACTCTTTCTCCATCTCTTTTTCTCCCTCTTTCTTTCTCTTTATTTTTCTTTCTCCTTCTTTCTCTTGCTTTATCTTTCTCTCATTCTTTCTCTATTTCACTATGTTTCTGTCTCCCACTCTTTTTTCTCTTGCTTTCCCCCTTTGTCTTTTCCCCTTTTTCTCTCATCCTCTTTCTGTGTCTTTCTTTCTCTCTATCCCCATTCTCCCTCAATTTTTCTCTGTGTCTTTTTCTTTTTCTCGGTTTTCCATTCTGTCTCTCTCTCTTCCCCTCTACCTTTTTCTCTTCCTCAGTTTCTCTGTCTCTCCTCCCTTTCTTTTTCTCTCTTCCTTTCTCCCTTATTCTTTCTCTTTCTCAGTCTTTTCTCTTGCTCTCTTTTTCACTCTCTCTCACTCTTTTATTATCTCTCTCCCACTTTCTGTCTTTCTCTTTCTTTCTGTTTATTTTTCTCATTTATGTTGCCAATTATATTTTTTAAAGTTAAGTTTCAGGACTTTGCACTGAATTCTCATCTGGTTTCACTCTCATTCTCTTACTCTTTCTTTTTCTCCCCCTCTCTACTGCTTTCTCTCTCTCCCTCTCTTTCACTTTCCCTCTCTCATTGTCTCTTTCTCTCTGTCTCACTCTCTAATTCTCTTTCTCCTGTGTTCTCTCTTCATTTTTCTGTCTCCCCCTTCTCTTGCCTTAACATTCTCTTATTTTTTTCCTCTTGCTTTCTATCTTTTACTCTCTCAACGCTTTCTTGCTCTCTTTCACTTTCTTTTTTTCTCTCATGGTTTCAGTCTGTCTCCCATTGTATTTCTTCCCTTTATTACCATTTTCTCTAACTTTCTTGCTCCTACTCTTTTTTCTGTCTTGCTTTCTGTTTGTCTCCTCCTCTGTCTCTTTCTTTCTCTCCTCCATTCCCTTTCTCCTCTCCCACCCACCCTCTCACTCTCTTATTCTCTTTCACTCTGTCTCTCTCATTCCCTTTCTTTTGCTCTCCCTTTCTCTCCCCCTCTCTTTCTCTGTCTCCCCTTCTTTTCCTTGCTGTCACCCACTCTTTTTTTCTCTTCCCTTCTTGCTCTCTTCTCTGGATCTATTTCTCTAACTTATTTGATCTGTCTCCCACTCTTTCTCTGTTTCTCTAGCTGTCTTGTTACTCTCTCATACTTTCTCTTTTTTTGTTGTCTCATTCTCTAGTTCTCTCCTTCTGTTTCTCTTTTCTCCCATTCTTTTTTTGACTCTCCCACCCTTTTTCTCAGCTGTCCTTCCCCTTCCTTTCTCTTGCTGTCTTTCACTCTCTCCCACTTCTCTCTCTTTTTTGAACTCTCTCACTCTCCTCCCCCTCTTTCTCACTCTCATTCCTTATGTCTTTCACTCTGACTCTATATTTTGCTCCCTCTCTTGCCCTCCTTTTTCTCTTTCTTTCTTTCTCATTCTTTTTCTCTCTTCCACTCTGGTACGCTTTCCCACTCTTTCTTTTTGCCTTCTTTGTCTCTCTCTCCCATCTCCGTCCCTCTTGCTTTGTGTCATTCTCTTTCTCTATTTCCTCATCTCTATCAATTTCTCTCACTCGCATTCTCTCCCTCTTTACACCTCAGTCTTTGTCTCCCCCTCTCTCTTCCTCTCTTTTCTTCCACCATGTCTCCCTCTCATTCTCTAGCTCTCTTGTTTTGCTTTTCTTTCTCTATCCCACTCTTTTTCTCTTCTGCTCTCTGTATCTTTCTCCTTTTCTGTCATTTCTTTCTCTCTCCTCTCATTTTCTCCACCTTTTTGTCTTTCTTACTCTTTCTCTCCATTTTCCTCTGTGTGTCTCTTGGTCTCCCTCTCCTGTACTTTTTCTCTCCCACTCTTACTCATTTGCACTCTCTTTTTATCTTTGCTCTCTCCCCCCTTTTTCTGCTCTGTTGCTGTCTCACTCTCTCATTCTTTTATGCTCTTTGTCACTCTCATTCTTTCTGTCCTCCACTCCCTTTCTCACTCGGTTTTTCTCCCCTTTCCCTCTTTTTGGTGTCTCTCATTTTCTCACACTGTCATGTTCTTCCTCTCCCTCAGTCTCACTCTTTTTCTCAGTTTTCACTCTTTTCTCTTCCTCAGTCTTGTTTTTCTCCTCCCCCATCCCCCACTGTCTCACTCTCTCATTCTCTTTCTAGTTTTTCTCTCACTCTTTGTCTCTATATCACTGTCTCTCTCACTGTTTCCTCCTCTTTTTCATCCTCTTCTTGCTGTTTCACTTTCTCATTCTCTCTCTCCCACCCTTTCTTTCTCAGTCTCACACTCTTATTTTAAATAGCATTTCCCCCCTAATTACACATGAAGATCATTTTAACATTCATTTTTTGGAAATTTCAAGTTCCACATTTACTCCCTTCCTCCCCCTTCTCTAAGATGGTACACAATTTTAGACAGGTTCCATGTTTCAGTCACGTAAAACATATTTCTGTATTGGTGATGTTGTGAAAGAAGAAACAGATCAAAAGGAATAAAAACACAGCCAGTGAAAAATAGTCTGCTTTGGTTGTGTTCAGCACTGTCCGTTCTTTCTCTCACACACTTTCTCATTCTCTCCCCCTTTCTTGTTCTATTTGTGGCTCTCTTTCCCTCTCTTTTTCTTTTTCTGTCTCCTACACTTTCTCCCTCTCTTTCCTTGTGTTTCTCTCTCTAACTGTTTCTTTTCTCTCCCCCTCTTTCCTTTGCTCTCTCCCTCCACTCTTGCTCCTTCCTTTTTTCTCTTTCCTTTTACTTTTGCTGTCTCTCTCTCTCTGTCTCACTCTCTTTTTTCCCCTCTATTTCTCTCACTCTGTCCTTGTCTCACTCTCATTCTTTTTCTCTCATTCTCTCATTCCTTTTTAACTTTCTCTTTGTCTTACTGTTTTTTTTCCTGTATCCTTTTCCTTTTTCACTTTCTCCCATTCTTTTTCTGTCTTGCTCTTATTCTTTCTCTCTCGCCCTCTTTGTCACTCTCATTCTGTCCCCCTCTTTCTTTCTCTGCTGCTGTCTCACTTTCTCATGCTCTCTCTTTTTCACTGTTTCTTTCTCTATTTCTTTTGTCTACCTCTCTGCCTCTCTCTTGCTTCTCCTCTTTCTCTCCCTTTATTTCTCACTCTGTCTTCCCCTCTTTCTCCCATTCTCTTTCCCTTTGTCTCTCTTTGACTCTCTTGGCCTCACTCTCTTATTATTTTTCCCTGTCTCTTCTTTCTCTCTTTCTCCCAATCATTCTCCCTCTCTCTCCCACTTTCTCTCATTCTGTTAATCTGTCTCATTCTCTCCTCATTCTCTTTATCTCTTCCTCTTTTTCCGCCTTACTCTCATTCTTTCTTTCTCTTTCATTCCCACTTTTTCTTTCCTTCTTTATATCAGCCTCTCTCTTTCTCCTTATCCCTCTTTCTCTTACTCTCTCACTCTCTCCTACTTTCCTTGTTTGTATCACTCAGCTTCTCTCATTCTCCATCTCTTTCTCTGTCTCCCACTTGTCTTTCTTTTTCCATCTGTCTTCCTCCCTATTGCTTTCTCTCTCCCTATCTTTTTCCCTTCTCTCTCTCTGTCTCACTCTTTCTTTTCCTGTTTCTGTCTCCCTTTCTTTTTTCTCTGTATTTCCTCCTCTCTCACTCTTTGTCACTCTCTCTCTCTCATTCTTTTTCACTCTCATTCTTTCTCTCTTTCTTTCCCAATTTCTGTCACTTTCTTTCTCATTCTATTTGTGGCGATCTCTCCCTTTCTTTTTCTTTATCTGTCTCCTATACTCTCTCTCACTCTATTTCTTTCTCCCACTCTTTCTTTCTTTTCTCTTACCCACCTTCCTTTCTGCTCTCCCTCCACTTTCTTTCCTTTTTCCTCTTTCCCTTTTCTTTTCCTGTCTCTCTCTTTGACTCTCTCATTCTCTCTCACACTCACTCTATCTTCTTCTCTGTCTCCCACTTTCTCCTCCCCTCTTCTCTCTTTCTTGCCCTTTCACACACATTTTCTCATTCTCTCCCACTTTCTTCCTTGTTCTATTTATAACACTCTCTCCCTCTCATTTTCTTTCTGTCTACACTCTCTCTCATTCTGTTTCTTTCTCTCAACCTCCTTCCTTTGTACTCTCCTCCCTCTCTCTTCCCTTTTTCCTCTTTCCCTTTTCTTTTGCTCTCTCTCTGCTTCCCTCTCCTGTCCTTCTATTTCTCTCTCTGTCTCTCACTCTGTCCTCCTCTCACACCCATTCTATTTCTCTCCCCTCCATGTCTCAGTCTTTTTCTTTACTCTTCTTTTTATCCCTCTCCCTTTTCTCTCACTCTCCCATTCCTTTTTTACTCTATCCCATTGTTTTTCTGTCTCTCATTCTCTCTCTCACTGTCTTTGTCACTTGCATTCTGTCCTCCTTGTCTTTCTTGCTCTGCCAGTCTCGCTTTCTCATTCTCTCTGTTTTGCACTGTTTCTTTCTCTATCTCTTTTTTCTCCCCCTCTGCCTCTCTCTTTCTTCATCTCTTTCCCTCCTTCTTTTTCTCACTCTCTTCCACTCTTTCCCTTTGTCTCCATTTCTCTCTTTCTCTGAATTTCTTCCCTCACTCTCTCATTTTTCTCTTTCTCATCTTTGTCTCTTTCTCCCAATCATTCTTCCCTCTCTCCCACTTTGTCTCTGTCTCACTCTTTCCTTCTCATTCTGACTTTTTTCCTTTCTTTCTCCTTCTACCTCTTTCTCTGTCTCACTCTCTCCTACTTTCTTTCTTTATATCCCTCAGCCTCTCTCATTCTCCATCTTTCTTTACTCCCTCCCACTTTCTCTCTCCCTATCTTTTTCCCTTCTCCCTCCCTGTCTCCCATTCTTTTTTCTCTCTATTTCTTCCTCTTTCCTTCTCAATTTCTGTCACTTTTTTTCTCCCACTTTCTCCTCCCCTCTTTTTCTCTTTCTTGCCCTTTCTCACTCTCTCCCACTTTCTTTCTTGTTCTATCTGTGGCTCTCTCTCCCTCTCTTTCTCCTACACTTTTTATCTCTCTCTAGCTTTCCTTCCTTCCTTCTCCTTCTCTCTCTCTCTCTCCCCCCCCTCTCTCTCTCGCTTTGTCACTCTCTTTCCTTTTTCTTTTGTTATCTCTCTGCCTCTTTTTCTCTGACTCCCACTCTCTTCTTTCTCTCACTTTCCTCTCCTTGTCACTCCTTTTCTCCCTCTATTTCTCTCTGTCTCCCATTCCTTTTTCTTGGTCTCCCTCTTTTCTCTCACTCTGCCCTTGTCTCACTCTCATTCTTCTTCTTTCTCCCCCTTGGTGTCTTTTTCTATCCTCTTCTTTTTATCCCTCTCCTTTTTTTCTCTCCCTCGCTAATTCCTTTCTTCACTATTTATCTTAATCTGTTTCTATGTTTCTGTCTCTCATTCTTTTTTCTCTCAGTATCGCTCTCATTCTCTCTCTCTCTCTCTGCTGCTCTTTCTCATTCTATGTTTTTCACCTTTTCTTTCTCTAGCTCTTTTTCTCCCTCTCTGCCTCTCCACCTCTATTTCTCCCTCTGTCTTCCACTGAATCTCTTCCCTCACTGCCTCATTATATTTCTCCCTGTCTCTTCTTTCTCTTTGTCCATTCTTTCATCCTCTTTATCTCTTTTTCTTTTTCTGTCTTCCTCTCACTCTTTCTCCCTCACTCTCTCACTTTCTCTCTTTCTTTATATCAACCTCTCTCTCTTTTTTTCTTTTTTTAAATTTACATTTAGTTTACAAGATTCAGTTCTACAATCCCTTGAGTTTCAGATTTTCTTCTCTCCCTCCCCCCCCTCCCATGGCGGCGTGCAATCAAGTTTAAGATCTGCAAATACTTTTACATTGTACAATAGTCTGGTTGTATAGAAGGGTTGTAACCAATGAGTGATCACTGGGAAAAAAGAAGCAAAACCAAACATGAAAAAGAATGATAGCATGTATTGCTTCAGTCTCCATTGAAACTCTAGTCTTTCTAGATCTTTCTCTGA
>CM053582.1:58167272-58185978 GCA_028627135.1 Pseudochirops cupreus | reverse complement strand
TCCCTCTCTCCCCTGAATGTCTTTCCCCTTCATTCTGTCTCTTTCTTTCTCTCTATCCTTTTTTCTCTCTCTTTTTCCATTTTAAAATTTTATTTTTAATTTTCCACATTTGCTTTATAACATTTTGAGTTCCAAATTCTTTTTCCCCCCCTTCACTCCCCCCTCCCAAAGAAGGCATGCAATCTGTTATAGGATATACACGTATGATCATATTAAACATATTTCCACATAAGTCCTGTTGTAAAAGAAGTATCAAAACAAAAGGGGAAAACCATGAGAATGAAAAAAACAAAAAACAATCCCCCAAAAGAGAAAATAGTATGCTTCAATCTGCATTGAGATGCCATAGTTTTTTCTCTGGATGTGGAAATCATTTTCTATCATGAGTCTTTTGGAATTGTCTTAGATCATTGCATTTCTGAGAAGAGTTAAGTCTGTCAAAGTTGGTCATCACACCATGTTGCTGTTACTGTGTACAATGTTTTCCTGGTTCTGCTTGCTTCACTCAGCATCAGTTCGTGTAAATCTTTCCATGTTTTTCTGAGTCCACCTGCTCATCATTTCTTATGGAACAATAGTATTCCATCATATTAATATACCACAACTTGTTCAGCCATTTCCCAATTGATGGGCATCCCCTCAGTTTCTAATTCTTTGCCACCACAAAAAGAGCTGCTATAAATATTTTTGTACACATGGGTCATTTCCCCTTTTGTATGATCTCCTTGGGATACAGACCTACAGTGATAGTGCTGGATCAAAGGGTATGCACAGTTTTATAGCCCTTTGGGCATAGTTCTAAATTGTTCTACAAAATGGTTGGATCAGTTCACAACTCCACCAACAATGCATTAGTGTTCCAAGTTTCCCACATCGCTAACATTTATAATTTTCCTGTTTTGTCATGTTGACCAATCTGATAGATGTGATGTGGCACCTTAGAGTTGTTTTGATTTGCATTTCCCTAAGCAATAGTGATTTAGAGCATTTTTTCATATGACTATAGATAGCTTTAATTTCTTCCTCTGAAAATTGCCTGTTCATATCCTTTGACCACTTATCAATTGGGGAATGACTTGTATTTTTGTAAATTTGACTTGGTTCTCTCTATATTTTAGAAATGAAGCCTTTATCAGAGACACTAGCCATAAAAATTGTTTCCCAGATTTTGCTTCCCTCCTAATCTTGGGTGTGTTAGCTTTGTGCAAAAACTTTTTAAACTGATGTAATCAAAATTATCCATTTTGCATTTTATAACGTTTTCTATCTTTTGTTTGGTCATAAATTCTTCCCTTCTCCACAGATCTGAAAGGTAAACTATTCCTTGCTCTCCTAGTTTACTTATAGTATTCCACTTTACGTACTCATTTTGACCTTATCTTGGCATACCTTATAAAATGTTGGTCTATGTCTAGTTTCTGCCTTACTGTTTTCCAGTTTTCCCAGCAGTTTTTGTCAAATAGTGAGTTCTTAGCCCAGAAGCTGGAGTTAGCTGGTTAATCAAACAATAGATTGCTATAGTCATTGACTACTGTGTCTTGTGTACCTAACCTATTCTACTGATCCACCATTCTATTCCTTAGGCAGTAACAAGTAGTTTTGATGATTGCAGCTTTATAATACAGTTTTAGATCTGGCACGACTACTTCCTTTCTCTCTCTCCCTGTCTCTCTTAACTCTTCTCTCTGTCTTTCCCTCTCTGCTCCATCTTGTTCTCTGTCTCTCCCTCTCCCCTTCCCTCCTCTTTCTGTCTCTCCATCTCCTTCTCCCTCTTCCTTTCCGTCCATCCTTTGCTCCCCTCCCTCTTCCTCTGTCTGTTCTTCCCCACCCCCATCTCTATCACCCTGCCTCTCCCTCCTGTCTCTCCCTCTCTTTCTCTCTTGTCCTTCCCCCTCTCTCCCCCTCCTCTTTCTCTCCCTGTCTCCATCTCTCTCTCTCCTCTCTCTTTTCCTGTTTCTCTCTCTCTCCCTCCTCTGTCTCTCATGTGCTATCTCTGTCTCTATCTCCCCCCTATCTTTATCTGTCTCTCCCTCTTCTCTCTGTATTTCTCTTGTCCTTACTCTCTGCTCCTTTCTTTCTCTGTGTCTCTCAATCTCCTTCTCCCTCTTCCTCTCTCTGTTTCTCACTGTCTCTCTCTCCACCCCTTAATGTTGCTCTCTCCCCTTTACTCCCGTTCCTCTGTCTCTCTTTCTCTCTCCCCCTCTTCCTCCCTCCCTCCCTCCCTCTCTCTCTCTCTCTCTTTCTCTCTCTCTCTCTCCCTCTCTCTCTCCCTCTGCTCTCTCTGTCTCCCCCTCTCCCCTCCTCTCTTTTCCTCTATGTCTGTCTCTTCCCCTTCCTCTCTCTTTCCCTCTCTACATCTGTCTTTTTTCCTCTCTTTCTGACTCTCCACTCCTTAATGTCTCTCTCTCACCTTCACTCTCCCTCCTCTGTCTCTTGGTCTCGCGCTCTCTCTCTCTATCCTCCTATCCCTTTCTCTCTTGTCCCTTATGTCATTTCCTCTCTGCTCCATCTTTCCCTCTGCCTTCCCTTCTCTCTCTCCCTCACCTCTCTTTTCCTCTGTTTCTTCCCCTTCCCCTACTTCTTTCTTCTACTTCTGCCTTTTTTTCTCTCTGACTCTCTCCTCATTCCTTATATCTCTCTCTGCCCTTCACTCTTCCTCCTGTCTCTCTCTCCCTCATCCTTCCACCTCTCTCCCCCTCCGCTCTCTCCCCTCATGTCTCTCTCCCTCCCTCTCTCCCCTGTCTCTGTCTCTCTTTCCATCTCTTGCCACTCTTCTCTGTTTCTCTCTCCCTCATCTTTCTTTCTCTATCTGTCCCTCTTCTCTCTCTGTATCTCTCTTACCCCTTCTCTCTCTCTCGCCCCTCCTCTCTCTTTCTCTCTCTCTCTCTCCTTATTGGTCTCTCTGTTTCTCTCTCATACAACTCTCTCTCCCCTCCTCTCTCTTTCCCTCTTTCTCTCTCCCCTCTCTTCTGTCTGTCACTGGCTATCCCTCTGTCTCTGTCTCTCCCCTCTCCTATCTTTCTTTCTCTATCTCTCCCTCTTCTCTCTGTATCTTTCTCCCTTACTCCTCCCCTCTCTCTTTCCCCTCCTCTTTCTCTCTCTCTCCTCCCCCTACTTCTTTCTTTCTCTATCTCTCCCTCTCTCTGTCCCTATTGGTGTATTTCTCTCTCTGTTTCTCTCCCTCTCACACCCCTCTCTCTCACACACACCTCTCTCTTTCCCTCTTTCTCTCTCCCCTCTCTTCTGTCTGTCACTGGCTATCCCTCTGTCTCTGTCTTTCCCCCCTCCTATCTTTCTTCCTCTCCCTCTCCCTCCTCTCTCTCTGCCTCTATTGGTCTGTTTCTCTCTTTCTCTCCCTCTTCCTCTCTCTCATTCCTCTCCCCCTGCCTCCTCTCTGTCTCTCTCTCTGCCCCTCCCTCTCCATGTCTCTTTCTCCTGCCTCCTCTCTCTTTTCCTCTCTGTCTCTCTCCCTCTCTCTTCCCCTTCTCCACTCTCTCTTTCCTTCTATTTGTCTCTCTTCTTCCCTCTCCCTCACCTCTTTTTATCTCACCCCCTCTCTCCCCCACTTCTCTCTGTCTCTCTCTCTCTTCCCCCTTCTCCCCCTCTCTCCCTCTTCTCTATCATCTCTTTTGTTCTCTCTCCCTCCTGAAGCTACCTCTGTCTCTTTCGCCATCTCTCTTCCCCCTCCTTCTCTCTTTCCCTCTGTTTCTGCCTGTCTGCCTCTCTCTCTCCCCTCTCTTCCCTCTGTCTCTGCTTCACTCCCTATCCCTCAGTCTGTCTCTCTCCCTCTTCTCTCTCTCTGTCTCTCTTGCCCCTCCTTTCTCTCTCTTTATCTTTGTTTCTTTCTTTCTGTTTCTCCCTCCTTTCTGTCACTGTTTCTCTCTCTCCTCCTTAATGTCTCTCTCTCTCCCCTACACTCTCCCTCCTCTCTCTCTTTCTCTCTGTGTTTCTCCCTCTTTCCCTCTGTCTCTTTCTCACTCCTTCTGTCTCCTCAGCTCCTTCTCCTTCTCCCTCTCTCCCTCTCCATCTCTATACTCTCCTCTCTCTCTCTCTCTCTCTCTCTCTCTCTCTCTCTCATCCTTCCTGCTCTCCTCACTCTCTCTCCTCCTTTCTCTGTCTCCTCCTTTCTCTGTCTCACTCGCTATCTCTCTGTCTCTCTCTCTCTCTTCCTCCCTCTCTACTGTCTCTCTTGCCCCTCCTATCTCTCTCATTCCCCCTCCCTCCTGTCTCTTTCTTCATCTCTGTACATCCCTCCCTCCCCCTCTCCATGTGTCCCTTCCTCTTCCTCTCCCTATCTCTCCCTCCTTTGTCTGTCTCTGTCTCTAAAAGAGATCACTCTTTCTCCCTCTCCTCTCCACTTTTCCTCTCTCCTTCTCTCTCTCTCTCTCTCTCTCTCTCTCTCTCTCTCTCTCTCTCTCTCTCTCTCCCCCACCCTCTCCCCCTCTCTCGCTCCTCTCTCTCCCTGTGTTTCTCTGTATCTGCCTCTGCCTCACTCCCTCTCCCCCATCTCTATCTCTTCCTCCCTCTTCCTCTTCTCTCTCTGTATGTCTCTCACCCTCCTCTCTTTTCCTCTCTCTCTTTCCCACTCTTCTTCTGTCTCTGTGTCTCTCTCTCACTTCATGCCTTAATGTCTCTCTTTCTCTCCTACACTCTCCCTCCTCTCACTCTCTGTCTCTTTCTCTCTATGCCTCTCCTTTCACTCTCTGTCTCTCTCTTGTGTGCCCTTCCTCTCTGTCTTTCCATCTCCTCATCTCCTTCCTCTCTTTCCCCCCATTTCTAAACCCTTGCCTCTCCCTCCTGTCTCTTCCTCTCTGTCTCTCTCCCTCCCTCCCTTCTCCTCTCTCTTATTCCTCCACTCGATCTTTCCCTCTGTCTCTCCATCTCCCTATCTTTGTCTCTCTCCCTCCCTCATCTCCCTTTCCTTCTTCCTATCTCTCTCCCCGCCCCAGTCCCTGCCTCTCTCTCTTTATTGTCTCTTTCTTTCTCTCTGATCCTTCCCCCTCCGTTTGTCTCTCTTTCTCTCTTCGCCCTGTCTCTGTCTCTCCACCTCCCTCCCTATCCCCCAGTCTCTCTCCCTCACTCTTCCTCTTCTCTGTATCTCACTCTTGCCCCTCCTATCTCTCCCCCTCCTCTCTTTTCCTGTCTCTCTTTCCCTCTCTTCTTCTGTGTCTCTCTCTTTATTCTTTAATCTCTCTCTCTCTCTCTCTCCCCTATACTCTCCCTCCTCTCTTTCTATCTCTCTCTCTTGCTCCTCCTGTCTTTTGGTCTCTTCTCCATCTGTTTCCTTATCCCTCTCCCTCCTTTTCTCCCCCCATCTCTATCCCCCTGCCTCTCTCTCCTGTATCTCTCTCTGTCTTATCTTTCTCTCTCTTATCCTTCCCCTCTTCCTCCATCTGTCTCACTCCTCCCTCTTCTCTTCCTGTATGTCTCTCTTGCCCCTCCACTCTCTCTCTGTCTCACTGTGTGTGCGTGTATATCTCTCTCTTTTCCCCTCTCCTTCCTCTGTCTCTCTCACCTCCTCTCTCTCCCCTTCTCTCTGTGTCTCTGCCTCACTCCCTATCCTTCAGTCTCTCTCTCCCTCTCCCTCCCTCTTCCTCTTCTCTCTCTGTATTTGTTTCTCTTGCCCCTCCTCTCTTTCTCTGTCTCTTTATCTTTGTTTCTCCCTCCCCTCTCCCTGTCACTCTATCTCTCCTGTCTCTGTCTCTCTCTCCCCTACACTTTTCTTCCTCTCTGTGGTTCTCTCTCTCCCTCTTTCCCTTGCTGTCTTTCTCTCTCATCCTTAGTCTCTGTCTTTCCCTCTGTTTCCTCATCTCCTTCCCCTTTCCCTCTTTCCTTCTCCATCTCTGTTCCCCTGCCTCTCCCCCCTCCTCCTTTCTGTCTCACTCCCTATCCCTCTGTCTTTCTCCCTATCCCTCTGTCTTTCTCCCTGTCTCCCAACCTCTCTCTTTCTTCCTCCCTCTCTTTTCTCTGTATCTCTGTCTCTCTTGCCCCTCCCCTCTCTGTCTCTCTCTCCTTCTCCCTCCTGTCTTTCTCTCCATCTGTCTGTCCTTCCCTCCCCGTCCTCTCCCTCGCCATATCTCCCCCTCTGTTTCTCTGTCCCTCTGTCGCCCTCCCTCTCCTTGTCTCTTTCCCTCTGTCTCTCCCTCTTCTCTCTGTCTCTCTTGCCCCTCCTCTCTCTATCTGTTTCTTTCTTTGTTTCTCTCTGTCACTCTGTGTGTGCCTCTCTGCCTCTACTCCTTGATGTCTTTCCCTTTCTGCCTCTTTCTCTCTCACCCCTTGTCTGTCTCTCTCTCTCTCTGTTTCCTCATCTCCTTCACTTTCTCCCTCTCTCTCCTTTCTCTGTCTCACTCCCTCTCCCTCTTCTCTCTGTATCTCTCTTGTTTCTGCCTTCTTTCTTTCTTTATCTTTCTGTCTCTCCTCCCCCCTCTTCTCTCTGTCTCTCTTGCCCCTCCTCTCTCTCTGTCTCTTTATCTCTGCTTTTCTTTCTTTCTGTTTCTCCATCCCCTCTGTCACTCTGTCTCTCCTCCCCCCTGCCCCCCTCCCTCTTCTGTCTCTTTCCATCTGTCTGTCCCTCCCACCTCTGTCTCCCTATCTCTCTGTGTTCCTTCTTCTCCCTCTCCCTGTCTTTCTCCTGCTTTCTCTCTTTCTTTCCTTCTGTCTGTCTGTCTTTCTGTGTCTCTGCCTCACTAGCTATCCTTCAGGCTCTCTGTCTCTCCTTCCCTCTTCCCCTTCTCTCTCTGTATCTGTCTCTCTTGACCCTCCTTTTTCACTGTTTCTTTATCTCTGTCTCTGTTTTTCTCTCTCCCCTCCTGTCTTTCTGTCTCCCTCCCCTCTTTCTCCTCTCTGTCTCTTGGTCTCTTTCCCCCTCCTCTCTTTTCCTCTCTGTCTCTCCCTCTCTACTTCTATCTCTGTCTCTTGGGCCCTCCTTC
The DNA here is from genome assembly GCA_028627135.1 of Pseudochirops cupreus. NCBI lineage: Eukaryota > Metazoa > Chordata > Mammalia > Diprotodontia > Pseudocheiridae > Pseudochirops > Pseudochirops cupreus. The sequence continues at coordinate 58,179,049 of CM053582.1, read as the reverse complement.
ACCCTCTTTGTCCCACCTCCTCTCTCTTTCCCTCTCTCCCTTCTCTTTCTCACACCCTCCCTACCCTTTCTCTCCCTCTCTGCACCCTCTCTATTCTCCCCCTTCTCCCTCATCTTCTCTTTTACTCTCTGCCTTTTCTCTCCCTCCCTCCTATCTCTGTCTCTCCATCTCACTCTCCTTCCACCTATGTTTCCCTCTTTGTCTCTCTCCCCCTCCATTTTCTGTCTCTTTCCTTTCCTCACTCTCCATCAATGTGAGTCTGTCTCTCTCGCACTTTCTCTCTTCCCTCTCCACCTTATTCTTTCTCCTTGCTCCTCTTTGTCTCTCTCTCCATCTCCCTGTCACTCTGCACCTCTGCCTCTCTGCCTTTCCTTAACTCTCTCTTCTCTGTCTAATACTCAGCTCTCTCCTCTTCCTTCTCCCTTTTCTCTTTCTGTCCATCTCTCTGTCTCCCTCTCTTTTTCCCTCTCCCCCCTCTCTGTCCTTCCATCTCTCACCTTTCTTCTCTTTTCTCTCATTCCCTACATTCTTTCCCTTCCCTCCTCTCTCTGCCTCCCTTTCCCTCCTGTCTCTCTCTCTCTCTTCCTTTTTTCCTCTCTCTCTCATCCTCCCTCTCCCTCCTTCCCATCTCTCTCTTTTCCTCTCTGTCTCTTCCATTTCCTCTCTCTTTCCCTCTCCATCTCTGTCTGTATATCCTTCTCTCTGTCTCTGTATCTCTCTCTCCCTGCCTCTCCCTCTCCCTCTCCGTCTTTCTCCCGCTTCCTCTCTTTCCCTGTCTCCCCCCTTCTCTCCCTCCTCTCCACTCTCTCTTTCTTTCCCTCACCTCTCTTTCTTTTCCTTTCTCACCCTTCCTCCTCTCTCTTCCCCCATCCTCTCTTTTCCTGTCTCTCTGCCTTTTCTCTTTCCTTCCTGAATCTCCCTCCTGTCTCTGTCTCACTTTCCAACCACCTATGTTTTTCTCTGTCTCCCCGCCCCCCTTTTCTATCTCTCTTGTACTCCCCCCCCTCTCCATCTGGCTCCATCTTTTTCTGTCTTTTTGTCTCTCCCCCTTCCTCTCCATGCCCTTCCCCCCCTCCTTCTTTTCTCTCCTCTCTGTTTCTCTCTCCCCTTCTCCTCCCTATCCCTGTCCCTCTCTGCCTCTCTCTCACTTCCTCTCCTGTCTGTCTTTGTCTTTCTCTGTCTCTCTTCCTCTGCCTCTCCCTCTCTCCCTTCTCTTCTCTCTGTCTCTATCCCTCTCCCTTTCCTTTTCCCTCTTCTCTGTCTCTTGCCTTCTCTTTCTCTCCCTCCCCCCCATCTCCTCTCTCTGTATCTGCCTCTTCCTGTCTGTGTCTCTCCCCCTCCCTCCTCTTTTTCTCTTTTCCTTCCATGTCCTGCCCACTCCCATCTCAATCCACTGTGCTCTGCCTCCACACCAAATAGCTCCATAGTAACGGCTGTCTCCATGGTTACCAAGGTTCTTCTACCTGCTTCCATTCCCCAGCCTGGTCTTGGTCTTTTTCTCTGCAGTACTGTCAATGTCCCTTCCCTCCTGGCTCTTTACTCCTCCCTGCATTTTGGTGCCATTGTTCTCTCCCGACTCTTCTCCACCTATCTGGCCATTCCTTCACAGGCTCCTTTGCCAGATTGTCACCAAGTCACAGCACCACCGAATTTCAGAGCTGGAAGGGATGTCAGCAGTCCTCTGGTCTAGATAGTTTCGTAGAGAAAGTGCTGGATTTGGAGTCAGGAGGACCTGAGTTCAAATCCAGCTGCAGACACTTCCTAGCTGTGTGACCCTGAATCCTATTTGCCTCAGTTTCTTCATCTGTAAAATAAGTTGGAAAAGGAAATGGCAAACCCCTCCAGTATCTCTGCCAAGAAAACCTTGAATGGGGTCATGAAGAGTCCGACTAAAAATGGCTCAACAACAGAACACTTTCCAGGGCAGCCACTTCTACTTATCTACTCATCAACAGCTCTAATTGGTAGGAAATTTTTCCTGAACATCAGGCCTAAATTGGTTTCTTTTTAACTCTTCCCCCTCTTCCCCATTGTTCAGGTTCTGCTCCCTGGAACCAATCTTAGCAAGTTTAATCCCTCCCCTATGAGACTTTCAAACAGCTGGAGATAGTCACTGTCATGTCCTTCCTTCAGCATTCTCTCCTTTAGCTGGATCGTGCCCATTTACTTCAGGTGATCCTCATGGTGAAGGCCCTTTTCTAGGCAGGTCGATCTCCTCTGAACAGTCTCCTTCTCATTCATAGCCCAATGACTGCATTGTGTGCCAGAAGCTGGGCTTCTCTTAAGGTGACTGATAATCACCTTATGCTGACTCACAGTGAGCTGGCAAGCCATGAAATCTGCCCAGCTTTTCCAGACAAAATGCTGTCTAAGCAGGCTTTTCCCACCTTGTGCTTGTGAATGTCCAGAACCCAGGTATATAGCACCCTTGAATTCAGACCAGCATTCCAGCTGAGCTAGTTCTTTTTGGAGCTTCTCATCCAGAGTGTTAGTTCTCCCTCCCAGTTTTTAGCCAAGTCACTGATAAAAATGTTGACCAGCACCAGGCCCAGCAAAGACCTTAGGGCACTCCACTGGAGACTTCCTGCCAATCTAACACCAAGCCATTAACGATTTTTCTACAGGTCTACTCATCTAACCAGGTTAGTTTTGATAGCAAAGAAAAGAGAACCAAAATATTTGAGGAATTTGGCCCTGTCTCTATCATTTCTTATCATTGTTCCCTCCCCCAGCCCCAGCACTCACTGGCCCTCTCTTCTTGCCACCGACAAAGGTTAAAAAGAAAAAATGGCTTTACTTATAGTCATAGAATTAAAGCTAACCTGCCATAAAAATAATTATTATGCATTTATTATTGAAAATATTTGTTCTAATTAGCATATTTAATATATAATAATTCTATTCTTAACAATAGCTGGAGGTAGCTGGGTGGCACAGTGGATAGAGCATTGCTCCTGGAGTCAGGGAGACCAGAGTTCAAATGTGGCCTCAGACACTTACTAGCTGTGTGACCCTGGGCAAGTCACTTCACTGCTATCTGCCTCAGTTTCCCCATCTGTAAAATGGAGGTATTAATAGCACCTACCTCCCAGGGTTGTTGTGAGGATCAGATGAGCTTTAATATAGCACATAGTAGGTGCTAGCTATATGATCCTAATCGTTGTTGTTGTGTAGAAAGCATCTCTGAGTTGATCTAGGCCGATCCTCTCCTTTTCTAGATAAAGCTGAGGACAAGAGGGGTTAAGTGACTTGCCCCAATGTCACCCAGGTGACAGAGCCGGGTACTCTCCCACATCAGTGTTCTTCCCACTGCACAAAGAGGGACAAATCTGAAAGTTTCTGAGACTAAGAGGGTATATCCTGAATAAAAATAGCACGGGGGGATGGTATGTCTTCACTAAAGTGCAGGGAAAAGGGCACCAAACAAATGCGTTTGGCTTTTTTTCCCCATTCCACTGAAAACTTCAAACTCAAGCCAAAGTCATACCTAAAGTTCTCTTTGTTTTTTTTTTTAACAGCACATCATATGCCAATCAATAGAGTAATAGCCTTGAAAAACATTTTGCTATAGATAAATATATCCAATCCATTCAGATCAATGCTGGAAGCTTTTAGAAAAACACAGACACCCCAACCCTTGAAGTCGTTCCCTCCCTACTCCCAATTCTGCCCCACTGGGCTAAGTAGAGCCTAACAATAACCCCTTAGCATGTATTCAGACACGAACAGTTTTCTGCAAAACCTGCCAGGTTATGCTCCCTAACCATGGGTGTTCCCCCAAAACTCCGTTCTAGGACCTCTTCCCCCTTTCCCATCTCAGCACACACACCCCCACCACGAGTTCATCTCTACGCAATGACTGCCAAGCATAGATGACCCAGCCCTTTATCACCAACTCTCTGTTGAACGTTTTCACCCCTAGATGATCCAGACATCTCAAACTCGACATATCCAAAAAGGAATTTCTTTTCCTGACCCCCTTCCCTGCAAACTAATCACTCCTTCAATCTTCCCACCACAATCCTTCCAGTTGCCCAGGCTCATCCTGGACTCTACCCTTTCTTCTCCCTGACCCCACATACCTTCCACAATCTCTCTCATATAGGTCCTCCCCTCCCCCCTCCCTGCCAGCTCAGGCCCTCATTACCTCTGCCCAGGACTCTATTCATTACATTTAAAGTCGTTCAAAATCTAGCTCCATCACACCTTTTCATTCATTCGTTCACTCATTCAAAAAACATTTATTAAGCAACTGCCATATTCATCAAGCCTATACTTAGCCGTGGACGTACTGTATGTCCGCCTTCGACAGGGAACGGGATAAGTAACCCCAATACCTTGCACACAGTAGGTAGTTAATAAATGCTTATTTGGTTGTATTGGATAGGAGGAGTGAGAAAGGAACACGAGCGCGTTGGGCCGGACCAGGGCCTCGCCAGGATGACCCTTCTTCCCCTCCAGCCTCTCTAGTACCTGGGGCCCTGGGGACAGGTGCGGAGGCGGCCGGAGTCCCAGCAGAAGGCGCTGCTGTCCGGGGTGCTGTCCGGGGTGCTGGTGTGGCCCCGCGGGCTTCGGGCAGGAAGCAGACGCGAAGGCTGCTGCTGCTGCTGCTACGGGCGGCACGGGGAGGCCGAGGCCAAGGGCAAGGGCAAGGCCGCGGTGGCGTCTGGCCGCCGGGGTGGTGGGGATAGAGCCGGAGCTGCTGCTGCTGCTGCTGCTGCTGTTACAGCAGACAAGCCACCTACAGACTGCAGAGGGAACGCCCAGGGCTGCCGCAGTGGCCACTCAACTGCTCATGCTCAGTTTTTTCCAGCTTCACCCTGCGCATGTGCAATAGGCGGGGGCGGGGGGAGCACCTCTTTCCTGCCCCCTCCTCACTCGTACCTTAAGGGGCCTCTTCCCCCAGCCCCCTTCCCTGCGCATGTGCACAGTGGAACTGCTTCTCTTCCACACACACCCCCATTTGGGGGCTGAGGGGCTTCTTTGCCCCCTACCTCTACCTCTGCTGCTGGTGCCCTTAGGGGGGACCTCCCATCCCCTTCTTATTTGTGAACTGATCAAAGGTCCTCTTTGGCTCTCCCCCTGCGTGCGCCCGGGCACGTGCACTGAGGGGGCTGCCTTCCCGCCTCACAACTGGAACGAAGTGCCCCTCTTCCTCCTTCCCCTCCCTCCACCCCCCTAGTAAAAGAGGGGGCCTTTCCTCCTGCGCCCCTGAATACGCCCCACAGAGTCTCTCTTCTTCGCCCCCTGTGTGCTAAAGGGCTTCTCTCTCTCCTCACTGGTGGGCTGAGAGACCTCTTTACTCAACGGACATTTGGGAAACCTTGAGCCCGTGCCTTGCACAGTGCTCATATCCACATCAAGGCCCACAAATTTCCTCAGTGTAGGCACTCTGCCCACCAAGTGCACTCACTTTCTTAGATGGTTTGCCTGAGACTGTTTCGAGAGGTTAAGGGTTTTGCCCAAGGTCACTCAGCTACTAACTATAAGAGGTAGCCCTCGAACTCAGGTCTGCCAGACTCCACAAGGCCAAGGCTAGGCCATACAGCATCTCTGAAACACACCTAATTAAAAATACAATAACCATTTTATAGCCCTGTTTATAGAGCCTTTTAGAATCATAAAGCACTTTCCCACCACTGGGTTCTGGGGGGAAAGGAACAGACTCACAGATGTCAAGGGACCAGCACCATGGAATACCCCGTCTGTTCCTCCAGTCTCAGATAGCCCTGGCCCATGCTACAACCAAACTGGAAAGGCTGAAAGAAGCACAGTCATTAATCATGTCCTTGGAGTTTCAGAACAGGGCCTGGGGCTCAGGTTCTGTTGACCTATGACTGTTGACTGACCTTGGGCCAGTGGCTTCACCTTCATTCTAGAGTGGAGATGTATGTGGAGACACCAAGTTCCAATTTAACACCTACCTCTACTGGTTTTGTGTCAATGACTTCCTTTCCACAAATATCTCTTGCCCTTTCTCCCATTTCTGTCTCTTTGGGCTCCTTCCTTCCTCCTACCTAATGCTAGTAAAACTCCCCCCTCCCCCAATGCACCACCACCACCACCACCCCCTCCACAAGCCCCAAAGAGCAACCAATCCTCTTTCTTCCTGTTTCTCAGTTACTTCCTCCCCTTATTTTCCAAAGACCCTCTACAACTTCCCAACTCATAAGCCTCTGGAGGCAGAATTGTCCTTGTATTGGGTTTCTATTTAGAGAAAGGTTTACTAATTCCTCCTTATGGAATTTTTTTCAAAAACTATGGGAACTTTTAAAAAGAAATTGTTATTGACAAAAATAAATGCAACTACAACTGCATTTGTTTTGTAGTAACATTCTAAAGCAGCGGTTCCCAACCTGTGGGCCACGACCCCTTTGGGGGTTGAACAACCCTTTCACAGGAGTCACAGGGGTTGCCTAAGACCATGGGAAAACATATATTTCTGATGGTCTTAGGAACCGAGACATGGCCCCTCTATCCATCTCCAGGCGGGTCTGCCCACATACAGATATGCCCACATATGAGTATTAAAGGGTCGTGGTGGCATTAGCAAGGTTGAGAACCGCTGTTCTAAAGTCTAAGACATCTTTTTAGAAAATCATTTCCATCCTGGGGCAATTATTTTTTTAAAAATGCTCTGGCTAATGGTAGACAGCATTTACAATTCAATTTGATTCCACCAAAACAGGAAATGAGGCAGTTCAGAAATGATTAAGAATTGCCTGACTTGTAAAATGTTAGTCGAGAAATCTAAGGCCAATGTTGAAGTAGACATAAGGAAAATAATCTTGGTTATTGAGTTGTAATCCAGATATATCCAGAGCCGTATCCACTATACTGGCTGCCACTTCATCCAGGTGCTTGAAAGTTGAGTTGAGAATCTTCCTCAGACGTTTGGGGGACTTCTGGGGCTGTAATGATACTGCCTTAAAATTCACTGGTAGGCCATACCTTAACACAGATTCAACAAACACTCTCAAAGCCTTTATGTGAATCCAGACAACAAGTACTTCACCAAAGTTCACCTTGAGCCAACACAGAAATGGACTATCCAAGTTGTCGTCAATCTCAATCTCTTCCACTTTCTCTATCTGTTTTGTTTGAGGCTTCGAGGGATGCCCCAATCTGGTAGCTTTCACAATGTGATCTAGGAAGGAAAAGGATTGCTTTCTCTGAGCTCTTCGGGAACTATCTTGTTTCTTTGCTAAAAGCAACTTGGTCAGCTCTTCCCTTTCCCTTTGAATTTCTTTTTCATCATAAAAAAAGTCTCTAACCGTGAACTTGTTGGCTGTGGCTTTGGCTTTGAAATCATCAATCACTTTCTGGAAAATTGTGACAGTAAAGAGGCCACTCTCATCATCTTCAAAAATGAGTTTGGTTGACCGAGGGACCACCATGTCCGAGAGGGATTCATAAGTTTTCTGCCATAAAGAATAACTTTCCTTTGGAACAATGACCAGGAGGGTGATGAGATACTCAGAACCCAACACAAAATCCTCTTTGTTCACAATATCTGACAGTGTCCGAGTAAAGAGGCCCCCCAACAATTTCTTTTCCATATTCTCCAAATTTCCTTTCAGTTGATTGTAGGCCATCATTCTGGTTTTCAAATCAGTCTCCATTTGAGTCAGCTGCTTCCCTAATGTACCTGCTACAGCCCCCAGTGGCTGCTTAGCAGGATATTTGGTCAAATCCCATTCAAAGTGGGTCACAAAGGAAGCTAATGTGACTCCATCGGCCAAGAGGTACTGCCGAACTTCACCTTTCTTGGCTTCCGTCATTTCTAGAACACACTGAGTTACTCTCTTAACGAGGCTTTCGGCAAAGGGATCAAGTTTCCCCAACTCATCTGAGAGGCTAACAAGAGAATCTAAGGTCCCCACCTTGAAATCGGGAATAATGAAGTTGGTACTTCGGGCCAGGTTGGACTTGGAGGTGAAATTGTTCATCTGCTGCAGGATCTGCAAATTTTCCCGGTCTCCAGGGACAGAAATTAACCAAAACTCTGACATGATTCAAACTTTTGGTTCAGGGAGAGAGTAGAGGCAGTCTCCAAACAATCTTCAATTGGGCAGCCCCTGTCCTTTGGTCCCTTCGGAGCCGTCCTCTAGGGGGCCGGAATAGGGAAACCCCAGCCTCCTGCTGGGCGCGGCTAGACCTATAGGACAGCTCTGTCTTAGAAAGGCAAGGCCTTCGGTTGGTCTGGCTGCCAGGCAGCTGCCCCGCCCTTGCCACGCCCCATCCTGCCTTTATTCCCTAAGCATGGGGGCAGGTTCCCTGCAGTTCTCTGCCTTTGGGAGGCTTTTAAGCAGCTGAATTCTAGGTGAAAGAGGAACTCACAGAGACTTCTTCTACTGCTCCTCCCTCATCCCTGGTCACCTTTAAGGCTTATATAAAGAAGCTTTTCAGCACCCCAAGCCTTTCCAGATGGCCCTCGACAATAACAGGGGGTTCGGCGTCAAAGGACAGCAAATACACTTCCCCTGTAGGTCCTATAGCCCCTGGCAGAAAAAAAAGCTGCCTGAGGGCAGGAGCTGTTTTTAGTTTGGTTGCCTTGGAAGGTGCCTTACACTTAGAAGGTGCTTACTAAATGATACTTACATAAAACTGAATGGTCACCTTTCTTAGGACTCTGAGGAAATCCCACACCCTTAGAGTATAGCTGTTTTAAGTTGATCAACTTAAGTTTTAAGATTTCTGCACTCCCCCACCCCAACATTCTGCTCTTGGCTTGCTCTCAGTTTACCTGACTCTTCATTGGGCTCATACTTTGACCTCAGCTTCTCCGTAGGTCCATTTCCCATACCTACACCAACTTCACCCAGCTACCTGGCCTGTACTTCCTCTGGTGGGCTTTTGGGGGGCTGGTAGCATGGCTGCTTTGACCAGACCCTCCACTTTGTGTTGTCTCTGCTGCCCAACTTCGGTCTCCACTGCTCCTCATCCAGGCCATGCTTCTCCTTTCTGCCCTAGGCCCTGCCATTCTACACCCTGCCTAGGCCATAGCAAGAGACCTACATGGGAATTGATGGATGCTTGCAGAGCCCTGGATGAGGCTTCTAGGAGATCAGCAGGCTACAGGGGAAGTTATGTTGGGAGAGAGTGGGAGAAAGAGGGATGGGAGTACAATGGGGCCAAGTCACAGTAGGGCCTTCAGACACGGAAGGGTGGGCAGGGAGGTCTGAGAGCATGGGAATGAAAGGATGAACTGAAATTAAGTTGGAAGAAAACTCCTCTACATAGAGGAGCTGGGAGCACTTCCTTAGGAGGGGGACTGCAATATACAGGCCTGAGGGCAGACCAAGAGGGAGGGGGAAGAGAAGAAGCATTTATCAGGCACCTGCTCTATGCCAGGCCCTGTGCTTTGTACAAATAGGATCTCATTTGATCCTCATGACAACCCTGGAAGGCAGGAGCTATGATTGCCCACATTCTACAGTGGAGGAAATGGAGGCAGGTAGCAGTGAAGTGGCTTGCTCAGGGTCACAGAGCAAGGAAGCATCGAGGGTTAAATTAAAACTCAGGTCTTCTGGGCTCCAGCCACTGTGGCACTTAGCTGCATCTAGGCCTCTAGGTTTGGAGCAGCAGCAACAGTGCAAATGTGGCCAGGATCACTGGAGGAGACATCTCAAGAGAAGATTTACCAGGCCTTGAGGAAGGTGGGAGGCACAGCTGGTGTCCTCAGTACATTCTGATGTCTCATAGAGTCGGCTGGGTCCTGGGCATCTCCTTGGGGAGATCCGGGAATAGGCCTTGCTCTCAGGACAGCACTGAAGGGGGCTCTGTTTCTCTGGTTCCACATCACATGGAGAGAGATCATTCTGATGAAATCTGAAAGGAACAAGACAATGACATTTAGGACCATCTCTTCACTTTGATTCTCCCATCTTGAAATTTCAGAGAATTTCAGAGCTTTACATACCACCTGCTGGTTCTATCTTTACCTAAACTTTGAACCTGATATAAGAAGCTTTAAAAAAAAATCTCATAACTTATAAAATGAATTCTTCTGTGTTTTAGAATTATCAGACACTTTAAAGTGGAAAAATAATTTCACTTTCTTTACAGTCGTCAATACAATTTTATATGTAAAATTCTTAACCCAATTTGAGAACTTATTACTAAAACACAGTCAAGATTAATCAGAAGTGTCTGAGGCAGCAAGGTGGTTCAGTGGCCAAAGGAAAAAGGAGTTTGGATCTGGCCTGTGACACCAACTGCCTGTGTGACCTTGGGCAGGTCACTAAATCTCTGTCAAAGGAGTTGACTTAATAGCTCAAGTGCTCTGCAACTCTTAAAGGGATATACTTTAATATATATATATTCACACACGTATGTATGTATCTGCATATATATTTGTATATCTATATACATATAGAGATGCACACACATAGCTGCTGAGTGGCGCACTGGATAGAGCATTGGCTTGGAATCAGGAAGACTTCTCTTCCCGGGTTCAAATCCAGCCTCAGATACTTACTGGCTATATGACCCTGAGTAAGTCACTTCACCTTGTTTCCCTGAGTTTCCTCTTCTATAAAACTGAGCTGGAAGAGGAAATGGCAAACTACTCTAATATCTTTGCCAAGAAACTCCTAATGGGATCAGCAAGTCGCACATGACTGAAAAATAATAACATATTTATCAAGGCATTGTTATCACCACCATCACCACCACCATTGTTAATAGCACCAATGCCAATAATTATTCAATCTGAGGCACAATGGCTCACTGCTAGGACAGGCGTTAATGCCAGGAGAGATTTTGTCACCTGCTACCTCATTCTTCCCCAGAACTCAGTTGGCTGTTTCCTCATGGGCTCCCAGCCATCTGGCCTCCTGCCTCCATCTTTCCCCGTGCTCCTTTACTCCGCCCTTCCCACAGCAATGCCCTGGGCCAGCTCATGATAGCTGCCCAATAATGCTTGTTGACTGACTGCTGTGGATTTGTGTCTTGCCTTGGCCTTTCGTGGTGTTTGTCCAGCCTCAGAGTTCCAGAATCTGCAGCCAGCAAATGGATACCAGCATGAGAATATTGGTCTCACAAAGTGCCTTCCATAGCGACTTGGGCCTGTAACCATCATCATCCTCGTCACTGTCATCAACATCATCGTTGTCATTGTCACTGTCACCAGGTTCCAGCCAGAGTGATCTTCCTTGGGTAAGGTGACACTGAAGAACTGCCACTTACGTAGCTCCTCGGTACTAGACATGGTCCTTCCTTTCTGGGGCCTTACAGTCCAACTGAGTGTACAGAACTATAGGCCCTTGTGAAACAGGGGAGTCACAGGGCCAAGAAGTACAGGGCTAAGTTCCCCAAGGAGCAGGACAGACAGATACCGTGGCCAAGGAGGGCGGGAGATCCGGGGTGGGGGTCCTCAGAGGGCCTCCTTAGCCTTCTGAGGATGAGCAGGACCTGGAAGGACAGGGAGAACTGAGGGAGGCCTGCCCAGTCAGGGGGAACAATATGAAGAGGGAGAGTGGTCTGCCGGGGGAAAGGGGAGCAAGCTGGAGCCCAGTGTCCACAGTGGAGATTGTGCCATTGGCCGACGGTGATTTTTCCACCTCCACCCCCACCCCTACCCCGCCAGCCCATGCCCTTGGGAAGGCAGGGGTAATCCCAGTGCCTTGTTTGCTCCCCAGATTGCCCAGCTGCGGGGCTCTGGGTTATGGGTACAGACTACATATGTTGTACATTAGCTATGGACAAACCCGTCTGCATCTGCCTAGGTGTAGGAAATCAGCCTATCTGCAGATAGGCTGGGTAAAACTGACAAG
>CM053582.1:58132805-58166772 GCA_028627135.1 Pseudochirops cupreus | reverse complement strand
TTTCCTTTTGACCACCACCTCCCTCAGTATTCCCTCCCTGTGTCCCCCCTCTTTACCTACCCTTTCCCCTTGCTACTCTTTCCCTCCCTACTGACCACCCTCCCCCTTGTTACACCCCTCTCCCCTTATCCCTCCTACTGCCTGTAGGGCACAATAGATTTTTATTCTTAACAGAGTATGTTATTCCCTCCTTGAACCCAAACCAATGCTAGCTAGTAAATTTCATACATTGCTCCTCTCCCTCCCTCTTTTCCCTCTATTGTTATGAGTTTTTGTGTCTTTTCATGTTAGAATCTAAACTTAGGCATTTGTATTGATCCCTCTTTAAATCAGAACCAATGAGAGTAACGATCTTATGATACTCATCTCCTTCCTTCCTACCCCTCCACTTTAGTGTGTTTTTATGCCTCTTCTTGTGGCATAATTTACTATCCTCTGCCTCTACCTTTCCTTTTCTACCATGACAATCCCTTTCTTCCCCTTAACAGGGTTTTTTTTAAATCTTCAGATTACTTCACTTATACCCACACCCTCTATGTCCATTCCTTTTAAGTGTCACAATACTTATACAAATTTCAGTATTGACAAGTATCTGCTTCTCATAAAGGAATGTAAGCAGTTTGCTCTTATTGAGTCCCAAGTTATGTGCACGTGTGAGCATCTGTGTGTGTATGTGTATGTATGAGTGTATGTTTTCCTTGTTTACCTTTTTATGTCTTTCTTGGGTCTTGTAAGTGGAGATTGAATTTTCCATTGAGCTCGGGCTTTTTCATAAGGAAAGTCTGAAAGTTGTTTATTTCATTAAATGACCATCTCCTTGCCTGAAAGAATATGCTCAGTCTTTCCTGGTAGTTGATCCTTGGTTGCAGGTCTAGCTCTTTTGCTTTACGAAATATCACATTCCAGTCCCTCCAATCTTTTAATGTAGCAGCTGCTAAGTCCTGTAGTTCCATGATATGTGAATTGTTTCTTTTTGACTGCATTCAGTATTTTCTCCTTGACCTTGTAGCTCTGGAATTTGGCTACTATATTTCTTGGAGTTTTCAATTTGGGGTCTCTTTCAGGAGGAGAGCAGTGAATTCTTTCAGTAACTATTTCCCCTTCTGATTCTGGGACCTCAGGACAGTTTTCTTTGACAATCTCTTGGAAGATGCTGTCCAGGCTGATTTTTTCATCATGGCTTTCTGGTAGGCCGATAATTCTTAGGTTATCTCTCTTGGATCTGTTTTCCAGGTCAGTTGTTTTTCCAGTGAGATATTTTGCACTTTCTTCTTATTTTTCAATCTTTATGTTTTGTTTGACTGATTCTTGTTGCATCATAGAGTCCTTGGCTTCAATTTGACTGATTCTAATTTTTAGTGAATTATTTTCCTCAATTAGTTTTTGAAGCTCCTTTTCCATATATTCAGTTTTCATTTTTAGGAATGTATCTTCTCTGGTTAGATTTTGGACCTCCAGTCCTAATTCTCCAATTTTACATTTTAAAGCTTTGTTTTCTTCAGTGAGATTTTTTTCCAATTTGATCACTGTAGATTTAAATTTATCTCCTACCTCTCTAATTTGGTTTTTAAAATCCCTGTTGAGGTCCTCCAAGAATGCTTTTTGGGCTTGAGACCAATTCACATTTCCTTCTGTGGTCTCCAGTGTGTGTATAGAGTCCGTGTTGCCTTCTGAGTTTGGTTGTTCTTGCTCATTGTAAAAGGATTTGATGATCCTAGCCTTTGCATTTTCCTTCTTCCCCATTGTGGTTGCCTATGTCCTGAATTTTTAGAGTGGATATCTGCTTCTGGGGTGCAGAAGTATTGAGTTTCTCAGGCTGGGAGGTAGGGATTTGGTTGTTAGCTTCGTGATCTGTAGCCTCTGAGTGTGTAGACTGAGGCCAAGGCCAGGACTTTCAGTGTTTCCCCTGAGTCACCCTGAAGCTTACAGAGTAACCTATGGGGGCGGGGTGGTCTGGCTCCTTCAGGTTTCCACCTCTGTGTGTCTGGGCTACAGCTCAGGCACAGTAGCAGAATGCCAGCAGAAAGGCAGGGCAGGGCTGTAGTTTGCTGATTGGCCAGGTGGTACTAAAGCACACCTGGGCTTTTGTTGTTAGGGCTTGCTGGCTTCACCCTCCTGGGCTTAGACTCCCTACTGTCTCCCTTTCCCCTTTCCTCAGTGACACCCAAGCCTGAGGCTGTTTACCATAATGCAAGATTTTATTCTGGGTGGGGCATTTAACTCCTGACTTTTCTGGGTCAGGGAGAGGGGATCAGAGCAACCAAATTTTATTCCTCCATCTTGACTTCTGAAAGTTTGGGTATGTAGTTTTAAACATCCAGGCTGCGGGCTGTCAGCCCCAGGAAAAGCTGCTGACCCTGCTGTGGGCCCCAAGTTTTTTCCTACCCAGCTCTGATGACCCTCTGTCCTGTGGTGAGACAGCTGCAAACCCCTCCGGCTGGGTGAGTCTGCTGGCTGGCTGGGGCTTCTCTCAGTCTGCCGTACTCTGCTCTCAGATCCGCGCTGGTGCAGCTCCTGTGTGCTCCACATTCTCCTTGCCCAGACCTGAGTAAGCACTTTCCTGGGCTGGGAATCTGCCACGCTCTGTCTCCCAATGGGTTCTGTCACTCTTAAATCTGTTCAAATTCACTTTTTAGCTTTTAGCGACAGAATTCTTAGAGGAGCTTGGAAAGGCTCCTGCTTCCTTTCTGCCATCTTAGCTCCGCCCCATCAATATAGTATTGCTGTTACTATAGACAGTGTTCTCCTGGTTCTACTCATTTTATTTTGCATCAGTTTATATGTCTTTTTAGGTTTATCTGAGAGCATCCTGCTTGTCACTTCAGTAGTATTCCATCACAATCATATGCCACAACTTGTTCAGCCATCCCCCAATTGATGGGCATCTCTTCAATTTCCAGTTCTTTGCCACCACAAAAAGAGCTGCTAGAAATATTTTTGTACATATGGGTCCTTTTCCTTTTTGTTTTTTTTTCTCTTTTGGGGTACAGACCCAGTAGTGGTATTGCTGGGTTAAAGGGTGTGCAGGCTTTTATAGCCCTTTGGGCATAGTTCCAGATTGCTCTCCAGAATGGCTGGATCAGTTCACAACTCCACCAACAGTGTGTTAATGTCTCCTTTTTCCCACATCCCCTCCAACATCTGTCCTTTTCCTTTTCTGTCCTATTAGCCGATCTAATAGGTGTGGGGAACTTTCAAGTGCTACCCTTACTATTATTGTTAATATTCTTATCCTTATTCCTCTGTAGTACTTCAGATGGGCACGAAAAGACCTTGACAATAATGAATGTCTACTGCCCTCATGCGGACCCGGAGAAGCCCGAACGGTTGACCTATAAGCTGCGTTTCTACCGGCTTCTGCAGCTGAGAGCTGAAGCCCTCCTGCGGGCAGGCAGGTCAGGTGGGAACCAAGCCAGCAACAAGAGGTAGTGGGAGACAGTGCAAAGAGTTCAGACTCTAGACCTGACCCTCTTCCTTAGGCCCCTGGCAACCTTGGGAAAATTCTTTCTCTTCTCTGAATCTGAGTTCCCTCATTCATCAAGTAAGGGGTAGTAGAAACATTTAATGGTCCCTGAGGTTCCTTCCAATGAGAAACCTCATCTGAGTAGTTCCTCTGGGCACTGCTAGCCATCCTTCTGAGCTGGGGGCCCTCCGCTTAAGTAGCTTCTTCCTAAGCAAGAAGAGAGACATGTCCCAAGCTTGTCTCTTCGTTCATTTCAGAAACCTTTATAAGGTTCTTCTCGCTGGGGGAGTCAGTGCAGATAAGAAGCAGCCCCTCGTGAACCTCAGAGTCCAGTAGGGCAATGAGGCATGACCAGGCAGCTATAATATACAGTATTAGCCACTATATGCATCTGAGAGGTGAGAGCTGAGGGAGAGGATGCTTCCCAACTGGGGAGGGCAGTGCAGGCTTCCCAAAGGTTAGTAGCTAGAGTTGGGCTTTACAGGAAGAGGGAGGAGGGAAGGCATTTGAGGGCCAGAAAGTAGCCTGTCCAGGCATGGAGGAGGGCTCAAGGAAGACTGAGCCACCTGCTTTGGCAGGACTTAAGAGTTACAAAGCACTTTCCTCACAACATTGGTGGGGGTGGGGATGAAGGGAGCAGGAACTGTGGTTATCCTCAGCTGTCACTGATGAGCTGAAGGTCAGAGAAGGGAAAGGCCTTAGCATCATCAAGGGCTCCTCAGAGACCCTTTAGTCTTATTCTGTGGGGGGAGGAACCTTTGCCTTTGTACCACAGAAGGAAAAGAGGAGGGTGAGGAGGGAGAGGAGGAATTTGCCCACAGCCACATAGCTTATAACAGGCAGAGCCAAGCCTCTCCCATTTGCTTCATAACCCCCGTCCCAGGGCTCTTTCCCTTGCCCTGCCCCACGGCTGCCTCCTTTCCACAATCTCAAACCATCTCATGGCTGATGGATACCTTCTTCTTCCCTAGCCATGTGATCATTCTGGGCGATGTGAACACATCTCACCGGCCTCTGGACCACTGTGACCCTGCTGATCTGGTGAGAATTGCTTTTCTGCTAAGCTTGTTGTCTCTGTCTTAATCCTTGTCTACACACACACACACACACACACACACACACACACACACACACACACAATTAGCCATCCATCTTTTCCTCTCTATCCTGTTGATCATGCAATTAGAGCTGGGAGGGGTAGGCCTTAAAAGGTCAAATCTGTCTAGGTTCTGAGCCAGGATTGAAACCCTGCTCCTCTGACTCCAGAGACACCAGGTCTTCTAGTGATCTGTCTCAGTTGATCTCTCTGGTCTTGAAGCTCTGGCATTCTTTGACTGTAGGCATCTTCACCTTTCTGAGGCTGAGTTCCCCTTTCTGTAAAATGAGGGGTTGGACTGTAATTGTTAAGCCACCTCTAGCTCTGACATGCAGTGTTCCTATAAAATTAAGCTGATTTTCATGCAAAAAAAAACTGCCATGTAGAATCAGTATTTTTTGATGCAGGTATTTTAGAGGGAAAATATATTGTCAGTACTAGGGTTTTCTCACAAACCCAGAGACCCTCTTTGTGTCATGGGGTGCCCAGCTTAGGAAACAGTGTCTGGTTAGTGGGTCTGGAGGTTGGATTCCCTGGAGGGCATAGAGCTAGGCATTCACTGCTAACAGGCATTCTTGGCTTGCAGGATGGCCTGAGCAAAAGTAGTGTCATTCAGGAGACAGTGCAGTTTGGCAGACGTGGAGGCTTTTTATGTATAGGAATTATGGGAGAGGAAGCTGGAGATGTAGACAGGGACTAGATTGTGGAGGGCCTTGCATTCATAGAGTGCTAGACTCCCAAAGATAGAAAGGACCCTGGAGGCCATTGAGGCCAACCCATAACTGAACAGGAATTTCTTCAATGATGTCTTTGAGGGGGAATCTGCTGCTACCCTGGGACAGGGACCTCACTACCTCCTGAGGCAGGCCATTCCACTATTGGGCCCTTCTAATTGCTTCTCCAAGGTTTCTACCCATTGCTCGTAGGCCTAGAGTTTCATTCACAAATTCATTTGTTCAAGCACCTATGGTTAAGGAGCCTACTGTGTACAGTGCTTCACTGTTGGTGTTGAGGAGGCAGGGATTCAAAGATGATAATGAACATGCTTTCAGGGTCACAGACCATGCCATGTTGAGTCTTTGGAAATTAAAGAGCTTCACCTCGAAACTGAAAAGAAGGCCAGGAGAGCCCAGGCATTGCTTTCTGGGTGAGGCTGAAGAGTAGAAATGTCCATAGCCTGCTGTCCAGCACCCTTGGGAAGTGGATGTGAACATTGTTGTTCTCATTTCACAAAGTTCAGTGTGGAGTGTCAGAGCTAGAGTCTGTGATCCTGAAGACCCCCTTGAATTGGGCCTCCCCTCTCTGTGCCTCATTTTCCCCTTTTGTAAAAAATGAATTGGACTAGTCAGCCTCTAAAGCCCCTGCCAGCTCAGACATTCAATGATCCCAAGCCCTTTTCGGAGTCTTTCCCCCCCTTTTCCAAATACAGGGATTGTACTTGGTTCTTTCTCAGGGTCTTGTTGCCTCTGACATTCTCTGGCTCTCGATTGCCTACCCAGGCGTGCTTTGAAGAGAACCCGGGGCGCCAGTGGCTCACAGAGTTCCTGTGGCGGCCCGACAGGGAAAGTGGGCTGTTCGTTGACAGTTTCCGTCACTTTCACCCAACCAAAATCGGTGCCTTCACCTGCTGGTCGACTGTTACAGGGGCACGCCTTACCAACTATGGCACCCGACTGGACTATATCCTCGGTGATAGACCTCTGGTGCTGGGGGAATTTGAGGACTCCTTCCTCATGCCTGAGGTGGAAGGCTCAGACCACTGCCCTGTTGGGGCCACCCTGAGGGCTGAGCTCATCCCTGCACCCCGCTGTCCCCCACTCTGTACCCGCTACCTGCCAGAGTTTGCTGGGCGGCAGCAGAAACTCTCCCAGTTCCTGGTCAAACTGGGCCCAAACCCTCCAGAGCCTACCTTGCCCCAGCCCCAAGGAGAAAAGAACAGTGTGGCCAAGAATCGGGCCAAAAGAACCTGTGGGGACCCAGGCCAAGGCCAGCTGAGTCTCCTGAGCTTTTTCCAGGTAGGCCATCCCCCAGAAAAACCCCTCATCACTGAAGCCCAGGAGCCTGAGACTGAGCCAGTCATCCAGGAGCCCAGGGCAGAGGCACCTACACCCCCTGAACCAGGCGAAGGCCAGGCAGCATTTTGGAAGGCCATTCTGAAAGGCCCCCCTCGTCCTCCACTGTGCAAGGGCCATGGGGAGCCCTGTGTGCTGCGGACAGTGAGGAAAGCCGGGCCCAACTTTGGCCGGCAGTTCTATGTCTGTTCACGGCCTGTGGGCCACACCAGCAACCCTGTTGCTCGTTGTGACTTCTTTCTCTGGGTCTCTGGGAAGAGCCCAGCCACTCATTGAAGGCCTGTCTGCTGCTGGGCTCTTCCTCTTTTCCCCACTCCCTTGGGTGGGGGGGGTGCGGTCCTAGGTTATGGAGGTCGGGCTTCTTTCTGTGGCTGCTTGCAAAGGCCCAAGAAGGGACCCCAGAGCGGATGTTATGGGACTAAAAGGCTCAGGAGAAAGAAGAAAGCTGCTGCTACCCTAGGGTTTGTTTAACTTTTTTTAAAAGATAACCTTAATAAAGTTTGGATCTTTGAGCTGTTGAAGCACATTTTGGGTGTTTCCCAGAGCGCCCCCCCCCAGTTCCCCAGATCTGTTCCCTATGTGGGGGAGGTTGGCAGCTGCTTCATAGCAGGCTGAAGCCCTGCCTGACTCAGGGCTCTCAGGTAGGCTGTGAGTGCTATGAAAATGACCTCAACCCATAGTGTCTTTGGAGAGGGAGGGAGGTGTCATGTGGATCTGGGGGCCTGAGTCCTTCCCTCAGCCCCGTGCCACTCAGGACATCGTAGAGTTGCCATTGGATCTGAAGTTGGAAGGGTCATTACATAGCATTAAGGCCACCTCTTGGATTTCTCAGGGAAAGGCCTGGCCTACGTCAAGCAACAGGTCCTGATGACGGAGCTGACTTAGACAAATTGGAGGCTCTCAGCCTTGCTGTCTCTCCAGTCTGTAGAACGCTGATATGTTACAGGTGTTCTTGTCTGACTGACCGACTGGCTGGGGCAAGAAGGGAGCACTGAGAGGGACCAGCATACAGGGGCTCAGAGGGCACTTGCAGGGGGGAAGTAACTAACTTGGGGTCAGTCGTCCCAAAGGCCATCTTGGGGAGTACTCTGCAGTCAATATGCCAACCATTGATGGCCAGTAGGGGCTAAGAATGCTGGTTGGGCTGATACACAGAGTGCCCTTCCCCAGTTTTCATCTGGACCCCTAAAGAGGGCCCAGGAAAAAGAAACAGGACTGAGAATCCCTGCTCCTTGCCCTCAGCATGGGGCTCTGCCCTTGGGAGCTGGCAAGTGGGACTCTTCCATATGGTTCCTTTCTTAAGCTGGTGGGCAAGTCTTCCATCTTCTGTGTCTGCTAAGTCCAGACTAGCTGAGGCCAAACCCAGTGGCAACCATGGTAATTCTCATGAGGGTGGATGTGTTGTGTTTGAGGTACTCATTAGGCCATTGGAGGGATGTGTCCAGCATTGCCCTTGCTGGGTATCAGCATCCTCTGTGAAATGAGGCCAGCAGACTAGGTGGGTTTTTAAGGTCCTCTGGATTCCCTTCAACTGGAGATCTCTGAATAAAGCATGGTCTTTATTCAGGGCCTGTGGTGGGTGCTGGGGAATCCCCAAAGAGCCTGCAGTCTGTACAAAAGAATTAAGCAGCCCAGCTGAGAGGTTGTGAATGCAGATGAGGGGAGGGAGGGTGAGGCAGAAGAGAAGGACGCCTTCCAGATTGTGACCCTGGCTGAGTGAAAAGAAGTAGGAAGGTTGTGGCAGGGAGTGGGAGGGGGGACTTGGTGTTCTGCTAGGGACCTCTTGAGTCTGAAATGGCCGTGAGACATTCGGGTGGAAGTGCCAAGCAGGTATTTGGTGATGCAGGCCTCGGCTTCAGGACTTAGGCTAGAGCTAGGGATTTGGGAGTCAACCTGCATAGAAGTTATGGGTGGATCCAAAGGATCTGATGAGATCACCAAGAGAAGAGGGCCCAAGATGAGAGCTGTGGGGGCCATCTATGCTTGGTGGGTGGGAGGAGGATGTTGACCAGCAGAGGAGACTGAGAAGGTGCAGACAGAGAAGAGGAAGAGCATCAAGAAGCAGGCTTAGAAAGGTTGATTAGAATGAAGACCGAGAAAAGGCTGATGCTTGGTCTCCTGTGATATCTTACCACCTTGAGGGGTGAGGGCTATAGGGGAATTCCTGCTTGGTTTCTTGGCCACATGCTTCCCCAGTCTTAACCATGTGGATGTTCCCCACATTGGGGTCTTCTCATCCTCTCCAATTCTCAGTAAACTCTTGTCTTGTTCCAGAGATACCCAGACCATCTTTTGACTGTCACTGTGACACCTGGGCTGGCGATCTCCTGCTCTGGCCCCAGCTCACTTGCCAATCAGACTGTCTCTGGGTATCTTGACCACCCATTTCTTGAGTTTCTAATGTAGCTCATCATTGGTAACATGCTGCAGCCTACTTAAGCCTGTCTTGGGTCTCTCTCCCTTTGGGGTATAGTTGGAAGCTAGGTGGTACAGTAAATAGAGTGCTGGGTCTGGGGTCAGGAAGACCTGAGTTCAAATGTGGCCTTGGACACTTACTAGCTGTGTGACCCTGGCCAAGTCACTTAACCCTGCTTGCCTCAATTTCCTCATCTGTAAAATGAGCTGGAGAAGGAAATAGCAAACCACAGAGGTATCTCTGCCAAGAAAACCCCAAACAGGGTCACAAGGCGTAGGACACGACTGAAATGACTGAACAACCACAACAAAATCTGATTTCCAGTAAGCCTCATTCTGGAATTCCCCTGGCTGGGCCTCAGTTTTTCCCTTGTAAAGTGAGTTGTTTGGACTGCTAGGGATATCACCCGCATGCTAAGTTCCCTTTCCACTCTGACTGAAGGCCCCGGGCAGGCTTGGGAATCCATCTGTGTTTGCGTGTCGCCTTGGTCCCAGACCTTGCCTGTGTGTCTTCGGCTCTTCCCTACCCCCACTCCCCTACCCCCACTGAGTAAGCAGACATCTGAGTATAGGATGCAATCTATTATCTGCGATCTATCAAGTGCGTACATGAATTCTTCCACGATTTTCCCTCCCTGAGTGGCTGTCAGGGAAGCCCACTGCAAATCTTAAAGCATTAGAGAAATGAACATGGTGCTGAGGAGAAAATGAGGTGGGGCCAGACAGACCCTGGAAGGGGTAGGGAGGCTGAAGCGAGCCTGGATCCCCTCCCTCACCATCCCAGGCCATCAGGCAAACACAGTGACATACTGAGGGCCCATGTTTCCAAAGTAGGAGCGTTCCCACTCACTCATGAGGTCAAAGTGCACGGGGCGGTGGCAGAAGTTGCAGGCAGCAGAGGAGACATCCTGGAGGGGCAAGCCCACTTCAGTCCAGGCCTCAAGCAGTTTCTCTGTGGGGAAGATGGCAGAAAGAGCGTCAGTCAGACGTCTGTAGCCTCATGTTGTCACAGCAGGAAGGAAGCTTAGCCTGCACCAAGTCCAGTCCTCCCTATCACCCCCAGGCCCATCCCACCACTGAGGGACCTGGGATCTGGCCTGCTGCCCTTGCAACTCGAGCAGGTTTGTTTCTCACCCAGCATCCCAGGGGCTTATCACATTGGTGTAGGCCTCCTAGCTCACCAGTCTCAAACTTGAGCAATCCACTACCCTCAGCTTGTCCCAGAAGCAGGGATTATAAGTGTGTGCCCTCATTTTTAGATGAGGACACGGGTCTAGAGCAGGAAAATGACTTTGGGCCATGGTGTCAGTACTGGAAAGATCCTTCAGAACCGTGTTCCACTCTGGCTTTTACAGAGAGAAGGCCATTGCCCGGACTCCATGAGTGACAGCTGGATTGCAACCCGGGGCCGGCACTCTTTTTTTAAAAAATAATTCAATGTTATTTTTTTTTTCAATTGTCCAGCGCCTGATTTTTCTCCCTCCCTCCTCCTCCATCTCACTGAAAAAAGGGCAAAAAAACCCCAAACGAGCATAGTCAGGCAGAACGGATTCCCAAGCTGGGCAGGGCCCTCGCTGCTTGCCATCCTGCCAGTGTCTGTAGCTTGCCAGGCAAGCTGAGGGGTGATCAGGCTCTGAGACCTCTGGACTATGGCTCCCAGCCCACTTCTGCCCTTGACTTTTGATAGGACCTCACTGAAACCCTTCTCTCTAGGCCTCAGTTTTCCCCTCTCTCAAATGAAGGTGCTAGAGCAGACCACCTCTAAAATCCCTTGTGTTCAGATGGTCTGTGATGTTGAGAACCTTCCTCTCTGGGAATGTCACCCAATGGTCTTTCCCGCCCATCGTCCAGTGCCTCATTGTGGAACAGAAGTGCCCTGGCTCATACAGAGCTGCACTGGTGAAAGGGATTGTGGGCTGGGGAATCGTTTGGCCAAAGTGGCCTTCACCAAGATGAAATCACAGACCCTGAGTCTCTGAGGCCGCTTCCCCAGCAGCTCCTGATAATTCTCTCGGTTTCCACTGCTCCTATGATCTGGAATTTGCCACTGTCTCCCGTGCCTGACCTTCATCTGGTAAGATCCTGCCCTGGCCTCTCTCTGTACCCTCCCCTGGCCATTCCCTGCAGGTTTGTTTCTCTATGGTGTCCCAAAGGTCTTAAAGCTCCCAACTGCACCAAGACTTCTGTGAGGCCAGCACTTAACAAAGGCAGACATTGACACTGAGAGGCCACAGAGCTAGTGTCAGAAGCAGAATTCAGACCCAGGGCTGTTGACTTAATGTCCAGTCCCCTTCCCATCATGCTTTGCTCCTTCCTCCCCAGCCCTTCCTGGAGCTCCCATCCCTGTCTGCCTTTTGGCCCACGGCCTTCTCACTGTCTTTGTGTATGTTCATCTTCCATTCTTCCTTTCTTGTAGTCCAAGGACCCAGATTCGAATTTCAGCTCTTCCACATACTAACCGTGTGACCCTGGACAGTCAGTTAACCTCTTGTTCTAAGTTTTCTCATCTGTAAAATGGGGATCTCACAGAGTTGCTGGAGGGACAATGCTTGGCCAACCCTGAAGTGCAGCATGTGAGTTATGAAGTATTATACTGAAGAGAAAGAGGTAGGGAGGCCCGGCCTGGCAGGATTTTAACATCTGGGAAATCAGGGGGCTGGGCTCCATCTCTCAGCTTATAACCTGTTATCCTTTGTCTCCCCCTTCCCCTTCCCTCTTCTTTCTGTGTGTCTCTCCCTCCCTCTTGCTTTCCTGCTCTTTTTCTCCCTTTCCCCCTCTCTGTCTCTTCTCCCCATTCTTTCTCTATCTCCCTCTCCCATTCCTCATTCTTTCCCCCTCCCCCTCCTCTGTCTCTCCCTCCCCCTCTTCTGTCTCCCTACCCCTCCTCTCTCCCCCTATCCCTCCTCACCCCCCAATTACTCCTCAGTATCCAGACAGTCTGCCTGAGTCTGGACTCAGTGGAATCTCTTCTGTTCAGGGCCTGCCATTCATTGAGCCTCCAGTTAAGGAGAAGATAAGCCAGGCCCAGGAGGGGTGGGTCAGGGCCAGACAGAAGGGCAGCCAGAAAGCCTGGCTGGGGGGGGGGCAACTCACCCACAAAGTAGTCCATCATCTGGGGGGTATGGTGAGGAGAGGGTGCCAGCCTCAGCAGCTCCTCGCCCCTGGGCACGGTGGGGTAGTTGATGGCCTGCACGTAGATGTTGTGCTTGGAGATCAGGAGGTCACAGACTTGGCTGTTGAGGGCAGCATCTCCAACCTAAGAGCAAAGGAGAGGACAGACATATGCTCAGTCCCCCTGGTCTCTTCTGTCATCAAATCTCAGGCTCCTGGAGCAGCCCTAAGAAATGCTCATCCAGCTTTTCTTGGAGACCTCCAGGGATGGGGAACTCACTACCTCCCAACATAGCCCATTCCACTTTCAGAAGGTTTTTCCACACATTGAGCTGAGATCTGGCCCATTGCTCCTGGCTCTCCCCTTGGGCCAATCACAACAGGGCCAAGCCTTTTGCCGCAGGATAGTTTGACAGTGATGAGTGTGTCAATGGGGCAGTGAAGTCTGCCTCCCCAAACCTGTACTTGTTACTCTGGCTTCTGCCCACGCTTTAGGGAGGAAGAAACCGAGTTTCAAAGATGGGAAGAGATTTGCCCAAGCTTAGACCCAGAGTTTGGTGGCTGAGCCAAAAGAGAGGCCAGGAGCCCCCGGGTTCTGGCCCAGGCTGCTAAGCATGACTATGTCTTCACTAACTCATTCGCCTAGTGCTTCGTTCAGTCATTCTGCTCTTTCTCCCTCATGGAGTCAGTCAGTATATTCATTGTCATGATTTCATTGGTTCCTTTTACTCATTCACTGATCTGTGCCTTCATTTCCCCATTTGTTCATCCATTCTTACCTGTTACCTATTCAATCATTTGTTGAATTCATTCATTCACTATATTGAGTAATTCACTCAGCCATCACCCTCTTTTTGAGCCCCTTCTGTCTCTTGCCTAGGCTCTGAATAAGTAGGATTCAGTAGGAGAGCAGCCCCCAGGCCCTTTTTGTGCCCCAGCCCCTCAGGCAGCTCAGAAGGAAGATCTTAGAGATTGAGGATGTGGCAGGAACCTGCCCTGAGCCTCAAAGGAGGGATGTAGTGGTAGAGGCATCTGGGGCTCCCCTCACCCGGATAGGTATGATGTGACTGGGACAGGCAATGACAGGTAAGCCCTTGTCCATGAGCAGTTGGCGCATGTGGCGGACATTGCGCTGGTGAGCACGTCGAAGGGCTTGGCCCTCCTCACCCTTGAGGATGTGCACAGAGGCCAAAGCCCCAGCCAGCACCATAGGGGGCAGTGAGGTAGTAAAGATGAAGCCAGCTGCATAGGAGCGCACAGTGTCCACCAAGTCACGGGTACTGGCAATGTAGCCCCCAACACAGCCAAAGGCCTTTCCTGTGAAAGAGAGAGGGGAAGAAGTCCATCTTCTGTCTGGAAGGGTGAGAGGGGAGGGAGGCCATGCCCCACACCTCCTTGGTTCCACCATTCAGAATCCTTCAGAATTTTCTCCCTATCATACCCCACTTGTGTGTGTACTAGGAGCAGGGGGAATGGCAAAAATAAAGGTCTCTTGAATGAATGAGAGTTGAGAAAGAGGCAAGAGGTGAGAGAGGTAAGAAAAAAGAGAGAAGAAAGAAGGAAGACAAGATGTGAAGGAATTTGGAGAGGCAAGAGGTGGGGAGGAGGGGGGGAGGATGATGGATCTGTGGCCCGCAGAAAGATCAGGTGTGAGAGAGGAAGGAATCAGCCCCCTGTAGAGGCTTTCTGTGCTGTGTGGATGGTGTTTCCTGAACCCCAGGCAGGGGACTGGGAGTTGTGATAAGGACATGTCTGGGGATGATTAGGTGCCCTGGGTCCCTGGGAGCTCATGACCTGTGTCTGCCCAGGCCGATTGGAGCAAGGGGCCAAGGGTGTGGCCCTGCCAGCTGTTGGATGAGCCATGAGCTCTTCCCACTACCATGGGGCCCCAGATGGTGGGGTAGGGGAGGACAGAGGAAACAGCTGAATCAGGTGGGGTCCTTCTCAAGCCCTCCCTTCCTTGGCCAGTCCTTTCAAGCTGAGATCGGGCTTCTTCCTGCCTCATTTGTAGAATCCAAGATTTCTCTTCCACCAGGAGAGTCAGAGAAAGCAGGGAGCTTTCTCTGGCCAAGAGACAGGGCTTACTTAGACCAACCTGCCTTCCCTTTCCCTGTTCAATCCTTTAAATCGCCATGTAAACCACCCCCAGGGTGCATCCCTCCAGATCCCCAGCTGAGTCCCCTGAATCCATGGTAAAAAGCCCACTGAATTCCCAGTGAAAAGAGCCATGTGAATCTCTAGCTGTGTTCTCTGGATCTTCAGCTAAACCTGCCCAGATCTGGAAGTCAGAATTTGGAGACACAGGCTATGAGTTCAAATTTTGTCTCTGCTGCTACTTACTTCCTATGTTCCCTCCTTTGGGCTTCAATGTTCTCATCTAGCAAATGTGTTCAAGATGCCCTCCAGGGTCCCTTCCAGCTTCTAATTAACCTGTTTGGGTTTTTTTTTTTTAGCAAAATCTAACAAATTCTCAGCTAAGCCATCTACATCCACAGGCAGAATCTGCTGGGAATTGATGGGAGATGGGGGTGGGGGGAAAGATGAAATAAGTCCCTCATTATCTGTGAATTTTTCAGTAAGCTTTGGGCAGAAGGCAGGAATGGTCATAGAATCCCTCAATCTGTCCCTGGGTCTCCCCTTTTCCTTCCAGGGCTACTCACCTAGGGTCCCGGAGACAATGTCAATCTTATGCATAATGCCATCACGCTCACCGATTCCAGCACCCCTTGCTCCATACAGACCGACAGCATGGACTTCATCCACAAAAGTCAGGGCCCCATATTTGTGGGCTATGTCACACAGCTCCTCCAGGGGGCAGATGGCACCTGTGTGGGGTGGGAGAGAGCCAGGAAGATAGATGATGTACACAGAGAGAGTGGGAAACAGAGACTAGGACCCAGAAAGAGAAATGGGCTCAGAGAGAAATACACCAGGATGAAGAGGGAGAGAGGGAAGGAAGGGGGAGAGATAGAGAAGAGAAGACTAAAGACTGTCAGAGGAGACTGGCAGGGATGCCCAGTTGACCGGCCTCTTCCTCCTCAATCCCAGATAAGATTCCTCCCCCAAATGCCCTTTCATTCTGTCATCTAGGGACAAGACCCAGCCTCTGCTGCTGGCTTCTGTCCCCAGCTGATCAGAAAGTAGCAGAATGGTTAGCCTGGGTTTTGGCTTTCTTTGTATTCCCAGCACTTGGCACAGTGCTTGGCACATAGGGGGGTGCTTAATCAGAGCTAAGTGCCTAACTGAAGTGAGGCCCATCAGGCAGTAGGATGGTCACAATATTGTTTCTTTTGAGTTAGAATATTGTCTCTATTAGAGAGCTGTCCCAGAGCTTTCCTAGGCAGGGATCTGATGGGGGCTCTTTGCAGCCTAGTCCAAAAACACTGATGAACTGACTACTGTGCTCCCCATGGGATCTACAGAGGCGAAAAGGAGAAACAGCATGTGAACAGAACAGAAAAGGAAATGCATAATAACGTGACAAGAGGCTTCCTATAGGAGGTGGCCAAGCAGCCAGAGAAAGCTGGGAGGGCCGCGAGGCTGGGTGGTGGAGTGAGCACATTCAGACTTGGGGAAATTGAGCCCTACAAAGTTTTGGAAGCAAGTGAGAGAATGCCAGGCTTGCAGAGCAGCAGGGAAGCCCCTCTGGCTGGAACAGAGAGTGAGTGAACAGGAGGGATGTGTGGGCAGCCTGGAAAGGGAGGCTGGAACAGACTGAAGGCCCTTAAATGCCAGACTGAGGAGTTTGTCTTGTGTCCTAGAGGTGATAGGGAGCCACTGAAGCTCCCTGAGCAGGGGAGGATTTTTGTGTTTTCTGGATTGGAGAAATGAGGTAGTGGGATGGGTAAGAAATGTATCCGTTGGAGAAATATGGCAGTGGGATGATTTGGGCATCTTTCCCTTGGAATGAATAAGGAAATGGGATAGTTAAGACCTTGTTGGAAAAATAAAACAATGGGACAGTCAGAACGTTGTGTCTGTTGGTGAAATAAGGTAATGAGAGGTTAGGATGTGTCTCTGTTAGAGACGTAAGGTAGTAGGATTGTCTACTTGTCTTCCCCTTCCCTGTGGCCTGCCCCCACTCTCACCGTCCATGGAGTGGACTGTCTCAAAGGCAACGATCTTGGGTGTCAGGGGGTCAGCTTTGCTCAGGAGTTCCTGCAGGTGTTCAGGGTCATTGTGGCGGAAAACAAACTTGGGGACTCCACTGTTGCGGATGCCCTGGATCATGGAGGCATGGTTGCCTGCGTCTGAGTAGATCTCGCATCCTGCAGCCAGGTAAGAACAGCCTTTCAGGCCTCAAGTCCCTGGCCCTCCCCTTGGCCCTGCCTGGTCCTGGCAACATATGAGGGAGGCCGAGCCAGGCCTAGGGCAGAGCTGACCCAGCTGCTTGAAGCCCACTTTTTCCAGGAAGTCTGTATGGAATCATAAGCCATTAAAGCTAAGAATTAGGTGCTTAGAGATCAGAAGAGATGGGCTGGGAGAGGGACAAGGCTTTTTCCCTAAGTCCCTGAGATAGTAAATAGAGTCTGAGTCAGAGCCTCAGCCTCTGCCCATGGGCCAATCCAGTCTACTGCATCGTGGCTGTTGCTCCTTGGTGACAGGTTTAGCAAATCTTAATTGGCCAATTCATTTACTCACCAATTCGCCAAACGTGGACGTTAGGCACTCAGTATATGCCAGGTACTCTTCTAAATTCTAGGATTATTGAGACAAAACCAAAATAGTCCCTGCCCTCAAAAAGCTTACATTCCACTGTGGAGAGTCCACTATGGACATTCATCAACTCACTCATTCATTTCATCTTTAATTTAACCAACACCTGCTCCTTCTCTGCAAGGCTGTGGCAGGGATGTGGTTCCGAACAGCCTGTGCCAGCTTCCCAGGGGCTCACCTGGCAGGGTCTTGGCAAGGGTGAACAGTGTGGAGTCATTGGCCACAAAGCAGGAGGAGAAGAGGAGGGCAGCATCTTTGTGGTGAAGGTCGGCCAGCTCTCGCTCCAGGGCCACATGGAACTGGCTGGTCCCAGAGATGTTGCGTGTCCCACCGGCCCCAACTCCAAGCTGCTTCAGGGCATCCCTAGGGAAGAAACAGGAGAGTGTGGCTCCTTGGAGAAAGGGGCCTGGCGTGGGGGGCACAGCCAAGAGGACCTTAGAGGAGACGGGCCTTCCCTCATGTGCCATGCAGTGTGGCGCAGCACTAAGGGCCCCAGATTTCAAGTGAACAGGACCAGGATCCAGGAATTGAATGTTCTAAGGGACCTTAGAGCTTATGTAGGCCAACCTTCCTCATTTGACAGGAGAGGAAACTGAGGCCGAGTTGGGAAGGGACTTTTCCAAGGTCACACAGATAGTAGGCAACGAAGCTAGTCCTTGAACCCCACCATTCCTTCCAACATAGCACCACACTCTACCTGAGGCCTGAGTTAGGCCCAAGTTGGAGTCTTGTGCTCTGCTCCTGCCATCTGAATGGCCTCTGACTCTCCCATTCTGATGCTCAGACACTGAGTTATATTCTATCTGTAGCTAAAGTTGTTCTAGCAATCTATACCTATATTTTTCACCTCCTTATCTGTCTATTCCTTTGTAGCTATAGTAGTCTCTGTCTACTCAATAAACTCCCAGTGCCTCCAGGATCACATGCAAGGTTCTCCTGCCTTTCCAGGCTTCTTCCACCTCCCTCCCCATCACACGCTCTGTGGTCCAGGGACGCTGGCCTCCTGCCTGTGCCTCCAACTGGACCCTCTGTCTCCTAACTGGATGTTTTTGATGGCTGCCCTCACCGGTGGAATTCTCTGCCTCTCGGCTGCCCCAGCTTCTTCCCTCCACCACCTGGCCTCTGTTTATTATCTCTAGCTCATTTGTGCCGTTACTTGTTTGCTGTCTCTCCTTAGACTGAGCTCCTTGAGGGCAGGCAGCCTTCGCCTTTCTTTGTCTCCCCAGGACGGGCATACAGTAGGTTTTCTAATCAGTGTTTTCTGACTGACTTCCTGTTTGGAGATGCTCGCTTCCTCTAGCTCAGTGACCCTAACTCGCTCTGGTGAAAGGGGCCCCCTCAGCACTCACTGTGTGGCTTGGAGCACACTGGGGTGCCTGCTCATGCCCAGGTAATCATTACTGCACCAGATCGACACCTCCTTGGTGGCCAAGCTGCCTCCTTCCGAGTAGTCCTGGGCCAAAGGGTAGGCATCGGCCCTTCGATTGACGGTCTTAAATACCCGGTAGGTGTGGTCTCTCTTCTTCTCTTCAATCTTGCGGCTGAAGAAGGCATCATAGCCAAAGGCAAGGCTTCCTGTGGGGAGATGGACTGGGTGAGGGCCTTCCCCTCACATCCAGGATTGGGGAAGCCTTGCTCCCCTCCTAGCTCTCTGCTGAGGCAAGGGCCTTGCCCTAAGCCTGCAGCCTCCCTGTCCTGGTTCTCTGTCTAGACTCTTCTCTCTCTCAGTCTCTTCTCATCTTCTCTTTCTTTTACTCTATCTTTTTGTATTCTCTCTCTCATCTCTGCACCCGTCCATCTTTCTCACTCTCCACCCACTGTGTCTCTCCCATTTCCCCTTCTCTGTCTCTCCCTCTCTGTCATCATCTCAAATCCTTTCCCTTCCTCTCTGTCTCTGTTTCTCTCCTCTCTGTTAGTGGTCTCTGTCATTTTCTCTCCATCTGGCCTCCTTTCTTCCTTCTTCCCTCTTTCTGTGTGTTTGTCTATCTCAGTCTACCTGATCTCTCTCTCTCTCTCTCCCCCCCCCACCCCTCCCTCCTTTGAATCAGTTTCCCTCCTTTGGTGTCTTTCTGCTTGTTCAAGTTCTCTCCCTCTCTGTTCCCCCCAAATTTTCTATTGCCTTCCTTTCTGACCCTCCCTTCTCTCAGTCCACTTCTGTCCATCTCTTGCTTTCTTTTGTCCTTCTGCCTCCTAGCAGGTCTCTGTCTCTCCATCTCTCTCTCTCTCTGTCTTTGTCTCTCCATCTCTCTGTCTCTCTCTTTCTGTCTCTGTCTCTCTGTCTCTGTCTCTCCTCCGTGTCTCACTCATCTAGGGCAGGGAGCAGCCCCTCTGGTGGTCTCAGCCCACAAAATGAATGTGCTTCACCCTAGTTACACCAGATTGGTCCAGGGGAAGCCTGGGGATCTGTGTGTCTTCCTGGGATGCTGCCTCTTCCCTCTGCAGCCCTTCTAGGTGCCCTCTCTTCACACCTCCCCTCACTTGTGGATAACCTACCAGGCATATTGTCCTGGATGAGGTGGGTCATCTTGTCCTCAAGGGTCACTTTCTGCCCCCGGGAGCCCCAGAATTGCTTCCTCAGGTTGGACTGGATCTCCTGGACCAGGCAACTAATTGGAACTAGAGAGGAAAGATGAGCTAAAGAGTGGGTCCTGCTCTGAGCCAAAGCCGATATACCAAAAAGGAAATAAATACATTAAAAAAAAACAAATCTAGGTTAAACAAACAAGAAAAACCCAGTAAGAATTGGGTGGGGACAAGCTCTGGATGAGCCATTAGAGGATATCTGCGTTCAAGTGCTGCCCTCGCCATCCATGGCTTCTTCCCTCCCATGATCACCGTGGTCTCTCCCCTGTTTTCCAATGAAGGCAGCCATCTCAGGCTGCCTCAGTAACTTGCCCAGGACCCCTCAGGTGAGTGTCTGAGGCAGATGTAGGCCCAGATTCTTCTGAGTCCAAGCCAGGTGCTCTCTCCAGGATGCCACACTGCTCATGTGGGAATTGGCAGCGGCATGGCCTTGGGATGCCTTCTGTTCTTTCTCCATGTCATTGCCCATCATCCTCTCAGCCCAACATTGGCAAAGCCTCAGGCAGAATACTGACTCCATCTTGTCTCACTCCCCCCTCCCCATAAAGAAAAGGAACTGGGCTAGAGGGCCTCCAGTACCAGATCCTCCTCTCACTCCCTTCCCCCTCTCTGAGCCTCAGTTTCCTCTTAGACAATAAAGGACTTGGCTCAAGTGGTCTCTAGGTCCTTTCCAACTCTGACCCAGCCAAGTTCTTGTTAGACGGGACTTTGGTAAGATAGGCTCCCCTGGAAGGGAGGGAACTGTCAAATTAGAAACTAGACAGCCACTTAAGAGACCATCTCGTCTGGCCCACTCATTTCTTTTTACAGATAAGGAAAGTGAGGCTCAGGGAGAGGAAGAAACTTGCCCAGGATCAAACAGGAAGTCAGTGGCGGAACTAGGCCTAGAAGTCAGGTGATTGGGAAGGGCCACTCTGGGAAGCAGGGAGTTCTTTGGTGTTGGAGATTTTTCAGCTAGATATTATATGCCCCTCCCCATATTCTGTGATCTGACAGGGCTCAACTCAGAGGTCACTGTCAGCTCTGAAATTCTAGGACTCTCTGGTCCAAACTCTCAAGTCTTGATGTCTTCAAGCCTCATAACAGTAACAGCACTGACCTTGAGATTTACACGTATCATTTCTGTTTGAGCCTCAGGTTAGGTCTATACAGATGCTACAGTAATGAGCAGCATCTCTTCTGTGCACCTGAAGCTTAAAGAGGCTGCCACTTGCCAAGGGTCAGGCAGCTGATGAAGCTCTGAGGCAGGGTTTGAACCCAGGTCCTCCTGACTCCATGGGTAGAGCCCTAGCCATTGGGCTTCACTGTTTTCCCCCTCTTAGATATTCTGGCTTTCTCTGGCTCTGTTTTTGTGATTCGGGAATTCTGTGGCTCTTACGGTGGTCTATCACTGCCATTCTGGGGTTCAAAGAGTCTCTGGTTCTCATGCTTGATGATTCGGAAGGGTGAAGATCCTCACCTGCTTTGAATGTCTTGACATCCTCCTGGGTCTCAGGGCCAGCCTTCAGCACAATCTTGCTCTTGCCAGCCTGGAGCTCTGATTCCATGAAGGGACACTGGCCCTTGGCCAGGGAAGGTGACCCTGTCCCAAAACGACAGGTGAGTGACTCCTGCCCAGACCCCAGAGAAGGGAACTCTGAGGAGGGCAGCACTGCCCTGAGGAAGGGATGCCAGGGATCCAGGCTACATCTGGCCCAACTCAGGACTGTCTCATGAGTCTGCCACAAGAGCCCAGAGAGCAGGGTTTGAGCAGCAGCAGCAGCCTTCTCTCTTCTAGCCTCACTCTTCCCTCCCACATTGGTGCACAACACCTCCTTCCCCTTTCAGCTAACTCCCCTAAACTGGCAAGTGTTTAGGAGCAGGGCTTGGTGGCAGGGCCTTCTCTTTTCTTACCACAAGCCTGGAGCTCTGCCTCCTTGCTCCCTGGGCTGGATGTGGCCAGGCCCCGGGCCACCATGACGGGGCACCTTTGGGCACTGAGCAACAGCTGGGGCCTTGTTTTCTTCAGGAATGTAGCCCTGTCCCAGGCCATGGCTGGGCAACGCTGTAGGAAGGAAGCCATCTTGGGTCTGCATGAGAAAAAGTTGTAGGGTTAAAGCATTCCCCCTTCTGTGTGCAGAGAGCCGACTCCCTTCCATACAGTTGTCCCAGATTAAAAGAACAGAGCCTTGGTTTGAGGGAAGGCAGCATGGCCACCTGGACTCTCATCTTGGTTCTGGCCCTCACTCTTGCATGACCTTGGCTAAGTCCCTTCCCCTCTCTGGGCTTCAGTTCTTTCTGTGCAATGATGGGGTTTGGGGAAGTCTGGGATTCCTAGGGCCCCTGGCTGGCTCTGGGAGATCCTTCTGTTCCCAGTGAAAAGCCCGTGAGCACGTGACCAAGATGGAGCTAGGCTTTGCACAGGTATAACCTCTCAAATTGCTCGCTGTCTCAGGAAACCCAAAGAGGAGGCAGGGAGAGGATTTCAAATTCGAAATGTTTTTAAAAGCAAATATTAAAAAATGAAATTTGAAAAAAAATAGAATGCTGAGTATCAGGAACCTCAAAAAGAAAAAGAAAACCATGTATGACTTTGAACACATCCCCTCCCCTCTGCACAGCTGGGCCTGGAGTTGGGAAGACCTGAATTCAAATCTACCCTCAGGGACTAATTAGCTATGTGACCCTGGACAAGTCACTGAACCTCAACTGTAAAGGGGGGATAATGGCTACATCTGCCTTGTAGGATCAATGGAGAGATTTGTTAAAAAAAAAGGGGGGGGCTTATTCCCTCCCCTCCCTCTCCTGCCTCAGTTTCCCCTTCTACAAAATGAGGGGGTTGTTCAGCAGGGCTGCCCTTCCTCCATCCCTGTTCTCCCTGGAGGTGGGGGGGGTGGGGTTAGGAGACAAGTCTGGAGAGACAAGAGAGATAGAGAGGAGAGAGACAGAGACACAGAGAGAGATAGAGACAGAGACAGAGAGGAGAAAGAAAGGGAGAGAGAGAGTGTGTCGGGAATAGAAAGGGCAAAGAAGCACAAATCAAGGAAGGGATAGCTGGAGAGAGATAAGGGGAAGAGAGAAGGGCAGAGGCAGGTGGGAGAGCAAGAAAAACATGAGAAATAGAGGGGGAAAGAGAAAGACAGAAAAATGCAGATGACAGGAAAAACCCTAGAGAAGCCAAGAAGACAGAGGGGACAGAGAGTCTGGCACTCTGGAGAAATTTCACCCCTTCCCTAAATCTGCCCTGTCCCAGAGCCCCATAAAGGTCTGGGGAGGGGGAGAGAGAGGGAGGGACCTCTAGCCCCAGGGCAGCCTGGACCCAGTCTGGAGGGGGCAGATAATCGTCTCCCAGGGGCTTATCTCCCTGTCCAGGCTCATGCAGCTGCACAGCCCCCACCCATCCCCAGGCTTAGGAGAAGGGGGAGGCCTTGACCCTTTGGGTTTCTTGGAAAACAAATCAGGTGTGATCGAAAATGGTTCTTTTAAAGAGGAGATGGCTGAGAAAGCATCAGGCTTTGGAAAAGGGCTTTGAGATCACCAAGAGGAACCCTGTATCTTACAGAGGGGGGAACCGAGACCCAGAGAGAGGATGTGATTTGCCCAAGGTCTTGCTGAATTGCTGACCAGAGCAAGAAGGACTTAAACCCAGGTCTCTGGACTGCCCAACCCAAGTTTGAAGAGTTAGTCCTTAACATGATTCTCCCTCCCAAACTGATGTGCCCCTCAGCAAGGGCTTAGGCCTAGGGAATTAAATTTCTTAATGGTATGGTTTCAAACCCCTCAGAGATCAGAGTGGCAAATTCACACCCTCTGAACTCCTGTTCCCTCCTCCCTCTAAGGCCCTAGGCCACCAGGAAACCACCAGGCTCCCTTTCTGCAAGAATCAGTGAGGCCCTGGAGGGGAAGTGGTCAGTACATGGCAAAATTGGGCAGCTTTGGGTTCCCCCTGCCTCTTGTACCCCCCATCACAGAATCTTGGGGCTCTAGAATCTTCCAATCTTATCTTAGGCTCTTGTCTTAGAATCTTGGCGTTCTGTCCTAGATTCCTGGACTCATCTAACTCTTGAACTATAGGCTGGTCAAGTCTTCTAATCTTTGGAGGGCCAGCAGGGGGAAGAGGTGCTGGCTTGATTTTGTTTGGGCCTCCGAGGACAGAACCCAGATGGAGAAGCTTCAGAGAAGCTGCTTTCACCTAGATGTCAGGAAAAGCTTCCTCCCAGACCAGAAGGAGATGTCCCAAAGGGACTGAGAAGGGCTGTCCCTGGAGGTGGTAGGCTCTTCCTCACTGCAGGTCTCGAAGCAAAGTCTTGTGGGTTCTAGAGAGAATTCTTTTTAGTTACAAGTTAGCCTTGGTGGCTTCAGAGAATATCAGAGCTGGAAGAGACCTCAGGAGACCAGCATATCTCCCAGCAGCCCCAGAGGGGTAATACCCAGGAGTCTCAGAGACTGCCATTCAGATTCTTCCTGTGTGACTCTGAGCCAGTCACTTCTAACCTGGTTAAGCCTCAGTTTCCTCAGGCCAGGTCTCTGACCCTAGGAAGTCCAACCCTAGATTTTCTTTCACCAAAGGTCCAGAGAGGGCAGGGGCATCTGATTCACAGAACATCAGACTTGGAAGGGACTCCAGTGGCCATTGAGTTTCATTCCCTTATGTTACAGCAGAGGAAACAGAGGCTCAGAGACAGGAAAGGAAGGTCCCACCCGCACAGCTCCTGAGCCGGGGCTCCTTCCCTGGTGCTATAGTGATTGCCCTTCTGATCTCTCCCCCTGTCTGGATGGATCGGGAACCAGTGCCCCTGCCTGCCCCCATGGTCCCCAATATCCTCAGCCTTTCATTCCCCTCTCCCGAATGAAAACTTCTCATTTAGCCACCAGCTTTCAGGTTTTCCCAGGGTTATCTGGGCAATGAGAGAAGAGAGAAGGATGCGTGGGAGGAGCGGGACAGAGGCGGAAAGAAACTGGGAGGAAGGGAGAGAAGCAGAGAAGAGATGTGTGAAAGAGATGAGAGAAAGAGGAAAAGTCAGATGAGAAGGAAGGACTGAGAGAGGAGAGAGGAGAAGGCAGAAGTGGGAGAGATGAGAGCCACCAGGGAGCTGGGGCCGGGCAGAGAAGGACAGAGGAGATGTGGAGATGACCGAGGATCCGGAGAGTGAAGAGGCAGGCTGAGAATCGCGTTCAGTTCTAATATTCTGTGCGTGAGAGTCCAGAAGGGAGAGAGGGGAGACGGAAAAACTGAGAGAAAGAAAAGAAAAGAGAACATGACAGAAAACCAGTGACCAGCAAAGAGAGAAAAACCCTGGGAGACAGCCGGGATGGAGCCCAACTGAAACACGCCCCCCCCCCCCAGGATCAGAGACACCCACACTCACCCCACACCCCAAGGATCACACACATACCACACCAAGGATCAGAGACACCCACATACAGACACCCCAAGAATCTCACACACATCACACACACACACACACACACACCAAGGATCTCACACACACCACACACACACACACCAGGGATCACATACACACACACCCCAAGGATCACACACACACCACACCAAGGATCAGAGACACCCACATACAGACACCCCAAGGATCTCTCACACACACACACACATACACCAGGGATCACACACACACACCCCAAGGATCACACACACACACCACACCAAAGATCAGAGACACCCACATACAGACACCCCAAGGATCTCACAAACACCACACACACACACACACATACAGACACCCCAAGGATCTCTCTCTCTCTCTCACACACACACACACACACACACACACACACACACACACAGATCACACACACAGATCACACATACACATACATACACATACCCCAAGGATCACACACACCCCAGGGATCACCCCCCCCAGGATCACACTCACCAAGGATCAGAGACACACCACACACACACCTCAAAGATCAGACACACATAACACACACACACACACACACACCACACCCCAAGGATCAGACACACATACACACACACACACACACCACAAGGATCACACACACACACCAAGGATCACACACACACACCAAGGATCAGAGACACACCACACACACACCTCAAAGATCAGACACACATACCACACACACCACAAGGATCACACACAGACACCAAGGATCACACACACACACCAAGGATCAGAGACACACACACATAGCAAGGATCAGACACACACACACAGACACCCCAAGGATCTCTCTCTCTCTCACCACACACACACACACACACACACACACACACACACACACACACACACACACACACACACACACACACACACACACCCACCCACCCCCAAGAGTTCGAACCAGAAAGGAACGAAGGCAGACAAATGGCCTGGGAGACTGGCAAAAGGAGACAGAGAGCGTCTCCTGAAGAGGCAGAGGCCGAGGGCCCGGGTCCTACCTGTTGCCCTGCACTGAGGACGAACGGTAAAGCGCAGCTGACCCAGAACCCGTATTTATCCAGCCCGGGCCCCGCCCCACAGCCAGCTCCCCCCGCCCCCCGCCTCGGCCGCCCATTGGCCCCCGGCCTCCCCAAGCTCTGCGCGAAGATAACGCTGAAATAGTCCGCGGGCGCTCCCTGCTCGCCCCTGGCCCTTGGCGCTCGGCCTCTCTTCTCCAAGCCTCCGCCTCTGGCTGGCCGTTTCTCGCCCCTCTGCAGCCATGGATGGCTCAGTCCCTGGCAGAAGGTTCTATCCCTGTGGCTGTCTTTCTCTTTCGGACTCTGCTCATCCTCTCTCTCTCACTCCCCATTTCCCAGACTCTGACCCCTCGTCTCCTTTTCTTTCTCCTGCATCCCTCTGTCCCTCTGTCCTCTCTATGTGAGCCTCACCCCTCCTCCCGTCCTCCATCTTCCCCGCCTCCCTCTGTCCCTCTGTCCTCTCTATGTGAGCCTCACCCATCCTCCCGACCTCCATCTCCCCTGCCTCCGTCTGTCCTCTCTCTGCACCCGACCAGCCATTCTCCCGCAGGCTACCCTCTGACCTCCCTTTTTCTCAGCCTTCTGTGTCTTCCTCCAACTCCATTTCCCATGTCCTAGGTTTTTTCCTTGGGTATTTTTAATGGCCTGTTGACTGCCCTTTTCTTTCTGTTATACATGCTTTTTACATCTGACTCTGTCCTTGCCCCCATTCAAAGGCCTGCCTTGTAACAAGTGTTCGTACTCGAACAGAACAAATGAACTCGTTCTTCACCTTCAGCTTGTCTTCCCAGGCTCACTGCGCCTTACTCCCCTTCGGGCACTCTCTGTTCCCAGACCTTGGCACTCAGTTTCCCACCTCCGAGCCTCTGCACGGGCTGGCCATCGTTGCTGCCTGAAATATCCTTTCTCCTGGATGCCACCCTTAAGATTCCAAGCTTCTTTGAAGGCCCTGCTCCTGGGCAGCCCGTGCCAATCCTTCTCCTTCTAGGCTGCCTTAGAAATTCCTGGTCCCTCAGTTATCTCATACACTCTTTTTGGTTCACATGCCTCCCATCCAGGGCTCAAGGACTTCTCATTTCCCTCGGCATCCCCAACACCTAGCCCAGTGCCCTGCACACAGTCGGGGCTTAATAGATTCTTGTTGAATTGAATTGTGGATGCTTTCAATGTTTTCCCAGGTGTGGTGAGATTATCCAAGTAACCCAACCCCTCTAAATGGTCCATGTGACCCACTTCCCTTTCCTAGAGCCCCTTAAAGGTGACCTAGGGTCCCCTGTATTCCTTGGATAATACTTTCAAATTGGGAGAATCCCACCCTACAGACAAAAGCCACCTTCTCTTACCTTGCTCTGCCATAGGAATCTGACAGTCTCCACTGCATTAGTCCAACATGGAGAACCACCAGCCCACTTAACTCTCAGAGTGACTGAGCAGTTGGATGTGCTGGGCATCAGGGAACATTGTCACTATTTCACTGTGCCTTTCATGATCTCATCGGAGGCAGTATAACCCCTCCCTGTCTGCCCTCTGCCCCCAGCTGAGTCCCAGCCTCTCAGAGGTGGAAGGGACCTTATGGCCATCTGGAGACCCTGTGAGGGTCCTCTAGTCTTTCTTTCCTTGAAGACCACAAGCAAGAGAAACCCTGTCAACCTCCCAAGGTGGCCCAGTCTGCTTTTCCGGTTTTCCTGTTATGATGCTTTTTCTTTTTGGGATATTTTTCCTTCCTAACGAGCCTAAATTTGTCTCTTTATAACTTCCACTTTCAACTCTTGGTTCTGTTCTCTGAGGTCGAGAAGAACATGGCTTGTTCCTATTCCAGGCCATGCCTCTTTAGATATTTGAAAACAGTGATTGATCCCCCTTCCAGTAGGCTAAGCCCATCTTTCCCACCACCTACTTCAGCTAATCCTCTGATAATGTGATTTTGAGGCTTTTTACTCTCCTGGTCACCCTCCCCATCTGATCAATGCCCTTCCTAAAAAGTGATACCCAAATGGAACCTCGCATGGCAGATGCAGTCTGATGAGGTGTTTGTCTCTGTGTCTGTCTCCAGCATTCCCAATCTCCCTGTGTGTGTGGGTGCCCACTCCCATCTCCAATTTAGGCCTCTCTTTGCCCTTCTCTCTGTCTCCCTTTCTCTGTGTCAGTCTTCCATGTGACACACACTCTCTCTTTTCCTCTATGTTTCTCCATCTACTTGTCTCTCTATCTCCTCTGTCTCTGCATCTCTGTCACTCCATGGCACAGTGGCAAGCCCGTAGCTCTGGAGTCAGAGAACTTGGCTTCACATCCTGCCTCTGACACTTTGTATGACCCTGTAAAAGGCATCTCCAGGTTCTCAGCTTCCTCCACTGTGAGATGAGGGTAATGAATTGGGTGGTCTCTGAATTCCTCTGCAGCTCAAAAGCCATGATGATCCTTTTCCTCCTTAGCCGCTATCGGGTCTCCATCTCCATTTCTCATTGTCTTCCCCAGGCTTTTTCTCCCCCATACTATGTCTCTTCTCTGGCTTCTCTGCTCAATACGTCAACAAGCCTATATTAAACCTTTACTATGCTCCAGAGCCTGGGCTAAGTTCTGGGAATGGAGAGAAAGGCAAATACAGTTCCTGTCCTCAAGGAGCTCACAGTCTAAATGGAGGAGACAGCGTGTGAACAATTATGGACAAATAAAGTTATTGTTGTTGTACAGTCATTTTTCAGTCCTGTATATGTATATGGCAAATGGGAAATAATCTCAGGGGAAGGAAATGCTTCTTGCCAAAAGTGGAATTTTATATTTCTAGCTGCTCTTTTTGTGGTGGTCAAGAAGTGGAACTTGAGGGGATGCCCATCAGGTGGGGAATGGCTGAATTTAAGTTGTGGTTTATGAGTGTAATGGAATGCTATTGTTCCATAAGAAATGGTGAGCAGGCAGACTTCAGAAAAACCTGGGAAGACTTACAACTGATGCTGAGTGAGGGGAGCAGAACCAGGAGAACATTGTACACAGTAACATTCCCAGTGTGCAATATTAATAATATTAATAGACTTAGTTCTTCTCAGCAA
This sequence comes from Pseudochirops cupreus, assembly GCA_028627135.1. NCBI lineage: Eukaryota > Metazoa > Chordata > Mammalia > Diprotodontia > Pseudocheiridae > Pseudochirops > Pseudochirops cupreus. Next base: position 58,137,842 of record CM053582.1, on the reverse strand, counting down.
TGCAATGATCTAAGACAATTCCAAAAGACTCACAATGGAAAATGCTATCCACACCCAGAGGAAGAACTATGGAGTCTGAATGCAGATTGAAGCAGACTAATTTTTCCTTTTTTGGTTTTTTTTCTTTCTCGTGGTTTTTCCCTTTGGTTCTAATTCTTCTTTACAATATGACTAATATGTAAATATGTTTAATATGATTGTACATGCATGGCCTATGTCAGATTCTCTGCCATTTTGGGGAGGAGGAGGGGGGAGGGAAAGGATGGGGAGAAAATTTAAAACACAAAATCTTGTAAAGGTGAATGTTGAAAACAAAAAATAAATAAGTAATGTTTTTTAAAAGAAAAGAAAGTAGAATTTTAGCTAAGACCCAAAGGAAGCCAGGAAGGTCAAAAGGCAGAGGTGAAGCAGGAGAGTATCCAAAGAATGGGGGACCACCAACAAGAAAACATGGAGTCAGGAGTTGGAGCTTTTTGTGTGAGAAAAAGAAAGACCAGTTTCTTTAGACTGTTGAATATGTAGAGGGAAGTAAAGTTTAAAAAGACTGGCAAGTTAGGAAGCTGCTGGATTATACAAGGTTTTAAAAGCCAGGATTAAAAAAAGGATTTTATATTTGATCCTGGAGGTAATAGGGAGCCATTGTGACTTATTGAGTAGGATGCTGGTGACATGGTCAGACCTGCACTTTGGTAACTGAATGGATAATTGACTGGAGTGACTAGAGACTTGAGGCAGGAAGACCAAGTATGGGGGCAGTGATGAGGGCTTTTACTAGAGTGATGGAAGTGGCATATCTGAGAGATGTTGGGGGGTAGAATCAACATGACTTGGCAGCAACTTGGATCGGTGGGGTGGGTTGAGAGAAAGTGCAGAGCTGAGGCCGACACTTAGAATGGCTTTTAGACATGTTGAATTTAAAAATATCTAGGGGCCTTCCAGTTTGAGATATCTCCAGAGCATGTGGAGATGTGAGACTGGAGGTGAGAAGAGAGTTTAGGGCTAGATAAACAGATCGGAGAGTCATCTGTATAGACATGCTCACTGAATTCTTTAAAATGGAAAGGAAGAGTGTATAAGGAGAGAAAAGGACCCAGGACAGAGCTTTGAGGGCCATGTCTGGTTAGTGGGCAGATCCAGTGAAGGAGGCTGAGAATGATCAGTCCCACAGGCAAGGGGAGAAACAGGAGAAAAGGAGGGCGAAGAGGTGATTGCTGTGTCCTCACCCCTCTTTCACTTCACTTTCTCGCTCTGTTTCTCTGCCTTCTGTCTTCTCTTCTTTTTCTCTGTCTCCTGTGTCTCTTTCTTCCCTCACTCAGCCCTCCCATTGTTTGTCCTTCTCTTAACTTCTCGTTCCTCCCTTTGTCTCCCCCTTTCCACTTTATCTCCATCTTTGTCTCTCTTTTTTGCTTGTCTTTTCTCCTTCTCTGGCTCTCCCCTCTTTGGTTCCCCTCCTTCCATATTCCATCATTCTCTACCATCTCCCCCTCTCTCATTTCCTCTTGTTCTTTCTCCAGCTTTACCTTTAGCTTCTGATCCACATGGGAATCAAACCTATGAGAATTTGTAGAAAAAGACGTCCTTTAGCATTTGAAAGATATGGTAGCTGCCTCAGTATCTGAGGGGCCTTTGTGGGGAAGACGATAGACTTGTTTGGCTTAGCCCCAGAGAGTAAAATGAGGAGCAAATGGGAGAGAATTTCCCAAGAGGCAATTTAGGCTTAATGTCAGGAAAAGCCAGCTCTCAAGTAGAAGTGTCCCTGGATGGCGGACATGGGCTATCCCCTCCCGCCCCCCTCCCCCAACCAGGTCTCCAAGGTGATGATCGCTAATTGCTTGGTGGGGGTGAGGGGAAACTCTTTCAGAGCATGCAGGTAAACAGGATCATCTTTGAGCTCCCTTGTGGCCCTTCGATTCTGGGGCTAGTCAATCTCCAAGCCAAGGTCTTCTTTCTACTTCCAAGTTGCCTGAAGTTCCCCATGTTGAGGGGATTGCCGGGGAAACTCAGCTTCTCAGGGAATGATTCCTAGTCCAACTCCCATATTGTATATTGGGGGAAACTGAGTCCCCCCAAAGTGAAATGACACGTCCAAGGTTATATGACTCCATCTAAGGCCACTTTCCTTCCTGCTCCCACAAAAGACTAATGAGGAATATGGATGCAAGGCTGCAGGGAGAACGTCTCAACTCCCTGAAAAGCCAGCGGCAGGTGTTCCTAAGAGCCAGGATCGCCATGACGCACTCCCCTCTCCTAAGCCCCTCTGATTTCCTTCTCAACTCTATGCAAAGGACAGGACCAGCAGTCACACCACCGAGGCGAAAAGTCCTCCAAGTAGCCTAGAACGGCACCGGAAGTATGCGTAGGGAGCTCTGTGGCTCTCCGCCCACAATTTCGTTGCTCTGTGGTAACTTAGCGCCCCCTACTGGGCCCGACCACTGAGAACCTCCTGGTCGTTGGGGTTGAGCACAGAAAGGGGCTGCATCTGCCTACAGAGATGTTTAGAGATCATTAAAATGACGTATCTGTTTTATTGCTGCCTTTTGTCTCTATACTGCCTCCATTTTCCCTGCGTCCTTCCCGGGGGGCCAGCCCTTAGAACCAAGAAACCATATGCAGTGTTCCACACCAGTGGACCCCCACCTCTTCAAAGGATTTGGGGAGCCGGAGGTGGCTTCTCATGTATCTTCTTTGGGGCCAAGGCTGGCTAATATAATTTAGCCACATTCAGTTTCATTTGCTCTCCAATCCTCTCATTTTAGAGATGAGAGTGAGTGACTTGTCCAAGATCACTTATCCAAGGAAGTGACAGAGCAGGGAGATAGGGCATATAAAGCTGGCCTTGAGTCACAGGAGCCTGGGTTTAAGTCCCTCCTCGGACCCACGATAGCCTTATGATCCAGGGCACTCACTTAACAGTCAGTTCTCTAGGATTATACATTGCCAAGCAGCTGTCTGTGTAATGGTGGAGAGACGCTTCCTCAAAGGGAGTTTCCTTTACTAATGAAACCTCTGATAAAAATGTAGGGCAAGAAGGCTGCCACCATCTACATCACCTCTACCATATTAAGGTCATAGCTTAGGAGTTGGAAGGGACTTTAGAACTCAAAGAGGCAGCTAGGGGAATGCAGTGGAGAGAGTGGGCCTGAGTTCAAGTTTGACTTCAGACACTTATTGACTGTGTGACCCTAAGCAAGTCACATAACCTCTGCCTGCCTCAGTTTCCTCATTTGTAAAAAAGAGATCGAATCAACTCCTCCCCCTCAGGGTTGTTATGAGGATCAAATGTGATAATAATTGTAAAGTACTTAGCATATTGCCTATGGTGTTGGAAAAAAATCTAGTTTCTCCAGACCATTGTTTCATTTTCCCAGAAGTTTTTGTCAAAAAGTCTAGACAGCCTGCTACTGGGATCTTTGCTCTTACTGATTAGTAGACTTTAAATGTCAGGTCTCTAGATTTACTTCTGCAAGGTGTGTATCTCATCTGTCCCACTGACTGATCTCGGTTTTAACCAGCACCAAGTCGTTTTCAATAATTACTGCTGTGTAGGACAATTTGAGGTCTGGCACTGACGGCCCCCTCCATTGCCATTTCTTTTTACTATTTCTCTTGAGAGTCTTCACTTATTTTTCCTCCATATAAATGTTGTTATTATTCTAGTTCTATACAGTAATTCTTCGGTAGTTTGATTGGTACGACATTAAACAAGTGAATTATTTAGGAAGTTGATTGAGTGTTGTCCTTAATGCTTGAAGAGGGCTGAAATGACATTGTTATGCTGGGGTCATGCACAGAGAGTCCAACTGTGGCTCATCAGACTGATGTAAGATTGGAATGCTCTACCATAGTTAAAGCACAAAGAAGCCAAAAATGTTTCTCTGTTCTCTCCCCAGTGATTCAATTCCATCATTTTAGAAGTGTGAAAATAGAGGTAGACAGAGGTCAGGTGACCCAATCACACAGCTAGTCAGACTCTGAGGTGGGACCTGGGACCTTTTCTTCCAAAGTGAGAATTCTTTCTTTTGGCCTTTATGTCACAGAGATGCCAAGAGATGTCAGAAGCCATGAAGTCCATCTGTGACCCTAAGGAGAAGCTACAATTCAAGTGCCTACTATGTGCCAGGTCCTGGGAATACAAAGATGGAAAACAGAATCCTTGATCATTCCACGGGGAGATGCCAAGTATACACAGGTAAGTAGAATCAAGGTCTCTATGAGGAGATGAAAGGTACATACAGAGTAAATCCAAAGGCACTTGGGCCCTGCCTGAGCTGAGAGCTGTGGGTAGCCCTGGGGAAAGGCTTTGTGTGAGATGAAAGAGTTCAGAGTCTGAATCTAAGGTCAGAAAAGGTCTTTATTCTTTCTCATGAGAAAGGACTCTGCCCCGTCACGTAACATGGCGTCTGCAGGGAGAGAGCGCCAGGTAGAAGGCAGCCCATGGTTATATAATCTTCTAATGCAGAAACCCAACCCCCCCAACTGGACTTCACTCTTATTGGTGGGGGGGCTGTCCTGCAACCTAAGCTCAGGAATCTCTCTGAGACAAAGGACCCGGAAACACGTGAGTGTCCAGTGAAAGCAGCCTTAACCTTATTTGGCATATCTTCTGCTGAGTTGGCTCTGGGGGAGGGTCTCCATTGCTCTAAGCCCCATATTGCTTGAAGGTCAGGTGACTTCTAAACCTAGGCCTAGTGAATCCTGAAGCCATTCTAGATTTTATTTTTCAGAATGGGGAAACTTCACTATAAATTATCCCTCACAAATCCCCCCTTTTCTTTTTATACCTTTTGAAGTTTCCCCAATTTTCTTAATTCTAATTACCCTTGCAGCCCTCGTCACATTGACAGTATACACGGGGACAGTCCCCTTTAGGAGTACAGATACAGAGATTCAAAAGAAAACAATAACAATTGTCTTTTCAAAGTCCAAAAGTCTCTTTTCACACTGCTGTCTGGATGTGGGGAAGTTCTCTGGTCACACAGGGTCATCCATCTTCAGCCCTGCATCCCAGCTTCTCTTCCTTCTGCCTTCTTTCATTCA
>CM053582.1:58109956-58132305 GCA_028627135.1 Pseudochirops cupreus | reverse complement strand
CCCCCCCCCCCCCCCCACCCCCATCCAGCCCGATGCGCACTCACCCTCTACAGTGGCCCATGGACCGTCGGCAGCACCAGCCGGGAAGTGCTCGCAGCTCTCCAACTCAGCCTCCCTCAGGTCCGATACCTACTTCCGGTCCTTCCCTCGCAGGAAGCCATGCGGCCGCTTTCGCAGCTGCTCTAGGACACCGTGGAGGTCTCTTCCATCTCGATGGTTTCCTGGCCTAGAATTAGCGCCTGATTAACTAACTGCTGCTTGAATGGCATCGAAGGGCCCTAGCGTTAGGAGCTGGCATCAGATCTCTGGAACTTCAGAGCCTGGAGAGACCAAGGGGGCACAGCCTAAATCACCCATTGGACACATGGGGAAACTGAGGGCCGAGGATCACAGAATGTCTAACAGGGATTGGAGGAAACATCAACACCCCCTAATTTTACAAAGGAAGAAACTGAGGCCCAGAACAGGGAACGTCGTAGGATTAGAGTTAAAAGGCCCCTGGTGTTACACTGGGAGGGGAAAAATGTAGAATGTTAGAAGTGAAGGGGCTTTTTTCAGGGGGGGGGTCAGCCACTCTCGCTGACACTCCTGTCATTCTGACATAACTTCTACGTGCAGTGGACAGCTGGAGGGGAATACCACCCTTTGTGTGCCACCTCCAGCTGGCAGCACTGAGGATATAGCAGTGGGGCTGGAGTTAGGGAGAACCAAGTTTAGCTCAAACCTCAGACACTCACTGTGTGCAAGTCACTTCACCTCTGCCTCAGTTTCCTCAACTGTAAAACTGGGATAATAATAGAGGATCAATAAGATATTTGTGAAGTGGTTGGTACAGTGCCTGGCATACAGCAGATGTCCTATTAAATGTTAATTCCATTCTTCCCCCCACCCCCATGTCATTTTTTTCCCATCCAAGTTCATACCTCCTCCACATTGGGAGTCTGGAGCCCTCAAGGTAAGAATCCTGTCCTGAGGAACAAATGCCTTTCCTCCTGCTCCCAGTAACTGTACAGGCCAAGGTCCTTGATGTCAGGTGCTTTTTGGTTTTGTCTCCGTGCCTCTAGTGCCGGGTACAGCAGTCTGAACACAGTAGCTACTCCATAGACACACTGTCCAAAATGGAATTGGAAAGACAGCGAAGTATACTGGAAAGAGCCCTAGATGTGAAGTCAGAGTGCCTGAGTGGAACCTTGTGGCTCTGTTACCAATTACACCACTGTCTTAAAATCAACATTCTTCTCTGGATCCATTTCCTTCTATGTAAAATTGTATGGTTGGCATGAGAGGGAGAGGAAATTGGGGGCAATAATCGTTTTCTCAGGCCCTTTCCAGCTGTCCATCTTGTGATCCTATGAATCAAATTTCACACCACATGAACAAGAGTCTGGTAGCCAGAATGTGGGCAGCTGCAGTCTCACCAACCAAGTGGGCAGCCCATAGAAAAGGGTGACCAGGACGAGGAGAGCATGGCAGAGAGGGGAAGGCTCAGGAGGGTTGTGGCTGTGGCCTTCAAATATATGAGGGAGGGGCCTGCATGGGAAAGAACTAGGGATAATGAGAAGTTCAGGGGCAGTTGATCTCAAAGGGAAGATCTTCTTGTGATGGAACTGAACACTCTTATCTCTGAGTTAGAAGGGACTTCAAAGGTCACCTGGGAAAGGACTTCATTTGTTATGAGGATGGACTGGAAAGCAGGAAGACACAGGATACCAAGAAAGGACAGGGGTTTGGGGGCTGGCAATGTCCAAGACCAGCTTCAGAAATGTGACCCCAGGCTAGAACAAGGAATGATGGGTGCCAGTTACAGGGAGGCAGATTCTCATCTCCACAAATTAGACAACTTCCTTAACTCTGGGTGCTGTCCTGTAATGACAGGCGGTGCCTCAGGTGATGGTGGTTTACCCATTGTGGAAGTTCTCCACATTGAGGCTGGAGGGGCACTTGGGGGGACTTGTGCAGTGGCCTCTGAGCTTCTTTCCAACTCTAAGGTTCCATGATTGTATGAGAGCAAGTCCCTTCCTCTCTCAGAGCCTCTGTTTTCTCTTCTGCAAAATGGACTTTCCCAGGGTCACTAGGTTAGCATTCAAGTACTATCACCCCAACATTTCCTAACAGGGAGGTATATACACACAGATCAAAGATGGAGGTGCTCATTGTTTGGTAATGAAACATGGAGAAGAGGGGGAAGCACTGGACCTGAGAACCTGAGATGGGTGACCCTGGGAAAGTCCTAGGACCCTCTTGAGCCTCTCTTTTATCATCAGTGATGGGTGGATGGGCAATGACTCCTATACTGGACTCTTGTGAGAACAGCTCTGTGCCAAATGTGAACATGGCCTCTAAATGCTGTTGCTTCTTATACAACTTGGTTTGTCATGTCTGTTTGCAGGAAGTTAGCTAACACGGGCCAACCCTCAACCTGCCTTTCTGGCCTTTCTTTCCTGACTCCTCCTCACTGCTACACTATCCTGAAGGCATACTTCCAACCTCTGCCCCTTTGCCACTCTTCCGATGTCCAACATCCAGCTCCACCAGAAGGGCTTGGCTGATGCTCTCAGCTCTACTGGATTTCCTGACAGAACTTTGGAGAAGCACCTCCAAGACTGTGCCCTGGCAGAAGTCTTTTTTTCCCTTCTGCACTCGGTGCCTCCATAGCCCCTACTCCTATGATGGCAAGCACACTGCTGTCCTCCTCTGCCTCTCACTCACCTGAGCAGGCTCTTCTGCTGCTGGTTTCAGGGCCACCCAGAGGATCGAGAACCCATGGAGCTTTTCCCTGCTCCCGCTGGCAGATAAGTGCTGGTTTAGAAAGTAGAAGCCCTCCTGATTGGAGACAAAGGTGGAGATCGTCATTTGGGCTGGGGACACAGAACTGTCCTGGAGCTCATTCCGAGCCTCTGGGGGTGGGAGTGGGGAGAAGGGGCAGAGAGAAGGGAGAGCATCACGCTAGAGGGCACACTAGAAGACCCAGGGTGGAAACCAAGGTACCCTCAGGTATGCTCCCACTAACTAGGATATAAGGGAGTTAATCTTTGGGGTGTGAAAGGAGAACAAGGTAGTGGAAACAAAAGGATGGATGTCAGATCAGGGGACCCTAGTTTGAATCTCAGCACTGTTATTAACTACCTGTGTGACCTCAGGCAAATGCCTTCCCTTCCGTGGCCTCAATTTCCTCACCATGAGAACTAAGGGATTAGACTACATGATCTCTGAACTCTGGATAAAGGATGTGAATCCCTAGGGACAGTGTGTAGGCAGAGACCCTAAGGAAAATTCTGGGGATGGGGAAAACCATCCACATGGTGATGTGCCCAAAACACTTTTGTCTTTCTTTCCCAGACTAGTCCAACGCAGCCTCAGCATCTGGGAAAAGAGGCAGGTGTCCAAAGAGAAACTGTGGAAACGCTACTTCCAAGGCATCTTTCCAGACCTATCTCCTCTATTTCCTTCAAGTATGGTCCTGGTGCTCCAGCAAAGGTGACTGAGGAGCTTTGTCCCCTCTCTGCCTTGGCTCTCTGTGCCCCAGCCTTTAGGGAAGCCTCCCCCACAACCCAAGCCAGACTGAGGGAAAAGACAAAACGCAACACAGCTTTTCTTGGCCTAGTCTTTCTCTGTCCAAAAGGCTATCTATTCTGATTGTGGCCCTTCCTCCTGGCTGGTATCCCTTCCTTTCTGTTCCACTTGTCCTCTGGAAACCCCTCCTCTCTACCCTCATTCTCCCAATATCTGGAAACTTTTGTACATGAAACATTCAAAACTAGAAGCCCCCAGCATCCAACACAAATACGTAAGACTAATACCCCAGTGCAGTGCTGGTGAACTCCGACACAGGATCCCCGTGGGCTGCCCAAATAGTGACTTAGAAAACCACAAATTAACATCCATCGATGACTTATTGATTTACTAATATTTATTGAGCACCTACTGTATGCTAGGCACTGGGCTAAGTGCTGGGGATATGAAAAGATGGTCCCTGCCCTCAGGGGACTAACACTCTAATAAGAGAAACAACATGCAAATACATATATATATTTCCTATTTATCCAGTCTAGAATCTTCTTTATATACATAAAGAGGATTCCAGACTGGAAAAATAGGAAATAAGTAAGAGAGGGAAGACACTGGGTTTCAGAGGGGTTGGGGAAGGTTTCCTGTAGGAAGGGGGATTTTGGTTGGGACTTACAGGAAGCCAAGGAGGTTGGTAGGCTGAGTGGAGGAAAGAGAGTGGACTGGGGGATGACCAGAGAGAATGTCTGGAGCCAATGGGTAGAGTCATACTGTATTTTTACTTATTTTATTAAATATCTGCCAATTACATTTTAATCTGGCTCACTCCAACTTCGTTGGTCAGTCAGTTTGACACACCTACCCCAGTGTATAAGCCATCAAAGCATGTGAACAGAGAGTTCACAAGAATCATAAACTATAAACAGCCACATGAAACACTGCCCCAAATCGCCTCTGGCCTGCAGGCCTGCACTTAAACGTAAGTAAAAGGGTCTGATTGGATCATCTTGTCTTTTTAGTCCCAGCATGATAAACACCACAGAATATCAGAGCTGAAAGGGGCCTGAGAGAGTTTACCTACACACTGAGTGGCTGAAGGTCAAGGATGAAGCACCTGTCCAAGGCCACTCGTGTCAGAAGCAGAGAGCAGCACGGGAGTCCAAGCCCCTGAGCCTCCCACATTCTGCTGCTTCAGCCTAGCTTTCTTCCCACTACATCAGGCCCTGCTCCCTCCTCTGGAGCTCTCTTCTGCACTTTATCATACCAAACTCTTCTTCAATAGCCCTCCCCCCATACAGGTAGGTTTTATTTAACCAGATAATAAATAAAGTGGTAAACCTCTCAGAATTTAGGTAGGCTGGTCCTGGGACAAGAACTTGCTCCCAGATCATGCTCAGCTCAGTGATTGGTTTGTGTCTTAGCTGGATGGAAGCAGCTGGAGGTGGTGCACAGAGTGCCGGGCCTAGAGTTAGGATGATCAGAGTTCAAATCTGGCCTCAGATACCAACAGCTGTGTGACCCTGGGCAAGTCTTTTTGCCTCAGTTTCCTGATCTTCATCATGAGATTCATCATAGCATCTACCTCCAAGGGTTGTTTTGAAAATTAAATGAAATAATAATTGTAAAGTGCTTAGCACACTGTCTGGCTGTTACAAATGTTAATTTACTGTTATCTCCCTTATTAGACTGTAAACTTATCTGTGGGCAAGGATTGTGTTTTATTCATATTTTCATTCCTAGATCTTTTAAAGGATTGCTAAACAACTTACAGATCAATAAACATTTGCAGTGGCTGTGTGTTTGGGAACCCCAGGAAATCATGATAATGATGATAATCCTTCTCCATCGTAGTGGGGAAGTGATCCTGGGTTCTCAGCGGACAGCAAGCTTTGTCAGGTTTTGGCAAGTTTCATGTCTTTCCTCTGAGGACCAGCATAGTTAAATGTGGTGAGGCTCATTACTGGATAAACTGCTCAGCCATGATAACCCACAAGGCCATTTAAGGCATGCAGAGGTCAATAAATGGAAGAGATAATCCATTGCTTAAATTTGCTTTCCTCTGTGCATCTTCTTTTTTGCACACTGTAGTTACTTATTTTTGTTTTTACATTCGTTACCACCGCCAAATGAGGAAGCTAAGACACAGAGCCTAGACTGCTGAAGGCAAGCTGCTTACCAAGTGAAGCCACATTTGCAGAAATTCTCCAGCATCACCGCTGCATAGAGGGCTCTCTGAGTGGGATCCAGCTGCCTCCATTCTTCTGGGGTAAGATTCACGTCTTCAACTGTCACTGAGCCCTGAAACAAGAACGTTTTACTGGCCTCAGGATAGTTCTCTGGGTCTGCCCTGGGAGGGACAGACAGAGCAGCAATAAGGCAGGGCCCTGAGGATTTCTGGGCCAAGGGGGAGAAGCAGAAGCTGTAACAGAAAGAGCACCTTCAAGTCAACTTCTCAGGGTCCCAGTCTGTCATCTGTTAAGTAGGGATAACATGACTTGTCCTGCCTACCTCCAAGAAATAAAATCTATTAAATGGGGGCTACCCAAGCCATTCCAAGCTTACAATGGCACACAATCCCCCACAGGGTTATGAAAGTTATCAATAAACGAGCAGGAGAACAAAGACTTTACCACCACCACCACAATCCCATTTGAACCATACAACAACCCAAAGTATCAAAGGTATCATGGCCCCAATTGTACAGGGGAGGAAAGAGGCCCAGAAAGGAAAAGTGCTTTGCCCATGTTGTCAGACGTGGAATCTGAACCCCTGAGGTCACCCTGACTCCAAGGCCCAAACTTGACCCCACCACCTCTCAATAATCTACGTCAAGCACTATGAGAAATTTGTGTTATTTTCCTGACAATATCATGTTATCCAATTACATAATTATAGCATCACCATCCTAACAACTCACATTTTTTTCTAAAGAGCTTTTAGCTAGATTATTGAATCTGCATCCATTGTATTCAGTGTAAAGGCCTTTAAAGTTTATGAAGCATTTCCTTATACCTCCCCTGCCCCCACACCCCTCTCCATGCCAGCTCAGCTGTAGAGACAGGTATAATCAAAATTTCATAGTTGAGGAAAGAGGGTGGAATTACTTGTCTAGAATCACACAGAGGAAATAACAGGAACATGGGACCTCGAGGTCAAAGGGTCTTATGGCCCCAGAAGCAGATATTTAGGGCTGGAAGGTCACTGAGTTCAGCCCCCTCATTTTACAGATGAGGGAGGTAAGGTGACTTACTAATTAGTAAGTGTGTAAAGCAAGACTGAGACCCAGGCCTTCTTTACTCCACTATAACAAGCTGTTTCATCTTTATCATTAGTCATAGGGAGACTCCAAACAAACAGAACCCCTCCCCCAGTCCAATTCACAGCAGGATGAGCTCTGGGGGGGACATGCTGGGGACAAGGAGGTAAGCCAACTCCTGGGGAGCAGGGACCAGACCATAGAGCAACAGGAGGAGGGGACAGTGGCTCACCTGGGCCATGGTTCTCTGGAGTGATAATTCCATCTGGGGCAATGGGTAGCACTAAAGGAGGAGAAAAGAGCAATGAATGAGATCGGCCTTTCTCTTTGGCTCCTTCATTAAATGGGTTCCCTCTCAGTGTAATCAGTGGGGGAGTACAGGAAGAGCTACCCAACTCCTTTGGCAAAAGTGATCCAGCTGAGGTTTCTGGGAATGGGACTTTTTTTGCTAGGCATACACCTGGGGAGTAGCTGTGGGCTCCCCATTGAACTGCACAATGGGTGGGGTTCCTCACTCAGGCAGGGGGCAGGCTTACTTGTATTTGTACTGTATCTCCCCTAACTAGACTGTGAGCTCACTGAGGAGAAAGACCTCTCTGATTTCTGGCCATTTCTCATCAGCACCCAGCATGAGGCAACCAAGGAACACTTGCTGAATGGAAAAGCAGGGATTTCTCTTCCTTAGGCAGCAATCTGATCTTTTCCTTCTCTGCTCTAATCAACTCAGTGGCTCCCTAGTGTTCCTGGGCAAGTCACTTCCTTTCCACAGGCCTCCATTTTCCCATCTGAACAATAAGGGGTTTGAACTAAATGGTCTCTAGGTTACTTTCTATCTTTAAATCCTGGGATCCTTCCAAGTAAAGTTCAAACTCCTTTTCAAAGTAATCCCTGGCCCCTCCCACCTTCTCCAGCCCATTGCATCCTCAGTCCCTCTTCAAATCTTCAATCTCTCTCCAATCTATTGGTTCCCTCTTTACTACCTTCAAATATGCCCATCTCCTTCATCTTTCAAAATTTTTCAACAGACCATCATCACTCAAAGGAAAGTGTTTTCTTCAAAGTTAACAATGATCTCTTAATTGTCAAATCTGCTTTTTTTCTACAGTCTTCATCTTTTTTAGCCTCTGTGCTGCATTGACATTTGGTACTGTTGGCCACCTTCTCTTCTTTCTGGCATGTGAATGTAAGATCATCTCAGATGGAAGGCAGCAGCAACTAGGGTGAAGGGGGCAGGAAAGGCCTCCTAAGAAAGGTAGAATCTGAGGTTTTTTTTTATTTAAACAGCTTTAAAAACAAAATCCTTTTAATACATAATATCCCCTCTTTTTGTTGTAATCATTTGTTTTACACGATTTAACACTGAGGTCAGAGATATATGAGCTGAGACTAGAAGAAGGTAGAGGGGAGGCAGGAAGAGAGAACATTGCAGGCGGGGGAGACAGCCAAAGGTATGGAGAATGGACATGGAGAATCATTGGTGAGGAGCAGGAAGTAGGCCAATGTGACTGGATTATAGTCTGCAGTACAGAGTACAAAGTGTCAAAAAATTGGAAAGGTAGGAAGGAGTCAAGTTGTGAAAGGTTTGAAATGTCAAAAATAGCATTTTTTTATTTGACTGGGGCAGGGGTAAAAGAGAACCAGTGCAGTGCAGTTTAAGGGGAGAGTACGGGGCCATAGTAGACCCCTGGAGAGGAGGATGGATTGAAGTGGGGAAGAGCTTTGAGGCAGGAGATGAATAGGATGGCTGGGCTGCACGCCACACTCCTTGCCGGGACCCTTTAATGTTTGTACCTGGGCGGACCTGCCTGGAGCCGGATAGAGGAGCCGTGTCTCAGTTCCTAAGACCAAAGGTGTGTTTTCCGATGGTCCACAGGCTGAGAGCCGCTGTATATTGCTGACATTTAAAGCCCTTCAGCACCCGGCCGTCCCGAGCTCTCTGACCCTAGCACACTCCATCTCCCCTCTCCATGCCTTTGCCAGGGCTGGCCCCGTGCTCCCGCTTTCCCTCAGCACCCTGGTTGACTCGAACACAAGCTCAAGCAACCCTTCTTCGAGAGGCCCCTCCTGGGCCCCCGGGCTACCCCCCGCCCCAGTTCCCTTCGGCTGCGTGCGCCTTTCCTCCGTGCGCTGCGTGTTCGTACATCCCCCCCGTCCTCGCTGCCTTCCCTGGGCCATCCCAGTAAGCTCCGCTCGGACAGGCACCGCTTGTTTCCGTACCCCCGGGGCCTAGCGCACAGTAGGCACTTAACAGCTGGCTGGGGGCGTGGCTGTGCTAGTGCAGCGCGGCTGCTCCTTCCCCGCCGTCCCCCTCCATGCCCAGCTCCGCACCAAGTGTCAGCCCACAGGATGGCCGAAGCCACTTTCCGGAGCTGGGCATGGAGGCCCAGGGCCACGCGGAACAGCAAGAGCACAGAAAGCCTCACAGGCCCGGCCTCCATCTCGGGGGACTCCCAGGACTCCCCAGGCGGGCGCAGGTAAAAGCCCAGGTAGGAGGAGCAGAGCACATCTGCGCAGGCGCGGCTGGGCGGCGCTACGGGGCGCCGGAGGGGACAGGAAGGAGGAAGGAGGAAGAGGGAGGGGGGAGCCCAAGACTCGAAGAGCTCCGGGTATCAGCCTCGGGCCCCCACCCCCGCCCCCTCCCGGGAGACTCAGGGACCAGGGAGGGGCGAGGCGGGGAGGAATGGAACCTGCCCTGGCGCTTCACACGCTCACACTCACCCCAAACCCGAGAAAGCAGCGCCGCTACCGGAAGTACTCCCGAATCGCTCCCGGCCGGAGCCCGCCTTTCCGCCGTCGTGGGGGAACTTCTGGTGCTGCTCTAGGCAGCCACGGAGGCCTAGCATCTCGGTGGTGCGGCCACACTTCTCCCTGCCCAGCCAGGTTTATGGAGAGGGCCGAGCGTTCTTCTAGTTGCCTAGGACTTAGGAAAAGATAACAGAGGACCAAAGTTGTCATTGTTGGAGGCTTTTTTGTTGTTGTTCAGTCGTCTCAGTCGTGTCTGACTCTCCTTGACTCCACTGGGGGTTTTCTTGGCAGAGATACTGGAGTGGTTAGTCATTTCATTTTCCAGCTCATTTTACAGATGAGGAAACTGAGGCAAGCAGGGTGAAGTGACAGGCTATGGGCAAACAGGCCTACGCATGGTCGCACTGCTGGTGAAGCTGTGAACTGGTCTAGCCATCTGGAAAGCGATCTGGAGCCTGTGCCCAAAATAACAAACCTAGCTAGCGTTACTTGGGCTTCAAAAGGGTTTAAAGAGCACTTTGCAAGCAACCCTCCCAAGCCTGGGAAGTAGTTGCCATCATCCCTAGTTTACTGATGAGGAAACTGAGGCTGAGTGACTTGGCAATACAGCTACTAAGACACTAAGACTGGATTTGAACTCAAGTCTTTCCTGACTCCAGATCCAACACTCTATCCCCTATACCACCAACAGTTACCAGATTGTGCATGCCCTTTGTTGACCAGTGTTATCACCATTAGAGCAAAGGAATACATATGGCTAAAACCATTTGTGGTTCTTTTTTTGTGATGGCAAAGAACTAGAAACTGAGGGAGTGCCCTTGAATTAGGAAATGGCCGAAGCTGTGGTTTATGAATGTGATTCCATCTGGGACAATGGAGAAAGGAGCTGTGAATGAGATCAGGCTTTCTCTTTGACTCCTTCGTTAACCGTGCTCCCTCTCATGCTAGGCAGAAAGAGCTGCCATACTCCTACTTTGGAAGAAATGATAACTGGGGCAGGGGTAGGGAACCAAACCTATGGCCTTGAGGACACATGTGGCCATTAAATAAAAATCCTTTTATTAAGGGAATTTGTTCTGTAAAACTTGGACTCATAGGGCCGCATTTGAGGACCTAGAGGGCCACATGTGGTCTCAAGGCTGCAAGTTCCCAACCCCTGCACTGGGGTTTCTTTTTTGCTGGGTACCCAACTAGGGATCAGCTGTGGGCTCCACACTGAACTGCACAAGAGGAGGGATTCCTCACTCAGGGAACAGCCTCGCTTATATATGCAACATTTCCCCCCTTTGACTAGACTGTGAGCTCACTGAGGAGAGAGATGCTCTCTGATTTCTGGCCATTTCTCATCAGGGCCCAGCACGAGGCAACCAAGGAATACTTGCTGAATGGAAAAGCAGGGATTTCTCTTCTTAGGCAGCAATCTGATCTTTTCTTTCTCTGCTCTAATCAGCTCAGTGGCTCCCTGGTGTTCCTGAGCAAGTCACTTCCCTTTCATAGGCCTCCATTTTCACAAGTGAAAAAAAGGGGTTTGGACTAAATGATCTCTAATTGTTAATACTGTTCTATTATTATACTGTAGGAAATGACAAAAAATGGTTTTGGAGAAACCTAGGAAGACCTTATGAACTGATACAGAGTGAAGTGAGCATAACCAGGAAGACAATTTCTACAATAACAATACTATAAAGACAAAGAACTTTGAAAGAGCCAGACGCCCTGCTCAACACAGTAACCAAGCAGCATTCCAGAGGATCCATGATGAAGCCAGCTGCCCACTACCAGGGACATGCAGAAGGAGACAAAGGACATGTTATGGCAATCACTGGTATGTTTTGCTTGACTGTGCTTATTAGTTACAAGGATTTTGTTGCTTTTTTTCCCCAATTAGTAGGAGTGGGTGGGAAGGAGATAAAAAAAAACACAATTTAAAGAAAATTTTTAGAAAACAAAAAAAATTCCCTACTCCCATTTCTCTAACACTTTAAGGTTTGCAAAGCACCTTCCTAAGTACAGCCCTGAGAGGCAGCAAGGGGAAATACTGCTTTTTCCATTTACACATGAGGAAATTAAGGCCTGGGAAGGGCAAGGGACTTATTACAGATCCGAATGCTTAATACCAAAGAGAAAACATTTCCTTCTTTGCCTTCCCTGATGGATCTTTGTAAGCAAAAGATTGGGGCCCATTCACCTGCATTTGGAAGGAAAACCAGCCTTGCTGAGAGATACATGATATATCTAGACCTATCATTTTGGCCTGTGATCTAATTAGCTCTAGCGCCAAGTGTGACAAAGGCAATCTGGGCTAAAGGCAGAGAGTTCCAACTCGAGTATCCTATTGGAAAAAGGAAAGGATGTTTATCAGAATAAATTAACTGAGATACTTCCTAGGTCAAGGGATATAAAAAGAAGAGACTGCAGATACTTCTTGGTCTAGAAGGTGCGCGCCCTGGATTTGTGCCCTAGCACCCATGGAAGGACTTCTTTATCTGGTCTGTCTGTCAGTATCCTGACCCTGAGGGAAACAAAACTAGCAGCCCAATTCACAGATTGCCCATGTTTATTATGCGCATAGGGCTCACAACAATGATTTTTCTGGTGTGAATTTTCTGATGATTAAGAAGGTTCCCTTTCTGGCTGAAGGCTTTCCCACATTCATTACATTCATAGGGCTTCTCTCCACTGTGAATCCTATGGTGTTTTATTAGGATTGAGCCCTGAGTGAAAGATTTCCCACATATATTACATTCATAAGGCCTCTCTCCACTGTGTATTCTCTTGTGGTTAATAAGGTTTGAGCTCCACGTGAAAGTTTTCCCACACACATTACATTCATAAGGCTTCTCTCCTCTATGAATTCTCTTATGGTTTGTCAGATCTGAACTCCGACTGAAGGCTTTCCCACATTCGTTACATACGTAAGGTTTCTCTCCACTGTGAATTCGAAGGTGGAGGACAAGCATTGATTTCCACCTGAAGGCTTTCCCGCATTCATCACATTCATAGGATTTCTCTCCATGAGGGACAGTCTGATTTCTGGGAAGCTCCGACTTTTGCCTAATATTGCAATTCCAGGCCTCCTCATTCAGACTGCCTTCTGCAGAAGGCTCTGCTTCTTGAGGTTTGTTTTCCCAGACAAGATTTTCTTGTCGACATCTGGCTGTGGAGCTCGACCTGGATGTGGTCCTGTTCACATCTTGTTGGCCTTCAGTAAACAACTGTCCTTGTGAAGTCCCATCTCGAGGAATGCCTGACTTTGTCATAGACTCCTTGCTCTCAGTCCTGCCATCTGAAATGACAGAGAAGGGATATATGTCATCGAGATTCCCAGGCTAGGATTCATAAGGGGCAAGGAGGAAGGGGAAGTACCAGGCTTTCTCAATTTTCCAAGTTAGGTAGGAAAAGTGTGCTCAGAAATGAGGAGCTGGGGGAGGAATGTCAAGTGAACCACAAGCAAGAGTGATATCACTCCATAGCAATCATCAGTGATGATAATTCCCATTTTACAGCTGAACATCAGATAGGTTCAGTGACTTGTCCAAAGTCACAAAGCAGAGCCATGACTTGGATAACGGTCATAGGACAACAGGCTTTAAGGCAGGAAGGGACCTCAGAGGTCATCTTGTCCAACCCTCTTCTTTTACTGCTGGAAAAGTCAAGTCCAAGAGGTTCAGTGCTTTGCCCAAGGCCACATAGGTAGTAAGTGGCAGAGCCCAGATTCGGTGAAAATGACCAAGTTGGAGGAGGTGGTAAGGAGGAAAAAAAGGGAAAAAGATGAAGGGGACTGAGGTGAAGATCTCAAGGATGAGAGAGGAAGGACAGTAAGTAGAGGCAAGAGAAAGGGGCCTTCATTTGCCTGGCACTTGCCTGGAACATGCATACTTTTGGTTCGAGCTCCCTTGCTCACCTGGCCATGTGCCTCTCCTGGCCTCAATAGCCTCTGTACCCTGAAGATCCAGAGTCCACAGCATCTGACCTCGTTCCAGCTGTGAGATCAGGTAAGGCTTGGATCCTGATCCTGTAAACCCTGCCGGAGGGGAAGGAAGGCACACAGGTGATTTGAATTGGGAATAGAGAGTGATCTAGCTAGAGCATAGGCTGAGTCCCTGGAGCAAGGCCAGGAGCATCCTGGGAGAGAAGGAAAATACCCATAAATGCTATCTGGACCAAGGTCAAGAGGGATGGGCAGAAGCCTCTCAAACTTGTTCCCAGCAACTGTCAGGGAGCTGATGATCTGGGAAAAGAAGAACAATTAGTAATCTGCCTTCCTCCTGCTAGGAGAAAGGTAGGCAACTCTCAGGGGCAAAAGCATGTATACAGGGGCCCTGAGCTTTAGCATCTATTCTGGGGAAGGTGGGCAGGGTCTCTTCCATGAGGTTCTGTGGGTGAAGAAGTCCATGCTTCCAGTGAGTGATGTCAAGTTAACAAGCATTTACTATGCATCTGCTACAAATGAGGCCCTGTACTAAGTGCCAGGGATACAAAGAGAGGCAAAAGACAATCCCTGCCCTCTCAGGATGAGGAGGCCTCCATAGATGGGGAGAGAGGGAAGACAAATAAGAGAGTAGGGACAATAAAAGGAGCAATCTGTTGGAGGAAATGGGCTGGAATGGGATCACTTGTGCAGGTGGTGGGGTTTGCCCTGGCTCTTTGTGGGAAGTGGGGGTGGGGGACGAGCTGAAAGGAGCAGTCTATACTGTCCACTACCAAGACCTTTCTTAGCTAGGCTCTTCAAATGTTTCCAGTTGATAATTACTTCAAACCCTCATGATAATAAGTTTAGTAAAGGATTGAGATGCCATAAGGACAGAACAGATCAATTAGTTCCAGAATGGTTGAAATAAGTTCAAGGTGCTCTTGGAGCTCAGAGACATAAAGGACATAAGGACCATGAAGAGTACAAGCCTAGGCCTTTGGCCCCTTCTGGTCACTGGAGGACTACAGGATTCACTGCTCCCATTGCTGTTTGCACGTTCACAGTTGGGAACAACCGTGGGAGTTCAGTGAACCCCAGATCTGGGATGTCAGGGTATGCATACTTACCTAGTGAGGCTGCATTCCCATAATTCTCCAGCATCACTTCCCTATACAGGGCCCTCTGAGCAAGGTCCAGTTGCCTCCACTCTTCCCATGTGAAGTAAACAGCCACATCTTCAAAGGTCATCGACGTTTCCTAAAACAACAAGGCCAATTTCCCAGCTCTATTGGGGGGGTGTGTGGCAAGAGGCAGCAGAGGGGTTGGGCAGAAGTGACAAGCCCGGAAAGAGACAGACCAAGTGAGAGGGGCCAAGAGCCAGGAGAGGCAGATGCTACCAAGTCCTCACTCTAGCACTAACTGGGAGCTCAGGCAAGTCCCTGTCTCACCCTGGCCCTCAGTTTCCTTGTATATCAAATGATCGACAAGATGTTCTCTAAGGGGCATTTCTATGGTGAAATGGATGGAGCCGGGAGATTTGGATCTGACTCTTGCTCTTACTTGGGCACAAACCTTTATCTTTCGAAGCCCTACTTTCCTCATCTTTAAAATGAGGATAATAATATTTGAGTTAACCACCTCAAGGTGATTTTTCTGAGGGAAGAATTTTGTAAAGCTTTAGAATATGCAGAAGTCTAAGCTAATTCTTCTTCCCATCCCTGAGATCTGGGGATGCTAGAAATCAGAACAACAGGGTTTTAGTCCTGGTTCTGCCCCCAGTGAATCCCTTGCCTGCCCTGGGCCTCAGTTTCCTATTCTGTAAAATGAAGGGGTCAGATTAAATGGTCCTTTGTAGCTCTGAAATTCTTGGGTTCTTAGTCTGGAGACTTACATTCTCCTCCTACACCCTCCTCCTCCTCCTCTTTTAAGAACTTGCTGAATGACGTCAGACAAATCACTCATCCCAAGTCCCTTATACCGTTGCTGCTTCACAGATAACTAAAATAAGACTGATAATCCCAGCCCTGCAGCCCTGCCTCCCTTCTCACAGGTGCCTTTCAAGGGTTAAAAGGACTCATTCAACAAACATTTATTCAGGACCTTCTGTATCCAAGGCACTGGAGGTGATGCCCTCTGGGATGACAAATGCTGTCCAAGGGTCAGGATGGAACCAATAGGTAGAAAGATAAGCAGGATTCAGGACAGAGCACTGGGGGTCAGGAACAGAACAGGCATACTAGGGAAAGTGAGGGAGGGATAGAGACAATACTGGGGACAAAGCTGGGGAGGATAATGAATTAACAGCTCAGGTCAAATGCTAAAGTGGAAACACCAGCCAGGGAGTGGAAGTAAGCTCATCGCCATGACAGAGGGGAGAATGACATGGCAAGAAGCCGAGGGGGATGAAAGGACCTGTGAGGGAAGGTGACAAGGGAACCCCACCTTACCTGGGGGCCGGCCCCTGCCTGGTTGCTTCTGTTGCTTTTTGTAGGTTGGGGTACAGGTGGAGCTAGGTGAGAAGAAAGGTACAGTGAGAAGAGCACACCTTTATTGGCACTTCTCTTACCCATTCCCTGCCCTCCATCCCCTTTCTACCCTTTACCTCCTTACATGCAATTGATGGGGGGGAAACCTATTCCTCTTTTACTCAAAGATTTCAGTGGCTCCCTACTACCCACCTCTTTCTTCCCCTAATACAGCATTCAAGCCCTCCAAAATCTGGTATCTCAAAATCCTCTTCGAGCCTTCTATATTACACCCCATAACACACTCTATTGCTAAGGCTAAAATGGATGGCTCTCTGCACTCTCAAGGCCACCTCAGCAAGCTCTTCATCCTCCCATGTCCTAGCCTTTGTCCAGCTGGAATGTTCTCCTTCTCCCTCTTTCCTAATGCCTCTTCCTTCCCACCCTTTAAAGCATGATTCTATCAAACACCACTCCTCCCAGAAGTGTGCCCAGTTTTACTAGCAGGAGGCAAACCACATAACTGTCAGTGTTGACGTAATGCTTTGTTTATACAGATTTCATCCGTGTATCATGTAATAGTAGGTTCTATATTTGTGTTGCTGTTTTATCCCCATTAGACTGTCACCTCTTTGGGGGAAGAGACTGAGTCTCGGAGTGGGGTAGGGGAGCCTTTGTTCTGCTGAGCTGTCTTGATTGGTGGCCACTAGCTCTAATTGGACTGAGGCCATGGTTCACATAACAATGATAGCAACAGCAACTTTAAGGTCTGCAAAACATAAGCATTTATGTATGTTATCTCCTTTGATTCTCACAACAGCCAGGTGAGGTATATGCCGTTATTATCCCCATCTTATAGAAGAATAATCTAAGGCAGACAGAGATGAAGTGACTAGCCCAGGGTCATATAGGTACTAAGTGTTTGGGGCAGGATTCAAACTTAGGACTTCCTGACTGCAGGCCCAGCACTCCATGTACTATGCCATCTAGGTAGAAACTCAATCCACTTTATCTTGCTGGCCCTCAATCATGTATCATAAATGATCCAGCCATTCACCAGGGTTGGGGGTGGGGGGTGGGGATAGGCCCTGCTGCTTGAGCAGGTCTCAACCTCTACTCTGTCTACCTCCTATACTTGCTCTGGGAACAATAATCAAGTCACTCCCATCATTCCTGAAAAGGGCTGGACAAACTAATCTCCTCTGGCTTTGCTCTCCATCCCTACCTGCCCTGATCAAAACATCTCTCCCTGGCTTCCCCTCTGCCCCCAATATAAGCTCAGTGGGACACACACACACACACACACACACACACACACACACACACACACACACACCCCTTGCTTTGTTTCTGTATCCCCCATGACCTAGCACAGTACCTGGCACATAGCATCATACCTTACACATAGTAGGTACTTAAGAAATGCTTCTGAAATGGACTTGTAGACAAAAGCAGGATTTTCATGGTCAGTAGAGGGAGAACTGTGACTGGTATACCCATAAACAAGCAGCTTTTAAGGTGCCTCTTTCTGGGATACTTGCCTACGGCCTGCAGGCTGACCTTCTTATCTGGAGAGACCTTAGGCTTAACAAAAGGCCCACTTGCCATTTGCCCTGTTCAACCATGTCTGAGTGGGTCTGGGTCCATGGTCCTCTAGCTCTGAAAGAGATGGTGTCCATGTGCCCTCATCTTGCACTCTCAAGGCTCAGCCCTTAAACATGCTAGCTGGGCTGCTCTGAAGAAACAGGGCCTGTTTCCCTCTTTTGGAGGTCTGTCCCCCTCGCCCCATCCCCAAATCTATAACCAGGAAGGCTCCCATTTTGTTTCCACTCTTCACCTGGTGCTAGCTTATGTCAAGTTCAAAGTCCAGTTCAAATGCTACCTACTCAGGGACCCTTTTTCGATCCCCATCTTGCTGTTTCTTCCTTCACCAGCTTTCAGATAAAGCCCTCTCTTTCCATTCACACAGCCACCACCCAGCTGCAAGCTGTGGCATAGCCTTGCTGCTTGGCTCCCCCAGTCTCTAGTCTCTCCCCACTTTAGTCCATCCTCGACTCAACTATCAAACTGATCTTCCTAAAGTCTGGCCAGATCACTGTCCTACTCAATGAACTCCAATGGCTCCCTATTACCTCCATGATCAAATAGAAAATCCTCTGTTTGGCATTCACAAACCAGGCCTCTTCCTACCTTTTCAGCCTTCTTATGCCCTCCTTCCCATTACACCCTCCATAATGCAGTGACATTGATATCTGGCCTCCCAAATGTTCTCCCCCTTCGCATTCTGCCTTCTTGCTTCTTTCTAGACTCAGCCCACATCCCATGTTCTGCTGTAAGGAGCCCTTCCCCGTCCTCCTTAATCCTAGAGCCATCCCTCAGAGATTTCCTCCCATTTGGCCTGTTGAGAGCTGTATGTAATCTGATGACTGAGCTTGGCCCCAGGGATCAGAAGATGCACTTCCCTTCCTTCTTTGCTGATGTGGGGGACTCTGGGTGTGGAGCAATGTGTATGTTGTCAGACTCAGTTTTGCTAAATTGTCTTTTCTTTTTTTATTTTCATTTTTTGTTTCTTTTTTTTTTTTGGAGGGGGGAAGGCATGGCAATTGGGCTAAGTGACTTGCCCAAGGTCACACAGCTAGTAAGCGTTAAGTGTCTTGTTTAGGGCTAACTCAGGCAGGTAGAAGCAGCCAGCTTCTTGCAGCTGCTCCCAGGCCAACTGGATGCTGGCTCACCACTCTCCATGATGTGCAAAGTAGAGAGCACCCTGAATTCTTGCTCAGCCTGACAGTAGTGATGCAGAGGGAACTGAGTACAAGGGAGTGTACAGCCCATCCCATGTGAAACAGGAACACTAGATAAAGTATGGACATGATAGCCTTCAAGGTCTGCCTGACATCATGGAACTATACAAAGCAGTAATGGAAAACACAGTGACCAGTAGTTACCTTCTTTGTCTCATTGCTCTATAAAACCCTTGCTCATTGTATCAATAAGTGGAGTTCTGTCCTGAACTGCCCACCTGGCCCAGTTTATCTCACATCTCCAATCACACTTGATGATGGTATCAAGTGGCCCCTGGCAAGTGGCACCCAACATGGGGCAAATAAGGACCTGAAAGGAAGGTTGCATCGGAGACTGCCCTTACGTTCACTGGTGCTGCATAAGTCACAAGTACACAGGGTAAGGGAACTTTTTTCAGTTAACCTTTTTTAGTCATTTTGTTTCACCAAGCTGATAGGGGGATTTTTCTAACTTTCTATCACCATGGGTCAAATATATGGGGTACAGTTCAAAGATCAGGAACAATATCTTCAAGTGTTCAATAAAGTAGTGAAAGAAAGAGGGTTTACTGTCACAAAGGAACAGCTGGAGGAGTTTTTAGTATGTGCGGAATATTGTTGCCCCTGGTTTCCAAAGGGGTGGTACAGTAGATTTAGTAAAATGGGAGACAGATGAGTAAGAGACTAACGGAGGAGGGACTCCAACATTTCCTCATTTCTGCCTTTTTTCTATGGAATATATTAAAGATATGTTTAACATTAGAAATGGAAGTGCCAAAGGTGGCTCAAACAATTCAGTGTGATGCAGCTCTCTCTATTAGAAACAGATAAAAAGAGAATTTCAAAGTAAGTCTTATCAGGCCTCAGTTACCATTCTGGAGGACCAAGCAAATGTATGATTTCTGCAGACTATCTTTAACAATTTCTATGAGTGCACTCTTCCTTTCATTTTCTTTCTGTTTTGTTTTTGTGTTTCTGTGTGAGTGTGAATAATCTGACACCCTGTAAGGTTTAAAATGCAGCTGGACTGCTGGACTTTCCTTGGAATGCTGTTATCTCTTTCCCTCCCCCTTTTTCCTCTGCTGCTGAATGCAGGGGGACGGCTGATAGGAGAGGAAGAGAGAGGAAAATATTTTCTTGTTTAGGTTACATGATGGTAATGGCAAGTCGAAGAATGTAGGAGAAGTTTCAGGTCAAAATTAGAAAGAAATAAGGTATGTGTGGTTTTAAAGGGGCTTTAATCAAAGTCCAGCAGAAGGATGAGTAGACAGTAGAAAAGGCAAGAAAGTTTAAGCATGTAACAAAGAGAGGAGCTTGGGTAGGAAGTTTTAGAAAGGTATAAACTATTTGCAGAACAGTGTGAATAGAGGTTTTGAGAATAAAAGTTTGGAAATTTTGGGGAAGTTGTTGAAAAATAAATAACTCTTTCTCGACATTTAAAAAGTCATTGAAAAGTGTGAACAGAAGTTTTAAGATTTTTAAAAGTTTGAAAATCTCTTTCTCTTCATTTAAACTCTGGCCAAGTTGAATGCCGAAAAAGAGATAAGAAGAGGGATTTTTCCCCCCCAGATCAAAGAGGCAAACCAATGAGCATTTAACCATTTCCTGCCTCACCTATTAGAGAAAAGTTTTGTGTATCAGAATGCAACTGAAAGTCAATTGAACTCATTCTGGTTAATTTTGGAAATGTGAAAAAGTGAAAAGTTTCACTCCCAACTTGATGCTAAAGGTAAGTCAGAATTTATTATACTATTTGGCACTAAGGCAAATTGGGATATTTCTAGATCTGAAGAAAAAACACCTCAGAGGTGAAGCTTTGAGCTCTCCATTACGGGGGAAGAAGGGAAAAGGCATGCCACCGGGTTTTTCCAGAGTCCCACTCCCTCTAACTGGCAAGTTAACAGCTTTCACTTTACAAGAAGTTTTTTAAGGAATAAACATAGAAATGAAGTTTGTTGTAGTAAAAGTTAAAACAGCTGAAAACATTTTTTACAAAAATTTATTAAAGCTTCTCATCCTAGATCAGATTAAAAAAGAGAGAGTGCTGAAGAATAATAGGGAATTTGAGTTACCCTCCCCAATCTGGCAAAAGGGAGGAAGCATACTAAATTTATCAAGGACCCCACTAGCAACAGCCCTGAGGCAGCCTGAAGCCCACACATTTTTAGACAAGCAGATGAACCTCTCCATTCAAACCCCTAAATACACAATCAGACTCTGTAGGTGTGAGGAGAGGAGAAAAACCTCTGCACTTCATAAGCCCAGTTTTCTATCAATAATTTTTGCAAGTGATGATTTGGAAATACAATTAATGTTACAATGTCATTGTGTTATTATGGTCTTCCTAAATTGTAGTAAAGTTCTCTCATTTAATAATTGAAGGACCATTGTAATCCAGAAATAGTTAGATAGATATCCAGTTAGATAAAGCAAATTTTTAGTTTGAATTTTGTTGAAACTAAAAGATAAGAGAAAAAATTTGTATAAAAACAGTTTTGTCACTTATATCTTATGATGTTTATATCTTCCATGTAGAAAATCAGGTATTTACACTTTTACCTATAGTTTAAGAGGAGGTTACAGCTAAAACAATTTGGTTATCAGTTATGGAACTTATAAGATTGTTAACGAAGTTATTTAAAAATTCTGTTTTAATGCTAAAACTTAATATTTTTAATTGATTACTGTACGTGGAAAGGAGGAGACTGAGTGAAAACTTTATTTGGATTAATTCTGCCCATTCAGAAAATTCCCCCTCCATGTGTGAGACTTGGCAAAGCAGGGGCATCACCACTAGCCCCTCCCTAAAATCCATCTCAGATTCCTCCTGCAACCTTTCTGTATATAGGATCCCATCTTCCCTCCATGTGGTGTGAGAGTGCCATAGAATGACCTAGCATAGGCTGGCTCCTTGAGAATCTACCCCATATGGTGAACTATTAATAAACTTTGTTTTTCTTTGGCTGAGAAAAAAAAAATAAAATCCATCTCAGTTATTCATATTTTGTAAAACTGCCAAGACCCCTGGAAACTATCTCTATAAGCAAGGTCATTCAGCCTGGGAAAGAAACTTGTTTTAGTTATGTAGTTCCTAAATAATGAACCTAACTTGCTAAGAAAGTTGCAGAATATTAAAAAGATTTCTAACAATTGGCTTTTACACCAGGACAAGTTTAAATTTGAGAAGGAAAAATATTATATGAAATTCTTTATGTAGAAGAAACCTAGTAAATCTTTATTGTTTAGTACAGCTCCATGGGAATAAAATTAACTGTAATGGGCTCTAGGCTGTGATTGGTGAAAATTGCTGTTTAAGATAAAAAAACACATAAGACTATATTTAATTCACACATTCCTACTTTTTACTTTCTATAGCAAATTTTTATGATCAGAGCAAGTAATCAGTAAAGCATATGAATTATTTTGTGTTAGTTTACTGGGAAATCTAATATTATTTTTCACCAAGAATTGGTACAGAAGTTTATACAAAATACTTAAGACTCAGACTCACCTTAAAACATTCCCATTGTTTAAAAGGATTCTAAAACTAATAGCTTTTAAAAGTACTGTGATTATCTTCTTAATTGTTGCCAATATAAAGATTCAATTACTCTACCTTTTTTGACTAAACACCTTTGTGATATCTAAGAAATTCTGCAATTAACTAGAAATATAGCTTGATA
>CM053582.1:58086213-58109456 GCA_028627135.1 Pseudochirops cupreus | reverse complement strand
CTTCTTAATTGTTGCCAATATAAAGATTCAATTACTCTACCTTTTTTGACTAAACACCTTTGTGATATCTAAGAAATTCTGCAATTAACTAGAAATATAGCTTGATAATAATACTTTGGGAATTTATGTTACTTAAAGACATTTTATACCAACTTAGTTTTAATAAATCTCAATTTTAAAAGTTTGCAAATCTCAGTTTTTAAAGTTTGTTTTTGCTTTTAGGTAAAAAAAAACAGCTATCATTTTAAAACTTTTCAACTAATTTTCTTTATAAAAGTTTAGTGATCATTTATGAATCTTAAAACTATTTTAAAAGAAGGGGATATACTTTTAGAAGAAATTTTTTTTTAATCTCTAGTGTGATTTTTTAAGAGGCCTACTAAAACTTTCCAAGGCAATTTATAGCTAAGTGAAAATAAAGTAGAACAGATTTTGCTGTTTTGATCTCAATGTATAGTCATTCCATGGCCTAAGCAAGAGTTAAGTAGTATCTGAACTTATTATAGGTAAAAGATTCAATTTCTGAAGTATCTCTGTCTTCTAAAATGAATATAATCAGAGGATAAACAAGCTTTGTGAAACAAGGATGTATGTCTACTATTCAGTTGTAAGGTTTTAGTCAGGAACTTCTTTTGTTTATCAGCTTTCACTAATTATTGATACTCACTTTACTTCTGCTCAATATGCAAAGCTTTCCGATATCATATTGTTAATCAATGATTTTTTCTTCTCCCCTTAATAGTGCCAGATAGCAAATATTCAGTGTATGTATACCAACATATTGATACTGCTAAGCTTGAACACACACAGAATACAGATTCTTTTAGCCTTTTTTTCTAAGATTACAAACTCTCATAAGATAGAGGTCACAACCTATTTAACCCATATTACAACTCATTCTTCACTTCCTGGACCTCTTTCCCAAAATAACGCTACTATTGATCAAAAGGTTCAAGTTTTTCCAACTCTCTCCCCAAATATTCATAGAGCTATAGTATCTTACTCTTATTTTCATCATAATACACATGCTCTATGTAACCAATTCCATATTACTAAGGAACAAGCTAGATAAATCATTAAAAACTGCCCTCAATGTGTTATCTATATTACTCCTACAGCTTCCCTTCACACAGGGGAAAGCAATAAAAAATGTAATTAACCATATGTTACAGTCTTTTGCTTCAATAGGCATTCCAAAACAATTGAAAACTGATAATGCCCCCACCTACACTAGCAAATTATTTCAATTTTTCTGTGGTTATTTTCAAATAAAATTAATTACAGGCATCCCTTATAATCCCACTGGTCAAGCTATACTTGAGAGACAGAATAAGATAGTAAAACCTATTTACAAAAATAAAAAAAAGGGGACTTGGGCCAACATGCCATAAAGACAATTAGCTACTGCTTTATATACCCTAAAATTTTTTTATACATTGCTAAAAATGAGTATACACCAGCAGAAAAACAATTTGAAAAAGTACCAAATGAAAGTTATCCAGACAAAGAAATGGGAAGGGCTTGACCCTTTACTAATGGGGGGAGGGGGCGAGGTTATATTTGCATTTTTCCAGAAGCCAGGAATGACCAGAGTGGGTGTCTGAAATGCCAGGGCGTGTACTCCAACTCACTCAGGAGATGAAAGAGCTCCGGCAGCAGAAGAAGAAATCACAGAGATGGAACATAGGAATAAAGAAGAGGTCTCCTAATGCAGCCACTACACAAAAAGCTGCACCCACATGGGGGCAGAACATTTATTATACCAAGCCAAAGAACTGAAACTTGTTACCCCAGGATTTGTGTTTCTTGCTATGATCACTCTGATTGCAATACAAACTGGACTGGTTACGTCCTGATTTAAGTCCTGAGACACATACTCCTATCACATCAATTGTTTCACATATAACCTATAACTAAGTCAATACTACATTTTATTGGAATATAACCTGCTTTAACTTATACCCTTAAATAATAATGTATTAGTAGTTATGATGTCATTGTACTGTTTGTAGAACTACTCTCTTTTGCTGTTTTCCCACTAATCTTTCTCATAATTGGTTTCAGACTTTGGGGGAACATGCACTTCAAATAATATTTGATTCTCTAGCTAGAAAAAAGGGATTTCTGGACTTTTAATTATTGGACTAATTGCCATAGCCTCCCTCTTAATATCGACAACTGTGTCTTCTATTTCTTTACTAAATGAAACACAAATACTCAATTTGTGAATGAATTATCAAAAAATGTTAGCCTGGCTTTAACAACCCAAGAATTGATAGATAAGACATAACTTATAAAATCAATTTGTTGGAACAGTCAGTCATGTATCTCTGGATTAGTTAGAAATACTTAAGACCAGATTCCTTCTCCAGTGTAATTATGGATACACTGATATATGTATGACTCCTATGTATGGAATATTATTTGCATTAATTGTACTCTTACTCAATGTATAGTTAGTAGAGATTCTGTTGTAGGAATTGCTTAACAACTTTCATTTGCTTTTTCTAACTAATTTAACTCATGCTTGGTATCAAACATCACGGGGATATGCATTACATATGATTTCTGATTTCTTAAAAAGAGGGGGGATAGGTTTGTCGGATTTCTTGTTACTAGACTCACTGCCCTAATATTATTGATAATTTCAACCACTGTGTCTGCAATTTCTCTACAAAGAAAAATCCAAACTGCACAATATGTTAATGAATTATCAAAAAAATGTTTCTGTAGCCTTTAAAACACAACAGAATATAGATAAGGATCTTTTGTATAAGATCAGTGTATTAGAACAAATAGTATTGTATTTAGGTGATGAGTTAAAAGCATTAAAACTCAATTGTTACTTAGATGTAATTATAAATATACATATATTTATGTAACTCCTTTACCATATATTAGCTCTGATTCTAATGTTTTTTGGGACAAAATACATGCCCAACTTCTTGGTGCTTGGCATGATTCAAATATTACAGATTATATCAGTAAACATCCAAAATTGTCATCACTCTGGAATTGATCCAGGAACACTGCCAACATGATACTGTTAACATTGTTTAAGTTATTTCCTTTTAATTTGATGTCTATGATTTTACATATTTTACCTGTATTGATTATTGTATTATTTCTTTGTAACTGCAAAAAATTTATCTGAAGCACTTCAAGTACAGGAAGAAATCAAACAGGATACCCAAACAAAAACTGATAGAACAGTTGTAATGTATATAGGAGATGAGGTAGAGACCTTTAAGACTCGGTTATCTCTACAATGTGATTACAGATATGTGTATATTTGTGTCACCCCCAGCTTATATAATTTCTCCCAGACCAACAACACATGGGACAGGATTAGAGACTGCTCAAATGGGTGCGTGGCATGATTACAATATCATCTGGGACATGTATGCCCCAAGGGAATATTACAGAACAAAACTGAACATAACCGCAATGTGGAAATTGATCCCTCTGATTTAGCTAACAAGATTCTCCATATTTTTGATAAGGTTAATCCTTTCCAGAATATTATATCTATGTTATTACACTTTGTACCTATGCTTATTATATTGTTAAGCCTTTGTGCTTGCTTCCCACGTATATGCATCTTGTATCCAGAAACTTCAGCACCCTTGTTGGTGAAATTCATGGCATTAAGTTACTTGCAAAGCAAGGGGGAGATGTTGAGGGCCAACTCAGTTAGGCAGGTAGAAGCAGCCAGCTTCTTGCAGCTGCTCCCAGGCCAACTGGATGCTGGCTCACCACTCTCCATGATGTGCAAAAAATTCTTGCTCACCCTGATAGTAGTGATGCAGAGGAAACTGAGTACAAGGGAGTATACAGCCCATCCCATGTGAAACAGGAACACTAGATAAAGTATGGACATGATAGCCTTCAAGGTCTGCCTGACATCATGGAACTATACAAAGCAGTAATGGAAAACACAGTGACCAGTAGTTACCTTCTTTGTCTCATTGCTCTATAAAACCCTTACTCATTGTATCAATAAATGGAGTTCTGTCCTGAACTGCCCACCTGGCCCAGTTTATCTCACGTCTTCAATCACACTTGATGATGGTATCAAGTGGCCCCTGGCAGTGTCTGAGGCTGGATTTGAACTCAGGTCCTCCTGACTCCAGAGCCAGTGCTCTATTCACTGTGCCACCTAGCCGCCCTCATCTTTTGTTTCAAGAGAGCTTTCAGGGTCAGGGAGGGGGAACAGTATATTTGGCAGTAAAGCTGTGTAAAAACAAACTAAGATGCCAAGGCTGGCCCTCTCTCCACCAGCCCACACTGCCTCTTACATAGTTTTGCATCCGTACTGGATTATAAACTCCCTGAAGGCAGGCATCATGTCTTCCTTATGTTTGTATCTTTTCTAGAACAAATTCAAGTCATTTCAACAAACATTTTTGAAATTGCTTCTAGGTGCTAGGCATAGTGCTAGGCCTTAAGCAGAACAGGCTCTGCCCCCAATAAGCCTATTTTCTGCTAGGGGGTACAGCATATACAGGCAATCTAAGATAATTGGAGAAAGGGAGAGAGGCAGCACATGAGAAGGGCTCTGAAGGGCTGATGGAATGCATCCAAGAAGCCACAGAGAGGTCAAGGAAAATGAGGAATGAATAAGGACCATTTGTTGTAGCAATTAAGAGCTCAGCAGTAACCTTAGAGAGAGCAGTTTCAGTAGCGTGGTAGGGTCCAAAGCCAGATTGAAAGAGGTTGAAAGCTGAGAGCTAAGGAAATGGAGGCAATGAGTATAGACAGCTCTTTCTAAGACTTTGGCCGTGACTGGACAAAGAGCTGTCTGATGGTAGGCTGAGGGGATGGCGGCAGAAAGGGAAGATTTTGAAGGATGAAGGAGACCTGAAAATATTGTAGGCTAAAGGAAAAGAATTAGCTAGGGAGTAAGGAGGATTGAAGCTGAGAGAACAGGTCCAATTCAGGAGGATGGAATCTGAGCAGAAGGAGAACAAGCAACCCTCAGAAGAAGGAGATCAGAGTAAAGGAGGGGAGAGTGGGGGATGCTGGAAAGGGGTATTGAGAGATAGGCTAATGGACAAGAGGGAAGGCAGAGCACAAGCCCTCAATTTTTCTCCAGTAAAGTAGGAATTGAGGTCCTCAGTGGTGAAGAAGGGATAGTAGGCCTTTGAAGAGAAGGCATTGTGGGAAGTATGTCAGACAACCAGGCAAGAGGCAAAGGACTGCTGTGCAGCAACAAGGGGCCAACTGAGATTCAAGAGCACAAAGCTGTGGCAAAGTGCCCCAGGAGCTAAGTAGAAGCAGAGAAGGTGGACATTGGCAATAACTCAGGGCTGGGGTTTGGCACATCATGATCAGCGAGGGGTCAGGAGACAAGGCCAGTGGACAGTTACACTTGTATGGCTTAGGGAGTGGAAGCTGAGGGTCAGATTGGAAGAAGAGGAAATGGTCAGAATGAAGACAAAGAAGAGATTTAAGAGAAAGGAGGGAGAGAAAGAGACAAGAGCCAAAGATTCAGGGGTATGCACAGGACTGGGCAAAGGTATGAGATGGGAAATGTGACTGCTTCCCCAGGCTTAGCACAGGACCTGCGTATAGTAGGCACTTGGTAAATGTTTGTTAACTGACTGACTGCCTGATGTGGGCAGCTGAAATGAAAGGAACATAGAGTTCTTGGGAGTTGATGAACTGGGAAGCCAGATTATCAAAGGGGGCCTCAGTGAGTATACTGCAGTGCCAGTGTGTGTGGGAAGGGGCTGGGACACAGAAGAAGGCTGTGAGAACAGAGGGCAGGGGGCCTAAAAGGCACTTGAGAACGACCAGGATCGGTACTGAGTGAGATGGGTGGATGGCATGAACCTCGAAGGAGGGGCTGCTGGATGATGGTGGCAGAGGAGCAAGGAATGTAACAATAACAATAGCTAACATTCATGTAGAGCTCACTACTGTGCTAATCACTTTATAAATATTTTTAGCTCATTTGCCCTCACCACAACCCTGGGAGATAGGTGCTGTCATTATCTCCATTTTAAAGATGGAGAAACTGAGGCAAACAGAGGTTGAGTGACTTGTTCAGGGTCACACAGCTCGTAAGTGTCTGAGACTAGATTTGAACTTGGGTCTTCCTGACTCCAGGCCCAGAGCTCTATCCACCACACCAAGTAGTTGCCACAATATACCTACTTCTCACAGTCTCCAGTGTACTGAGGATGTAGCCAAAGATGCAGTGTCTTCCAGAGACCACTAGGTTTCTGGTTTTGCCATAAGCTGGAAAGGATGAGAGACTATGAGACCAAGACACCAAGAAAGGGAGTTTGTTAACAAAAAACAGGAGAGCAGAAGAATATCTGGACTGTGAAAGGGTAGGGCTGAGGGGGAGACATGATAGCACAGGAAAAAGAGGCCAGAGAAAGGGGTGTTTGCCTTTGAGAGAGAGCCACCTGAACCCACAGGGAAAGGGGAACATGAGCTGCCAGTTTGTCCTGTGCCCCTCCTAGTGTTCCTGGGAGAAGAACCAGTAGACTAGCACAAAGCAACAGTATCAGGGGAAGTGCCACTGGTTTCCAGGGCTACTCACTCCAAATGCAATGAAGCTGCTGCTGCTGCTGCTGCTGCTGCTGCTGCTGCTGCTACTACTGCTGCTACTACTGCTACTACTACTTCTACTACTACTACTACTACTACTACTGCTGCTGCTGCTGCTGCTACTACTACTACTACTACTGATGCCCTGAGGCTCAGAATATCCTCTCCATGGCTCTTGTTAGTGAGCTTCCCATCACCAGGGGAGCTCAGGTCTTCCTGGCTTTGAGGCCAGTTCTCTATCTATCCACTTATAAAATGCCCACTATATGCTAGTCACTGGGGCTACAAGGAGAAACAGTGCCAGGCCCCTGCTCTCAGGTGAAGGCTTAGGAATCACTGTTCTTTGTCCTAGCTCACAGCATTCACTGGAGCAGCACCTGCTCCTACCACATCTAGTATTGCACATCTGAAAAAAATTCAGTATACACTCACCAGCCCCATGCTTTAGGAGGCAGTTCTTCCCTTTATCCAAGGATTCATTGCAAGGTTTCTTTAAATGTCGAGCTCCCATGGTGCACCAGAAACTGAGCTCCACTTACAAAAACCTGACTTGGCACAGCTTTTCCCAGACACATCTGTTGTATCAAAGCAAGGCTCAACACTATGTGGGAAACAGATATTCAAGTCCTGGAGAAGCTAACAGCCAAAGAGGACAGCAGCTCAGGCCTGGCTTGGTCTCTAGTGACTTGGGGATATCAGACCTGTAATATGAAAAACAAAAATTCTTTTAAAAAACAATTTACTGGATGCAAGGATGATCCATCATTAGGAACATAATCAACGTAAATAATCATATTAAAAAGCAAGACATCCAAAATTACATGATCATTTCAATGGATGCAGAAAAAGCCTTTGAAAAAGTATGTTTTTACACTAAAAACCCTACAAAGCATTTTTAACATGATAAGAAGCATGGATCTAAAATCAAAAGCAAGCATTATATGTGATACATAATAAATACAGGAGTGAAGCAAGGATGCCCATTGTCCCTGCTACATAGTTCTGTAATATTAGCAACAGCAGTGAGATGAGAGAAAGAAAGGGCATTATGGCAGATTGCATGCTGTCTTGAAGAAGGGGGAAGGGAAAAAAATTTAGAACTCAAAATTTTATAAAAGTGAAGGTTGAAAATGAAAACTAAATAAATAAAAAGGGAAAAAGAAATAAAAACAAGACATCAAAGGCATAAAGAGAGGCAAAGAGGAGACAGAATTGTCCTTGCTGATGTGTTACTTTAGTTGGAAAATCCTAGGGGAGGAACAAAGATGCTAATTAAAGCAATCACTTCGGCAAAGTTACAGGCTAAAAAACATTTTTTTTAAATAAAAAAAATAGAAAACAACTTATCAGAAGCTATGAGGAGGAGCACCGAGGAGACCCAAAGGGTAGATAAGGCAGTTCCTGCCGATAAGGAGCTTTCCACCTAGTAGGGGAATAAGACCACAATTTTCAATGATTCAAATAACTATGAGAAATCATACTCTAGGATAAATGCCTTAGAGACTTATAAATTACAAAGTACTGAGGGGAAGGTCATTACTGACCAGGGGGATGAGGGAAAACTTCCTGGAGGAGGAGGCATTTTGAGATGGCCTTTAAAAGACTGATAGGAATTCAGTGGGGGAAAAAAGAGGACATGTCAGGTATAGGGAACAGTGTGAGCAAAGTCCTGGAGGTGGGAGAACAAGGGAAGGGAGAAGTTGACTGGTTTATCTGGAGCACACAGTACATAAAGGAAAGTAACATGAGACAGCACTAAAAAAAAAAAAATAGAATGGCACCAGACTGGAGGGTAGTAGGGAACTACAGAAGATTTCTGAGCAGAAAAATGCTGTGACCAGAGAGGGGAAGGGACCTGCCCAAGGCCATACAGCTGGAGGCTAGAGCCTGAACTAGGATTCTCCGCCCCCACCACCCCGACCGTCCACATACTGGAGGCTAAATAGATATGGGTAAAAAAGATCATTCTGACCATGGTACAAAAGGCAGATTAGAAGAGAGATGGTGGAGCAAACAATCTCAAATTGTATTAAGGGAGTCCTGAACTAGGAAGGTAATAGTCCTGCTGCATTCTGCTCTTAGCCGACTACAATTAGAGTACTTGGTTCAGTTCTAGGCTTCACTAGCAAAGCCCTCTTCGAAGAGAAGTACTCAATAAATGTTCTTTGAACTGAACTTCCTCTCTTGTTTCTAGCCCAGGAGCTCTCAAGGAAAAAAGAATGGGTCTTATTCATTTCTGTCTCTTTTACACATATGGCTCCAGTGTCCAGTAAAGGCCTTGTGCTGCACAGCAGACCCTAAATGAATGGCCCAGAATTAACTTGGTGTCTTATTATCTCTTGTACTAACTCTAGTCATTCCAAAGCAAGGTCTTATTCACGCCTGTCTGTGCCCCACCCACCCACCCACCCAACAGAATTGGTTCTTATTAGATATTTGGTGATTGATGATTCCACTGAGGGCATTAGCCTCTAGTATGTGGAAGGTTTTGTGGGGATACAAAGAAGACTACAATCTAGGCCCTGGAGGGATAAGCCTTGAAGGGGAGGGGAGGGAAGCAGCAAAGAGAATTCTAGTTCAGGCTCTAGCCTCCAGCTGTGTGGCCTTGGGCACGTTCCTCTCCCTCTCTGGGTCTCAGTTTCCCTACTGATACAATGAAGAGTTTGGCCTGTATTATTTTTTAAAGTGCTTCCAGGATTCTGAGACTGTAAATCACCAGATGAAAGTCTATGGCTGGCTCTGCCACTGTTGTGACCTTGGCGAGTTCTTTCCATCTTTGGGCTTTCCCATCCCTTTCTGTATGAAGGAGGGGTCATTAAGCTAGAAGATCTTTAAGCAGCCTTTTTCTTTGAGATCCTATAAATTTATAGCTTTGGGGACGGGGCGGGGGGGGAGGGGTGTCAAGAAATCTGAACCGGCTTCCTGGAGGACGTGGCAGCTGAGTTAGGGCCTTTAAGGGTAGGAAGACATCTACAGGCTAGGGTTTAAGCAGTGAGAAATCTATAGGTTCGGCCCTAGGGAGATGGCGCTGACCCAGGTGCTGAGCCGGACTCAAGAATATGCGCAGGCGCAAAAGCAATAATGGTTGGGGAGGAGGGCCGCTGGAGCTGGCGCAGGCGCAGGCGCAGGGGCCAATGGTCCCCGGAGGGGGCGCTATGGAGGTGAATGGAGGCCTTAACTGCAGACTAGCCCGGGCCCCAAGCTCGGGGATTCCACCTCCACCCGCCAAAGCCCCGCAGGGACCTCACTCACTCACTCTCGCCTGCTCTGGAAGGCGACTGCGTGTGCGGGAGGGCCTGCGGGCAGGCCCCAGGCTGGGCCCTAGCAGCCGCTGCCTCAGCCTCGCATCCGGCCGCTGCTCTAGGCAGCCCGGAGGTCCGTGGGCCACCGGCCACCAGGGTTGGCTGCGCGCCTCGCGTTGCATAGCAACGGGGGCGGGCCGGGAGCGAGTTGTGGGGGAGGCAGAGAGGTGGAGAGGATGTAGAGAATAAGAAAGAGTGTGAACTGGTGGAAGGGAAGAAGAGGGGGCAGGGAACAGAGAGGAGGGGGAGGAAAGAAGCGATCCACTAGGAGGAAGAAGGGTTGGCCTAGAAAGGAGGGGGAGGGGGCCGGGAAGGAGGCCGATGAGGTTAAAACTCCAGCTCACAAAAACAAACAAACCCAACCCTCTCCCGGTCCTGATCTCTCCCATTAACCCCACCATTCTCAGGCACCCGGCTTCCTGCCGAATCACTTAGGCCCCCTTTCCCTTTCCTTGGAAATCTCTTGCTCCAAAGTCTCTCCCCTGCCCCTGCCCCTCCGTTTGCAGAGCTTAGCCCAGGCCCACCCAAGCAGAAGCTGGGTAGAAGAGAACCATAGAATTTGGAGCTGGAAAGGTCCTAGGCATGTAAGAGACCTGAGATTCCATCTAGTCCAACTCATACTGGAACAATTGTTCCCTGTTCATATGGCATCCCCAGTGGGGATGTGCAGTCCAGTCTTCACTTGAAGCCTTCAAGGCCCAGGGAGCCTAGCTTTCCCCCCAGCCCAAGTCCAAATCTGCCCCTCTTCACTGATGCTGGCTCAGCCCTGTGGGAACAATCCGAAAATGTCTAATCCCTCTTCTGTCCAAACAGCTGTCTTCGGTGGCTGGAAAGGCACTCACATTCCCCCTTGTGGCTTCTCCTCTCCAGGCTAAAACATCCCCATTTCCTTCAATAGATTCTCACATGGCCTTAGGCTTAGGTCCTTCACCCTCCTCTAGAAACTCCAACTTCTCACTGGCCTTCCTCTGAACTGAACCCAATACTTGAAATATGTTCTATGATTCTGCATACCAGGCCTCTCAATGCAACCTACAGCAAATGAGCTCTTTGGGGTTGCCATATCACACTGTTACCTCCTATCGGATTTGCAGTACACTAACATGCCCAGACGATTGTCCAACAAATGATTAGATAGGTGATATGGCTCAGCAGAAACAGCACTGGAGAGTCAGAGATGGAGGGTTACCTCCCACCTCTTGAGTTTACTACCTGTGAAAACATGGTCAATTCATAACCTCCCTGGGTCTCAGTTTCCTCATCTGTAAAATGACAAGGTTGGACTAGGTGGCCTTGAAATGACATGACTTGACGAGTCTTAACAAAGTGACCACAGAGTCCGAATTAAAAGTTTTAAGGAGCTTTAATTTACCAGCTGGGGCTACTCCATGCCAATTAAAGGGGGAGCAGCCCAGAACTCAGGGGTGAGGAACCTTTTATACATTTCATTAGGTTTACATATCTAACTAACACAATCTGTTACTAAGCAGGTTGTCATACAGATACAAACAAGCCGTTACTAAGGAAAGCGGAGGGGGTCTGCAAGGTAAGCGGAGGGGCACAGGGCATGACGACTGAGCAAGGAAAAGATAGATTACCCTAGGCTGGCCTCCCAGGTAAAGATAAATCACTCTAGGGAGGCTTCCCAGGTTCATAGAGTTTCACTTGGCTAATTATCATAGAGTTTCACTTGGCTGTATACCATAGAGTTTCACCAGGCTGACCACTAACTTCAGAAAATATTTCTTAACTATTTCTTGACCATAACAGCCTCTGAGGTCAGCTCAAGATCTATGACTATTCTGCACTTGTGAAGTTGGGTTTTTTTAAACCCAAAAACTAGCTAGAAGAGCCAATAGAGACTATGCAATCCAAGTCTTTTCATTTTACAAATAAGGAAATTAAGGCCTAGAAAGGAGAAATGTTGATTCCAGAACAGGAAAGATGTGACTCGTAAGAGTTCAACTGAAAAAAGTCTGCAGGTCTTCACAGACGGGAAACTCAAGATGAGTTTTGGGCAGCCCAAAAGCCAGACCGAGTCTGATCTCCTGAATCTGAAATTCAGTACTCTTTAGGTTCCAACTTCACTGCTTCTCAGCTTGTACTGTCACCAGATAAATCTTCCCGAGGCCTAGCTCGAATCTCGTCTTTCCTGATTCAAAATCAAACTTGAGCGGCTCCCTATTGCCCATAAGACAAAGTCCAGACCTCTTAGGCAGACATTCAGTGTGGCACTAATGTAAAGTTCCAGCCCAAGCTTTGAATCTCAGAGCTAAAGAGGTCCCCTCCCTTGGATACAAGTTACCCTATGTGGGTACTTATTCTTCCACAAAACGAGGTCGCAAGCTGCTTGAGAGCAGAGTTTGCGTCATAACTCGTATCTTTGGCACCAAGTACAGGGCCTGGCAGCCAGAGAGCAGTGAATACATGTTTGCCGAATGAGCAAAGGAATGAGCCAACTAATGTATGTTGGCCAGAAGCTGAGCAGATCAGGCTGGGAAGGGGAGAAGAGCCCATTGAATGGAAAACAGTGGAATTTTCAGAACTGGAAGATGACCTTAGAGGTTAGGCAGGTCAATTCCACCTCATTTCAGAGAAGAAAGCCAAGGCCCAAAGCAGGGGAAGAACTTAGGACCAAAGAGGACCAAAGCTAGAAGGGACCTCAAAGACAACCTGCTTTCATCTTTTCCTTTTACAGAGAGAGAAACTGAGGCCCAGAAAAGAGAAAATACTTGGCCCATGTGGCTTTTTTGGTACCTGTTGTTTATTTTTTCTCAATTGTTGCTGTTGTTGAGTCTCTGTGACCCCATCTAGGGTTTTCTTTTTTTTTTGCTGCTTTTTGGAGGGGAGAAGGTAGGGCAATTGGAGTTAAGTGACTTGCCCAAAGTCACACAGCTAATTTTTGGGTTAAGTGTTTGAGGTTGGATTTGAACTCAGGTACTCCTGACTCCAGGGCCGGTTCTCTATTCACTGTGCCACCTAGCCACCCCCATCTAGGGTTTTCTTGACAAAGATGCTGGAGTGGTTTGCCATTTCCTTCTCCATCTCATTTTACAAATGAAGAAACTGAGGCAAGCAGGGTTAAGTGATTCTCCCAGGCTCACACAGCTAGGAAGTGTCTGAGGCCAGATCTGAACTCAGAAATACTGACCCTCTATCCACTGTGCCATCTAGCTGCTCCAAAATATAAATGACATTGTTGTTCAGTCATGTTCAGCTCTTTGTGACAGCACAATAAAACTGTCCATGGAGTTTTCTTGGCAAGGACATTGGAGTGTTTGCCATTCCTTCTGCAGAGCCAAACAGAGGTGAAGTAACTTGCCTAGAGTCACACAGCTAATAACTGTCTAAGCCCACTTTCCTGACTCCTGGCCCAGTGCTCTATCCACCAAGCCATCTAGCCACTTCAAATGTAAACAAAATATTTTCAACATTTGTTTTTTTTTATTTTGATTTCCAAATTCTCTTTCTACCTCCTCATCCTGCTCCTTGAGAAGGCAAGCAATTTGTATAGATTATACATGTGTAGTCATGGAAAACATTTCCACAGTCACCATATTGCGAAAGAAAACAGAGCTGGTCTGTTAACAAATCTACCAGTGGTAGAGTTCATGGAGTGGATGTGAGCATTTTTTGGCTAGCTCTCCCAATATGCCCCTCTAAACAACTTTTAAAAATCCATCAAACCAAATTCTGAGTGGGAAAACCAACAAAGTCACAGTAAGTCATTTTTCCAGCCCAAGGCGGCTTAAGAGGACAGAAAGAGAACTCTGAACACACATCTGTGGAACTTGGAGGTGGCACCAGGAGTGCCCAGTATCCAGGGATGGTAAGGGGCCCAAACACCTGGCCAGAAAGAGATTCCAGGGGACCCCTGTGCTCGTATTGAGTACAGGAGCAGGTGCCATCTGGCAACTCCCTAGCCCATTACCCAGTTCCAGGTCACAGTTCCAGGGCAAAGAAAAGGGGTTTCTGTTGAGAGAGAGCAGGGGCCTACCTGGGTCCTTGGACCAGAGGAGAGGAGAAAGTATTTCTAATGTGCCTTACAATCCTTAAAGCATGGCTGAAATACTAGCAGCTATTCTTAGCTCTCCACTAGGTCACTGTGGAGAGTGAGTAAAATGATCTGGGGTTTGTAGGCCTTGCAAACCCTGAACAGTGACCTGAGTCACTAGGATGGTCAGATTAGGACTTCCCTACATATTCTCAGCCATCTGGGCTAGAAGGAAGGGCTGAGGGTTTGAAGTTGAGACCTGGGTTCAAGTCCAATCACAGACATTACTAGATGTCCTTTGGCAAGTACCTTCCCTTCACTAAGCAACAGCTTCCCCTTTAGTAAAATGATGGGGCTTGACTCCTCTGTGTGACCATCCACAAGTCACTCAGCCTTTCTGGCTTTAATTCCTCATCTGTAAAATGAAGTTAGATTGGGTGCCAGCTGAGGCCCTTTCTAGCTCTAAATCGGTGAAATCCTCTGTGACTCAGTGGTCTGTAAGGCATCTTCTTGCTTTGAAAATCTATGGTCCTTTGAGGATTCAGCTCAATGTTGTCACAGATGGAACCCTGGCTGAACGAACTATTGTTCTCTTCTCCCTCTTATGTTCCCACTTATGACAAAGAGACCAAAAGGACCTAGGAGTGTGAGGACTTACCCAATCAGACCATGTTCACATAATTCTCTGGCATCCCATCCCCACAGAGGGCCCCCAGCTGGGCTCCAGCTGCCCCCATTCCTCCCCTGTGAGATACGTTGCCACATCCTTGAACTAACCAGATAATTCCATAACTCCACATGTTGGGTGAGGAGCAGATGGGGCATCAACCAAGGGTAGAGAGCTTGGGCGGGGGGGGGGGGGGGGGGAAGGGGAAGGTGGGGGGCAGGGATCTCCCAGTTTCCAGGGCTTCCGCCTCTGTGCAGCCATGGGGCTGAGATGGAAACAATTCACCTGATAGACGTTAACTGAAAACAAATTCAACTCGAAGTGCCATTAAACCAGAGTGCTGCTTAGGTTCTACTGGAATTGGAATTGATGCAGTTAGAATCACAAGCTAACACCAGCATTGGAGAATTTCTTGAATAATAATTCACTTACCCCCATCCTACCACTTGCTTAGATGACTGTAATAGCCTAAGAGGCCTGCCTGGTTCCACCAAATGGTTCTGCTAACCTAGGTATCATAAACACCCTGAATAATCTTCCTTATACATAGACTTGCCCATGTCATGCTTGCTCTTAAGTCTTCTGTGGCTCCCTACTGTCTGAGTCAAGTTCAAATTTCAAGTCCCCAGTCTGGGGCCTCTTTACCTTCATGCTTGTTTCATATGATCCCCCACCACTACCACACATACACATTATGAACTTTTTACTCCCCTTTTCTATGTGTTTACCAACTGGCACTTTAATATATTCTTATCATCTTTCAAGAATCAAAGTCAAGGTCACCGGCCTGTAATTTAAAGACACATTCTTTGCCTTCTTCAAAAATTGGGACATTGCTTTCTAGTACTGGAGTACTTCAAACGTCCTCTGCCATCTTTCAAAGATTTCTTGATGGTTGCTGAGTTTTTTTTCAGTGCCCCCCTGACAGATTCCACTCTCTTATCAGCACAGAGTAGAGGGCCAGAGACTCCCACTACGTGTATATTTACTGCTTTAGAAAGTCTATAATGCTCTGCTGACCTAATAGCATATACAGCATGAAATGCAAAAGGCTAATTTGAAAAGGAGGTGAAATGGTCTTTTACAAATATTTGTCTTATTTAATGGCACAAAACTCCTTTCCCGGTTTCACTAATAACATTTTTGTTATTTGATAAAAGTTCCTGTGTATGTAGTGGGAACAGGGTGAAATAATGATTGTTACAAATGAATTATAGGTAATTTGATCACTGTAGCTAGACCAGCAAGTACATTTCAACCTCCTCCAAACAGGCCCATCACCCCACAAGGGCCACAAGGCCCACTTTGGAATGGTGCCCATTGGGAGGACTCTGGGCTTTTGAGCAAGCCTGACCTTGGCTCTTTGCAGGGGCCGAATCGTTGTGTACCTGCCCAGGGTGACTGACACTGGGCACAAAAGGAGAGCAGAGCGTGGGGGTACAGCTCCTGGGGGCCTGGGGCTCTCTTGGCATCTCTGAGTCACAGCCATTTTGATTCTGTCTTTTCTAGTCTAGACATCAATTCTCCTTAGCAGAGAAAGTAGAAGGAAAAGAAGAATTGAGCTGACCTCTGACCTCTGACCTCCTTCTTGTCCCTTACCTCAGGCCTGGCTACTCCCCTCCTGCCAGCCAGGACCTAATGTTCAACTTGTCTCTTCTTCTTACAGGGATAGTGCTAAAAACAAACGAGTGAACAACACGACACAGCACAGCACAACACAAAATAACACAACACAACACAGAACCACAGCTAAACACAATAAAGTGTAAGACAGCACAGCGTCTTATATCACAAAACAGCACAACACAGCAAAGCACAAGAACACTACAACAGATCACAACACAGCAAACCCAACCCAAGACAACACAATACAGAAGAGCATAACACAATGAAACAACATAGCACAACCCAGCTAAACCCAACCCAACCCAACTAAACACAGCACAGCACAAAATAATAAACACATCACAATGTAATGCAATATAACACAGCACAACATATTCTGGAACAATACAACACAAAACAACACAACAGCACAACAAAACAGCACTTCACACCACAACACAGTACAATAAGCACATCATAACACAGCACAATTCAAGCATCACAACAAAGCACAACCCAAGACAGAATAATGCAATACATCACAACAAAACACAGCACTTCATAACACAACCAGCACAAC
This sequence comes from Pseudochirops cupreus, assembly GCA_028627135.1. Lineage (NCBI taxonomy): Eukaryota > Metazoa > Chordata > Mammalia > Diprotodontia > Pseudocheiridae > Pseudochirops > Pseudochirops cupreus. The sequence goes on along the minus strand of CM053582.1, from coordinate 58,092,747 downwards.
ACAGCACAACAATCACATCATAACTAGCACAGCACAAAAAAGCACAACCCAACACAGAACAATGCAACACAGTACAACAAAACATAGCACTTCACAACACAGCATAACAAAGCACAACATAACACAGAACTTCACAATACAACACAGCACAAGCATAGCATAACACAACAAACATACCACACCACAACAAAGCACAACACAATACAAAACAATTCAACATAGAACAACAAAACACAGCACTTCACAGCACAACACAACAATCACATCATAACCCAATACAGCACAACACAACCCAGCACAACAAGGTGCAACCCAACAAAGCACAACCCAACAAACACACCACAATACAACACAAAAAGTGCAACCCAACAAAACACCACACAATACAGAAAAATTCAACATAGCACAATACAATACAGCACTTCACAACTCAGCATAGCATAAAACAACAATCACATTATAAGCCAACCCAGCACAGCAAAGCACAACACAGAACAATATAACCAAGCTTAATAAAATCCAGCATTGCACAGCAGAAGCCTCCTTCTCTTGCCTTTTCCTCCTGCCTGGCATAATCTCTTTTTGCATCTTCAGAATTTCCTTCCAGAAACTTCCCTCCCCCCCACTTTCCCTGGATAATTCCCTTAAACTCTGACCTCCCCAAATTTAGGGGGTGTGTGGCCTATGGTCTGCTCTCAGGTCCTGGTCCCTTCCCTACCCAAGTTTCCCACCATTTCTATCCCAGCACCCAGCTCCTCCTGGCTGGGGAGCATCTAAATAGTAGCCCTTCCCCCACTTGGTTCTTCTACCTTTTGAAGAATGAAATTATTATTATTAGGTTTGATAAAAGGAAAAACTCCCTGACACTTACAGTTGTCCAGAAGCAATTTGAGGTGCTAAAGCAGGTCAAGAGTTCCACTCTCTGGAGGTATGAATCTTGTTACTGTCGTGCTCAAGGATCTTATATGACTCCCTATCGACTCTAGGATAAAGTTTGGCATTGAAAGCCCTTCCAATTGTGGCTCTAGCCAATCTGACCAAGCTGATTCTGTTTTTCCCTGTCCTGAACTCTGTGTTCTATGGAGGCTGACAGGTGAACTAGAGCCACAGCTGGAAGGGCTTTAAATTCTGTGTCTGATATTAGCTGTGTGACCCTGGGCAAGTCACTTCACTGCTGTCTGCTTAAGTTTCATCATTTTCAAATGGGGACAATACTAGCACCTCCCTCCCAGGGAGATAAGAATTGCAAGTCACTTTGCAAAGCTTAAAGCTCTATAGAAATGTGAGCTCTTATTTTTATTCCAGTCAAGCTGACCTTTTGGCTGTTTCCCATATGCAACATTCTGGGAAGCCAGGTGGCACCATGGTGCACAGAGTACCAGGCCTGGAGTCAGGAAGACTCCTCTTTCTGAGGTCAAATCTAGCCTCAGACACTTCCTAGCTGTGTGACCCTTGGCAAGTCACTTCACCCTGTTTGCCTCAGTTTCCTCATCTGTCAAATGGGGATAATAATAAAAGCACCTACCTCTCACGGTTGTTGTGAGGTTCAGATGAAATCAGCACTATGCCTGGTACATAGTAGGTCCAGGTGCTATATAAATGCTTATTCTCTTCTTCCCTTCCCCTCATACATATAATGCTATTAGCACTGATCTTGTAGCTCCAGCAAAGTGAGAGAGGCAAGCCTATCGGGGCAAGGCAGGTTCCCTTGGACTTCAGGGGTGGCAGCTCCCGCAGCAGTTGAGGGTAGAGGACAGGGAAGTTACCCTCAATTAAAACCTTGTTTGTGTGAATCCAAAGCCATCAAGGGCAGCTGGGTGGTGCTGTAGTGGTTACAGCACAGGGCCTGGAGTCATGAAGACCTGAATTCAAATTTGACCTCAGATACTCACTGGCTGTGTGACTCTGGGCAAGTCACTTCACTTTGCCTCAGTTTCCTCATCTGTAAAATGAGACAGAGAAGGAATTCACAACCCCGCCCCATCTTTGCCTAGAAAACCCCAAATGGGGTCACAAAGATCAGACAGGACTGAAATGACTGAGAAAAATGCAACATTCTGTTTCTCGATGCTCTGTCTTTGCTCAGGCTACCCCATCCCCCATTCCTGGAATATTCTTCCTCCTCCCCTTCTCCTCTTGGAACCTCAATCTCCCTTTAAGGATCAGCTCCTTGTAATGGACAAGAAGCTGTGAAGGATAATTTATAGTGAAGTTTCCCCATTCTGAAAAATCAAATCTAGAATGGCTTCAGGATTCACTAGGCCTAGGGTTAAGTCACCTGACCTTCAAGCAATCTGGGGCTTAGAGCAATGGGAGACCCTCCCCCAGAGCCAACTCAGCAGAAGATATGCCAAATAAGGTTAAGACTGCTTTCATTGGACATCCACATGTTTCTGGGTCCTTTGTCTCAGAGAGTTTCCTGCACTTAGGTTGTGGGTCAGCCCCCCTACCATAAGAGTGAAGGCCAGTTGGGGGGGTTGGGTTTCTGCATTAGAAGATTATATAACCATGGACTAGCTTCTACCTGTTGCTCTCTCCCTGCCGCCATGTGGGCGACAGGGGCAAAGTCCTTTCTCATGAGAAAGAATAAAGACCTTTTCTGACCTTAGATTCAGACTCTGAACTCTTTCATCTCACACAGTTTGGAGGTCCCACCGAGATATTTCGGACTCCTCTCTGGAGAAGGGGAGGGCTCCCCAGCCTTGACCAACAGGTAAAGGACGTCCCCTGGCTCTTTCCCAGTGACCTCTTGGTAAGGTGGGGAAGCGACTCCCCTCTATGGAGAATGAGGCCCAAGGGGGTCTGAAACTGAGATCAGAAAAAGCCAAAAGGGGGAACAAAGATTACTGAAAATCACGTAAGTCTATGCACAGACCTAGGTAAGGAGAGGCCTGGGTGATTTGATGGTGGGTGGGGTCAACTGAGTGTGGCCAGGAGTTGGGAAATTCCTGGACTAAGAGGTCGACCTGGTCAACTGAGTCTGGCCAGGAGTTGGGGCGACCAGGAGGCAGTTTTCAGGGGGTCGCTGACGAGCGGCCCCTGATGAGGGCCCCTCAGAATTCATGCCTCGGCACCCCAAGTTCTGGACCAAGAGGTTGATCACCTGTCCAGCCAGACCTTGGATCCGGAAGGGGGGGCTGGCTGATGGGCCATGTCACCTGCTTCTGGTAAAAGGAAATTTTCAGCTTTTACCCACAAGCTGCTAGTCAATTGGGAAGGAATGTCTCATTCAACCCCCCCCCCCATAATCCTTTTGGAGATAAATTTGGCAAAGCTGGTTAAGATTGTTCTGTATTTCTTTTTTTGGTTTGTGTGTGTGAAATTTGTCTATTCATGAAAGAGGGAAAATGTTTTACCAGGTTAAAAAGCCTTGGGAAGTTTAGAAATCTTCCTTCTCTGCCTAACTAAACTTAGAATGGAGAGAGAAGCTCAGATCTTTAGCAGATAATGGATAAGTGAAACTTTTTTTTTTCTGTTTGTCTGAAATGCCTAAGGCAGAGGTAGAAGGAGAAGCAAAAGGTCTGATTGTGTTAATTAGGGTGGGGGAGCCACTACTCCAACTGCCACCAACTTTAGAAGGTTGGAAGATAGTGCTGTTGAATTTTTAGCCTGACTTCAAAACCAACAAACCAAGTCATGGGAAGTCAGAAGGGATAATGTCTATCTACCTTTCAGGCTCTATTGGAATTTAGTTCTAAAAGTTCAGATAATCATTAAATTCCTAAGGCCCCCGCTTGAGAGAGAAGTTAAAAGATAACCACACCAAATTAACTGGGTTTGAAACCCTTTGTCTATGAAAGGAGATAGGAGATAGGAAGATAAGAATAGGAATGGGGGCAGGAGAGGAGCCTCCACTGAAGGTGAAATGGAGATCACACAGACATGAGCACGTGTGCTCTGAAAGCCACTTGTCCTCTGAAAGGCCATATGTTGGCTTAAAAATATTTCTAAAGTTATAATTTAATTCCTGTGTAAGGTGGTTTGGAAATGCATTCACCTAAAGTTTTTAGTAGAATATAAGTTTTAAACATTTCTAAATTATGTAATTTGGAAATATTTATAAACTCTGATGTTAAAACAATTTTCTTATTTCTATTCAGAAGTTGTTATCTAAGGATATGGTTATGTATGTTAATTTGGATATAGGTGAAATGTGTAACATTTTGGAATACATAGTACTTAAGAAATTTGAATTTAAAGATGGGCACTGAGTATGGTGAAGATATTTGTAATTGTCACTAGAACCAAAAGAAGCAGTTAGAATGATTAGCCCAGCATATTGTAAACTGTTATCTAAAATGTGAGAAGGAATGGGTATTATCTATGTTGTAACAAAAGCAATTTTTGTTTGTTTGTATGTTTGTTTAAATATTGTTCAAAGGGATAGAAAGTAAAGAATGGGGCACTCTGACCCAAGTGTTGTAATATTTTTGAAATAACTGTAACTTGGGAAATCTGTAAAATTCATTTCCTCTTAGTTCCTGGCCAGCCTGTAATTATAATGAGAGTTAAATATCAGATTCTGATAAGAAAGAGAAGACTTAGCAATAGTAGGGAATTACCTTCTCCCACTTGGAAAAAAAAAGAAGGAGACAGGGGGGTGGGGAGGAGAAAAGCCTCTACTGTTTTTGGAAATGCAATTAATGTCATAATGCCATTGTATTATTATGGTATCTAAATTGCAAAATCCTCGTATATTGTAAAAACTGAGTGAGAGCCAGGAATGGTGTCAGTTTTAATCTAAATTGGGTGGAAACTAAAAGATGGAGAAAAATTGTGTAAAATGTAATGTAATATGTAACTTCTGCTATTCAGAAAACCAGGTATATACACCTTTACCTGTAGTTATGAATGATCTTCTGTGCAAGGTGAATTGGAAATGTGTTTTTGTAGAACTCTTATTGAGCGAATTAAAATATATAGAGATAGATAGATAGATAGATAGATAGATAGATAGATAGATAGAGGGATGTGGCTCAATTTGAAAAATACATCCAGCTGAATTAAGGTCACTGGATTGGTAATTAAATGGGTTTTGAATTTAAAAGTTTAAATGTAAGAACATAATAATTGTGTTACTGATAAACAGCTGTGTTATGATATTTTGAAGTATTGTAACTTAAGAAATCATAAACTTTCAAATTTTTTTTTATTTAAAAGGAAGTTTCAGTTAAGAAATATATTTGTGAGAAGTAATTATTGGTAATTATGTGAAGAAAAGACCAGTGAAACCTCCTAAGTTTTGTCAATTATGTGGGAAAGATTTTTATGATCAGAGAATTTAGAAATTGTGTTAAATTGCTTTTGAAAAAGGGAAATATTCTTATTAAGAAATGTTTTACAAGATCTTTTGTTATAAGATGAGGGACACAAGATAAGAAAGCTCAGATAGGGAAACCTGCCCCTTAGTGCTTTTAAAGACCAAGATTGTTGGCTGTTAATGTGTATGGGAGAAAGGAGGGGTTAAGTGGCCCCTAGAAATCTCATCAATCCCAGGAAAGGAGTAATAAGAAATTTAAAATTTGTAAAGGGAAAGTTAGTAATTATACAAAGACTTTGTAAGATTTCTGGTCATTTTATCAATTGTGTATAGATTTTGTAATATTCAAATTTACTATGAATTTTAATTTCAGGTGGATTGCCTAGAGAGTCCTTATCAGATTAAGTGAGGGAATTTCTCCACTCTCCACCAGGAAGGAGGAGGGGGAGGGGCAGCAATTACTTCTTCAGACTCTGAAGAAGCCCCACTGGCCCTTTAAAGTTGGTATAATTGATTTCTAGTAATTGCTTTTGGTACCAATTTGGAATATAGAACAGGAATTAATTATGTATATGAGTCCTGGTAAACCTTTGTGGTATACTGTATGTTGCTTTCATAAAAGTTCAGTGATACCAGGATAAATTCAAATTTTTTTTAGAGCAAAGAAATATTTTTAGAAAGGATGTTTTGCAGAAGACATCTTGCTGTTTTAATCTGAATTTGTGGTTATTGCATGGTATAAGCAAAAGTTAATGTTTATAATTGAATGTATAAGTAAAAGGTTTAGATTCCTGAAGTATCTCACTCTTCCAGACTGAGTATAATTAAGAAAGAATAAACAAACTTGGGAGAACATTCTTTTCTGAATAATATGGGAATAATTAGACCAAGGGGGAAAAAAAAAGTTTGTGGAGCAAAGGGTGCAAACACAATGTTGAATCATTATCCCATAAACTAAGGCTGGGATACAGCTAAGCTACCATAATAAAGTGTGTGTTTAGGATCTAGGCTATTCAGCCTCAGATTATATTCCTTTTTATATATTAAAGAACTTGGTAAATGGGTATTTGGCCTAGTCATCTGCCTGTCACTAGGTATTTGTCTGTATGGAATAAGGTCCTTAAATGTTTCAAAATCATGTTAGAATAATTGAGTATTGGTACAACTGATTGAGGGACCTAGCTGTTATTCTATTAATTGCTGAAACTAGATCAGAAACGTCTTCTATGTGAGGAAAAGAATTTCAGTGCAAATTTCTTAGAGGGAGGTAAATT
>CM053582.1:58031773-58085713 GCA_028627135.1 Pseudochirops cupreus | reverse complement strand
GCACTCTTTTTCAGGCATTCTTCTCCTCATTGGCTTTTTGGGCCTCTTTTGCCATTTGAGTTAGTCTGTTTTTTAAGGTGTTGATTTCTTCAGTCAGGTTGTTGACTCTCTTTTCATGATTTTCTTGCATCATTCTCATTTCTCTCCCCAATTTTTCTTTTACTTCTCTTACTTGATTTTCAAAATCCTTCTTGAGCTCCTCCATGGCCTGTAACCAGTTCATATTTTTCTTGGAGGCTTTTGGTGTGGGAGTTCTGACTGTGTTGTCTTCCTCCAATTCCATGCTTTGATCTTTTTTGTCCCCAAAAAAGGATTGTATGGTCTGATTATGCTTCCTCATCTTGCCAGTTACTTGGCTTTTGAGCTCTTTGCCACAGTAGAACTCTGCTTCCATAATGTAGAGAGCTTTGTCCCAAATCGCTGGGGTTTTAGCAGCTGCCAGACCTATTAGGATGCTGCCATCTCCACAGCCCCCACCAGCTTTGGCTCACTGGTCATACACCTCAGGACCACCACCCAAGACTGCAGTCCTGATCCAGGCAGGTTAAGGCAAGAGCACTTAGCCTCTGAGTGGTGGCTTGTTCACCCTACAATCTGTAGGCCAGGGGCTCCTGAAGCAGCCACGCAGCTTCAGCCACTGCACCTCCACCACTTCTCATTCTGGGGGCAGGGGCCAGATCGCACTCTTCATTCCCCCCCCCCCCCATTCTAACAGAGTTCTCCCACTGACCTTTTATTTTCTCTTTGGTGTTTATGTGTTGAGAAGTCTGGAAACCGCCACAGCTCCTAGTGATTCACTTTCCTGAAGTCGGCTCTGGCTGCTGCTGATCAGGCCACCCTGGGGCCAAAACCCCATGGCTCACATGGGGCTGGGCTTGGCTCCCAGCTCAGTTGTGATAGCCCCTTCCTGTCAGCCTGCCAGGCTTCCTTCAACAGGAGATTTGTTTCTCTCTGTCACTTTGTGGGTTCTGTAGCTCTAAAGTTTGTTTAGAGTCATTTTTTCACATGTATTGGAGGAAGTGGAAGCTGAGCCACAGAGAAGTCCTGTTTCTAGTCCTCCATCTTGGCTCTCCCCTCACCCAAGTCCAGCACTCTTATCAACCATACCACTTAATTGCCTAAAGAGACACAGGCTAATAAGCTGGCAGTGCTTGGTTCAGATATTGTTTTTTAAAAACTATTATTTGTATAGTGCTTACTAGGTGCCAGGCGCAGTGCTGAGTGTTCCCCATAACAACCCTTAGGAGGTAAATGTTACTATGATCCCCATGAGGATATTGAGGCAGCCAGGTGAAGTGACTTACTCAAGGTCACACAGCTAGGGAGTGTCTAAAACTGAATTTGAACTTGTCTCCCTGACTCCAAGGAACCACCAAGTTGCACTTGCTTGTCTGATGAAGTTTGGGGGTGCTGGGACCCCAAGAATGTCAAGACAGAGTTGCCTGGAATGCATTCACACACTCAAACCTCTTAATCAAGTAGCAAAAAAGTTTATTATAACACTTTAGCAAAAGCAGGGAAAGGTCCTTATGGAATCTTCAAGAGAATGAGGATGGTGCTGGGGCTTATCTGGAAAAGTGGCATAGGAGAGGAATGCCAAGTATGCTAATTAGGTAATCTAGGCGTACAGGTGCCTTTGGGAGCCATGGATGGGAAAGTCTATACCAGACACTGAGGTGCTGAGAACCATGGGTCAGTGGAACTCTGACACCAATGGCTGAGTAAGCCCCCTCAAGTGAAGGGCTTGCTGCCAGGCCTGGATCAGTTCCCCACCCCCCAGGGAAGAGTTCTAGCACGCAGGTATGAGGATTGGATCCTCAGGATAAAGCGTGTTTTCGCCCCGACCTAGGAACACTGTAGTGTGCAATGTCCACAGGGGAAAGTGATTAGGAAGCGTCCTATAAAAGGCTTGCACTTAAGACAATAAAGGAGACTCTATTTTCCACCACTCTTTGAATCCCTATCTCTCTTTTAACTCCCCCTCTCACAGCCTCTGGGTAGATAACTCCCTCAACCCTGCTGGGTGATAGCAGGGCTCCCACATTCTCTTAGCCCCACTTCGGGATGGCAGGGTTCTCTGCCTTGGCCCACCACACTGAGGGAGTTGTCAGAGGCATGGATCTTGGAGATCAGGTGGGAGGAAGAGTCCTTGGGCCAGGAACACCCACCCCCACCCCCACCCCCATTCTGCAACAAGATAAAATATTCTCACAGGATGGGGCCTACTAAAAATTGGGAGGCTTCCAAAGACATGATCTTAGGACTGGGGCCTGAACACCCCATCATATCCACCATAAAAGCCTTCTCCATGAAGTGTTCCTTTATCTCTCCACCCCTGCAGTCATAACAAGTATATCCTTCCTGTGAAATCTCAACATTTTTGTATCTTACCTCCCAACAAGTCATAGTGTAATTCACAGGCTCATATATTTGGCACCACAAGAACATCAAGTTCAACTCTCCCATTTCACAGATGAGGTCACTGAAGCCCACCAAACTATGTGACTGGCCCATGATCACAGAGGTAGGTGAGATTTGAACCTAAGTCTTCTGAATCCTTACATTAATTAGAGAAATCTCATTGGTTCCGGAGTCAGAGTACAAATCCCAACCCTGATGCTTGCTACTTGTATGGTCTTAGCTGGTCACTTAACCTTCTTGGGCCTCCCTTTCCTTAACTGAAATGAATCAAGATGGACTTTGAGAGTCCTTTGGCCTCTAGAAGGTGGTTTCTGGACTGTTAGAATCTTGAAAGGCTTCATTTGGCAGATGAACAGACAAGAGGGAGGTTCATGAGAAGGGAGGGCTTTGGTGACAGTGTGCATGTGATTTATTCTGATGACTGAGGACTGACAGATCAGACAGGATCCTTCTGGAGAATCAATTGCCTTTTCTCTTGTAATGACAAGGTTAAGTGACTTGCCATCACATACAGCTATAGTGGCACACAGTGTTAAGTGCCTGAGGCTAGATTTGAACTCAGGTCCTCCTGACTCCAGGGTCAGTGCTCTATCTACACCACCTAGATGCCTCCCCCCCACCCCAATTATCTTTAAAGCCTCTATCAGTCCAGAGAAATGTGATGCTTTGCATCAAAGACTTGCTTTATTTGTTTTCCTAAACTCAATCCTGCATCCTTTTACCCAAGAGAGAGCTGGATGAGATTCTGTGGAGGGTCCGGCTCAAGTGAGGTTGGAGCTTACCCTGAAATCCTTCAAAGCAAAAGAAGTCAAGTCACTTGTGGACCTCAGGTAAATGGGCATAGTGCTAGAATGTGCCCTTTGATGTCCTTCTGAGATGCTGTGCCTCACAGTCACCTGTTTGTGTGTCTTACCCCCCCCCCCCAATTCTCCCCAAACTTCAAGCTCCATGAGGGCAGACACTAGATTTTCTTCAAACTTGTTTTCCCCAAAGGCTCAGGCTTTGCTTAATCAGTGTTTGTTGAATTAAACAGAATTCTCTGAGCATAGTAGGGAAAATATTATTCTCCCCATTTTATAGATGAGGAAACTGAGACTCCAAGGTTTGGTGACTTGAATGCATCCTTGGCTTTCCCCCAGCCTCATAGCATGAGACTTCTGAGTCCAGGGCCCATGCATATCTTGGTCATCTTTGCCCACAGGTGGTAGATAAGTTTTCTGTTTACTCTTAGAGGCAGGGTGTTGTAGGAAGCAGATTTTACAGTTAGGAAAACCTGGGTTCTTGTCCACCTTTGACACATACTGGTTACATGACCCTGGGTAATCAATTTAATTAATTGACTTAAAAGCACTGGCTTTCTCAGCGCCCCAGGCAATCCCCAAAGTAAGCTGCAGAGCCTTTGCAAATTTCCATTGATAAAGGGTGCTTCCTCACTGGTAGTTCCCTCTATCTGCGAAATCCCATTTGGATCTCTCCTACCCATGGAGGGTAGGGACTGACTTTTATCTCCTATGTCTCTTTGGGTAGCCCTGCATCAATAACATTCATCGTTTTTGAGTAAATGGATGAAAATTCCATGTTCTTCTTTGCCCAGGATTTTGAGTCTCTAAACTGGGCTTGACTTCCCAGCTGGATTAAGGGAATGTGCTGAGGGTCCAAGATGTGCAGGAAATTGAGAGCACAGGAGCCAGGAGAGGCCCCTGCTTCAGTGAGTGCAGAAGGAAAAGCAGTTTTATATCAAATTCAGCCAGAAGGAGCCGAGTCTGATTGAAGGGGGAGCTTTGGTTTGAATAGAATCTAGGTCAGGCCCTCTCCCTGGCCCTTGGTGAATCCATCTATCTGGGGCCCAGATCAGAACAATCTTCCCCAACCTCATCATCACATGGTCCCTGACTGATCTCCTACACTGGCAACACGGGAAGATTGGAATGGGGTCAGAATCCTGCTGTGTGACTCACAGGATTAAAGAGGTGAAAGTGACTTTAGACTTTTCTGCTTATGGGAGGAATAAGCTACCTCTTCCTGAGGCAGGCTATTCCATACCAGAAGGGTGGTGAGGTTTCTGCCCTTGCTCTGCTTTGAAATGTCCCCCCATTTCTTTTGCCCTCTAGAGCAAAACAGAACAAGTCTCATTGCTCCTCAAAGTTGCTCTTGTGCTCCCCCAAGACTATGTAGAGTCAAGCTAAGCATCCCCATTCCTTTGACTGATCCTTGCATGTCTTGCTCTACCGTCTCACTGTCCTGGCTCTCTTCCTCCGAATATGCTCCAGCTTATCCTGTTATCTCTGCCTGTTGAAATGTTCTTTTTTTCTTTTAATAAAGCACTCTCTGAACCCTCTCTTTCTTCAACTGAAAGCTGTCTCCTTAGATCCTCCTGGCCCACTTTGTCTATATCTCATCATTTTCCCTTGTATCAGATACATTTGTAAATATTTTGTATTCCCATCTTAAGAGTGTAAATCTTTGTATCTGTCATCTTTGTATCCCTGTTCAGTGCCTAGCACACAGTAGGTGCTATTCCTTTCTTTTTCATGCTAGTAGTTAAACTTTTTTCGCCTGTGTTGTCTGTCAGGAGCATACAGGTTATGATACCTCCCTGAGATGATGTCTAGTTTAAGGCTTGCAAGATATTTGACATGTCTCATTCATGCTTTATGACCAACCCTGTGAGGTAGGTATTATTCCCCAGTTAACAGATGAGGAAACTAACACTCAGAGAGGTTATACAGCTAATAAGTGGCTGAGACAAGATCTCTCTAAATCTAGCCCTTTCTGTGTATACCAAGCTGTCTGTGCATAAACTTCTAAGTGCCAAGTAAATGGCGACTTGTTATTCGTCTTTCATTTCCAGGATGGCACTCTGCAGAGAAATAAGTTAGGGAACTCTATCCACCCATTCCACACCACTGTCAGAGAACACGCTTCTGAGTTGGGATGTTTTTGTTTGTTTGTTTTTTGGCAAGGCAGTCAATTGGGATTAAGTGACTTGCCCAGGGTCACACAACTAGTAAGTGTCAAGTGTCTGAGGCCAAATTTGAACTCAGGGTTTCCTGACTCTAGGGTGGTACTCTTTCCACTGCACTGAATTATGATGTTAACCAAGTCCCTCTGCACAGCTAATCCAGGAGAAGATTCTGAGGAACCATGATACAGTTTACAAGACCAGAGAATACCAAGAATGTGGTAACTCAACACTTTTTATTAAATGCTCTTTTCTTATACAATTAATAGACATACAGAAAGGTTATAAAGAACTTGGTCCAGCACTCACGGAGCTTTTCGAGATCTCCTAAGGCTCAGATGCCAACTCATCTCTAACCTTGGAGGCCATGCAAGCTTCATACCTCTCCTATCCATTGGCACTTCAACATTCATTCTTCATGCCATCTTTCCTGATCCTCTTCTTCTGATGAATGACGCTCCCATACCTTAGTAGGTTTAATGAGCTGTTATAGTTGCTCACACACACACACACACACACACACACACACACACACACACACACACACACACACACCCTCTCGGTGGCTAACCCACTCCAAACTGAGGTCATCATGTATTACAGTTCTCTGTGTTATATTCCTTATCTCCCTACAATCATATAAGTGCCACATCCTAATTTAGAATCTCTCATACCTAGAACTGTTTTGTAAACGTTAGATGCTTAATAAATGCTTGTTTAATGAATAGACTCTAATCTGATAGGATCCTAGGTTTAGAGACCATCAAATCTAACACCCTCATTTTACAGATGAGGAAACTGAGGCTGACAGGAGTGAAATACCTTGCCCATGGCCACAGAGCTAGTAAGTCAGGATTTCAATTTGTCTTCCTGATTCCAAATGTAAAAAAATCACATATCTCATGGAATAACTCACAATATATATATGTATAGACTAGAGCTGGAAGACCTGGGTTTAAGTCCTTCCAGAACGTTGTGGCTGTTACCTTGTAAATCAGTTAATCTCTCAGTGCCTTTGGCAACTCTCTAAGATTTAGTAAATTTCAGAGAAGGTGCTATTCTGTTTCAGTAGAGGGGGATTACTCACATGGAAGTTCCCTATGCCACTGAAATCAAAAGTCCAGTTCTTATCTCTATTCATTAAGCTTATAAGATTATTCTCTAATATGAATTCTTTGATGTCTAATAAGGTTGGAACTCCCACTAAAAGCTTTTCCACAGGCATTACATTCAAAAGGTTTTTCTCCACTATGAATTCTCTGGTGTTTAATGAGGTCAGAGCTTCTCCTAAAAGCTTTCTCACATTCATTACACTTATAAGGTTTCTCCCCACTATGAATTCTCTGATGTTGGATAAGATCCGAACTCCACCTAAAAGACTTCCCACATTCATGACATCCATAAGGTTTCTCCCCACTATGAATTCTTTGATGGTCAATCAAGACTGAGCTTGCCCTGAAGGCTTTCCCACATTCAGGACACTCATGGGGTTTCTCTCCCCGGTGAATTCTTTCATGCTCAGTCAGAGCTGAGCTCCCTCTGAAAGCTCTTCCACATTCATGACAACCATAAGGCTTTCCTTCAGTATGAATTCTCTGATGCCGAATAAGGTACGCATTCCTTCTGAAAGCTTTTCCACATTTGATACACTCATAGGGCTTTTCTCCACTATGTATTCTCTGATGGTTGATAAAGGTTGAAATCAATCTGAATGCTTTTCCACATTCATGGCACTCATAAGGTTTTTCTCCACTGTGTATTCTCTGATGTTGAATTAGATCTGAACTAGCCCTGAAGGCTTTCTCACATTCATTACATCCATAGGGTTTTTCTCCAGTGTGAATTCTCTGGTGTCGAATTAGGTGAGATCTCCCCCTAAAGTCCTTTCCACATTCAAAGCACTTGTAGGGTTTCTCCCCACTGTGAATTCTCTGATGCTGAATAAGGTATGAACTCCACCTAAAATCTTTGCCACATTCATGACATTTGTAAGGTTTTTCTCCTCTGTGAATTCTCTGATGTTCCAGAAGGGCTGAGCTACCACGGAAGGCTTTGCCACATTCACTACATTCATAGGGCTTCTCTCCACTATGAATTCTACGATGCTTAATAAGGTCTGAGCTTCCCCTGAAAGTCTTCCCACATTCATTACATTCATAGGGCTTCTCTCCACTATGAATTCTCTTATGATTAATGAAACTGGATCTCTGCCTGAAGGCTTTGCCACAATCATTACACTTATAGGGTCTCTCTCCAGTGTGAATTCTCCGGTGGTTAATAAAGCTTGAATTTTGCATGAAGGCTTTCCCACATTCAAGACATACATAGGGTTTCTCTCCACTGTGAATTCTAAGATGGTCAATGAGGCTAGATCTCCCTCTGAATGTTTTCCCACACTCTTTACATTCATAGGATTTCTTCACACTTGGGAGTCTCTGATTCTTTCTAAATTCTGACTTTTGTTTAAAGTTTGGGTCACATGGATCGTAAGTATGAACTTTCCCTTCCACAGCATCTCTCTGAAATATCAGCTCAGTTTTTAAGCCCGGATCATTGCTGCCCTCCTGGACTCTCTGATCAGTGGGCACCTGACTGCCCCCTCTCTCCTCCATGTTTGTGCCTGCTGGGCCTTCCTTGGGGCTCTTTAAGCTAGCCTCACATGCAGAGGCTTTCCTGGAGTCAGTGGCCTGGGGAACGGTTCTCGGAAGACCTGCCAACATAGTTGTCTGAATGTCAAATCCTGCACACATCTTCTGCTTTGCAGCAAAGTCCTTGTTCTCTGCCTCAGCCCTGTCACCTGAAATATAAAATGAAAACCCAAATGACCTCAGTTTTTGGGTTAGGAGAATCAAGGGACCAGCTCACCCTAAATGAGAGTATCTTGATCCCCAAGTTCTTGCCCGTTGTTCCTTCTTGGTCCTCCCAGCCCATGAAGCCCTTTTTCATTCTCTCAATTGGACAGAATGACCCTCTCCTTTGATCCCCACAGCACTCTACAAAGATTGCAAAGCAAGAGCTGGTCATGAAGAGAGGGAAGGATGATAAACTAAAAGGAAAGAGAAAGTGAAAGATCTGTCATGATGACAAGGGGGCACCACAGTGCACAGAGCACTGGGCCAGAAGTCAGGAAGACCTGAGTTCAAATCTGGCCTCAGAGGAGTGCAATAGTTGTGTGACCCTGGGCAAGTAACTTCACCCTGTTTGCCTCATTATCCCTACTTGTAACCTCCCAGGGTTGTGCTGATCAAATGAGATCATATTTGTAAAGGGCTTAGCATAGTGCTTGGCACATATATAAATGTTAACTATTTCTATTATCATTATTATGACTGAGAAATAAAGAAGTAAGGCAAGATTTGGGAGGTGAAACTGTCTTCCCAGCCTTCAAGGGGACTAAATTGAAAGGGATTTCCTCCAATTACCAATTCATTCATTCAGGAAACACTTATTAAGCACCGACTGTGTGCAGACCACTGTGTCTGCTAGGAAAGACACAAAGTTTTGATAAGACCCAGGCCCTGCCCTCCTGGAGCTTAAAGTCCTATTATCAGAAGCTAAGACAACGCAGCACAGCTCTCTATAATAAAACACCTTGATTGGAGCTGCATCCAAGGCACCACATTTTAGGAAGGCCATTGGCAAACTGGGAGGCAGAATGGTATAATGGTCTCAGTTTTCTCACCTATAAAATGAGAGAACTAAACTACATGGCTTTTCTGAGATCTCTTTCAGTTTTTAATCTATGATATTATGATATCCAGGAAAGCAACCAGGATGGAAATGGAGCTGGAACCTTCATCTTCTGAGCACTGGAAGAAAGAACCCAGGGATATTTAGTTTAAAGGTGACACCACGAGGGCCTGATAGCTGCCTTCACAGTTCTAAAGGGCTGTTACATGGAAGATGGCTTCTGAATGGCCCCAGGCAAAACACCGGAAGCAATGAGCAGAAATTAGAGATGCAGACTTTACCAGAAGACAAAGTGAGAGGCAAGGATATTGTAGCAGATTGCACTAACCTCTGAGTTCCCTTCTAACTCTGAGATTCAGAGATTTGCTTATCATGTCCAAAACTGAACTCGTGATCTCCTTCCTGCCCCCCTTCCCCCTCAGCCCTCACATGCTAGATGGGCATTTTGATCATTGTGTCCCTGGTCTGCACAACTGCTGAGTGCTAGGAGTCCTTGAAGGGGATAGATCTTTCTTTGGGATCCCATCTCCTTTAGCTCTTCTCTTCCCCTGCCCCCTGGTGGTTACTGTTACTGGCACAAGCTTTGGTTGAGCAATGGTTCCCCAATGCCTACTGAATAAAACTCAAGCTTTGATAGGGGACCTTTCACCTTGTCTCATGAAGAACTACCCAGGCCATTTGAGGCCCATGACCAAACCATGCCCCCTACACTCAGGCTCTCTTTCTTCTTCTTCTCTTCCTCCTCCTACTCCTAGGGCACTGGGCTCTGTCCAGTGCCCTTTTATGCCATCTTTGTCCAAACCGAGATACCAGACTACTTCTCAGCCTTCCCCAAAGCACGTTACTATGTGCAAGGTACACCATGCACCTTGACTCGCCCCCTACTCTTCACCTCTAACTTCCTGGATGTGTGCTCTTCTTCCACTGGAAAGGAAGCTCTGTGAGGGCAGGGGTTGTCTTGCTTGTATGTGTATTCTCAGCATTTAGCACAGTGCCTGGCCCAGAGGAAGTGCTTAATAAATGCTCTTATTCATTCACTCATTTTTCCTGACAGAGACCTGGGCTATCACTGCTTTCTCTACCTCCTGGTGCTTTTTTCCATACTCACCTCCGCAGGGCCCTCTCAGAATTTCCTTGTTTTCATTCTCCTAGAGGTCACAGATTCAGAACATTTCTTCTCACACGAAAGTAGGGTGTCAGGTGCCATTTGGAACCTGGGAATTTTGCTAAAAAGGCAGTGGGACAGCAGAGAACAGTACTTAGCTTTTTGGAGGGCTCCTTATGTATTTGGCCATGAACGGCCCCCAGTATTTCATCACGGTGTGGACATGACTCTGGGCTCCTGAAGGGAACAGTAAACAGGCTGTTATCAGAGTCGAATCCTAGCTATAGTAAGAGAACATAACAAAGTGGGACCCAGAGGGGATCCCTCCAGCACTGGATCTTGGGGCCAAAAGGAGACCCATCAGGTGAGTTCCAAATGGTTCAGGAGCATGTGGGGCTATGTTTGCCCTACAGCACCTCACCTTAGATGCAGAACTGTCTAGACAAGGTGAGACTGACTACTCCCACTATTCCTAGGGACTCTGACCCACATGTCCTCCTACTGCTCCTTTGTTCTGCTCAGCTAAGGCCCATATCTGACCTCCTGGCTATTCCTCACACATGACCCTCCATATTCCTTCCCCATGTTTTTGCACCAGCTTCTCCCCCTGCCTTTCATGCCATTCCTCTTCACCTTGGCCTCCTAGCTCTCCTGGTTTCTTTCAGGGCTCAACTAAATTCCTACCTTCTTTCTTCAGGAGGCTCCCCCTGCCCCTTACCCCAGCTTCTAGTGCTTTACCCCACCCTCGGTCACTTTGTATGGGTGCTTGGTATACCATCATATGTACAAGTTGTCTCCCCTGTTACAAAGTACGCTCCTTGAGGACAGAGATCATTTTACTTTGCCTTCATACCCCCAGGACCCAGAACAGTGCCTGGTACTTAACAAATGCTTGTTGATTGAGTGAATGTTGAGTTCTTGGGCCACAGCCCCTCTTGGGACCTTCTACCAAGTTGTAGAAAGGTTGAGACCTGCTTCAGTGGAGGGTATACTCACACAGAAGAAAATGCCCAAGGTCTCCCAGTCTGAACCCTTCAGTTCACTCCCCCAGATCCCCCCTAGTTCGGGCCCTCACTGCCTTTCACCTCTATTATTGTAGCAGCCTCCCAAGTAACCTTCCTGCCTCCAGTCTCTTCCCATTCTTGTCCATCCCACATATGGATGCTGCCAGAGTGATTTTCCTTAAGAGCTGTGCTGACCATGTGACTGCCCCTAATCACCTCCCAGGGCTCCCATTCCTCTAAGATAAAATAAAAACACCTCTATTTAGCTTTTTAAGCCCTGTAAAATCTGGCCCTCTAACCCCTCCTTCCAGCCTCCTTGGAAAGTACTCATTCTCCTGCCAAACTGGCCTCCTGTCTGTCCCTCACACACACACACCTGACCCTCCATGTCCCATCTCCATGCCTTTGCACTGGCTGTTCCAGATGCCTGGAATGCATGCCCTCCTTACCTCCACCTCACAGAGCCTCTCACTTCCCTTCAGAGGCAGCTCAAGAACCAGCTTCTACACAAAGCCTGTCTTGAATATCCCCTCCCCTCATGCTAGTGTCTTTCCTCTCAAACTCCTCTGTGTGTAACTACTTTTTGCACATTGGCATTTATTAACTTTCCATATCAACATGTCCAAAATGGAACTCATTATCTTTTTCCCCAAACTCTTCCCTTTTCCTAATATCCCTATTCCTATAGAGGGCAATACCATCCTCCCTAACCCTCAGGCTCGAAATCTAGGAGGCATCTCAGACTCCTCACTATATCTCAGTCCCCATCCTTCCCTACCTCCCAGCCCCCTCACCATCCAATTCCAAATTCCAAGCTGTTGCCAAGGCCTGCTGACTTCCCCTTTTCAGCATCTCTTGAACATTCCCCTCTTCTCTTTTCTGACACTGCCCCCACCCTTGTGCAGGTCCTCATCACCTCATGCCTGGCCCACTGCAATGGCCATTGGGGGATCTGCCTGTCTGCAGGCTCTCTCCAGTCCAGCCCACCAACAGTCAGTCACTAAAGTGATCTTCCCTAAGTGCAGGTCTATGTCTCACACACACACACACACACACACACACACACACACACACACACACACACCTCCAATGGCTCCCTAGTGCCTCCAGAATCAAATATCAAGTCTTCTTATTGGCTTTTAAAGCCCTTCGTGCCCTGCCCCCTCCTACCTTTCCAGTCTTTTTCTATCTTACTCCCCCACGTCCTCTTTGATTACCAGTGACACTGGCCTCTTGGTTGGGCCTTGAACAAGATCCTCCATTTTCTAACTTGACATTTTTGCCTGGAATGCCATCTCTCTTCATCTTTGTCTCCTGGCTTCGCTAGCTTTCTTCAAATCCTAGCTCAAAATCCCATCTTCTGCAAGAAACCTTTTCTAATCCTGTTAATGCTAGTGATCACCCTCAAAGACTGTTGTTGTTCAGTCATTTTTCAGTAGCATCAGACTCTTCATGACCCCACTTGGGGGTTTTCTTGGCAGAAATACTAGAGTAGTTTGCCATTTCTTTATCCAGTTCATGGTACAGGTGAGGAAACTGAGGCAGACAGGGTGAAGTGACTTGCCCAGGGTCACACAGCTAGTAATGTCTGAGGTCAGATTTGAACTCAGGAAAAGAAGTCTTCCAGTTCCAAGCCCAATGCTCTATCCCCTGCAGTGACACATAGTGGCCCCAATTCCCTAAGATTACCTCCCGTTTTTCCTGTCTTTATCTTGTTTGTGCCTAGTTGTTTGCTTCTTTTCTCCCCCATTAGACTGTGAGCTCATTGAAGGCAGGGACTGGTCTCTTGCCTTTCTTTGTATCCCCAGTGCTAAGCACAGTGCCAGATACATAGTAGGTATTTAATCAATGTCCTCCAATGAGACTACATCTCCATAATTCTCACAGAATCATCAAATCTTGAATTTGGAAGGCACTTCAGGCATTCACTTAGTCCCACCCATACCCAAATCTGAATAAAATTTCCCTCTGCAAAAAATGGTCACAGAAGATTTTTCTGGAGATCTCCAGGGAGGGGAAACTATTTTCAGAGGCTGTCCCTTCATCTGTGGCAAGTACTAGCTGTTAGGAAGCTTTTCTGGACATCTGCTTCAGAGCATCTTCTCCCCTAACTCCCCATCACCATTGCTTCTCCTGGTTCCACCCTCTAGGTCAAAGAGAACAATCCCTCCTTCACATGTGAGCCCTTCAAATATCTGAAGACAATTATGAGGTCTCCCTGCCCCCAACTCTCAACTTCAAGCCAAACCGCCTACAGGCCATGATGTGGAAACATATGGTCCTGGGTACTCTTGAGCTTATAGAGGTCCTTCCTCTCCTCCCTAGCCCTGCACAATCCGCCTCTTAAGGCAGCCCAAGATTGCTGCAGTCACTCTCATGTTATGTTCACTGAAACTCCCAGATGTTTTTCAGATGAACTGCTTGCTATACAGAAACACACACACACACACACACACACACACACACACACACACACACACATCTGGTACTTGTTGAGGCAATTTTTCTGAAGCCCAGTGTAAGAATTGACATTTATCCCTTCTGAATTCCATCTCCGAGAGGCCTCATACATAGGGGGCTGACCTCCAAGTCAGGTTGACTGAGGTCCAAGTTTAGTCTTGGATACCTCCTCGCTGTGGGAACAAATCAACACCTCTCAGCACTCCAAAGGCACCAATCTGCACTGGAAGAGGAAATTTTCTTCTCACCAGGAGTCTTCTATACCAATATAATCACAGGTTCAAACAACAACAACAAAACCCATCTTATTGGTCAGCCCAAACCTCTAGTCCATCAAAATCTTTTTGGATCCCCCCCTCTTTCATCCACAATGTTTGTTATTTCTCCTAGTTTTGTATGATACACAAATTTGACAAACACATGGACTAGGCTTAATTCAAGTCACTGATAAAAATGCATGTGCTCTCGAGAATTTCCTCCAAGCACACTTGGAGCCTGATCACACTATCTGCTAGTCCACGTTTCTCCATTCTGTCTACAGAAATAGCATGAGAGCCTTTGCCTCCAATAAAATCAAAGTGAACTCTCCTGATCAGTCCAGCAACCTTGTGATAAGATAAGGCTGGGCCACTATGATCCATTCTTCATGAACATAAGCTGGTGGTGTCTGGAGGGTGTTAGGAACTGAACCAGAAGGGGAAATGCCTTTCTTCCCTCTCCATTTTACCCCAACTCTAAGAAATGGCCTGGGGGGGGGGTCTGCTTTGGTTTCCTTTGCCCTTGGTTTCAGACCCAGTTCAAGCTATGGTGACCTTGGAGCCAGTATTCCAAGTGGGATTCCAAGGGAATCTCAGAAAGGACTGGCCTGTTGTGGCTAGCTCACCTGAAGCACAGATATCAGCACTACCACTTCCATCCCCACTTCTCCTGTGTTCTTCTTAGGGGAAAAGACAAGAACATGGGAAGGAAGTGGTACTGAGGGAGGAGAAAGGACCTGTACGATCAGTTGGGCCCTGGGCAGCCCCACCCAGGAGCTCTTCAACAGTGAGGACCAACCAGACAACAACATGTACACATTAGCTGCTGTGAAATTCCCAACAAGCATTGACGGTGTCAGTTGGGTGACGCTGTTCTGGGGTCCATGCGACCCACAGGGTGAAGTGCCTTTTTCCTATGTTAATTACTTCTTTTGGGACTGGTTCTTCCTACATTGCCCAGGCCTGAAATGAAGTGGTCACTCTTAGGCCTCTCCTCACTGATGATTGGCATGGGACCTTTAACTTGCTCCATTCCTGAGCATTTAATCAGACCCTTCCTTAGGCAACCTGGCTCCTCCTGACCTCCCCATCTCAGGCCCTCATCATATATGGGGCCTGGGTTTAGTCAGGTGGCCTTAATGAGACCATCCCATCAGTGGCAGCCAGTAGCCCTCTGCGGTTCTGAACTCCTGAGCTCAAGCCTCACACCGGCAGCAGGGACTATAGGTGTGTACCAGCACAAAATGACTAACCCTTCTTGGATACTCTCTAGGCTTTTGGACAGAAAAAAGGTGGCTAGGGGCCTCGAAGGAATCTTGGAGATGGTCTGAAGCAAGCTCTGTCTGGGTGTATCCTTTGTCCCCATCACATTCTGCTGGCCATCATGCTTACTTGGGTACACTGTAGCCCTCATCTGCAGGTAGGGGCTCTACTTTTTGTTTCACCTTGATCCCCATTGTCAAATGTGGATTTTTGCACATAGTAGGAGCATGGCAATTGGCTCTAACTCTTTTACTTTATAAAAAAAGAAGCTGTGGGCAATGGCTGAGTTAGACTGCAGGATGCGGAGCAGAACCTGGGTTTTCTGACTGTCTCTCCCTAAACCCAATGCCCTTTCCTCTGCTCCAGTCTGAAAGCCTCAGGCATTTACAGAGAGCACCTCAGGTCCTAGAGAGTGATTGGTGTCTATTGGAATCACAGAATGATTAAGCTGCAAGGGGAAACTGAGACCAAATGAAGCAAAGGGACTTCCCAAAGATCACACAGTAAATTAATGGCAAAACTGGGATTAGAACTCACAGCATTGCCCCTGAGCATCCTAAGCTCCTGATGGGGAACTCATCTGTTTTACAGAAAGTGGGGATTTGGAACCACCCCCCAAACTCCTGAATCTCACACACCATCTCTCCATACTAAGCCTGCCCAAGCGGTACCTGCAACAAACATGATCTAGAAACAGGTCCATTGCAAAGGAAAAAGCATGGCCCTTTGAGGAGCTCTGGCTCAAGGAACCAACTGAGCCGCCTCAGCAAAGCCTAAAGAAAAAGAGCCCTGGGCAGGGGATCACAAGGCCTGTTTCTGACACTTCTGACATCCACATGCCATGTAGCCCGGGAAAAATCCCCTCCCCAGTTGGGGCCTTGTGGGAAGTACCATCTCCCAGTGCTAGAGCACTATAATGTGGAAGTTTCCTCACAGGCATACTCATCTTCTCTTAAATCCTTGCCCTGTGCAGAAAGCCTCTCCTGTCCCCCCAGTGGCTTCATAGGGCCTTCCCTCCACCATTAACTCCCATTGGCCCAGTCTGTGGTTGTATGCATGCTCTCTCCCCTATCAGATGGTGAGCTCCTTGAGGCAGGGATTATTTGTGCTTTTCTTTGTAGCCCAGAATTTAGCAAAGCCTAGCCCATTGAGGTAGGTGGTAAAGGTCTTATCCCCATTTGACAGACAGGAATACTGGAGCCCAGAGAGTATGATTTCCTCCTAGAGTCACTCTATTCAAAGAATGCAAAGGCCCAAAGAGTTTCTAACCGCAAAGCACTTACATTTGATACATAGATATGGAAATAGAAAAACGTATACAGTTACTCTGCGCTGTGGGTGGGAGAAGACCCATCAGAAAAAGCCTCAGATTAGGAGGTCTGGCTGAGCCTTGAGGCAGAGGTCAGGAAGAATGACAGCATTTTCCGGGGCCTGGTGGGGGTTGTAGGGTGACGGGAGGCTGTTTGGCTGGAAGATCCAAGGTATGTGTAAGGTATAACAAGACTGGAAAGGCAGGAGGTAGCAGGTGATGAAGGGCTTTGAATGCCAAACTAAGCTCTCTGTACGTGAGCCTGGTGGCAAGACAGTCACTGGAGTTTACTGGAGATGGGGGTGGGGTGACACCCTGACCTGCACTTTAGAAAAATCCCTTTGGTGGTTGAAGGATGGACTGGACTGGGGGGAGAGTTGGGGCAGGGAACGCCTCCCCGCCCCGCCCCCCCCAGCAGTTATGGCAGTGGTGCAGATGTGAGATGAGGGCCTGGATGGTGTCAGAGGGGAGGGGAGGGCGTATAGGGGAGATGCTGCTGCAAAGAGGCGGGACGCAGCTGCAGCCAACTGTGTGGGGGTAAGGGAGGATGCGAGGGCGGGTGCCTTCCCTCGAGCCCCCGCCCCGACTCGGACCATTCTGCTATTTCCCCAATTCCGCCCCCCGCCCCCCGCCATGGCGGAGCTCTACCAGCTGAATTCCAGGGGCCACCGATCCCGGCGCCTGCGCGCACGCACGCGCACCAGCATGAGCGGGGGAGGGGAGGAGCCTATAGGTGGGGCAGAGGCAGAGGAAGCCGCCCCACGATCCAGGACCAGGGAGAGGGCCCCAAGTGGCCAAGCGATTCGCGCGCCCGAGAGCCAGCCCCACACGACCCCCGAGCCCTGTAGCCCCCCGGGCAGCCACTCACCCGAGCCGAGCCCCGGGAAAGGACGCGATGGCTCCGGCGGAGCGAGCAGCCTCCGGCCCCTGGCGGGGGAGCTTCCGCCGCCGCTCTAGGATGCGAGGAGGACCGGGCATCTCGATGGTGCCCAGGCGCTCTCGCTCTCGCTCTCGCCCCCGCCCTCCGCTTGGGCCGCGGCCCGAGGGTTCTGGGCCAAAATGGAGGAACGGGCTGGGGGGTGGAGAGACGGTGGAGCCCAGGGCCCGGGGACTGCACACGACGGCAGCTATAGCCTCAGGGCGATTACCACCCCCCCCCCCCCCAGTTCCGGGAAGCAAAGTGGGAAATGAGCGAGATCGAAAGCCAAGGAGCATCAATAACATTTATTAAAATAAGAATAGCTTACATTTCTATGATATTTTAAGGCATCAAGGTGCTTAATCGGAGGCTTTCTCATTGGAGTCTCATAACAAACCTGAGGTAGGTAGGTACTACAGGTATTATTCCCATTTGTGAGAGTGTCTGAGGCTCAGAGATGAAGCCACTCGTCCATCCAGAGACCACTCAATAATAACAATAATACAATAATAACAGCTAACGTTATATAAAGCACTTTACATACATTATCGCAGTGAATCCTCACAACTGTTATCCCCATTTTACAGATGAGGAAACTAAGGCTGAGGTTGTGACTTGCTAGTGTCCAAGGCTAGATTCAAACCTGGGTCTTCCTGGGGCTGAGGTCAGCACACCATCTACCCAGTTGCCAACAAACACCTACTAAATCTTTGCCATTTGCACAGCACTGTTAGTCACTGAGGATCCAAGAAGAAAGGCAGGCAAAGGCCTCTGCTCCCAAGGGAAAAAAAAGGCAAGAGGTTAAAGTCAGGATTCAAAGCCAGGTCTCCTGACTCCCCAAGTATTATTGTTGTAATTTTTTTCAATTAGCAAAAATGTTTTCTATCCCTCTCCCCCATTAAAAAAAACAACAAACCCCTTGTAAGAAATATGCATAGTCAAGCAAAACCCATTCTTATTGGCCATGTCCAGCAACTCCATGGCTCATTGTGCAGTGTCCTGGAGGAGGGGGATGGGCAGGTTCCTCCTCCCTCCCAGAGTCGCTATAAACATTTGAGTAGGCAGTTCCAGGTAGTGAAGAGCATACTAGACTTGGAGCTGGAAGGCTTGAGTATGAAGCCTGACTCTGGCTAAGCCAGGCTGTCTCTCAGGATCAAAAGGGATAGAACTTGGTGTTCCCTCAAGTCCTTTCCAGCTCTTCCCAGGTTCTAGATCTCCACATTCACTGTGTGACTTTGGACAAGTGCTATTTCTGTGCTAGATCAAAGTTTCTGCCTCTAAAATAAAGGAGTTGGCCTAGATGATCCCTAGGCTTTCTTCCAGCTCTAGAGTCCACAGGCCTATTATTTGCAGACCCCAAGGAAGGCCACAAAGATGAAGAGTCACATGTACAGAGCCATTCTGAGTTTCTCAAGTCCAACTCTGGTGCTATCTTCCCTAGAAAGCAATGGCTCCTATCCCTCCTGGGACATCTCTCATAGTGCCCTTTGTGAGATTTGGATTCAAGACCTTGCAGCAACTGCCAGGTCTGCTACTGACACTGAAAAGAGAAAGCTGAGATGCCCACAAGTGGGGTGGGCACTCGGAGGCTCAGAGACTTCAAGGCCGAGGGGACCCAAAAGGTCCTCTAGTCTAACTAAGTGAGGTAATGGAGGCCCAGGGCAACAGTGTGAGCAGCTTCTGTCCCCTACTCCAGCACCCCCCCCATTTTGAGGGGAGGCTGGAGAGGAGAGTCCAGCTCAAGTTAAGATTGCACTTGACCCTAAGGTCCCCTCCAACTCAGAGGTTTGGGGACAAGTGTCAGGTAAATGGAGGTAAAAAGACTTGCACCATCTCCACTATATGGTTCTGGTGCTCAAACAATGTGCTCTTTGCTGTACTTTGGTAATGCTGTGGGGTCACAATCAACTTTGAGTGTATCTTGTCTCCGCCCCAGGCCCCAGACTACAAGCTCCACCAGAAAGGAAATCCTTTGACCCCTCACTGAACAACTGGCTCTCCTCATTACTGAAGCTACTCCAAACCTTTTCATTACTTTGCAAGCATCTCATTCTCCAAACCCTCTCAACAAAGGACCTCACCTCAATACTTCACTGAAAAAAACTGAGGTCCTTCATGTAGTTGCCAAGATGATTTTCCCAAAGTACAGGTCTGACCAGGTCACTCCCCTACTCAACGAACTCCAGTGTCTCCCTATTACCTTCAAGATCAAACACAAAATCTTGTTTGATATTAAAGCCCTTCACAACCAGGACACTTTCTTCCTTTCTAATAATCTTACATCATACTACCTTCCACACACTGGCCAATCTAGCTGTTCCTCACATATAAACACCGTCTCCCAACTGTTTCTCTTCACTGGCTAGAGCCCATGCCTGGAACACTCTCCCTCCTCATTTCTGCTTTCCCTATTCTATGACTTCCTTCAGGATTTAGCCTGATCTCACTTTCTGTGAGAGGTATCTCCCCTTGCCCCTCCACCTCCTCACTGCATTCTCTAGGAGATCACTTGTGAAAATGGGAGCTCCTTTAGGACAATTTTACTGTTCCTGTTTTATAGATCAGAAACAGGCTGAGGCTCCCACAGTAACATTCAGTTTAAAGTTTTCTGTCTCATAGTCCAGTGCCCTTTCCAGTCCGAAAACATTTTCCATCAGCTGCTCTACTTGGCCTTCATTCCCATCGACATCACATTCCCTGGTACCCTTCATGACAGGTACTCCTCTGGTGGCTGCAGCTTCCTCTTGTATACTGTCTTCCCCCTTCAACTGTAAGCTCCTTAGGGGCAAAGACTCTCTTTTTCTTATTTGTAGCCCCAGCACTTAGCACAGTGCCCAACACATAGTAGGTGCTTAATAAATGTTTACTATTAGCAAACTTATATTCTAGTTCCATTAGAAAGCAATGGGCATATATAACTTGGCATATCCAAAATGAAACACTATCTCTCCCTGTTCCCCCTTCTCCATTTCCTGATTTCCCTACAAATTCTCCTTTTATTCACCCTAGTTCACAATCTGTCATCTTCTCGCTCACTCAGTCAGTTCCCAGTCCTACTGATTCTGCTTACACAGTAGTTCTCACAACTGGCCACTTCCTTCTACTCCCACGGGCAACCCCCAGTGCAGACCCTCATCCCCCTCACACCAGGACAATGGCAATATACAATTGGGGGGGAGAGGGTCTGCCTGCCTCTGCTTCATCTTCCACTCAGCTGCCAAGTGATCTTCGTAAAGTGCAGGTCTGACCATGTGACAACCCCCACCCCCTTTGCACAAGGAGCTTCAGTGGTTCCATATTTGCCAAACACAACTGGCATTTAAAGCCTTCCAACAGCATAGGCCAGTGGAAAGCGTTTTGGATTTGGAGTTAAGAGTTTGAATCCCAGCCCTCCTAATGATCAATATAGGTAGTTTTCTTCTCTAGCAGCTGAAGGCTTACAAAGAACTTTCCTCACAATAACCCACAGGAGGTAACTGGTTCAAGTACTAATGCCTCCATCTTAGAGAAAAGGAAACTGAGGCTCAGGAAGGGGAAGGGATTTGCCCATGGTCACAAAAGTGAGTGTGAAAGCCTGGGTTCCCAGGCACCCCAGGTTGGCAGACATATCTAGGGGTCTTTCCACCAGACCACATTGCTTCTCCTATTGGGATCTTACCTTCCCTTCTGTCCAGTAATAAAGTATCTTTGGCAGTGCTGCCACAGAGAGTTTCGCCCAATTCATCACTTTCTTGTATTAGCTTATTCCCGTGGGGCCACTGTGCTCAGTAGGAACACCAGTGGGCTTCGTTACTAGAGTCCTCTACAGATTCTAAAGGGCTTTCCTCACAACAACCCTGTGAGGTAGGTAACAAGGATTATTCTCCCCATCTCAATGGAGAAAACAGGCTCAAAGAAGGTGCTGAGACTTCTAACTCCAGGTTCACTGCTCTTCCTGCTATGCTATCCTGGCTGTCAAGTCACTGAGCCAGCAGTGGGACAGAATGCAGGAGGCTGCAATGTGGATATTCACTGTTTGGAGGACAGGCTGCAGAGAAGAAAGAGATCTCAGGAGAACTGAAGTGAGGCCCACGAAGGTCTGGTGACTTGCCAAGATCACTCATCTTTCTCTACATCCTAGCCAAGTCTCTCCCATACTCTTTATACTCTCGAATGCATCATCTGATGCTGAATAAGGTTTGAGCTCCTGCTGAAGGCCTTGCCACATTCGCTACATTCATAGGGTTTCTCTCCACTGTGAATTCTCTGATGCTGAATGAGGTTTGAGCTCCGACTAAAATTCTTCCCACACTCATTACATTCATAAAGTTTCTCCCCACTATGAGTCCTCCTGTGTTGAATAAGGCATGAGCTCTGACTGAAGGTTTTCTCACACTCGTTACATTCATAGCGTCTCTCTCCACTATGAATTCTCTGGTGTCGAATGAGATCGGACCTCACTCTGAAGACTTTCCCACACACATTGCATTCGTAGGGCTTCTCACCACTGTGGATTCTCTGATGGTTAATAAAAGTGGCTATTTGCCTGAAGGCTTTGCCACACTCGCTGCACTGGTAGGGCTTCACTCCAGTATGAATTCTTTGATGCTGTGTAAGGTGTGAGTTCTGACTGAAAGTCTTTCCACATTCATTACATTCATAGGGTTTCACTCCAGTGTGAATTCTCTGGTGTTCAATGAGTTTTGAACTCCCCCGGCATGCTTTTCCACATTCATTACATTCGTAAGGTTTCTCTCCACTATGAATCCTCTTATGCTCAATAAGGATGGAATTCCGGCTGAAGGCTTTGCCACATTCATTACATTCGTAGGGTCTCTCTCCACTGTGAATCATCTGATGGCGGATAAGTGCAGAACTCGCCATAAAGGCTTTGCCACATTCATTACATTCATAAGGTTTCTCTCCACTGTGAATTGTCTGATGGTGAATGAGGGTTGTGCTTCGGCTGAAGGCTTTGCCACATTCATTACACTTATAAGGCTTCTCTCCACTATGAATTTTCTGATGCTGAATAAGGTTGGAGCTCCTCCTGAAGGCCTTGCCACACTGATTACACTTATGAGGCTTGTCTCCACTGTGGGGTTTGGATTTACTTATGTATTCTGAACTCAGCCTGCAGCCATGCTCATGCAAATCACATTTCTGGGCTCTTTCCTCTGGAGGATCTGTCTCATGTAGAATGGGAGTTGAGCTTTTACCACCACATTCATTTTCTATGGGGGGCACACTGGTGCAGGTGGTCCCATTACCAAAATCTCCCTCTTCGTTATCTGAGCCTTCCAGTCTTTTCCCTTCTGGCTTTTCCTGTTGTACCTCTAACCTGCCCTCCAATCCAAAAGTTTCTCCAACTTTGGAGTCCTGGGAAATGGGCCCTTGTAAACCTACCAATAACATCCCTTGTGATTCTACTTTGGAAACTTCCTGTGTTGAGACAGATTCTCTGTTTTCAGTTTCATTCTTGGAATCTGAAATGATAAATAGAAAAACACAAATCTACACTGTGTGAAAGGGACCCACTGATTAGAGAGTTCAGGAGCAGTATCACAGAAATTTAACAAAGGCCAATCAGGTGTACAAGCTGGGAAGGACACAGGACATCACTGACAGCAGCTAGCTCTGGTTCACTGCTAAAAAATGGTGCTGGGCCTTCCCTTCCCATTTTATCATGCACTCTTGATTCTATCCCCTGAACCACTGCCTCTCTTATCCAAGGTCTCTTAGAAGTAGAACAATAGCATCAGGAGGGTTAAAGGCCATAATGAATGTTAAGAACATTAAAAAACACTTTGCTGTAATGTCCTGAGCAATAGGTACCTGACACAAGGGGGAGGACCCATTAGGCAGGACAGGCCACATCTGGAGCACTGTGTTAATTTCTGGCCACCACATGTAAAATGGGTCATCTGACATACAGGAGACAGTGTTTATTTATGAGAGGGCAACCCTGATGATGGGTCCCAGGGACAGTTGAAGAAACTGGGGTTGGTTAGCCCTCTATGAAGGCCCAGCATGTGGAAGTACTCTGGGAGTAATGGAGGAGCAGGGCTAGCCTTGGGGACTGGCACTCAGAACTAATACAGCATCTAAAGTCAGATTTCTTTTTGAAGCTCATCTCAGCTGGATTCTGTAATATCCTTGGTATCTCTGTACCTGTTCTACTGACAAATTCTCAGACTTGTATTAAAATAACTTTCTATATATGCTCAAGGCAGCTACTGATTTCTTCTAACTCACAAAGGGCTCAGAGCAGAAGAGGTAGGGGATGGAGTCAAAAATTCCTATTTTTCTTGTCTTTCCCCTTCTCTTCATTCCCATTATCATCATTCTAGCTCAAAGCCAGTGACCATCAGTTAGACTATCATAATAAACTCCTAGCAGGTTTCTGAGACTCCAATCTCTTTCCCCTCTCCAATCACCCTACATGAAGCTGCCAAATTAAATCTTCCAAATGAAGAGGTCTGATCATGTCAGTTCCCAGCAATCCCGATAAAACACAAAGTTTTAGTCCAGCATTGGAGGCTCTTCAAGCTGGCTCTGATCTACCTTTCCAGGCTGATCTCACACTGAAACTTTTCACACAGTCTCTATATGGGAACCACTTCCTCTATTCTGCTGAAAGGGATCTCTCCTTTGACTTTATCACACTTAACTCTGTATCTTGTTAAACTGTGGATGTGTCCAAAAAAACCCATTGGGCTGCCAACTCCTTGAAATAGGATCTCTATTATTTTTCACCTTTGTCTGACCTCCAGTCCCCAGGATGTACCTAAATGAATGTTCCCAAGAGCACTGCTTTAAAGAAGGCCCACCCCTACCAAGCTCTTGGTGGTGGCAGCCATGGAATTAAAAATGAAAACAGGAAGCCTGAACCTTTAGAGGTGGATGAAGAAGGGCAGTAATCAGCAATGGCTGGCACAAAGAAAGAGCAGGGAGGGCACAGAGCATAAAAGAACGCATCAAGAGAGGTAAACGAGATCCCCAGGACAAAGGTACAAGAGCAGCAGAAATAGAGACAAGAACGGAGAAGGTGAACAGTGGCAGGCAGTGAGCTGTTAGGGAAGGCTGATGAGAAGCAGCGGAAAACACAAGGGCTAGGTTCAGAAAACTCAGAATTACAGAAGAGACTACAAGGAAAAAGGAAAAGAAAGCTTTTTTTTCTTCTATGTTCCTCCTAGTGAGGCTGACCAGAGGGTCACTGAGGAGCTGCGTTCATATCAAAACTGTCTAATCACAACACCTCTACCCACCCTCCTCTAGGCTGCCACTGCCCACACCTGATCTCCCTCACCTGGGCAGGTGGTTCCCTTCTGGAAGTCTGGGTCATCAACCTCCTCTGGCTCTACGATCTGCAGCTTTTTCTCTCCCTCCATCTGGAAGATGGTGTCTGGCTCAGGAACTGGAAATCCTGTTCAGGAGACAACAAACAGTACAAGGAAATTTGGGATGAGCATTCTTTTGGGCAGACTTGTTCCAGAACTCAGGGATATCCCCTGGGAAGGCCAGGGACAAATATGGCAAGGAATAGTTGTCCAGAGATCCGAGATTTAGGTGTCATACTAAATCTTATGCCATCCCTTTGCTCATTCCAGTCCTCCCTGAAAGCCCTCCCCCACCAATTCTTGTCCATTTCCAGAAGCCAACTCAAGCTCTGGCTGCCCAAAGAAGCCTTCTCTATTGGAGTCCCCACTGGTCTCAATGCGCATTGCAATTCGAGTCAGTATCACAGTAAAGCAATAAGATCTACAAAAAGGAACATGCAGATTTGGCCTGCTAATCAATGTTGTCTCTCTGATCTTTGCATATCTGTGTACTTCATGGGCCTGAACTGACTCCTTCTTTCACTTGTAGCTGCCATGCTCTCTCCTCCCAGGGCAAATTTTAGTAGGCATCAGATGTCTGAGGGTTTTAAAGGGTATATGACAGACAGATTTGCAATTCCCTGGGTCGACCTCTCGCCAACAGGTGGCTGTGTAGAGATGGGCAGAGTCCAGGCTTGGATAAAGTATCAGTCCTATCTTGGGTGGCAAAGTTTCAATCACAAGTTATGTATGTCTCTGTAACACGAGCCATGCATGCATCTCAGTGGGAGCGTCAGCTGGTATGAGGCCAAAGCCCAGCTGCAGCAGGGATAGAGCCCCCTTTCCCCTCATATATACATATTTTTTCCACCATACCCCGAAATACTAGACTTAGACAGAACTCAGTTTTTCAATCAATAGTTCTATTGTGTTCCTTTCACTGGAAGGAGAGATGGCATTCCATCATAAACTTCTAATCCCTTCTCCACCTGTCTCCTGGCTCAGCCTGCCTGGGAAGGAAAGAAACACCATTCCATCACGATTCCTCCACCCCATTTCCTGGCCTGGCCGCTGGAGCAGAGCAATTTGATTCCTCCCCACTCCCCTCACTGGCCACCTGGCCTGAGGTGGCCCCCACACCAGCACCTCCCCCCTCCCCCCTGGATCTCGATCTCCAATCCCCTGAGGCCAAACACAGTATTTGCAGTACCTGTCTCAGAAAGTCGTAGTGAAGAAGGACTTTGTAAACTTTCAAGATCCACTAGAGAAAAGTGAACAACTATTATTTTTTTGGTCCAAACTTTAAGTTGGTTGTTTTTGAGACTGTGGTATGGAAAATCCTTCCACTGATTTTGATCAAGAACTATAACTTACAGTCTTGGAGATGTAGAGAGTAATGATTAACAGGCCTGAGAAGCTAGCTGACAAGGACAAAGAACTAATATGGGCCAGAAGTAGGACGTGAACCCAGATCTCCCTGACTTTAAGGCTGGCCTTTTACCTTCTCTGCCATGTTGCTTCTCAATCACTACTCTTTAGTAAATGTTTACTGAATGAATAACCAAGGAAAGGTTCAGGGAAATTCATAGATGACAGCTGTAATGCAAATTTATTTAGGAGAAAATTAGGAATGATCTTCTCCCTAAGTTCTCTTCTGATGGCTCATCATGGAATGGAGGTGAGTCTGAGCTCTTCAAGGCTCTGCTAGTGGACAACAAGCTCCAGCAGAACCTTTCAAAATGGAGAAGTTTCAAGGATGTATCTAGTCATGGTTTTCTGACTCCTGTCTGAGAGCCAGCTGCGCTGAATCTGGAGAGGCTCACCACCATGGTGGTCATAAGGGAATTCGGTTTTTGGCTTCAGTAACTCACAAAGATCAAAAATGTCTTGTCAACAACGTTATAACAGGGACTGCTTTTAGGGATGGCTTGGATTCAGGGGTGGAGAACTTGAGGCCAGATGTGGCCCTCTAGGACCTCAAGTGAGGCCATTTGACTGAATCCAAACTTCACAGAGCAAATCCTTTTATGAAGGGGATTTGTTCTGTAAAACTTAGACTCAGTTGAAGGGCTGCACTTGAGGGCCTAGGGGCCACAAGTTCCCCACCCCTGGATTAGATGATCAATTAAGTCCCTTATAACTCTCAGAATCCGAGATACATTAAGGCAGAAAGAAGTTACAATCTCCGTAGCTGCTAAAGACTCACCCCAATGAATTTACTGGTCCTTGAGTGTGAAGTACAGGAATGCTCTTAGTCATTATCTGTGAAAAATCTATCACCAAGACACCTACTCCTATTCCTCTCTCCCCAAACCACCTCCTTCATCTGTGGTGAGAAATGGGACTGACCATTAGCCTGGTCCCACAGCACAGCTATGGGCATGTTCCAATAATCACAACTTTTTAATTTTTTTTAAGACCTATGACTTCATTGATGGAAGGAGCTCCTGCTGAGGAACCGTGCCGACCGAGACCCTCTCTGCAACTTTATGGTCCTAAAAAGTTGCTGGGCATTGGCTCTCTACCCACTGTGGCACACTGCCTTCCTGTTCACAGCTATTAATAACAGACGCAAAACCGAGCACTGCAATAGCCTCCGAAATGGTCCCCCGGTGTCCAGTCTCTCCCTGCTCCCATCCATCCTCCACACGGACGCCACCCTAATATTGACCACGCCACGCCCAACCCAGGGTAGCAGCGGTTCCCCGCGGCTTCTAACTCCACATCCAAACTCCTCTCCAACACTTAAAGCCCTTCCCAATCTGGCTCGTGCCCACCTTTGTCCCCCCACCCACTCTACTTACATTCCAGCCAAACTGGCCTACCAGCTGTTCCTTGCACACATTCCACTTCCGACCTCGGCGCCTTTGCCCAGGCTGGCGCGTTAAGGTTCAGCTCGAGTGCCGCCTCCTCCATGAGGGCGGCAGCCTTACCTATCCGTGCACAGGCACGGCGCCTCTGCCCCCCCAGGCCCTCGCGCGAGAAGGTGAGCCCCGTGAGGCCTGGGGCGGCCTCATTTCGGTCTGACCATCCGCGGCGCCGCCGGGCGGAGGGCCCAGCCCACACTCTAGCCTACGTGTCCAAGAAGTGAGGGAAAAGACGTGGGGCAGGGGCGGCCCGAAGCTGGGGGGGCGGGGTCGAGGAAGCGGAAGGGGCGGGGCCTTCGCCGGACCCAGCCCCTAAACCTCGGGGGTCCTAGCGCTCCGCTCCGGCCGGGCCTAATTCGCTGTCCGCTCCCCGCCCCCCACTACCCTCCCCGGGGCCCTAGATTCACCGGAACCCGAACGCCGGGAGTCCCGC
The DNA here is from genome assembly GCA_028627135.1 of Pseudochirops cupreus. Taxonomy (NCBI): domain Eukaryota; kingdom Metazoa; phylum Chordata; class Mammalia; order Diprotodontia; family Pseudocheiridae; genus Pseudochirops; species Pseudochirops cupreus. The sequence goes on along the minus strand of CM053582.1, from coordinate 58,057,725 downwards.
AAAGCCCCTTCCCGCGGAGAGAACCATCGAGATGTGCCGGCGCCGCAGGCTCTTCTTGACGGTGAGAGGCTCTTCCGGTGCCACTCTACGCCTCGGAGGTCTGGCATCTCGGTGCTCCGCTGGAAGCTTCCCATTGGCCTGGAGAGGAGTGGGGCGGGCTCCTGGGCGAGCGGGATGATGAGCTCCAGATGTATATTGGATGCACACATGGGAATATGGGAATGTGTTTTGCTTGACTCTGCATAGTTGTCACAAGAGTTTGGGGTTTGGGTTTCGGTTTAGTTTTTTTTTCCAGTGGGAGTGAATAAATACTTAATAATTGAACAACTAAAATTTAATAAAAGAATATGGGAGGGGAGACGAGGGTCGACAGAATAAAAGCATCACAGAGGACAAAATAGACATTTTTAATTTCATAAAAATCGAAAATTTTTGCACAAACAAAACTAATGAAGTTAAGTAGAAGAGAAACAAAAAAATCTTTGCAGCAAGTTCCTCCAATCAGGGTTTTATTTCCAAGGTTTGCGGCAGTTTTAGGGCATTTTCAGCTTCCATAGCCTAACAGGACACCAGCAGAGCACCGGAGTGCCTGTCTCATTACTTCAAGGCCAGGAGGGCTCCACAGCCACTTAAGGTTCCCGAGGGCCTTCAGACACCACTCTTTTTAATCTTTTTTTGGCCGGGGGAAGGTAGGGCAATTGGGGTTAAGTGACTTGCCCAAGGTCACACAGCTAGTTTTGTGTGTGTGTGTGTGTGTGTGTGTGTGTGTGTGTGTGTGTGTGTGTTAAGTGTCTGAGGCTGGATTTAAACTCAGGTCCTCCTGACTCCAGGGCCAGTGCTCTATTCACTTCCACACCTAGCCGACCCACCACTTTTTTTTTTCTATTGCCATTGACTTGAGCTCCAGAAAGCTGTGTTCCTCCTATTGTTAGGAGGTCAGTGACTAGCAACCCAATTCCATAGAACCACTTCACATCAATTAGCTTTATTTACCTCAAAGATATAACCAGAACAAATATGCAGACATTTCCCCCCACTATATCTGTGGCATAATTCTCTCATACACCATCTCAACCTCTGGGTGGAAATAGGCTCAAATTTTAGTTCAGAGCTTATAAGTACCAGATCTCAAACTGTACTACAAAGCAGTAATTGTTCAAATGATTTGGCATTGTTAAAAAAAAAAGTCTATCAGTGAAACAGAGTACCTGGTTGCTGTTTGTCCTTCCTCCTAGAAGAGGACCAGAATAACATCGATACGTTGGAGTCAAGGTACAGTATGGCTGACAGTGGCTGATGAGACTAATAGGAGTTTGAAAGGCCCTACCACAGGCCAGACACAAAGAGTATGACCATTTAGGAGAGAGATGTGTCCAGATTTGCACATCTCATGTTTCTTTTCTCCTTTGCAATTCTGCTTTACTCATACAGCACAGCACTATCTTTGATGTGGGCCTGCCATGCTGGGCACTACTCTGCCAATATCACAATCAATTCTAAAAATCTTCAGAGACATCTTAAGAGTATCCTTGTCTCAATTCTGACTTCCGTGAGAGCACTTGCTTTGTGGGACTTCTCCATAAAATAGTCTTTTAGGCAAATGTCCGTGAAGTAACGAACACAGTAGAATAGAAAGCTATATTTGATGAATCTAAAGATCTTGGGTAGTAGAGGAAGGACTCACTATTTGACAGAGACAGATGGGAAAACTAGCTAGTAATCTGATAGAAATTAGATATAGACCAATATCTAACACTAAGATAAATTCCAAAAGGATACATGATTTAGATATTAAAAGTCACTCCTAAACAAATTACAGGATCAAGGAAGAAATTACCTTTCTAATCTGCAGAGAGGGAAGAGTTCATGAGTGACCTAGTGATAGAGAGGATCACACAGGATAAAAGGGACAATTTAGAGTCTGTAAAATTTAGACAAATATCTAATGCAATTCAACTTACAAGGGAAGTAGGTAGGTAACTGGGGAGAATCTTTGTAGCATGTTTCTCTGATAAAGGTGTAATTTTCAAGATATATAAGCAACTGGTTCAAATTTATAAGACTGATAGCCAGTGATCAAAGAGTATGAGTAGGCAGGTTTCAAAGGAAAGAATCCAAATCATCAATAATCACATTTTTCAAAAGGTTCTAATCACTAGTAAATAGAGAGGTGCAAATTAAGGGAACTTTGAGGTGCCACTACATACTCATCAGGCTGGCAAAGATAAAACAAAAGAGGAAAATGACAAATGATGGAGGCATTGTGCCTGGCACATAGTGGGTGCCTGATAAATGTTTATTGATTGATTGAAACAGGGATACTGGTCCACTGTTGGTAGAGCTGTGAAATCAAAGAAAGAAGAAAAGGATCTGTATGTACAAAAATATATGTAGCAGCTCTTTTTGTGGAGGTAAAGAGCTAGAAACTAAGGAAGTGTGCTCCAATCAGGGAATGGCTGAGCAATTTATGCTACATGAATGTACTAGAATATCATTGTGTCATAATCAATGATGAAATGGAGAAATTCAAGGGCTGCCAAGTCATAATCAGCAGAATGCTGAACTTGGAGTCATAGAAACGAGTTCCAATCATGCCTCAAACTCTAGCTATATGACCTTGGGCACGTCACTTAACCTTATTTTGCCTGAGTTTCCTTAACTGCAATCAAGGGATAATAATAGTACCTAAGTCTTGTTGTAAGGATTAAATGAGATAATTATTACTTGTGAAGTGCTTTGCAAACCTTTCAATACTAGATAAACTCTAGCTATTATTACTATTTTTTTCCGTCTTTTTGGAGGGAGGAAGGCAGGGCAATTGGGGTTAAGTGACTTGCCCAAGGTCACACAGCTAGTGAGTATTAAGTGTCTGAGGCCCTATTTGAATTTAGGTACTCCTGACTCTAGGGCTGATGTTCTATTCAGTTTGCCACCTAGCTGCCCCCTATCATTACTATTTTTGTTGTTGTTTGCTGTTTGTTTCTGAAGAGGACCAGTTGCATCACAAATGATGTCTTCACTTGCTCCTGAATTTAAGGGAGGCAAAGAGGTACCAAGTTCTCAGCCTTGCTCTCACTATTATTCCTCTCGAACATTCTGAGGAAACTGGGAAGACCTTTATAAGCTCTTGCAGAGTGAAGTTAGCACCAGAAGAACACTTTATACAATGATATCCTTAAAGAGAAAAACAACTTTGAAAGATTTTGGAACTCTGATCAATGTAATAATAGCAGGTATCTCCAAATTTACATATAGTTGTCTTGATTTTGGTTGTTCTTTGTGAACTGAGATGTTTGTGTTTGAGGATTGTTAAATCATAATAATTAAATGGAAAGAGCTTTGTAAACCTTGAAAAAAAGAACTCAGTTTCTACAGAGCAGAGTTCCAACCTACTTCATGGCTATATGCTTGAGGAAAATGCTCCTCAGCTACAACTGAGTTAGGCTTGCCAAAGTCACTCCCAAAGGTCACTCCTTGATGTCCCAGACAGCTGCAAACCTGGACTTTGGAATGGCCAGATGCAAAGGCAGCTTATAGTTAGTCTTCATTCACTTCAATGGTCACCAAGCTCCCCTAAAAGCACAGAGAAAAGAGAGCAGTAGCTGAACCCTGAAAGGCCTTTTTACAAGTCTTCACAGCCAATGAAAGAGTTGAATTTCAACACATAGCTTGCTACATAATTTCTATGCATGTTCCATACATATGCATGTTCTCTGGAAGAACTCCTTAGCATCCACCCATATAGAAAAACAAAATCTCCCTAGTGTTGAGTTTCCCTTACTTAATTGGCCTACTGCCCCTTAAAAAAAATGCAGTGCTCCCTGGAAATCTTTAACCCTTTAATATTTTTAAAAATGTATGTCCTTTTAAAAAAATACAAAATTTTTTAAAATTATGCATCTTAAATTTAATAATTTATTGTAAATTTGTGGGTTTTTTCTGCATTGAAGTTTTGATGATGCAATATTGCCTCATGTAACTGTATAGTATCATATGCTAAACAAGTCATTACATGAACGTGCTGGACTTCCCAACAATGAGTGACAGGCTGTCAACACTTGCTTGTTAAGACCTGTGGGTAGACTTGACCACTGATTGGTTATAATTTGCATTTGGGGTGTTTATTTGGAAAATAATGTAATTACTACAACTTTAAATGTTACACAACAGATGAAACATATATAAACAGTTTTTCAAGTTTTTCTTCTCTTTTCTTCTTTCCTTATGTATGCTTCCACTGCACCCTTATTTTTATTCAATGCCCCTAATTTCACTGGAGGTTAGTACCACCCTCCGGATCTTTCCAGTGCCTCCCCCCAGGGGGGTAGCATTACCCATTTTGGGAACCTCTGATTGTAAGGCACTCTGGGCATGTGTCAGACTTCCATTAAATTATGATAAGAAGAAGAGATATTACCCAATAGATAAATGGTCAAAAAATACACACACACACACACACACACACACACACACACACACACACACACACACGGCAATTTTCAAATGAAATCCAGGCTATCAACAACTATATGAAAAAATGCTCTAAATCACTAATAATTAGCTAAATGTAAATTAAAGGAACTTTGAAATTCTACCTCATTCCCATCAGACTGACAAAGATGACAAAAGAGGAAAATAACAATTGTTGGAAGCACTTCAGGGAAATAGGCACACTGTTATTCACACTAACTAGTGCACTGTTGGGGAAACTGTGAATTGGGCCAGCCATCTGGGCAAGCAATATGGAACTTTGCCCAGAAACTTAGCAAACTGTGTACACTCTTTGATCCAGCAATATAGGCCTATACCCCAAAGAAGTCAAAGAAAGAGGAAAGGGAGCCACATGCACAAAAGTATTTGTAGCAATTTTTTGCAATAGCCAAAAATTGGAAACCAATGGGATGTTTTCCTATTGCAGGAATAACTAAACAAATTGTGGTATATGAATGTAATGTGATGATGTTATCCCATAAGAAATGATGAAATGGACTATTTCAGAGGAAAATGGGAAGACCTCAGAACTGGTGCTGGGCAAAGTAATCAGAACTAGAACAATTTATAGAATAATAACATCATAAAGAAAAACAATTTTTTTTTTTTGCTTTTTGGAGGGGGCAATTGGGTTTAAGTGAAAGAAAAACAATTTTGAAAGACTATAGAACTTAGATGATTGAAGGCAAAACTTCACACACACACACACACACACACACACACACACACACACACACCACACATGCACACAGACAGACACAGACACACAGACACCCACACACAGACACCCACACCCACACCCACACAGACACCCCCCCCACACACACACCCCCCACACATGTTCTGGGCCAGCCAGCGAGCACATCTCTAGGCTGGACTATGCTGCTTTGTATTGAGGGCTTTCTCTTTATGGGTTTTTTCCTCTTTCCTCCATGGGGCCAGAGTAGAGATGTAGTCGGAGGGGCAGATTAATCAAAGGAAAAATGAAAAAATAACACACTATTCTCTGGGAGGACGAGGGAGAGGCCCCTAAGTTAAAAGAAATGCCAAGGGAAGAGCCCAGCAAGGAATGCTTTGATCAAGAAAAAAAATAAAATTTCCCATTTTTTAAACCAACATAACCACTTGCTTTCTCTGATGAATTTGTCCTCATTTGAAGCTCAGACGCAGCTCATACAAAACATTAAATCCATTTCCTATTTGGAGGCCTAAAGGAGCTCCCCTATCTGTGCAATAAGTTTTAAGGGAAAGATACCAGAATTCTTTAGATGGGGAAGGTAATAAACATTTCTACAGTACCTACTGTTCTCCAAGCCCTGTGCTAGCACTTTACGAATGTGATCTCATTTGATCCTCCTCAAAACAACCCTGGGAGGCTTTATATTATGAGCCCCATTTTACAGATGAGGAAACTGAGGCAGGCAAAAGTGAAGTGACTTGCCCAGGGTCACGTAGGCTAAGTATCCGAGACTAGATTTGACCTCTAGGGCCTGTATTTTATCCACAGTACCACTCGTTGGAGACATTATAGAAAGAATTCTGGTTAAAGGAGGCGGTCTCGGAGATCCTGAGATGCAATGAGGTTAGACAGCAGAGACAGCAAGCTGCTAACGGCAGCCCGGTGGCCTTAGTTTCCCCACCATTTGGATTGTGCCGGTAGGCTCGATGATCTCTAGACCAACCCTTGTCCTCCATGGCTTCTGCAGGATGAGATGTTGAGCCTACAGGATCGCCAGAACCACGCTTCTGCTCTAGGCGGGTGCCCTTGGGCAGGGCAGTTCCCAGCTCTGGTCCTCAGTTTCCCCCGGGTACGATACCGGGCGGGGCTGAATCTGCACTGAAGGCCTGAGGCCTCTGGGGGACGGGCTTGAGCCGGGACCAGCGAGACGCAACCTGAAAGCCTCCGAGGCGTCCTAGAGCGGCACAGGAAGTGGTTCGGCGGGGTGAGGTGGGGGGCTCCCAGGGGAGGAGGACGGACTTCCGGCGGTGCCATTTTGTGCTACCCGGTGCTCGGGTAAGTGTGCTAGGGGGCTAGGGTCGGGCGGTGGGCCCTGGGCCCTGGGGCTCTCCCTTCTCTCCACCCCCCACCCCGTCCGTCCGTGGCGGGCAGGGCCGGCCGGCCGGCCGCATGGCGGGGAGCAGCGCCGGGCCTCGGCCCCCTCCCCAGGGCAGTCCTCGCCTCGCCTCTTCCCCCCCCTCCGCTCCCCTCCCCGCGGCCCGCACATGCGCAACGGCGCCCCGGCCTGGACCGGGCCCGTCGGTCAGTGGAAGCCGAGGAATAGGGCCCGCTCAGTCAGTCGTGTAAGGCAGGCTCTGGGGAGGACCGAGAGTAAAGAGAACCAGGCCTCAAGGGGCAAGGACCCGCGGCCTCCCCCGAGCTCCTTCCCCTCTTGGGGGCTTCCCCCTCCCGGGAAATCACTTTCTCCCACCCGTAAAAACGGAAGCCGGGGCGTGGATCTTCGGACATCTGTGGGGGCTTCGCGTTTTGCTAGGAGCCGGTGACTTAGGGACTGCGTTTGGCTCTCCTGCCCCTCCCCCCGAGGGGCCTTGAGCGCCGTTGAGTTTTCTTGCCAGCAGTTTGGAAGCCGGGGCATGGTGAAGGCAGAAAGAAGTTACTAGGTCTGTGGGAGGTGGGGAGCCCCAGTAATTCTGGAGGCCTCGGAGCCTTAGTACTGGGGTGTAGTGATGACCACTCCGTTTTATGGCACTCATGTCCTCTCGGAACCTCACCGAGTTCTTTTGTAACGTGCAGGATTGAGATCGGGGCTTTCTAAGGCTTGAACCCATGGCTATTCTTCGAAGTCAATTGTGGGAAGAAATGGGCTCGTTCAGTGATTTTTGTGGAAAGGCAAAGCATTATGAATTGTGAGGAGATGGCCTTGGTGAGGATATAGTATAATCTGCTAGGTAGGTGTTTCTCAAGGGCAAGTCCACAGCAGATTTTTGCCGTGACATTTATATTGCTTAAGATCCTTAAACGGTTTTTAGTGGTTAAGATTTACAATTTCAACATGGTAAAAGAGCATGGTTTGTAGGAGAAGTTGGCATCACAGGACCTAAGTTCAACTCCTGGCCCTGGCACTTATTATAACCTCACTAGGCTTCATGTTTCCTCCTGTATAAAATGAGAGTGCTACTAATTGGGACCTACCTCACAGGGTTGTTGTGAGGAACAAATGAAATAATGTATGTAAAGCACGTTGTATACCTTACTGCAGTCTGTAGATGTCATTATTACTGTGGGCCCTTCTTCAATCAGAGCATTTCCCCTTACGTTCACAGCGTTCCACATGAATGGCTAACCCGATAGAAGTGAGCCCCCAGCCCTGGGACAACACACAAGGCTCTCACCAACTTGGTAGATTCTGCCACATTGTTTACTTCTCAGGTCTAGCCAACTCTATAGCCCTCTGAGGCATTGGATGACCCCTTACAGCAGTGGTTCTCAACCTGTGGGTCGCGACTCTTTTGGGGGGTCAAATGACCCTTTCACAGGGGTCGCCTAAGGCCATCGGAAAACAAATATTTCTAATGGTCTTAGGAACTGAGACACCACTCCTCTAGCCCTCTCCAGGGGGCCCGCCCACATGCAGATACACCCACATACAAGTATTAAAGGGTCTTGGCATTAGGAAGGTTGGGAACCACTGCCTTTACAGGCAACAACAGGGGCTCTTTACCTTCTTTTTGTCTTGGACCCCTTTGGTGTTTGGGGAAGCCTTTGGGCTCCCTCAGAGAAGAATATTTTTAAAGATGTGTAATGAAATACATAGGAGTACAAAGGAAAACAATTACACAGAATCACAGTTATCAAAATATATTTTGAAGAGTTCCCAAATCCCTAGACATCTTCAGGAAGAGGCAGCCCATTCTAGGTAGTGCCAGGTATCAAAAAAGTTTTCTTTCCATCCAGCAGAAAGCTGCTTTCCTGCAATTGTCACCACTATTTCTTAATTATTAAGCCAGTCTCTCACACACATAATAGTGCTGCAGGTGCAAGTATAATGCCTTCTCTGCTTTTTTGAGGTGTGTCTCACAGGGTTGTGAACTGTCTTTTAGCCACATAAAAATATGAGGTGATGACTGGTTTAAACTATACAGACAGTTTTCATTTTATGTAAATTTGCATTATACAAATCTGCATGCCAACAAAACACTGAGGTTAATCTGAGGCTCCTGCTCCCTAACTTGGTACTCTGAGGATCCCCCCCCAAAAATGCTCCAATTAAAAGTGGAAGAGCTGATTTGGATAGAGACCACCTATGCCTTTGGGGCAGGGGGTTTGGCTTGAGACCTCCAAGCTGACAGAGGAGACCTTTGCCACATTCTCCCATGTTTTTCCCCCACCCTGACTCCACATATATGTCTTCCTTTGGTCTGGGTACCTCAGTACCCTGTGTCCTCTGTTATTTTCTGTCTATGTCCCTGTCCACCCCCACCCCCCATCCCTTTCTGGCCCCAAATGTTCTTCCTCCTGCTTTCTGTTCCATATTTGAATTACTGTAAAAATGACTTTATGAAGAGGTCTGCAGAACAGTCCACTTATGTAAAGCAAAAAACTGTAATTAAATATGTGTGTGTATGTGTGTGTGTGTGTAAAGATAGAGTAAGAAAGAGTACCCATTTGGGAGTTAGGAGACCTTGTTTATAGTTCTGGTTCTGCCACATGTGACCTAGCAAGTCCTTTCTTTCTGAACCTTTTTTCCAACTGTAGAATAGCTACTAATGTTTTTTTAAAACTTTTGTTTTTCAAGTAAACATTTGTTTTCTCTTACCCACTCCACCCCTGTTTCTTCTCTCTTTTCCTCCCTTCTCCCCCTCTTTCTCCTACCCTCTCCCTTCTCTCCTCTCTCCCTCTCTTTCCCCCCTCCTCCTCCCTCTCTTTTGAGACCAGGTTTCCCCATTTCACCCAGGTTAGAAGTCCAGCAGCCCATTCGAACTGGGTTGGCCAGTCTTATCCCTCCCAGCCTGGTGACCTCAGTTCTGGGAGGCTCACCATATTGTTCCTAGACTTAGTCTGGACACCTCATCAGTTTAACCACCAACCTCAGCCTCTCCAGTAGTAAGGACCACAGGCATGCTCACTTTCCCTGTTTCCTCCCATATAAAAGAAAAAGAAAATCATAACCCTTGTAACAAATATACAGTCAAGCAAAACAATTCCCACGTTGTTCGTGTCCAAAAATGTGTCTCATTTTGCAATTTACAGAGCTTGGTAGCATAGATGATCATCAGTTCCTTTGGAATCATGGTTAGTCATTCCATTAATGGTCATCGTTAAGTCTTGGAAAATTGTTGTCTTTACAGCATTGTTACTATGAAGATTGTTCTGGCTCTGCTCACTTCACTGTGTATCAGTTCATAGAAGCCTTCCCAGCTTTTTCTAACACCATCCCCTTTATGATTTCTTAGAGCACAGAATGCCACTTCCAGCATTCTGATTCTGTAATTCAGGTTGTCTTCAGGGTTACTCAGGTGCTGGTGGGAATAGGGTTGAACAGGGTCACTTAAAGTTATTATATATAGATGAGAAAGAGCAGTTTGCTGGCCCTCCTGAAGGCTTCTGCTTGCTTTCAGGTAACTTGGAAATCCTGACCTACCTCCTCTTTCAGTGTTGGGACTCCCTTAAGGATATAGTACTCGTGTTACTGTCCCAACCTCCTAGTAAGGAGAGGACTAATGATTTCATATTCAAGACAGATAAACAACTGATTTGAATTTATAAAACTAAAAACCTTTCCTCAGTACACAAATGATTGAAGGATATGAGCAGGCAATTTTTAAAGGAAAAAAAAAATCCAAGCTATCAACAGCCACATGAAGAAATCACTCCAAATCATTAAAAATGGAGAAACAAGGTAAAGTTCCATCTCACACCCATCAGATTGGCCAAAAAGATAGAAAAGGGAAATGACCAGTGTTGGAGGGACTGTGGGAAAATGGACGCACTTGGGAGTCAGCCCAGCCATTCTGGGGAGCAATCTGTAACTGCCCTCAAAGTTACCAAACTGGGTATACCCTTTGACTCAGCAGTACCACTCATAGGCCCATGCCCCAAATGTCTAGCTATTTTTGTAGTAGTCCAAGACTGGCAGGCTGCCTTTAAGGCCACTTATCACTTACCACTGCCATGGTAGATAGTATCGTCAAAAAAGGGCCAGGAGCATGGCCTGCTCTCATGAAGCACATTTAGCAATGGTGAAAAAGGAGCCTGCTGGCACTTGGCTGGGAAGGGCCTTAGACTCATTTTACTTGATCCCCAGGGGTAGAAGTTGAAGATGTGCAGATCTTGACTTGGTGTAAAGGAAAACTCTGTACTAATTTGAACTGTTTAAAAGTACAGTGAGCTGCTTTAGGAGGTAGTGAATTGTGGAAGTGTTCACGTTGAGGCCAGCCGACTGCTTGTCAGTCCAGGTTGGACCAGATGCCCTCTGAGTGGAGATTCCAGCTCTCTGATTTTGTAATTCCATGTTTGACATAACTCCTCTGTGGCTCCACTTTGGGTTCTTTGCCTGCTTCCCCTTGTAGTCTTGTTGACTTAGCAGCTTTTCTTTTTTTGCTTCAGTTGCTTGAGGGGATGGGGAGGAGTCTTATGTTCATTGTTAACTTTGGAAGGAAGTTGGGCTTTGACCACATCTGGACCCACTGCTTGAAAACCCTGCCAAGTAACCATAATATCTAACATTTATATAATAGCACCTACTATGTGCCTGGCACTTGTGCTAAACACTTTGCAGTTATGATCTCATTTGATCCTCACAGCAGCCCTGGGAGGTAGGTGCTGGTATTGCCTTCATTTCACTGCAGAGGAAACTGAGGCACACAGGTCACATGACTTGCCCAGGGTGACACAGCTAGTACGTATCAGGCCTAATTTGAACCCAAGTCTTCCTGTCTCGAGGTACTGTGCCAGCTAGCTTTAGTCTAACATTTGAAAATCGAATAATAGGCATATTTGCAAACTTTAGTTGGTCATCTTTGTGATTTTCTGAAAGTCTCAGGGATAGCTTTTGTTTTCACATCAGCTTTACTTCCAGCTCTATCCCTCTTGCCTCTCTGCCTTTATAAAAAAAATTCAGCAAGGACAAAAAATGCAGTTCAACAAAATCTGTCAATGTCGTGATTAGGTTTGGCAGTATGTTTACTATTCCACAGCCACTGTTTTCCTAGTTCTGCTTACTTTACTTTGCATTAGTTCATATAAGTCTTCCTAGATTCCCCAAATTCTTCATATTCACAAAAAATATTCTATTACATTCAACACTCACTAAGCATTTATAATGAACTTATTATGTGACTTCTGTGAGCAGGAGAGCTGCTGAATGGAGGTATAACCCTCAGTTCTCATACTCCTGCTCTAGGAAAAACCTGAAATTTGCTTCAGACTGAGTAATGGTCAAGAAATCCAATGAGAAACTACAGGGAGTTTGTTTTTCCTCCCTAGACCTTCAGAAAAAGTCAGCCAAAAGCCCTGTTGGCAAAGCCGCTGACATCCCAAGCAAAGGAAAGAGCAGTCTTTGGTCCTGAGATGACCCAGTGTTTGGAGGCTCCCCTGAGAAAGACCCAGAGGGGTTAGAAGGCCTCTGGGTGCTGAGAAAGCTCCTGGTGGGGACCTTGGAAGCTGTGGGGAGTAGCAGAGACCAGAGCAAGACTTAGACCAGGAAAACCAAGGTATCCAACTCTGTCCTGAGACACCAGACAGGACCCTGAAGATCTCATACTCTGAACCTTAAAGATTGAAACAGAGGGGAAGGGGATAGAACACAAGGGGGAGGAAATCAGTGCAGGAACCCAGGAGTCCCAGGGTGAGGAGTGCCAAGCAGAGCTTCTCATCTCCCCAAAAGAACAGCAAGAGGCAGACCCTGGCTCTGGCACACAGCCTTGTCTCAGGGACTAAAACTGGAGAACTAAGTGATTTGTAGAAAATACTGACCAGCACCAAAAAAATGACTTGTCAGTTTAGAAGGAGAGAAGAATTCCAGAGCGACTGCAAAGAGACGCTTGAAAGGGAAAAATGCATTTTCCACAAAGAGCATGGGAATCCCTAGAAGAAATAAAGTAGGAGCCTCAATAAAAAGCCATAACTACTCAGAAGGGAAGGATTGCAAGGAAAATCAAGAGCTTAGAAGATAAAGTAGCAAACCTTGCCCTGCAAAGTCAGCTGTGCCCTTGGCCAGCTCGTTGGCCTGCATCCAGTCACTTGAAGGCCGATGGGTCAAGCAAACTGTTCTTTGAGTAAAAAGGTAAGATAGAAAGGAGGTTTCTTGGGGAAGGGCTTCATGAGCTCCCCACCATAATCCTAAAAACTGCTTCTATGCTTTTCTTGCCTGTCTGGGGACAAATTTAAGTCAAACTGCTCCAGGTCTGCATGGAAATTTCTTTTCCTCGCTGGTGATGTGGGAATGTAGATTTACTCACACCTCCTTAGCGTGGAATGAGCAGAACCCCGGAGAAAGATCTCAGTGACAACAACGGTGGTGTAAAGACAGCACTTTGAGATGCATAAGAACTCTGATTAATACAGTGACCAGTTCCCGGCCCCAAGGCCTCAGAGATCCATGCTTCCTCCCTCCTGCTCCCAGCCTAGCTGATGGACTCAGGGCAGTGGTTTTGGACTTGGCCAATTTGGTGATTTCATTCACTTGACTATGCAAATTTGTCACAAGGGTTTTTTTGTCTTTTTTTCCCATGGGGGGGGGTGAAGGTGAGAGGGGAAGATAATAGATTTTCTTTAATTGGAAAAAATGGTGAAAGATGATTTTAGAGAATTCTGGGTAGTATGACAGAGTGAAGTGAGCACAAGCAGGAGAACAACAGTATTTCCCTTTTCCCAGCATCCTTGTTACTGTCAAGGGAGGGCACCATCATTCTCCATCTCCATTCTCCACTCAGCTTTTCTGAGCCTCAGTTTCTAATTCTGTGAAATAGAGATTATGTAGAATGAAATGCTTGGAAAATTGTGAGGAAAGTGCCTTCCTTATCTCCCTCTCTCTTCTTTCCCTCCTTTCCTTTATCAAGAGCTTTTTATGTGCTGGGCACTGAGCTAAATACTAGGCATACAAAGAAAGGTCCAAACAGTCTCTGCTTTCAGTGACCTCACATGCAAATAATTGGGAGCTGCATGATGTAGAAAGAGAAGATGCCTAAACACCCGAAACGAACGTGTCCATGGTGGAGGGATCCCAGAAAGGATTGTCCATGGAAGCACGACTCCACTTTGAAGAAAGTGCTTTCTAGAGCTGCAGCTAGCACCCCACGCTTGGGAGGATTCTCGTTAGGTTCTCTTTCTGTCTTCGTCGCCAGTGAATTTGGGCCAGTGGGGGCCACTTCTTACCCAGACTGGCAACCATGTGTGCAGGGAGGCTTCATTCACTTTTAAGTTAATACTAAACTGTTAAAGTTTAAAACTGCTTGAAACTCTTGAGCAGACACTGGGTTAAGAGCCAACTGGGCCCAGAATTTAGGAGGAGGAGGATACTGGAAATTTTGCAATGCTTTTAAATGGCCCCAAGCTTCTCCCTAAAAAACAATATCCACCTTTTTAACCCCGATATTTTTCAGTTATGCTATATGGCCCTGAGTCCTGGAATACCAGCCTGTGAAGAATTCAAGTTGTCATTTACTCAAAGGGCAGTGGAGAGGCGCATGGTGGATATGAGTATAGACTGTAATCCATGACCAGCAAAGAGATTCCCAGGAGAAACAGCATAAAGGATGTCATCAGGGAGCTGTATGATGAGGAAAGGAGGTAATGAGAGTGAAGAATAATTGATAGGTTGTGTGCATTGTTAACAGATCCAGAGATGAGGCCCCTGGCTTGGTGGGTGAACCACTTGTGGAGGATTTAAAGTTGAGTCTTGAGAAAGGAGAATGACTTCATTTGGCAGAGATGAGCATGGCATGATCACAGGGCCCAAAGCACTGAAGTGGGAAGGGACATGATGAGATCGGGGTTTATCTGCATTGTGAAGGACATGATGGCTTGATGGATAGTAGTGTGAAATGAGGCTAGAAAGGTGGGTTGGAGCCAGGATGCCATACTAGCAAGTTTGGATTTTATCCTAGAGGGGATATGGAACTAGGAAGAGTACCATTGTCAGATTTGTGCATTAATAAGCTTCGTTTAGGAGCTGTGTAAAAAATAGACGAGAGGGCAGGAGAGCCATTCAGCTACATCACAATCCAGGCAGGAGGTTGATAGGTGTTGGAGTGGCACTCAGGAGATTTTTTCTTGTCTCCAGTGCAAATCACTGCCTTGTTTCTTCTCCACCAGGAGGGCTTCTGCTGGCCAGACCTGATGTGGTCTCCACTCTGGTTTGAGGGAAAATGCCTTATGTCCAGCACATGCAGGGACCTGAGGATGGAGAATGCTGACAATGTAGGCCCTGCCCAGGTGAGTGAGGGAGCAAGGGAACCACCATGCCAGGACTTTTGTTGGGGAGCTACCAGACAGCCGTGTGCTCATTCATGGTTCCTTTTTCCTTTACTCTTCCCTACTTGCTTCCCAGGTTCTTACCTTATGTCCAGATGGGGAATACAGGACCCTGGAAGATGGCAGCCATGCCCCCAGTGGCCAAGTCCCAGGTGACCTCTAGTTCTTCTCTCTTTTGTCACCTCTTCTGCCTGAATGTCACTTCATCTTTCCTTACCATCTCACAAAAGGATCATGGGAAGTCACATTGTTTTTTTGGGGGGGCCTTTGTTTCTATATCTATAAAAATGAAGGTAGTCATATTTGACCTCTCCACCCTCCTAGGCTGTTGTAAGGATCAGCTGAGGTAATGCACGGAATTTGCTTTGTAAATCTCAAAGTGTTATATACGTGAATGATTAATAATAATATTGATGAAAATGGAATTTAAATCCGTTGGAAAAAGATACAGGCCCTTTAAAAAATAGGTATTTACCAGTGAGTACTATATGTTTTACCCTTGTGTTGGTCCAAGACTCAGCTTGTTTAGGGAAAGACTTTTTGTTCCCGTCTTGAGGATAAGACACAGGTACCACATTTGTGTGTTGGCTCCATTGTGCCTGGGAAAGGACACTGGTATACTTGCATGACCACTAGACTTGGAGTCAGGTGACCTGGCTTGTGGTCATGGCTCTGCATTTCCTATATGAACTTGGGCCCCTCTAGCCTTGAATTTCTCATTTGTCAAATGTGAATAATTGGACTTTGACTCTATCTCTGAGCACTCTTCCTATCAATTAGTGCTTATTAAGACCTGAGATCTTAGCATCATCTAGTCCAGTCTTCCATTTTACCAGTGAGGAAACTGAGGCCTAGATGATTTTGATGGCTTTGAAGGTACCACAGCTATTGGGTAGCAGAGGTGATATTTGAATTGAGTCCTCTGGCCTCTAAGCCAGTGCTTTTCCCACATGAGGATACTGCCTGTCCCATGCATGTTAAGTTCCAAATGAGCTAATATATGATGTGCTTAGAAATTGAAAGGCATTATATACCTGTGTGACTGATAATAAAAATAACAAGCAATTATGCCAAAAATATATTTTGGAAGAAGAAATAAAGTCTTTTTTTTGAAAATGGATATTTAGGAATTGTACTGTGTGCTTTGCCCTGTGCTAAGATGTGTAACCTGCTACCTGGGTGACCTTTATTGAACCTCTCTGGGACTCAGATTCTCCCTCTATAAAACAAGGAGGTTGGACTAGATAACCCCTGGGGACCCTTCCACTTCTAAATCTCTGATCCTATGTATCATTCCATTTGCTCTTTCTAAAAAATTTGGTATTCAAGACCTTTCACTTTGCCTATAGGAAGCCTTTCTACTCAAATCTAGAGGGTAAGAATTGAAGGGGACCAACCACACGTCCTTTGGTAGTTGTTGGTAAGGCATCCTACTTTGTAGGAAAGACTCGAGAAGCCAAGTTAAAGCCAGCAGGGACCTCAGAAATTCTCTAACTCAAACCCTTTCATTTTTCAGAGGAGAAAGACTTGCCCAAGGTCACAAGGCCAGCAGGGTGGATTTTGAGTCAGAAGAACAGAGTTCAAGGCACTCATCCTCAAGTCTCTGGGCCTTGGTTTCCTCCTTTGTGAAATGGAAGTAATATTGGTATTGTCTAGTTGTGAGAGTCAAGTGACATAATGGAGATAAAGTTCTTTGTCAATCAAAAGGCATTATTTATTTTATAGCAATTATTATCATAGCCCTGATAAAAGGAAAGGAACACCCTTCATACATTGTGCTAGCTATACAGCAAGGGGTGAAAGGTTCCAGAAAAATGTATTGTTTGTAAACAGGTCCCTCAGGGGATTGTACTGCAGTGGGCAGAGAGCTGGCCTCAAGGAAGCCAGGAAAACCTGAGTATATGTTCCATTTCTGCCCCATGCTGGCTGTGTTACTCTGGGCAAATCCTATCACCTCTCAGTGCTCTCAAAGACCGTAAATTGCAGAAATGGTGTTTACCTGGTCCCACTAAGGGCTAGTTTGGGATGATCTGTGTATGCTTCTGCCATGCTTTCTTTAGCTGTCGCTTAGTTGACACTGCTGGCAGACACCTGCTTTTGGGCTGACGCAGTATACATTGACATTCTGTCTTATGCACATCATGATTGAGGAAGTTTACACCATCCCTTTCTCTGTCTTCATTCTTGACTCTTTCCCTTTCAGAAAGCCCTCATCTTTTCATCTAGCTTCATAAAGAAGTAACTCATCCCATGAACTTTTGGATCACCTCCTTTTCTGTGGTTTTCCAAAGCACCTCACTTTAGGCCCAGGGGTGAGATGCTCCCTTTGGGCAGTTAGATCATTTCTAGTCTTCTGCCTAGAAGCCAGGCCTGATCTGTGCAGAAGTAGAAATGGGAAGCTTTTTTTTTGGTGTGGACACATTTCTCACTCCGAGTTTTCAGTAGGTGAATCTGCCCAGTGTACCTCCTAAAAAAAAGGGATGTTCCTGTCCCTGGTACTTCATGTTCTTAGCAGAAGCTGAACCTTACCCTCCTGTACCCAGGCTACTGATTTAATCTCCCTTTATTGAACCTCACTTGGGAGGGCACTTTGTTCTGCTCCCTTCAGTGGCCTTTCTAATTTAATTTCCTTTTCTCCTTTGTGTCCCCCACATGCTGGCATACCCAGGTGCTAGCACTGAATTCTGGGAGAACTCTGTGTATTTAGCCCCAACCGTCGTCCCCCAGCTCCCTCTCTCATTAGAAGGGTTTCCAGTCTCAAAACCTGACCTGACCTTTCAGATGGATAGAGATGAAAGGCTGTGTATCCAGAACCTTCAGGGAATGGAGGACAGAGAGGTCCTGAAAGGTGCTTATCCAGGTGAGTTGTGGGAATAGCATCTAGGTATGAGGGCACTTAGGGAAGTAGGACTCTTCCCCCCCCCCCCTTTTTTTTTTTTAGTGAGGCAACAGTAGTAAATTTTTTCCCCGAGTCTGCCTAATCATGGGTGTCTTGGTACCTGACAAAGAAGAGAATGCCTTCCCTTCTTCTCCCTTTGTGATTAGGTTGTTCTTCAAACCATTGCTTATGCCTCCAGCATCCCTCCTGTGTAGTCTTTATTCCTCTCTCAACTTTATAGACTCCCAGACTGTAACGTTGGAAGGGACCGTATCTGAACACAATTTCCTCATTTCTCAGAGGGGACTTACCAAGTCACAGCATTGTAAAGGGCCTCCAAGCCAGTCTGTTCCCACTCATACCAAACCACATCAAGCCATTCTTCTCCTGCTCCCTGCTTCTTTTCTGCTATTATTCATTCCTGCCTTCTTTCCTTTAGTCACCCTTTTTCTTCTCCAAAGGCTCTCCCTCATTCTCTTTGTTCCCCTTGGTCTCTGTGTCAAGTGCCTTCTCTCATTTCCTTCCTATATTTTCTACTTGCCCATCTTCCTTTTGGTTTAAAGGGCATCAGGTCTGCCTGGTACTATTTTTATTTGGGTTGTTCTAGTTCCTCTTTCGGATCCACAGCTTTCTTTTCCCCAGCAAGGGTGTCCATATTTTCTGTTTCTCATTTCAGGCTATGGCATCGAGACTGAAAACAAGGAGGTTATTCCAAAGCAGGAAATTTCTGAAGAAGATGAATTCAAGGGCATATTGTGGGCAGGCCTGCAAAGGACTGTTCCTCAGGAGCCTGAACTTGAAGAAGCCTGTGACTGTAAGGACAATTTTGAGGAGCAGAAGGGAAGTGTAGTATTGGTGAGACTGAAACAGTCTCCCCCTTCCCAAGACAGTGGTTTCAACCCCATGTCTCTCTCCCAGGGGGGTGTCCCTAAAGAAGAGGGAGGACATGAATATACCAAGTGTGAAAAAAGCTGTGATCTGAGTTTAACCCCAGTTACAAGTTGTATAGAAACAATAGGGGAAGGATCCCAGAGATGTGATTTATATGACAAAAGTTTTGGAGAGGATTCAGAGCCTCTAACCCAGCAGAATGTTAATAATGGAAAAAAACCTTATGAATGTAGCGAATGTGACAAAGCCTTTAGTCGGCGTTCATACTTTATTGAACATCAAAGGATTCATAGTGGTGAGAAGCCATATGATTGTAGTGAATGTGGCAAAGCCTTCAGGTGGTATTCAGATGTTGTCTCACATCAGAGAATTCACCGTGGAGAAAAACCTTACCAATGCAATGATTGTGGCAAAGCCTTCAGAAAGAGTTCAGATCTTATCCAACATCAGAGAGTTCACAGTGGGGAGAAGCCCTACGAATGTAGTCATTGTGGCAAAGTCTTTGGTCGAAGCTCCAGCCTTATTCGGCATCAAAGAATTCATAGTGGAGAGAAACCCTATGAATGTAATGCTTGTGGGAAGGCCTTCAGAGATATCTCTACTTTTATTAACCATCAGAAAATTCATAGTGGAGAGAAACCCTATGAATGTGATGAATGTGGCAAAGCCTTCAGTCGTAGCTCAAGCCTCATTGAGCATCAGAGAATTCATAGTGGAGAAAAGCCCTATGAATGTAATGAATGTGGCAAAGCCTTCAGGTGGTGCTCAGACCTTGTTCCACATCTCAGAATTCATAGTGGGGAGAAACCTTTTGAATGTAATGAATGTAAGAAATCCTTTAGGAAGAGCTCAGATCTTATTTTGCATCAGAGGATTCATAGTGGAGAGAAGCCCTATGAATGTAATCAGTGTGGAAAGGCCTTCAGGAAGAGATCTGATCTAATTCAGCATCATAGAATTCATAGTGGAGAGAAACCTTTTAAATGTAATGAATGTGAGAAAGCTTTTAGGACACGGTCAGACCTTGTTCAGCATCTGAGAATTCATAGTGATGAGAAACCTTATGAGTGTAATGAATGTGGGAAAGCCTTCAGGCAGAACTCAGACCTTATTCAACACCAGAGAATTCATAGTGGAGAAAAGCCCTATGAGTGCAACAAATGTGAGAAAGTCTTCTGTCGAAATTCAAGCCTCATTCGACATCAGAGGACTCACAACAGAGATTAATTTTCAGGGCGTTGCTGTCCCCTGTCCAAGCTAGGGACTCGACCAGGGCTGGAGGCCTAACTTCCTTCTTGTAGCAAATGATAAAGGCTGTTTGCATGACTGATTGATCAATATTATAGAGTGAGGGAACAAGACTGTCGACAATGAATGTTTACTGTGAGTTATCCCTGACTTTATTAGCTTTCAGAATGACCTCTCAGGTCAGGGACTGAAATGGAAGAGGGTGCATGGACACCCCAAGGAATTTTTTGTACTCATCACTTGTGCTGTCTGCTTCATCCAAAGGGTAAAGAGTAGGGGGAGTGGAGGTGGCATTGGTCTGCCAGTCATATGTAGGCAGGAGCTTGTGGAATTCAGAGTCCAACCTCCAGGACAGTTTCCTGCTTCCCAGATAAGCAGAACTAATTTTCATAGACTCCCTCAGTCCTTGAGGGAGATTAGAGCATTCTTTGGAACACCCTCTATCCCAACACACACACAGTTTCTGATGGAAATAACCCTATAGTCAACTAACTGACTCCTTCTGTTCCCCACATCCAGAACTCTTTTCTAGGCATCCAGCCCAGCTGAATTTTTTACTTTACTCTATATTGGCTCCTGACTTAAGTATCTACTTTTACATTAAATTAAATTCTGCATAGGGCGGTACACATCTATAGAGAAGAAGGTGGTGGTATTGGGGACACACAATCTGGGTTCATCTGGGTTAGAGAATTCTCACTGGGGAGGAAGTAGAGCAGCTGGGGCTAAGGATGGGGAAAGCCCACTGAAAGGGGTTGGGGAGGATGACCAGAGCACAGTAGTGGGTGGGGAAGAATGTCCCCAGCCCTCTTTCATCTCTTGGGCCTGGAATGGGAAGCTCCTTCCATTAAGGCCTAACTGGTGCCACCTCCATGAAGCCCTCCTTAAGTGAGCTTTGCTTCAGATTCCTAGCATTTTGCTTGTACTTCTCCTTTGTACTTGTTTCACTCCCCCCTTGTATGATTTTTGTGGTATTTGTGTTCTTATTAATATTGTAAACTCCTTGAGAGTAGGGTCTGGAACATGTATCTTTGTACTTCTGGTACCAAGCACAGGACCTTGCACATAGATGCTTAACTAGTGTTGGTTGATTTATTGATAAAGGCAAGACTGCCGATAAGTGTGGGATAGAATCATGGAGTTTTAAAGCTGGAAGGGACCTCAGAGATTGCTCAGTCTCTTTATTTTACAGAGGTCAAAACAAAGTGCAGGGTGTCCAAATCCTAGGCTCTCAACTGAGCAGTGCCCATTAATAAAAAGAACAGTTGGTCCTGGAGTCAGGAAAGACCTGAAAGATCCTGCCCCTTGCCACCTACTAGTTTGACTCAGGACAAATCCACTTAATCTCTGAATCTCAGTTTCCTCATCTGCGACATGGTGATAGTACATATGACACACTCACTGGGTGTTTTTCAAGGATCAAATTAGACCGTGTATTTAAAGCACTTTGGAAAGAGCTGTTATTGGGACTCGGGTGGCCTGGGACCCCTGTTCAGCAATTGACTTAACCAGAGGTCTTGAACAAATCACACCCCCACACCCCCTTTTTGCCCTCTATAAAAAGGAGGATTTGGAGTTGAGCTTGAATTTAGCTTTAAGCTCTAAAAGGTTAATTAGAGGGAGTTCTGATACCCAATGTGGAGCCTCTGTGCCCAGGTGAGTAAGAAAAGGCCACATGATGAGGGAAGGGCAGGTAGAGCTAGCTGGATCTGGAAAGGAGTGGAGTGGAATGAACCTTTGGCAGAGAGGATGCCTGTGTTCAAGTGTGGTCTAAACCACTTACTAGCTTGTGTGAAAATATCTTTGCTTCTCTGAGCCTGTTTCCTCATCTGGGGATAACACTTTTACTACCCACCTCACAGGGTTGTTGTGAGGAAAATGTTCTGTAAATGGTGAAGTACCATATAAATGTGAGCTGTTACTACCCTAAAGGATCTTCTCATTATTGGGGCCCCTTAAGGGATCCTGCTTTTTCTCAAGTGGAGTATTCTGAGAAGACAGCCCTTCAGAGAGGTGCACCAATTCCCCACATTCCCAGACTTAGCCCAGGGAGGAACATGGGCAGAATCTGGAGAAGCCCCACACGGACTCCAGGACGTCTGCAGGGTGTTGTTCACCTCCACAGCTTCCAACCCCAGATTGAAAATGTTGATGTGACAAAATCCAGGATTTGGATTTTTAAATTGATGTTGAGAAAAAAGCCCTATCCATGTTTAAGTCCTACAGAGTCTGCTCTTCCACTACCTAAGTGTGTGACCTTGGGCCTCCTGAGCCTCCGTTTCTCCATCTGCAAAATGGAGACTTTGAATTCCGTGGTTCCCAAGCCTCTCTTCCCACTACAGAATTCACTGTCTCTAAGATGAGGGAGTTGTACAACTTCGCTGGAATCACTGTGGGTACGTACAGTCGGAGGCACGCTGGCCTTGAGCATCTCTAGGGTTCTCCGCCATTAGAGACAGTCGGGCTTAGCAGGGCAGTGCGCAAGCGCAGACTGCATGGGGATGGGGTGGGGGTTGGGGGGAGATGGGCGGAGCTGGTGCTTGAGATCAACCTCAGCGAGAGCCACCGACTCCCAAGGCTTCCGGGACCTCGTAGAGTGGCCCACTTCCTCTCCACTTCAGGTAGCCAGGGCCAAGCATCTAGTGTTAGAACAGGCTCGGAGATGACGATGCCGGCAAGAAAATTGAGCTTGTATTTGAGCTGGACCTGGAGAAACCCTAGCTGGCTTCCCGGAGGAGGAAGCATCTTTTCAGCATGGGTTGGGTAGATGGGGAAAGAATCCTGGAGGGAGAGGAGGCGTTTGAGCTGAGTGGATCAGAGTGAAGATAATGAGCTCTTCCCTTGACTTATAAGAACTTTAGCCAATAATCTTCCTCTGTCTCTGCCTTGTTCCCCGTCTATAAAGGTACAGACTGTATCTGAATTAGGGCTGCAAGCAATCATAGTCCAGAGCTTTTGTTTGTTTTGATTGTAAATGCTAGTACAGAGAAACCCTATAATTTTGCTATTTTCCAATTACTAAATCAATTAACAAGCATCTCAGGTGCCTACTGTGTGCTAGGTATTGTGTTAATCACTGGAGACAGACCAAGATGAAAACAGTCCCTGCCTTCAAGGAGTTTCCGGTATCTATTGTAGAAGGGCATATAGGTCCACAAGTAAACACAGGATGAATACAAAATAAATACACAGTGACTGTGGGAGGGGGCCACTAACAAGGGAATCAAGGAAGGTCTCTGGAGAAGCGCTTGAGCTGAGCTGTACAGGGAGGGAGCCAAGGGAGAGCATTTCCGGCATGGCACTCTCACTTGTTCCAAGATACAGAGGCAAAGATGAAGTGTTGTGTATCAGGAACAACAGCCTGCCTCAAGTGTAGATAGATGGGGAGAGACGTTACATAATCTGCCTGTTAAGTTAGGTTGGAGACAAATCAGGAAGGTCTTTAAATGCCAAACTGGAGTTTATGTTTTATCCTAAAGGCAGTAAGGAGCCACACTGAAGCTTCTTGAGAAGGAAAGTATGCCTAAAGATGCTCCATTTGGCAGTGGTGGAGAGGAAGAATTGGAGAGAGGAGATCAGGAAGGGCAGGACATGGAGATTTTGGTGTCATCTGTGCAGAGATGGTAGTTGTGTGAGAGTTGATAACAGACCCTTAGATTCACACAACCATGAATGCTGAAGGAGGGGGAGGGGAGCAGGATATGGATGATGATCCTACAAAATAAACCATGAATGAGTGTTTCAGTAGGCAGGATAAGAGCAAGGACACAGAGCTGCAGAGAAGTCAAGAAGTAGAAAAATTGAGGTCATTGGGTATAACAACAAAGAAACCGTTGGTGACCTTGGAGAAGTAGAATGAGGTCATTTTTGTAAGCATCTGGGAAGGAGTTAATGTACTGGAGAGGTTGAAAATTAGGAAAAGGAAGGAGAAAATTAAAAGGGCAAGCTTCTCGACGAGATAGGAGGGCAGTGGAATTTAAGGACACATTTGAAAAGGTTAACATTGGTAAGGAGGACTCCTTCCAAAAGAGGCCAGGTCCTCTTTTGAGGAGGAAGAAGAGGGTAGTTTAGGTGGCTTGAAGAGAGAACTTTGAAACATGCCAAATGGGCTAGACTAGAAAGAGTCAATCAGGAAAAATAAAAGGATTGTTGTGCAGCAGTGAGAACTCAGTTGAGATTGGACAGTTATTTAGAGTGAGCCTAGTTGGCGCAATGTACAACTTTGTTCAGTAGTGTTGGGCAACCCGTGAGTAGGCTTAAAGTAAGCAGATAGTGGAAGCACTGTTCCCAATACGCAACACTCCATCTCCTGCTCCATGCTTTTGCTGTCTTTCTTGCCTCCATTCTCTCCCTCACCTCTGCTTCTTCAAGAAACTTTTCTAATTATTACCCTCCCTCCTCCTACATGCATCTACAACTTTACTTCATACTTTATGGGTAACTCTTTTCATCCAAGTCACTGACAAAAATGTTCAACAGAACAGGCATGAGGAGACATCCCAGGAGTGTTCTACTAGACAGCTCCCTCTAGGTTGACATTCAGCTCTTGCTAAGTTCCTTAAGCATCTTTTAATGACTTGTAAGTGCTGAGAATACAAGCACAAAAGGGAAATTAAGTCAAAAGAAAGAAAAATAGAAGAAACTTTAACGTGTGTTCTTGACCTCAAGGAGCATACATTCTTAAATTCTTAATTTTTTTTTCCTTTTCTTAGTCAGCATTTGACAAAAATCAACAAATGTGAACACTTCCACATACAAAACAGGGAAAAAGAGGGTTGCACAGGACACCCTAATAAACCTGTCCCTCTTCTGCTGATTTCACCACAAGAATTATAGGTCTACTTATCCTTCCTCAGACCCTTTAAAATCAGCTCTCCTTAAAAAAATAAGGTGTGCATCGGACTACACCTGACTACTCTCCTTTATCAAGAATTCTAAGATTGAATGGTCACCCCCCACAAAGGTTTCCATGATTTCTAGTTTGGCAATCAGCTATAATTTGTTGGTAAGAATCAGATCCAGAATAGCAGCATGTCCTGCTTTCTCTGCCTTTTGAAAGAAAAAAAAAGGTTACTAAACCAAGAATGTGTTATCTATTCTGCTTTGGGCAAGGAAAACTTCAACACATCTCTGGATAACTGAAATCTAATCCCATTATTTAGAGTCTGCTAGGAGGCTCAGTGGATAGAGCACTAACCTTGGGATCAGGAAGACTCAACTTCTTGAGTTCAAATCCAGCCTCAGACACTTACTAGCTGTGTGACCCTGGGCAAGTCACTTACTCTGTTTGCCTCATTTCCTCATTTGCAAAATGAATGAGAGAAGGAAATGGAAAACCACTCTAGTATCTCTGCCAAGAAAACCCCAAATGGGTCATGAAGTATCAGATACAACTGAACAACAACAAAATAGCATTACATACTACTGTTTTCGAATTTAAAGTATCTACTCAGCTCTGGTCTTTTCATTGGAAGTGGTTGGGAAAGATATATTCCCCTGTCCCTCAGTAGCATTTTACTCAGTTTTGCTAGATAAGTTATTCTGCATTGTAAACCTATCACTTTTGCTTTTTGTAATATCATATTATGAGCTCTTCTATCTTTTAAGTGGTAACTGCTATATCTTGTATGATCCCAGCACTTAACCCCATCCCTGACACATAACATATACTTAATAAAAGCTAGTTGACCGACCAATCCCAATGCTGGCTCCTCAGGATTTGAATCTTTTTTGACCAGCTACTTGTGGCATTTTGACCTGGAAGCTTTGGATTTTGTCTAGAACATTCCTGGGAGTGGTTATTTTGTAGTTTATTTCAGGAGTGATTGGTGGATTTTCACTTTGCCCTCTGGTTTTAGTAAGTCTGAACAGTTCTCATTCATAAGTTCTTGATATATGTTATCCCTGCTCTATTTTTGGTCATGGCTTTCAGGTAGTATAATAATTCTTATGAGTTTATATATATGCATGTATACATAGATGTATATACCTATATCTATATCTCTATATCAT
>CM053582.1:57995538-58031273 GCA_028627135.1 Pseudochirops cupreus | reverse complement strand
TGCTTGCTTTGCTTCCTTTGCTTGCTCATGTTGCCAGTCAATTACTTGACTTTTAAGCTCTTTGCCACAGTAGAACTCTGCTTCCAGAGGGGAGAGCTTTGTCCCAAATCTCTGGGGTTTTTGCAGCTGCTGGAGCTATTAGGAGGGCACCTTCTCTACAGTACCCACCAGCTTTGGCTCACACCTCAGGACCACCATCCAAGACAGCAATCCTGATCCAGGCAGGTTAAGGCAAGAGTGTTTAGCCTCTGAATGGTTGCTTGGCCCCACTACAATCTGCAGACCGGGAGCTCTGAAGCAGCCACATAGAGGTGGCTGCACCTCTGTCGCTTCTCGCTCTGGGACAGAGGCCAGACCACACTCCGTCCCCCCCCAGATTTAGCAGGGTTCCACTGACCTTTTACTTTGTCTTTGGCATTTATGGGTTGATAATTCTGGAAACCACCATAACTACTGGTGATCCACTCTCCCATCGAGCTGCTGCTGGTCAAGGCCACCCTGGGGCTAAAACCACCTCATGCAGGGCTGGGCTCAGCTCCCAGCATGCTGCAATGAACCCTTCCTGTCTGCTTGCTGGGCTGCCTTCAGTGGAAGATTCGTTTCTCTCTATCACTTTGTGGGTTCTGTAACTCTAAAATTTGTGTAGAGTCATATTTTATAGGTATTTGAGGTGGTTATGGGGGGAGCCATGGAGTTTTCCTGCTTCTATGTGCCATCTTGATTCTGCCCCCCTGGAGAGCCTAAGGGAAATCTTTTGAACTGTGGGAAAGCCTTCAGGAAAAGATTGGAGTTAATTCTAAATCTACCAGTCTTTATTGGAGAGAAACCTTCTGAATATTGTGAAAGTGGGAAAACCTTCAGGCTGATCTCATACCTTACTGATCACCAGAGGAATCCTATTGAAGACAAACGTTATGAATGTAGTAAAGTTTTCACAGGAAACTCAGGCCTTAATCAGCATTGGGGACTTCCTAGCAATGAGAAACCCTATAAATGGAAGAGATGTGGGAAGACCTTCAGCAAACCTCCCACCTCAGTGAACATTCATGCTGGAGAGGAACTCTATAAATATAAAACATGCAGAGAATCTTTTTTTTTTTAAATTGAATTATATTATTTTTTTCAAAGGAAGATTAGAAGTACTCTTTCTCCTTCCCCTTCCCCCATCAAGAAAGTACAAGTTTTGTTGGAAAGTGAGTTCTTGCCCCAATAGCTGGAATCTTGGGGTTTATCAAACACTAAGACTATTGTGGTTATTTACTTCTGTAGATCACGTACATGATCTATTCTACTGATCACTTTTTCCATTTCTCACCCAGTATCATGCTGCTTTGAGGATTGACTGCTTTGTAGTCATTCATTCCATTGATATTTTTTACCTTTTTGTTCCTCCAGATGAATTTTGTTATTTTTCCTAGCTCTATAATGCTTTGGTAGTTTGATAGTTATGGAACTGAATAAGCCATTAATTTAGGTAGAATTGTAATTTTTTTATATTGGCTCAGCCTACCCGGGAACAATTTATATTTTCCCATTTCTTAGATCTGTCTTTATTTGTGTAAAGAGTGTTTTGTAGTTATGTTTGTATAATACCTGTGTGTGTCTTGGCAAGTAGACTCAAGTATTTTATACTGTTTGCAGTTAATTTAAAATGAATTTTTCTATCCCTTCCTGCTGGATTTTGCTGATAATATAGAGAAATACTTGGTGATTTTTGCAGGTTAATTATATATTCTACAACTTTGCTGAAGTTGTTAATTGTTTCGATTACTGTTTTAGCTGACTCTCTAGGCTTCTATGAGTAAATCATCATATCATTCGCAAAAAGCGATAATTTTATTTCTTCTTTGCCTAGACTTATTCCCATTTTTTTTCCTTATTGCTATAACTAGTCTTCCTAGCACTATATTGAATAGTAATGATGATAATGGACATCCCTGCTTTACTACTGACCTTACTGGATCTAGTTTCTCACATTACAGATAATGGCAGCTCTTGGTTTTGGATAGACACTACTAGTCATATTAAGGAAAGATACATTTATTCCTATGCTTTCTCATGTTTTTACCAGACATGAGTGTTATAACTTCTCAAAAGCTCTGCATTGTTTGATATGATCGTATGATTTCTGTTATTCTTGTTATTAATATGGTCAACTATGTTCATAGTTTTCCTGATATTGAACCAGCCATACATTCCTGGTATTAATCCAACCTGGCCATACTGTATAATCTTTGTTATATGTTGCTATAATCTCCTTGCTAATATTTTATTTAAAACTTTTACATCAGTATTCATTAGGAATATTGCATTATAGTTTTCTTTCTCTGTTTTTACCCTCCCTGGTTCAGGTATCAAGACCATCCTTATTTCATAGAAGGAGTTGGATGGGCCTTTTCTTTTCCTATTTTTTCAAATAGTTTATATAATATTGGGATTAATTGTTCTTTAAATGTTTGGTAGAATTCACTTGTCAATCCATCTGGTCCTAGGGTTTTTCCTCTGGGAATTCATTTATATCTTGTTCCATTTCTTTTTCTAAGATAAGATTATTTCAGTCCTCTATTTCTTGTTTGGTTCATCTGGGTATTTTCTATTTTTGGAAATATTAATCTATTTAATTTAGATTGCTAATTTTATTGGACTACAGTTGGGCAAACTAATTCCTATAATTTATTTTATTCTTCATTGATTTTGAATTTACTTTAAAAATTTTTGATACTGGTAATTTGGTTTTTTTTTTTTTAAATCAAGTTAGCTAATGTTTATCTATTTTATTGTCCCCCCCCCAATAGACAGCTCCTAATTTATTTATTAATTCATTTGTCTTCTGTGACTACCTTTCCAATGGAGATTAGCCCTTAATAACCACCAAAGTTCTCAGAGTAAAAACCCTTTGAGTAGAATGAGTCCAGGTGGAGGTCAGAGGTCCTTCTGCATCCCAAGCTGTACTGCCCCTTTTGGGGAGTTTGGGGGCTAAGTCTATGACTCTCTTCCTTATCAATGCTCTCTTGTAACCTTCATCATTAGCCCTTCCTTCTGTTTGCCTCATACACGGCTCAGTGGGGAGAGATGCCTATCCAAAAGAACGCTGTGAATGAAGACAACAGCAAATAAATGGCAACAGAACTCAGGGGAGCCAGCGGATGCTGCCAGAAGATAAAACCCAGCCTGCCTTACTTTTATTGATGCCTTTTGTTTTTATATCGCAGTCATTTCCCCCATGAGCTTCTCTTGTAAGACAGAAACATTGTTCAAGCAAACGAATTGACTCTGTGACTTGAGTTTGATGGGCTATGCCACGTGGTGCAGTGGGGAGATTGCTGGGTCTGGAGTCCAGAAGAGCTGAGTTCAGATCCAGACTCAGACACGCCAGCTCGGTGACTCTGGGCAAGTCACTTATCTTGGCTTGCCTCCATCTCCTCACCTGTAAAATGGGGACAGTAATGATAGCTCCTACCTCATAGGGCTGCTGTGAGGATCAACTAAGACAATGATTATATGGGGCTTAAAGCCCAGTGCTGGCACAGTGAAAGCTCTAGAAATGCTTGTAACGTGACTGGCCCACCAAGAGCTGGAATCGACCTTCCATTTCAGGCCTGGCTGAGGCTATCTAGTTCAAGCCGCCATTTTGCCGATAAGGAACTCAGGTGGTTAAACTGACTTCTCTAAGGTGGTTACTTCCTAGCTCATCTACGCTGAACCTGTGGCCCTGTTGTCTGTCTCTTCTCCCCTCCTCTCCATCAGCAGACCTGCTCTCTTTCTGCCCTATACCTCCTTGGTGCCTTTACACACATCCTGACTACTGGTATGTTATCCTTTGTCATCTTGGCCTGATGAGATCCCCTTCCTCCTAGCTTCACCTTAGGGGCCAGTCCAACAATGGCACCAGAAGTGAGCAGGAAGAGATTACTTCCAGCTCGGGGTTTGCAAAGAAGGATGGGAATTCAGCAGGTGGGGATGAGGGAGGGGGCAGCCCATTCTGAGCTTGGGGGATGGATGGTCCGCTGCATGGCTGCCTAGGGGGGAGCTCGGCAGGACATTGGGGAATAGGGGGAGGATTATGTTCTAGGACTGGCTAGGTAGGTGGGGGTCAGATTGGCCAAGGCCTTAAGAATGTAGTCAGGGCCAAGGCCATTCCAGTTTTTTCAGGAAATCATGGGAAAGCTGTGAAGACTTTTGAGCGGGGATAACAGGGACAGTGGAAGGCATGCAGAAGATTACCCTGGCAGGACAATGATGAGATCTGGTAGGGCACAGAGTGCTTTTAGGTGTGGAGAGCATGTTAGAAAGATGATCTCATTCGATCCCCCAACAATCCTGGAAGGGAAGAGCTCCCGGTGTGCCCATTTTACAGATAAAGAAACTGAGGCAGCCAGAGGTGAAATGACTGGCCTAAGATCCCACAGCTAGTAAACATTTCCGGCTGGATTGGAGCTGCTGTCTTCTTGACATCACACCACTAGCTGCCAAGGATGTATATATATGCCTCATTTGAGGGCATGGACCATATCTTCTACTTTGCAGGGCAAAAAAAATCTGACCCAGTTTGCTGTAAAGGTTTCGCAGTTCCTTATGTGCCCTAACTCTGCTGTGTTTCCCAGCAGCTCTGTGAAGGAAGCGTCACAGGTACTATCAGCCCCATTTCACAGGTGAAGAGACTGAGGCTCAGACAGTCTCTGAGCTGACTGGTCCAGGGTCATACAGTCAGTGGGGGGATTTAACCCAGGTGTCCCTGGCTTTCCTGACAGTCTCCTTCAGCATGCAGCATCACTGTGGGAAGCTGAGAGAAAATGGGCTCAGATCTGAACTCTTCCCTTACTCCCTGTGTGATCCTGGGCAAGGTCCTGGCCCTCTGTGCCTCATTTGGTCATCTGCATAATAACTATATGTACCCCACTTCCCGTCCCCCAGGCAGGTCGTGCTCATTTCCGTGAGTTCTGGGAAGCTCCCAGTCATGGCCCCCTAGCTAGTGCTCTAAGATTTACAAAGTGCTTCCTGGGCCAGTGAATGACATTCTCCTCGGCTTACAAATGAGGACACCCATGGCTGCAGGGCCAGCGACTGTTTGAGGGAGGCTGCAAAGGCAGGCCTTCCAATTCTCAGCAGAGTCTTCTTTCTGAAAGGGCAGCTGGGCAGGACCCTAGACCTCACACCTTCATTTTCTGCTCAGGCAAAGGTCGTGCCCAAGGTCACATAGAGAGTCACTGGCAGGAATCAGAGGAATTGAGGTTAAGCACCCTAGCCATCTAGAAACTTCCACAGCATGGCTCCTGGGACCTAGCAGAGTGGACAGTAAATTGTCTCCTTTGGTCACGGTTGGGACAATTAGGGGCTAGGCACATAGTAGGCACTTGGTAAACGTTGACTTGATTGGTCCAAAAATGCTTCGTTGTGGCAGCAGGGGGAGCTCAGACACCACACCCTGAAGTTTCGGGGCTGGGGGAGGGGGAACTGGGCTCATCCATCCTTCCTGGGATCTCCCAGAGGCCTTAGCTTTTCTTATTGATCACTAGAGCTTAGAGGCTTGTTGACAATTAGCTAGTAGAAGCCCCCTCCTACCCCCCGCCCCTTTTAACAGAAGAAACTGGGGTTCAGCTGGGCTGAGCCTTGGCCAAGTCGGCCAAGCTGAGGCCCAGCGCCGCCGCTGCCCAGCCCAGTTTGGCACACTGCCCTGGAGCATCCTCCCTGTGCCTCCCGTCCCCACTGGGGCTGCCTCCTTCATCTGCCCTCTCCTCACTCCTTCCCTCTCCATCTTTCTCTCATCCATCTCCCGGTCCTTTCTCCTCCCTCTCCCCCTCCTCTCCTCTGGCCCCCGCCTCGCGTCACTCCTCCCCCTGCTCTCTCCAGGCTCCTCTCCTCTCTCCCTCCTCCTCCTCTCCCCCTCCCCTCGGTCCCCTCCCCTCGGTCCCTTGAGCAGTCTCCTCCTGCCGAGCGGAGCCAGCTCCGGGCACAGTCCCTGGGGACGCGGCTGCTTCTCCTCCCCAGCCCTGAAGAGCAGCGGCAGCAGGCAGCCGAGGGACAGCGACAGCGGCGGCGGCGGCGGCGGCGGCGGCAGGTCAGGGCAGGCACGCCAGGGGCCGGCGAGGTGCGGTCCGCCCGCGACCTTGGCTGTCGGGGGAGCCCGGGGGAGCTGAGGGGTCGAGGTGGGGTTGGGGATGGCCGCGGCTGCGGCCCCCCTGCACCCCCCCCCCCCCAGCCTGCTGGGGTCCGAGGGAGGGATGGGTGTGTGTGTGTGTGTGTGTGTGTGTGTGTGTGTGTGTGTGTGTGTGTGTACGCTCCCGGCTTTGTTCCCCCCCCCTTACACAATACACACACATGCCCGGCTGCGGCCCGCAGAGCCCAGGGGAGGGGACAGGGGAGGGAGGGAAAGGGCCCAGGGTGTGTGTGTGTGCCTGACTGTCTGTCTATCTCAATGTGTCTTTGTCACTGTGTACGTGTGTCTATCTATCTGTGTCAATGTGGCTCTGTATTTTGGTTCGTCCATGCCTGGGTGTGTGTGTGTGTGTGTGTGTGTGTGTGTGTGTGTGTGTGTGTGTGTGTGTGTAGGGGCACTAGGTTGGGCTGTATGGGAGACAGCCCAGAGAGCTGGGACCAACTTAGGGGTTTCCCCCCCCCCCCTCCCATGGGCAGCCTCAGACACCAGAGGCCTGGGGCTGGCCTGTCCTGCTTATATAGGGAGGAAGAGGGAGGGGTATGGATTTCCAAGGGGCTCCAAGCCCTTATACCCTTATCTCTTTACATCAGGACTCTCTGGCTAGGAGCACATACATGACAAGGGAGAGTCTGGGCCTTCAGGCTAGTGGGTATCTGGGTGTCTGTGCCAAATCCTGCATTAAGAGAGGGAGTCCAGAACCTGGGGAGGGGGGGGGATGCTAATCCTCCTGTCTCCTGCCCTGAGCTGCTGATTGCATCTGGAATATCGGGTCCCCTTCTGGGCTCCACACTGGGGGAAGGAGCTGGTAAGCTGGAGAGTCTCCAGAGGAGGATAACAAGGATGAGAAGGGGCCTGGAGAGCAGGCCACCCAAAGGCTGGGGTGTATGCCCTGCTGAAGAGATGCTCTAAAGGGGCCAGACTAGGTGCCTTCACGTGTTGGAAGGCAGCTCATGACAACAGCTATTGTGGAGTGGCTGTCAGAAGACCTGAGTCTGAAGCCCTTCTCTGCCACTTAGTCATTTGGGCTTCAGCTTTCTTCTCTGTCTAATGAGGTCCTTTCTGCCTTTTGAAGCCTTGGACTTGTCTCCGCTTGACTCGAGAGGGCAGAACTAGGGGCAGCGGGTAGACATGGCGGGGAACTTGCCCAGTCCAGTCCAATGCCTTCTTTTTCCAGATGAAGATCCTGAGGCCTAGAGGGGGTCTGGTGACTTGTCCAAAGGCACCTGGGTAGGACTTAGCAGAGGCAAACTTAGCACCCCAGGCTTTCCTGGCTCCAGACCCATTAGGTGATTCCTAGTACTCTAGGCTACATTCAACTCAACTCAGATTTTGAATGAAGCTCTTGTTATGTGTTAGGTGCTAGAGATCCTTTCCAGCTCTGGGATTCTATGGTTCGAGGTGGTTTCTAAGGTTCTACTCAGCCTGGATGTCTCCTGGTGCCTCCTGTATGTGTCTCACTAGCATCCACATGTTGACGATCTTGGGGAGCCCCAGTCCAGGTGTCTCAGTACTGACTTCTAGACCATGGTAGACTGAGCTTGCTGGGGTGTGTGGCTCTCTGGGCTCCTTGGTTTGGCAAGGAGGGTGGGAGCACTGAGAGCCTTGCTTGGTGGACCTTCTATTTTGTCCAACTCCTGAAGAGGGAAAGGACTGGGAGGGTCATATGACTTGTCCAAAGTCACACAGCTCATTAAAAGATCTGCGGTTCAAACCTAAGTGTTCTGTCTCCAAATGCAGTGCTCTTCTCATTGCATCTCCCACCACTATGGGAGCACCGTCCAATTTTATTGTGCCTTGTATGACTTGATTGTGTCCTGGTGAAGCCCTGCATTTGGAGTGTCAAGCCCTACTGAATCCATCGTTCCTTATGAAGTGCCGACGGGTCTGTGAGCCTCAGTAAGATGGCGTTGGGGGGGGGCAGAGGTAGTCTCCACGGTTTCTGAGTCACTGAGTGGATGAGTTGGAACACCTGGGGTCCCACTGACTACTCACTGGCACCTCGGGCAAAGTGCTGGCCCTCTTGCGCTCAGATTTTCTCCCCCTCCCTTTTTTTTAAGGCTAAGAAGGCTGGATTTACTCTCTAACGGCCCATGTAGCTTCATGAATATGGATTTGTGGGTTACTGTGTGGGCTGAAAATGTACCAGTATTTGGTGGCTGGGGGCAGCAAGATTGCTGGCCTTAAAGGCAGAAGGCCTGAGTTCAAATGGCACCTTTGGTATTTGCTAGCTCTGGGACCTGGGGCAAGTCACCTGTCATTTGGGAGCCTCAGCTTTCTTTTCTATAAAATGGGAATAATATTGCTCTTACTACTTTCTGCCTTCCTCCCTGTTCAGAGTAGTGTTGGGAAAAGACTGAGAGGGCTGAGAAGTAGGGCCATTATTTTCCCAGTCTCTCCTTCATTTTACTTGGTACTCAAGAGGAAACTGAGGCCCAGAGAGAGGGAGGGACACCCAAGTCAGTGGCAGAATAGGGACAGGAGGAGCGAGATCCAGGTGCCGAGCAGTCTCATTCTTCCCTCAAACAGCTCCCAGTTTCCCTATCTGTAAAACTGGGGGCTTGGATCACACTAAGCTCTGCCATACTATTGTCATAAGTCCTTCCCCCTCTGCAGGCTTCAGTTTCCCTTTCTGTGAAACAGAAGTGTAGGATCGGATGATGTCTAAGCTTTCTTCCAGCTCTAAATTCTCTAATCCCCTGGTAGAGACCAGCCACATTGGTGGTTCCACTATCTCTGCTCTAGGAGATCTCAACCTCAAGGAGGGGGCTGTCCTTAGGAAAATAAGGAGCTGCTCGTTTGCAGAATGAAGACAACATTTAGCCTGGCTGTGGGCTATTTCTAGCCTAAGAATGCTGCCATTGCTCTAGGGCTTGAAGGTTTGCTAGGCCCAAAGTTTGAGAGTGATGCGCCTTGAGTATCATCTGCATTGAGGGCTCCCCGCAGACCAGGGAGGAAGCCCTGCCGCTGGCTGAGCCCAGGGCCATTTAGGGGCTGGCCATGGAGATCTGAGGTCTTAGCAAAACCACAAGTTGTACGTGTTAATGGCTCAGGCACTGGGAACCATAACCCACCTACCTCTGGACAGCTAGGATGGAGCCACAAACAACTCTAGCCTTGAGCCATCCACTCATTCATTTCCTCATTCACTTACTCCTTCATTCATTCTCTCATTCCCTCCCTCATTCATTTATTCGTTTATTCACTGGCTTAAAAACTCATTCATTCACTTACTTATTCATTCATTCACTCACTCATAAACTCATTCATTCACTCACTCATTGTCACTCCCTTGTTCCCTGTTTTCCTACTCTGTATCGGGTTCCAAGCTTAAGTCTAGTGACTAGGTTCCTTACCGGCGAGATCTCATAGTTGACTTGATGAGGGATAAGACAATGACCAGGCTAACTCTGTTCCAAACCAGACTGTATACAGAAGAGCCCCACTAGGGCCTTTGGAAGGGCCAGAGGCTGCTTCTGGCTGGAGGGGGAGGTCAGATTGCGGGTATGAGGGGTCATGAGGTAGAAAAGAGCTGGGACAGCTGAGGACTGATCCAGCTTGGTGGGGCTTTGGTGCCATGTTGGGGAGAAGGCTGGAGAAGGAGACTGGAGCCAGGTGGAGGAGGGCAGCACTCGTTTAGGGTCATTCAGTAGGCAATACTGAGACATTGGAGGATGTGGACAGAGCTGGACTTTAGGACAATAAGGAGGGCAGCTTGTATTGGGGAAAGATGAGCCAGGAGGCCAGAAACCTATGCCAGGTGAGAGATGATGAAGGAAGGCCCCAATGAACTAGCTTGGTGGCAGTGGGGGTAGGGAGGAGGAACACTTGCCACTTGCCCATGAGGTGACCTTGGGAAAATCCTTCTGGACTTCAGTTTGCTGAAAGAGGATGGATTCATGTCTGAATTTCTTCCAACATAACCTTCCAGAGAGACAGGCCCTCAGCTCTCTCCCCTTGGCTTCCTTGGTGAGACTTCTTACTTTAATCAGTAGGGCTGTGACTTGTACTCTGGTCATCAGAGCCAATACTACCCACCCTGTGCTGGGGCTCTTTGGAGCCTGGGCCAGTGTGACTGAGTGGAAGGAACACTTGGCATGGGTATGCAGAGACTTTTGGACTTGGGCACTCACTAGCCAGGTCACCCTGAGCAAGGCCCTTCTCCTTTCAGCCTTATTTTTCTGCTCTAGAAAATGGGTATAATCTCCAAATGGCCTCCTTCACAAGGTTGTTGGGAGAAAAGTACTTTGTAAACTTGAAAGTTCCAGAGGGATTGGAGCAGCTTCTCTATGACAGAATGCCAGAAGACCTGGGGAAGGCCTTCAGCACACTGGGAGGCCCTGTGGCAGTGCTCTTGACTGTCACTAGAAAGGAGAACTGATGGGAGGTCCTGGACAAGAGCTGTACAAGCTGAGAAGATGTGTATGGAGGGTGGTGGGGATGGTTCTCTGTCTTTGGCAGGAGGACCTGGTGAATCTGTTCAAATGTGCAAATGTGGTTGCCTCCATCTATGCTCTGGGAGGCTGGAGTTGTGAAAAGAACCCTGAAGAAGGGTTCAGTGGACCTGGTTTTGTGTCATGGAGGATGCACTTCCCCTGTCAGGGTCTCAAATTTCTCAATCAAAAAATATGCAGCTGTAGCAGACTTGCTGGTCTCTGAGAGCCTTTCCATCTGCCATTCTGTGATCCTAAATCCCTTTCCCCTTTCCACCGTGTGTGTGTGTGTGTGTGTGTGTGTGTGTGTGTGTGTGTGTGTGTGTGTGTGTGTGTGTGTGTGTGTGTGTGTGTGTGTGTGTGTGTTTTTTGCAGGTTGGGGAGGTGCGGCTTAGGCTAGGTTGACTTTATGGTCCCTCCCAGTTCTAACATTCTAGGATCCTAAATTCTGGGCTTCAGTTTCCCTCTCTATAAAACAAAGTGGGGGGAGTATACTGAATGGTCTCCAAGGGAGGGCCTGTTGCAGCTCTAAATCCTAGGATGCTCTGATCCTGTTGCGACTAAGTCTGGTATCATTACTGGTCATCCATACAATCCGGGCGCCTGCTCGGGGTGTCTTCACCGCCTTAGCTGGGGAGAAAGGAGACGGTTCCTTTGCCCACAATGAAAAATTGATGATCTCAATGGGGCTAAGAAAGCCTAGTTCAGCAGGTGGCCCACGGAGCCTGTGAGGGAAGGGGAGGGGCTGCCTGGGAGGGGCCCTGGGGGAGCCTGAACTGGGGGCTCCCCACTAGCTGTATTCTTATGCTAAGCCTGCCATCTGCTCATTCTGGCTGCCCAGCCCCTCCTCCCTCCCAGTCCCCTGGTTTCTAATTGTCCTAGGAGGCCCTGTGGCAGTGCTCTTGATTGTCACTAGAATGGAGCCCCTGGCTGGGGGCTGGGGGTGGGGGGGGGAGTGGGGAGGCCGGCTGAATCCTGGGGACTCCTTAGCTTTAGGCTACTGTGTGGCTGGGC
The DNA here is from genome assembly GCA_028627135.1 of Pseudochirops cupreus. Taxonomy (NCBI): domain Eukaryota; kingdom Metazoa; phylum Chordata; class Mammalia; order Diprotodontia; family Pseudocheiridae; genus Pseudochirops; species Pseudochirops cupreus. The sequence continues at coordinate 58,019,672 of CM053582.1, read as the reverse complement.
GGAAATGGGGCTGGGCAGAATAGAATCTGAATGGACTGCCCAGCTGTTGGGGATATGTATGTGTCATGTAAATGAGTAGCTTAACAGTACTTGAAAATACACTGACCCTGAAGGCAGAAGCAGACCTGGGTTCAGATCCCAATTCGAATGCTTATTAGCCTTGTGATCCTGAGCAATCCCAGAATCTCCCAAACGACTTACTCCAACCCATCTCTTTTTTGGAAAAAAAAAAAAGTTTTTTCAATGAACAAAAATCTACCTTTCCTCTTCCGCCCTCACTGGAAAAAAAGGGGGATGGGGAACCAAAGCAAACCCTTGTGACAAACACACATACTTAAGGCAAACAAAGCCCTGCATCATCTATGTCTAGAAGAGAATGTCTCAGTCTGCCCTGCCTCCCCTCTGCAGCAGGTGAGTGGCCTGCTTCAGCTGGAGTCCTCAGGAATTGACTTGGGACTTGTATTGATTGGGGTTCCTAAGTCTTTCCAAAGTTGTTTGTTTTGACAATGTCGTTGTTATTGTCTAAATTGTCCCCCTGGTTCTGCTGACTTCATTTTGCATGAATTCATAGCAGTCTTCCCAAGTTTCCTTGAAACCATACCTTCATCTTTTCTTAGAACACAATAGCATTTCATCACATGCATATGTCATGATTTGTGCAGTCATACCCCAATTGATGATCACCTCCTCAGTTTCTAGTTACCCGCCACCATAAAAAGAGCGGCTATAAACAATTTTGTGCCTATGAATACTTTCCCTGCTTTATTTGAGCTCTTTGGGGTATAGGCCTAGTAATTCTTGCTGGTTAAAGGGTATGCGCAATTCACTAACTTTGCGGGCATAATTCCAAATTGTTTTCCAGGATGGCTGAACCAATTCACAGGTCCAGCAACAATGAATTAATGTACCCATTTCCCTACAACCCCTCTAATATTTGTCATTTTCCCTTTTTGTCAACTTTGCCAATCTGTTGAGTATGAGGTAGATTCAGTCTCAAAAAAAACCCAAGGAGGTTCCAGAAGGAACTGACCAATCAAAAGAAGGGACCACAGGGGTGGAGTGATCTTTCAAGGTGGGAAGCAGGGCACAGAGTTTGAAAGTTTCTTAATGGATTTGACTCATTGCTCTAGCTTGTGAGGTATTTTTGGATCCTGACATCTACCATGTTTGCTATTGGTCCCAGACTTGTGTATCTTAAAATGTGACAAATGTGTCTTTGTCAAAACCATTGATGAAGCTGTCAGATGGCATATAGAGGTGAATACAGATCCCCCACTGGATACTTCTTTCCAAAGTGACATCATTACATTAATTATTTCTCTTTGGGTCCAATCATTCAACCACTTCTGAATCCTTACTGTACTATCTTCTACAACTCACCATTTTTTTCCCAGACACAGGATGAGAAACTTTGTTAAATGCTTGGCTAAAATCTAGGTTTACTATGTCTGTAGCATTCCTGAAATCTTTGAGGCTAATAACCCTATCCTCAAACAGACGTGAGGTTAGTTTGGCATAACCTATTCTTGATGAAGCCAGGCTAGCTCTTCCAAATGCTCACAGGAGTGCTCTAGAATTTTGCAGGCAATGGAAGTCAAGCTTGTTGGTCCCCAGCAAAGAACCTTCATTTCATACTTTACTAGAAAAAAATAGGGGACATTGGCCATAAGCTCCTTGCTGTCTACTACTCTATACCTTCCAACCCTTCTGCATCATCTCCCATTCTATCCTGTGCTCCATGTCGAGAAAAAGGTGGCTCTTCTTTTTGTCAAGGCCAGTGCCTCTAATTGTGCCCTTGAACCCATCCCTTCCCATCTACTTTAGGAGTTTGCTCCCCTTTCTCATTTTCTTTTTTTTTCCTTCCCCTTTCTTATTTTCAAACTCTGTGCCCTGCTTCCTTTCTGGCTGCCTACAAACATGCACACTCCTTCATTCTTCTCTGGACTCAGTTTCCTGCCTTTTGGACATTTTTTGTCATCATGATTACAAAGCCTTCTCACCTAGAAGATTGCTGCATCTCAGCAAGCTTCCCACCTTGAAAGATCACTCCACCCCTGTGGTCCCTTCTTTTGATTGGTCAGTTCCTTCTGGAACCTCCTTGGATTTTTTTTGAGACTGAATCTTCCCATCTTACCCGTCCTTGAAGTGCATTGGCCCTGAACAGATGTGATCTCATTACTGATCAGCATGGGAGTGTTGACCTCTATTTCCAGCATTGGCTAGTTTACTTCTCCTTGGGCAGCCTGATGGCTCCCTGTTTCCAGGAGCTCACTAGGCACCTACACCAGGTGTCAGACTTTAGTGCAGACAGCCCTTCGGCTCAGCTCATTATAGCTCAGAATGCATGAGCTCAGGCAATCCACCAAAACCAGCATGTGCCATCACACCCAGCCAGAACCTCCATTTTCGGGAAAGTGCCCAGGCTAGCCATGTTCACTCCTTCATTCCTCTTTGCTCTCCCCTCTGGACTCCTTTCTCCACTCCTTTCTGGCTTGTTCACTTGACTTGTCTGGACTCTCCTCTTCCTTAAAGCCCCTTTATGTTATCTTGCTCCATCCTCCACTTCTGGTCTCCTATAAGCCTCCAAGCTCCTAGAGAGGCTTCTGGTTCCTCATAGCCTGTTTCCTCCTCCATCAGTCATTCAATCAATTTCTCAGTCAGGAAGCACTTATTAAGCACCTGCTGTGTGCCAGGTGATAAGAACACAGAAACCCAATTGAAATGGTCCCTGCCTCCATTCCTTGAAATCTGACTCAACTCTCCAGTGTGGTCACACTTGCTAGTCTTTGGTCACTCCTTATCCCACTTGGCTTCCAGGGCCATTGGTCTCTCTTGGTTGGCCTCTTCCGGCCTGTCTGACCTCTGCCCTGTCTCACCGTTGCTGCCTTTTTTGCTGAATCATCACCTTTCCCACCCATTCCACCCCCATCCCCCAAGCATGATTGTTGATTGTTCCCTAAGGCTTGTCCTGAGACCTTTTCTCACTTTGTATTCGCTTCCTTGGTGACCTGATCAACTCCCGAGGTGGCAGTTATTGGTACCCAGGTGCCTCTAATCTCTCTCTTCAGCTCTCATCTGTTTCCTGATCTGTCAGTGTGAGCACACTGATGCTGCCTGGTCAGTATTTCCATCTGGGTATCTCATAGGCACCCCGAGCTCAACGTGTCCAAAGCAGAACTGATTATTCCATGCCCCTCCCATCCCCCACTCCCCCTTTCTCTCTCCCTGTAGCTGACAAAAGCACTCTAGTTAGCTGTCAGCTTGTCTACTTTGGTTACGTTGTGCCTAGCAATAATACAGGATAAGCCTAGAAGGTTGGTGTGGTGGCAGCTCAGAGGGCCTGAAATGGTGGGTTGACAAATTCGGACTTTTTATTGCTGGCAGGTTGCTGGTGGTGTGGTTAGAGCAGTGGGCCTGGAGTCAGGTAGACCTGAGTTCAAATCTGGCCTCAGATACTAGTTATGTGATCTTGGGCAAGTTACATAACCTATTGGCCTCAGTCTCCTCACCTCTAAGATGCGGATAATGACAACATCTGCCTTTCAAGGTTGTTATGAGTACTGAATGATGCTTAGCATAGCACCTGGTCCATCAGAAAGCCTGTGCCTCTCCCTTACCTCCTCCCCTTCTTGGTGGGCATGGATTCTGATCTATACTTTGTCCCCTCCCCAACTTCGGGAAGCACGGAGCTGCTGCTTAAGAAACATTTGCTGAACAGATAGTTGAATGAATCTAGATAGTGGAATCTCTACTAGCAGAGCTAGAAAGACTCTTCCTTCCTCTAGCCCAGTGAAGTCAAATTCTGCTCTCATACTGACTTAGAAAATCACAAATGAACAACACCTATGTTGCATTGCATTTTTATTTATTGTGCATTTCAGAAGGTTGCAGCAGTGACTTGGTGGCATAGCTGTTGGTGAATTTGATACCTCTGATTTAGCCTAGCTATCTTTTACAGTTTGGGAAACTGAGGCCTAGGGAGGGGAAAGGGACTTAGGATCATGGAATGTCAGAGATGCAAGGGTCCTGAGAGATCATCTAGAGGAAGAAACTGAGGCAGAGAGGGAAGTCACCCAGTGCCAAGTGACAAAATTCCTGCAGCACATTTGGATGCTCTTGTGCCATTGCTGGGGCTAGGGGATAGCTTAATTCGGTTCCACCAACAGTCACAAATTGCTGACTCCATTCTGGGCACATATTTGGTGCCAGGGAGGTAGAAAAAGCCAGCTTTACTTTTTCCAAAAGAAGCTTATATTCTACTAACAGGGAGACAGTAGATGCCTAGAGAAGTGGCTTATTGGGGGGGGGACACTGGCAAAAAGGGGGAGCCAAGTGCTTTGTGCAAATTCAGGAAGAATCTTTTCCTGGGAGCCAAAGAGAGCAGTTCCTAACATAGCTGGTGTCTAGGCTGAGCTGGGAAGGAAATGAGAGGAAGGAGGGCAGGGAGGGGAGGGAGGAGAGGAGAAAAGAAGAGGAGGAGAAAGGGAGGGGGGAAGAAGGGAGGAAGAGAATGGGAAGAAAGGAAGGGGAAGGGGAGGGGGAGGGGGAGGGGGAAAGAAGGCAAAGAGGAGAAGGAAAGAGGAAGAGGAGGAGGAAGAGGAGGAGGAGGAAGAGGAGGAGGAGGAGGGTGAGTCACTCACACTTCTACAGCTCTTTTGGTGCAACACTAAACTATATATTGTCCTGTTTGGGTCTCACTGCAACCCTCCGAGGTAGATGCCACAAGTGTTAGTCGCCTAATCTAACAGAAAACTAAGGCTTCAAGTGGGGGAGTGATGTGGCCAGGGCACTCAGTGGACATTAGCCGAGGTAAGAGAGGGCCAGGCACATTCACTGGTACTAGAAGGGGAGGAGGGGAGCAGGGGAGCGCAGGACAGTGTGGAGGTGTGTCCTGCAAAGGGCACTTGGGGTGGGGCTGATCACAGCAATTCTTGTCTTGAAATGGAAAAGGAAAAAGACTTTTCAAGTCTGCTCAGAAAGCATGGGGGGGAGAGATAGACAGACATACACACACACAAAGCAGACAGACACAGACACCCACACAGAGACAGACAGAGAGACACAGACACACACAGAGACAGACACAGACATACAGACAGACACACACAGAGACAGACAGAGAGACACAGACACACAGAGACAGATATACACACACAAACCAGACAGACACAGACACACACGGAGACAGATAGATACAGACAGACACACACAGAGACATATAGACATAGACACACGCAGAGACACACACGGAGACAGACATAGACACACAGAGACAGACAGACGCAGACACACAGACACAGACACACACAGAGCGACAGATGGACACAGACACACAGAGAGACAGACAGACAGATACAGACACACAAACACAGACACACAGACAGACAGACACACAGACAGACCCACACAGAGACACAGACACACAGAGAGACAGACAGACATACACACACAAAGCAGATAGACACAGACACACAAAGACAGATAGACATAGACACACACACAGAGACAAACATGGAGACAGACACAGACACAGAGAGACAAGACAGATATAGACACACACACAGACACACATGGAGATGGACAGACACAGACACAGACACACACATGGAGAGAGACAGACACATGCTTCTGTGGGCAGTGAATTCCTGGAAGTCATGGGATCATCCATCATCAGAGCTGGAAGACTCTGGGTTTCAAGGCTGGCCATCAACCTTAGGCAAATGACTTAATATCTCTAAGGAGTAGAAGGCAGTTTCAATTCTCCCTGGAGAGAGCCCTGGCCTGGGCCTTCCATTTCCTGGCTCTGCAACAGACTCGTGGGGAAGTCCTTTCCCATCTCTGGGCCTCTCTTTTTCCATCTGTAAAATGGGGGCAGGGTGAATGAGAGGATTGCTCTGAGATGCCCAGTCCTTGCCCGTCTCTGGGCCTCGTTTCCCCATCTCTAAGGTTTGCCAGGGCCTTTCAATGTTCTTTCATTTGATCCTGCCAACGACTCCTAGAGGTAGATGCAATTATTCCTATTTTACAGATGAGGACAGTCCACTGATCTGCCCAGGGTCACACTGAGTCTCTAACCATTGAGCCACTTAGGAGCTCTAACATATCTTTCTGGCATTAATACCAGTTACTTCCTTTCTTTGAGCCTCAGGTTCCTTGTCTGTAAAATGGGCAGGGGTGAGACTAGGTGAAATCAATGAGCTTTCTTATCCTAGAGAAGCAGGGGCATCTAGTGGGGAAGCTACCAGAACAGAGGGAGAGTTCTCTGCAGAAAAGGCTGAGGCCGAGGAGCGACGTTGGATCTGATTCAGCCTAGATAAAGAAGATTTCTCTGTTCAAGTAGCGATATAGCAGAATCCTCAGGCTCCCTGTGTGCTCAGCAGAGATTCTCCCTGTGAAAGGAGGTCCCCTGAGGGTGGAGGGACCCCATGATTTCCCCCCAATCTCTGAGCTGGAAAGGGGCCCCAGAGATCAGCTAGTCTAGTCTCTTGCTGGCAGTCTTCATCTCTTGAATCTCCTTGGGGAGAAGTCGGCTGCTGACCAGCACTTGGGGAATCATGTCATTATATTCCCCAAGGGAAGGCAGCAGCCTCTGTCCTCCCTTTCGTGGCCCTTCCTATGCCCCTTGAAACTAGTCCCTGGCCATTTTCCCCATTAGGCCTCAAGGCCAATGTAATTCACCTTATGCCATCCCAGGCTTGGTTTCTTTCCTTGATCTAGAGAGCTTGGGGTGGCTCTGGGAGCCGCCCACACTCTTCTTGACCAGCCCTTCAATTAGGGAATACTCAAATGGAGAAGTAGGTACTTTGGCTTCCAATTCTGGCTCTGCCATTACCTAATTATACCCTTAGTTTAGTGGCTTCTCGCTGGACCTCAGTTTCCCCCCAAAGCCCTTGATTCTAGCTCTTCCTCTCTAGGCCTCAGTGTGTTCTGCTGTGTGGTCTCTGATTCTTCTGCCTCCTTGCCCTTGCCTGGACGGCATATCCTACAATGCCAGACATGGACCAACCCCAGAGAGTGCCTACTTTCCCATGGAGAGCATGGAATTGGGGAAGGGACCATGCTGCTTGTTCCTGATAAACTCTAGGTGTTTTTCTGGATCTGAGACACATAGATGCACACACATTCACACATACTCACACACATGCACATATACTCACACACATGCACATACACATACGTTAGGTCCTGCTGAGGCGTTGTCAGGACAACCAGAACTCCAGGCGTCTCTGTGTAGTGCTCCCATCATCAGCCTAGCCAATCCCCAGCCTTGGCTCTCGACAAAGCTGAGCCCAGCCAATTGTGGGAGAGGAGGGTCTGATTGAGCCTGCCATCACTGAGGCCCAGAGAGGGGAGCTCGGGGCTGTAGGCTGGCAGAGACAATTGAGCCCAACTTCTTTGTTTTACAGAATGGAGAACTGAGGCCCAGAGAGAGAGGGCTAAGTATTTTAGAATTAAAGAGCAGGAATCAGGTCTTTAGAGGCCCTCAGATCTAACCCTGTCATCTTCCAGAGAAGAAAATTGAGGCTAGAAAAGGGGGAGCCATTTAGGAGCATCTCAAACCTTAGAGACCATTGGGTCAAAGTGCCTCTTTTGCAGATGGAAGAAACTGAGGCCCAGTGACAGAGGGACACTTAGGGTCACAGAGCTTCAGAGCAGAAACCAAGAGGCTTCAAGACCATCAGGGTGGAGTCAGGGTCCTAAGAGGCTAGTGGCTCTAATGCTGGCATTTTCTAAAGAGGAAAACTGGTCCATAGAGAGGGAAGGCAACACTGAGGATCCTGGGATATCAGGCTTAGAACCAGAACCCTTAAGAGTCTATCAGGTCCAATTTGATCATTTACAGAAAGGGGGAACTGAGGTCTACAGAGGGAGGCCTTTAGGAAGAAACCTCTGACAAGGGATCAGGTCCCTTGGGTTCATTGTTCAAACGAAGGAACTAAGACTCAAAGGATCTAAGTCAGGGGTGGAGAACCTGCGGCCTTGAAGCCACATGTACCCTTCCAGGTCCTCAAGTGTAGCAAAGTTTGGATTCCATCAGAGGGCCACACTTGAGCACCTAGAGGGCCACATGTGGCCTTGAGGTCACAGGTTCTCTACCCTTTGTATAAGGAATGGAAGCATAACTCTTCAAGGTCATTGGTTCCAACTCTGTAATTTAAAGAGATGGAAACTGAGGCCTAGGGAGAGGGAATGTTTGGAAAGAAATGTTCTCAGACTAAGAATTGGGGTCATCAGAGATAATGGACTCCAAATGCCTAATTGGTCCCAGATTGCTGTGTGTTTCCTACGTTAGCATTAATAGAAGATCTCAATCTGGGCAAACCACGAGGTAGTGAGTTCTTGAAGGGAGAGTGGTTCCTTCCATTTCTAGTATGCAGGTGTAGGGCACTTGGGCAGACCACTCCATCACTACTTGGCTTGCCTAGGTTTTGGTCTGGTTTAGTCATAATTCATAATTCACTGGGTTTGTGCCCTTATTCCTGAAGAATTCAATCTCTTTTCAAACTTTGACAAGGAAGGATTGCTCACTCACATGCAGATTAAACGGACCCTTTAATATAGGGAAAATGAAATTTAGAATGTTGACTTTAAAACTAGTGAGTTCTAAACTCTTAATTCCCTCTGCCTTCTCCTGTTCCTGGCATTTCCCAGGTATACCCAAAGACCAAAGGCTGGGAATGGCCACAGTCTCAAATGTGCAGGGTGTGGATGTGGAGTGGCTTTAGTCTCATTCCTTCCGCCTATCTGGCTGAAGCCTTCACGACTGCCGCTCATGGCGTTCATTCGTGAACTCTTTGGTGGCCTTGGAGCCTATAGTTAGGTGAAGCCCCCATGGATCACCTGAAGTAGGTAACTGTCAGTCTTGGGAGCTTCTCTGTCATGTCCCAGATCTGAGTGTCAGGAAGACAACAGACAGCTGCCTCAGTTGCCGTGAGCAGCAGGGGCTCATCGCCTTCTCTCCACTCACCTCTCTGTGCCTTCCTGGATGAACTCTCCTCTGAGAGCTTCTGGGGCTCTACTGTAATGTTCTGGGGAGGACAAGTGGCTCCTTCCTCTGCAGATCCAGCTGGGCTTTTCCTTCCCTTTCTCACTGGCTAATTTGGGCCCCCTCTTTCAACATCCTGGCATGGATCAAGTGTCTCTCTTTCCACCTCTGAGCCAGTTTTCCTGCCATTTGAAGCCTCCTGCCCATTTTCATTAGGAGCCCTTCTTTCCCCCTGACTAGTCTCCTTGCTTTCCTTTCTAGGAGGGAGATCTACCTCCCTCCATTCCTTTGACTGTGGTGACATAAACATCCCACTTGATGCAGGGCACTGCCCAACTTCCCAACTGTCCACAGTGGTAGAGACCTTCTGTCTTATTTCTTTGACCTACTTCACAAATATAAGATGGAGGAGACACGATTAGACAGCAGCTGTTCTGGAAAAGCCCTGGGCTGGGGCCGGGTTGTGAACTGCAAGCTTACCGGGAAGTCTGGGGGTGGAAGGTAGAAGAAAGCAATGTGACGATCTTGGACTGGGCTTTGCAGAACAGGGAGGTAACAGGCCCACTGTTCTCAGGCCTCATCCTACTTCATCTGCAACATTTTGTTCAGCCCTGGGTTCCCTGCCTTAAGCAGGACATTGGTTTCTTCCTCCTTCCTCCTCTGCTCCCTGCTTTCTTTGATCCTGTGACAGCGGTGTCCTTACTGTTCCTCAAACACAAATAGTGTGTCTTCCAACTGCAGACATTTTGCCTGGCTGGCCTTTCCTGGCTTCCTTTAAATATCACCTTCTGCAAAAAGCCTTTCCCAATCTTGTTCATCTCAGTGCCTTCTCTCTGAGACCACCTCTGGTTTATCCTGTATACATCTTGTCTTTTGTTTCCCCCATTGGACTTGGGAGCTCCTTGAAACCAAGGGCTGTCTTTTGTCTTTCTTTTTATCTCCAATGCCTAGCATAGTGACTGGTATATAGTTGTCACTTAATTAATGCTTCTTTGACTGAGAAGTTGGAGAGTTTATAGAGGAGCAACCAGGATGGTAAAGGATCTTGAGTTCATGTCATAGCAATATTGGTTGAAGGAACTGAGCCAGTTTAGCCTGGGGAAAACTCAGAAGGGCCATGAGAGATTTCTTCAAGTATCTGAAGGATTGTTGTGTGAAGGAGAAATTGTGTACAAATTCCTCAAACTCAGGAGTGTCCCAACTTCATTGCTCTCTTCTTCAGTCATCCAGTCATAAACCACAGTTAGTTTGATGAGCTAACATCATTGTATCCTAAAACAATTCTGGCTTTGCCTCTTTACTTGTACTTCTGGGAAAGCAGATTTATGAAGAGGGAGGCCATCTGATCTCTGAGTGGCTACTGGGCTAGCCTTGGCCTGCTTGGATCTGGAAGTCAGAAGCAGGCCCAGTGAGTGGGAACTACAGAGAGGCCACTTTAGGCCAGAAGTCAGGAAAACTCCCAAGAAGGAGAGCTGGGTCTGAGGGGATGGGCTTCCTCAAGAGGTGGCAGCTTCCCCCTCCTTGTGAAGGGCCTCCAGAGGGGCCCCATCTTGGTGTCTTTGGCAGTTTTCTGGAATATTTCTCAGGGGCCCTTTCCTGGTGCCATCTCCCTCTTAGTGTGTCATAAGAATGTCCTTAGCCAGCTGTTTTTGCTTCCAATGGCCTGGGTAATTTACCTCTTTCTAATACTTTCTGGTTTTCTCTGGCTTAGAGGTGGGGGAGGAAAATGCAGAAGAGAAGACCACTTCCTGGCTAAGCAGAGCAGATACTTGTGTGTGCGGTGAACATGGCGTGATACAGGACTTCATTTGCTAGATCTCCTTCAGTGATTCAGTGTCTTAGTTACATTCATAACATGTTGCACACACACATAGCAACAGTGTGTCCATACCATCGGCGTGTAAGCAAGGAAACATAAAAGCACAAAAAAAAAGGAAGGCAGAAAACACGTTCTCCTCATTACCACTTCTCCAGCATCAGCTTCACTTAGGCTGGATGGTTCTAGGCCTTTGTGCTTGACCAGTACCTTTCTATCCTGATGTTTCATGGAGGCTGATTATCAGCATCCTCAAACCTATAAGCCTGGTTCTGACAAGCTCTTGGCTTCTTTGGACGCTGTCCCCTCAGCTGGATGAAACACTGGGCAGGACAGGAGCTGTGTGGAAGGTCAGATCCCACCCGTGGTCTGGTTGAGGTCTTTTCCAGGCTGAGGTTGACTTGCAGGGAGATGACAGTACACAGTGTCAATCTCACCTGAATCGTCACATTTTCCGTTATTACCTAGCTTTGACATTCTCTTTCCAACTGGTGAGTCATCTCTTCAGAATCTAATTGATCTAATTGATTGACTGTCCATTGCTCCTTTCTTCTTGCCTCACTGTGGAGTCCAACTCACTCCCCAAAAGGCAATGATAGGGGCTTGCAGTCCAGTAGGTCTCTGTGGGCCTTTTTTGTCAACGGGCAAGTTGTTCAATCTCCCTCCTACTTGGTCTGTAATAGCTTTCCATTGGTGTTACTGTCAATGAATCTTGTACTGGCAAATGCAATTGGTTTCAACTTACCATTATTCTCCTTGTACAAGATTGCTTGTGAACATGGCTGGCATCTCTATAAAGGACAAAGGGCTTGCTTGGATCTGCATAAGCCAAATGTGATGCATGTAAGAGAGAGTAATGCATGCATGCAGTGGACCAGGTCTTTAAAAGCTTCTTCATGTTTGTCATTACAAGGATATCTGAAGAATTTCAGAGACTTTATATCAAAGAGATCTTTCTTACCCTTATGTTCCTGATTCTCCTCTATCATTTATCCATGCGTGAGATCATTGAGGGCTTCAGAATCAGCAATGGAGTTCTTTGAAAATTTGCAGTTAATATCCACCAAGTGCTGAAAAATAATTCTTTAAGTCTCAAAGTTTTGTCATGTAGCTGTTTGAGTACTTCTCTTTGCTTTAAGCCAGTGCTCACACCTTGATGGATCACACTATGGCCTTTCTATTTGACAGAACAAAATTTTGTCAGTTGACAATTTCAGACACACTGCTTCAAGCCAATTCATTGCTTATATCGTTGCTGCTCTTCTCCCAGTATTTTTCCAAAGACGCTGAGACCATCCGAGTATGTCAACACCTTCTATTTAGTTTATGTTCTCAATCGCCTTCTCCATAAGCCTTGGACAAAGAGCAGGTGCTCTGGAGATGGCCCTGGGGTCACCACAGCAATCTGTTAGAATGAGCTGCCCTGCCTAGTAATTGCAAACCCCTGGCTGCTGCGCAGACCGGCCAGGGGAACAGGAATCATTTTAGTTCTCTTGTTCAAAGTCTAGTAGTTCTCTTCCCTCATCCCTCAGCAGGGATAATGCATATGGTGCTACTAACCAGCAGTTCCTTCATATGGTTTTTGAGAATCTTCCTCAATCTCTTGGGAAAGTTGGGAGTTGGACAGGTAGGTTTGGTGGGTTGCTTCTCTGGCATATCCCACTCATATGCTGGGAGCATGTTCATCCTCTTGCTTAGCTTTTCCAACTAGTCCAACTAGTCTTCAGGCACCAAGTAGTCACCAAAGGAATCTGTTCTTGTATGATGGTCTACCAGTTGTTCCTATCTTCTTGTGAGCTCCTGTCCAGGCTATATAGATGGTAGTCCAGGTGTTCAGGTATCATGCCCTAGCCTCCTGCTATTTGTGGTGTTCTTCTGATACTTTGGATGGGTTGGAGATAGTCCCAATCCATTTCAGTATTCCACAGATACTAACTTAGTGAACTTCTGCATTACTGCAGTGTAGCCCAAGTATGGATGGTTCTTGTCATGCAGCTCACAGAGTCCTAGCCTTGTTTTCAAATGTCACATGACCAGAATGCAATTGTTACTTGGGAAATGGTTCAGCACAATTAGACATTTGCATCTGTGATCTGCATGGACACTGTTGCTTAAAATCCTGTGAGGCCACGTGGAATGGGCCCATATTAACAATGAGTCTGATGTGACTTCTGTCCCTTGTCCTGTGCTCATTTCCAGAGGATTCAGACCCACCAACTGCATTCCTCTCTGTCTCTGTCTCTGTCTCTGTCTCTGTCTCTCTCTCTGTCTGTAATAGCTTTCCATTGGTGTTACTGCATCCAAGTGGTTCCTGGGTTCTCAGAGTAATACTGGGTCATCAGGACTAGGACACTTTTTCCATACCCACACAGGTAAACTGAGGCTAGGAGTGGGACAAATGCCCAGTAACCATTGCTCTCAGGGCTAGAATGAAGTCCTTCCATGGCCACAAGTTTTCCTTGGAGTCTTTTCGAAAGAGGAAAATGGTGGTCTGCCTGTTTAGGCTTTGTCAAAAAAATAAAAACAAAACCCAAAAGCACCAAACTAATAATCCTAGGGCTTGCAAAAACAAGTCATTTTAAACTATTGTTTCCGAACACTTCATTTCCGGAAGGATGAAACTGTGGTTTTGAGAAAGGTAATATACAGGAAACCACAGCTTGTCAGTCTAGATCCGCAAGGAAACCCTCAGGCCCCCTTGTCCTCAGGGCTACACTCCTTTCAAACCTTGTCCTCTAAATGCCCTGAATGTTTGGGATTTGGGGAAGCTGGGATCCCAGGGAATGGGTCAGGTCATTTTGAAACTATACTTTTTCAAGACTTTGTTTCCCAAAGGCTAAACCTGTGACTCAGAAAGTTCATGCCATCTCAGACCTCTGCTTGTTAGTTTGGGGCTCAGTCAAGGCCCTTGGTGACTCTGGTTTCTCTCCCATCACTTTAAACCAAGTCACACTGAGATCCTGAGTTCATGCAGTGATCCTTTTGGGAAAAGTGATCAAAGCTAGAAACTGTACGATCCAAATGACTCCTTGTTGGAAGTGATTCTTGGGTGTGAACTCAGACAAATATTGCAGATCAGGACCTTTGAAGACTATGATCTGTTACTCATTTAGATAAACCAATACAGAGAATATGCATTTTAAATAAATGGTTTCCATTTTGATTATGTGAAGGCAAAAAATTTTTGCATGAAAAAAATAATGCAAGTACATTCAGGAAGTAAGTGACTGACTGGGAAAAAATTCTTGTATTTCTATATTTCTGGTAAGCATCTCCCCTCCTAGATAGGTAGACAACTAGGAGAAATATGTGAGACCAAAATCCATTCCTCACAATAAGTGGTCCAAAGTTATGAGCAAACAGTTCTGAAAAGAAAAACTGCAAAGTACTCACAACCACATAAAAAAATGCTTCAAATCACCAATAGTAAGAGAATGCAAATCCATACGATCCTGTGGTTCCACCTCATACCTTGCACACCGGCCAAGATGCAAAAAAATGGCAGTAGTCAATTCAGTGCTGGAAGGGATATGGAAAAATCAACAACATTCAATGCAGTGAATTGACACAATCATTCTGGAAAGTGATTTGGAGAGATGTTATGAATTTGACAGAAACTTCCACACCCTTTGATCCCAAGGTCAATGGCTAAAAGAAAGGCTCCATATGCACCAAAATATTTACAGTAGCACAGTTTGGTAGCAGAGAGCTGGAAGCGTCTTAGATGCCCATCAACTGGGGAAAACACTAAACAAATTATATTCCGTGAATCAAAAGGAATGTCATATCTATAAGAAATGACAAATATTAGGGATGCAGAGAAGCATGGAAACACTTAGATGAACTGATTCCAAATGAAGTCAGCAGAATCAAGGGAACAGTCTACACCATGACTACAATAATATAAGTGGAAAGAACAACCACCAATCAAAACTGAGTATTGAGGGACCATAATGACCACACTTGCCCACAAAAAAGGGATCTGAACAGATATCTCTCCCCACTCCTTTACGCAAATGGAGGGGGGGGGAGAGCTATGGGTCTGCAACGCTGCACACAAGTCTGATTTTTTTTATATGCTGATTATTTTAGCTGAAAATTTTTCTTCCTTTTTTTCTCTATTATAAAAGAAGACTCTCTGGGAGCAGGTACTTGGATGGTTATGTAGGAAATGTAGGTGATGGAAAACCAAAAATTCTTAGTAAACACTTAAAAAGAAATGACTTTAGGCAAAATATCATGGCCATTTATGGATAAAAAATTTCCAATTCAAGAGATGAAGATCTGGAGACCCAGATAAGAGAAGGTCCATTGGTCCTTCTAGGTCTAGGTCCAAACCTAGAATCAAGGCTTTCCAGTACATTCTTTCTAACTCTTATGTTTTAAAGGGAGGTAAACTGAGGATCAGAGAGAGGCTGTCTTGGAAGGGATGATCCCAGTTCAATCATCAGGCAACCTCGAAGTCAAAATGTGTCATTGTTTAAAGGTAGAAAGCTTGGCCCAGGGAGGAATGAATGAGTATCAGGGTTTATGGGTACCTAGTTGGAATTGCATTATTTCAAGACTAATCTGGCCAGCCCTGTCATTAAAAAGTAAAGAAACTGAGGGGACATGGTGGCAAGACTTTGGAAGACATAACTTCAGATGACAGTTGTTCAACCTAGGGTCCAAACAGGGTCCAAATATCTCACTGTTTAAAGAAATAAGTTAAGACTTAGAGATGAGTGAAACTCAGGATCACCAGTGGTTAGGACTGGAGTTGGGGTCTTTAGAGACCATGATATCAATATAATTTAAAAATTTTTAATATTGAAATTTTTGGATAGATTTTGTTTTCAGATCATTGTCCCTACCTAGAGATTCCCCTACCTAGAGATTCATCCCACATAAGAAAGAATAAATAAGCAAAAGAAAAGAAGCAATTTAGAAAATTTACCCACTATAAGATAATGATGATGTCAACAATGATGACGCCGCCGCCGCCAGTGATGATGGTTGGCATTTGTATCACACTTTAAGCGCTTTTTCCTTTTCATCTTTGTAACACCTCAGTAAAAAGATGCCCAGTCACATGTCCTGAAGGAGGATTTGAACCCAGCTCTTGTAGACTTTGAGCTTAGTATGTTAGCATGTGAAGGGATCTTAGGGTACTTGCTAGGATCTACCTCCAGGTCCCACGCCTTGGTACACTCTTTCATCTTTTTCAAGCTCGGGTTTAGGCCTTGTAAATGACCAAGGGCAAATCACTTGATAATCCTGAGCCTCAGTTTCCATATCTATAGAGGAGATTGGACTCCACTCCAGCTGTGAATCAGTAACTAGGACCCTAATTACAATCTCTGATTTTTAAAAAATAGTCTTGGTTGTTCTTTGCACTTACATTTTAATCCTTTATTATAAAGTGAGAGAAACTGAGTCCCTGAGAATGTACGTGGGGACACTGGGAACAAATGATTTTAGACAAAGTATCAGGGCTCTTAGAGAATGATTAGGCAAAGCATTTTCTTATTCAAATAGATGAGGCTATAGAGATCTGGGGAAGTCAAGGACCATTGGATTCAATCCTTTTTACAGTTGAAGAAACTGAGGCCCAGAGAGTTGGAGCCACTTAAAGAGTTTCAAGCCAGGAATCCAGGATCTTCAGAGATCTGGCCCAACCCGGTTATTTTATTAATTAATGCCTTTTGTTTTTAATGTCACAGTAATTTCTGGGCCCCTCTCACCCCTCCCCAAGTCTTCTCTTGTAACAAAGAAAATATTACACAGTGACCCAGACTGCCAGCTTACACCATATTCTGTACCACCCCAAATGGGCAAGGTGCTTAGGATGCCAGGGTTCCAGAGCAGCAGGCCTGGATTTGAAGAGATCATCTGCTCCAACATGGTGATTTCATGAAAATATTTTTTTTTAAATGAAAGGAGTTGGGGGAGGATTCCTTTTGTTTTTGCATCACAGGCATTTCTGGATATACAACCTGTCTCCTCAACCCTGTAAACCTTCCCTTGTAACAAAGAAAAATGCTTAAGCAAACCCAACCAGGCCAGTTCCCCTCATCCTTGAGACCATCAGATCCATCCCCTTCATTTTAAAGAAAGGAAAGCTCCAAGCCAGACTAGTAGCTCCATTGTTTATAAAGACAAGACTGAAGCCCAGAGAACAGACATTAGAAATAAAGAATCTTGGGTAAAAAATATGGGGCCTTGGGGAGTCAAGCCTGACATCAAGAACCAGAGGGGGAGGGGCATGAGAAGTAAGCTGCCACTTGTGGGGTAAGAGTGGGCTCAGTGGGTGGGGGAGGGAGCAGCATACAACCTGGGTCTGGTGGGAGGAGGGAGGACAATGATAGAGGCCTAACCCTAGTCATAAGTCATAGGGAGGGCTGGGCTCTTGCTCAAGTACATTTCATTGCTTGCTTTGCTGTGACTTCATAGGAAGAAAAATGCTGCAGTTGGCTGAGGAGGTACTAGATTAATAAGCCTGAATCAGAAAGTTCTAGTATGGGGGCATTGAAGATTACAGGCCCAGGCTTGGGCCTGGACTCAGGATGACCCGAGTTCAAATTCTGCCTGAGACATGACCTAACCATGTGACCCTGGGCAAGTCACTTTACCTCCAGTCCCTTACCTGTAAAGTGATAATAAAGTGGCAATAATAGCACCCACCTCTCAGGGTTGTTGTGACGATCCAGTATGTTAAAGTGCTTTGTGGACCTTAATGTAGAAATGCAAAGTAAAAATATTCTTTTAGAAAAAAGGTGTAGGTTAGGGATATCCCAAAGTGCTCAGACAGACCTCTTACCCCCCCTCCCCAATAAAGAAAGCTTTTTATCACACAAGGTATCAAGGAACCAATTAGTGCCCTAATTGGAGTACACATTGAGCCCAGACCTTAGCAGGGGAAACTGAGGCCGGAAAGTAGCTTGAGAGCTGGTTCCTTGGTAACCACAGAATCTAATGTCTATCCTTCTATAGAAAGGGAAGATGAGTCCTGGAGAAAGAAAGGCCATTCAAATTATAGTGTATCATAGTTGGAATCATAGCACCTCATACAGTGTCTCCAGAGCATTGATCAGTTGGGTCTCTAAAGTGTGTTTTGTTTAGTCTTGTTTGACTGTTTGTGACCCTGTTTGGGGTTTTCTTGGCAAAGATATGGGAGTGGTTTGCCATTTCCTTCTCCAGCTCATTTTACAGATGAGCAAACTGAGGCAAACAGGGTGAAGTGACTTTTCCAGGGTCACACAGCTAGGAAGCATCTGAGACCAGATTTGAACTCAGGTCCTCCTGACTCCAGGCCCAGAGCTTGAGGCACTCTTTTCCACTGCATCACCTAGCTGCCCCTAAACGGTATGGACCCCTTCCAGTGATGAAATGGTTTGTGTGCTGATAGGCTTTGGGGATTGCTGAGGACTTGACAAATCGTCATTGATGGCTTTGTCAGTGTCCATGAGCTCTGCCTCCTCAGCTCGGCCTCTCACAACTTGTCCATATGTATACTTTAGACAGGGTCTAACCATCTTTTGAAATGGCTTTTAAAAGATTTTTCCGAACTTAACAGACATCAGTAAACATGGGCATTTTCACATGCAAAGAATAGATGAAAGACTCATATATGAAACCAACAAATCTATTATATATAGCTTGATTTTTCAAAGTCTTTATTAAATTTAACCCACTAGTTTCAACACCCCCACCCAAACAAACAAGCAAAGAACAACCTTTGTGACTGATGCAGCTCCAACAAATCCCCACGGTGCCCATGTCTTCCTTCACATTCTAGGCCATCATCAGCTGTCTGCCTGGAGGGGGCGCCCTGCTTCATCGCTGGCCTCTCCAGACCTGTCAGAGTTTGGGAGTTTGTAAAAATGATTTTTTTTCTGGATGTCTTAATCATGGTTCTTCACCTTTGGAAAAACTGCATGGTTTTTGTTGTCATGTGACCTATATGTTTATAGTTTTCATAATATTGAATCAACCCTACATTCCTAGTATAAATCCAACCTGATTGTATTATAGAATCTTTTTAATATGTTGCTTACCCTCTTTTATTCAATATTTTTGCATTAATACTCATTACAAATATTGGTCTATCATTTTCTTTCATTACTTCTCTCTCTGTCTGGTTTAGGTATCGGGACTATATCTGTTTCATAGAGGGAATTTGGTAGGATCTCTATTTTTTCTGCTTTTCCAAACAATCTATGTAATACTGTAATTCATTGTTCTTTTGAAAGTTTGGTAGAATTCACTTGAAAATACATCTGGTTCTGTTTTTTCCCTTTTGGAAGTTCCTTTGTGGTTTGTTCTATTTGTTTTTCTGAGATAAGATTATTTAAATTCTCTTTTTCCTGTTATCATGAATATTTTATATTTTTGTAAATATCCATTTCATTTGTCATCAACTGTGTTGGCATGCAATTGGATAACATAGTTTTAGTAGTTTTCTTTATTTCCTCTGTGTTTGTTGTAAGTTCTTTTTCTTATTTTTATATTTGAAATTTGATTTTCCTCTCTTAAAAAAATCAGATTAATAGCTTCATTCTATTAGCTTTTTAAAATAGCTTCCAGTTTTATCAGCCCTTTTTTTCATTTTATCTTAGCTTTGATTTTTCAGAATTTCTATTTTTTGTGTTTAGTTTGGATTTTTCTCTTTGTTGCTTTTTTAGTTTTAAGTTTTTGTTCTGTTTTAGTTATGTGCCTAATTCATGTATTTTCTCTCTTTTATGGATGAAAGTGATTATGAGATCTCCATTTTCCCGGAAGGATCTCTTTGGCTGTATCCTCCAAGGTTTAGTTATGTTACCCCCATTGTTATTTTATTTGATTAAATTATCAATTGTTTCTATGATTTGTATGATTCTATAGGATTAAGTTATTTAGTCTCCAATTCTTGGAGACTAGTCTTTGAATTTTTAATCATTTCTTTAATGGCCTTATATTGAGTCTAATTTTTGGTACATTGTGGTCATTAAAGGATGTGTTTAATATTTCTACTTTACTACATTTGTTTATGAGGCTTTTAGCAAGAGAGCTCAGGCCCTTGATGCTGTATGTCTTAGCAATGATGATGAGATGTTTTCTAGTGACTGCTACTAGATTAATTCAGATAGAAAGCATTACACAAATGAATAGTTTTCCCAGAACTTTTGGTTTCAGGACCAGGCCCAGTTTGCCTGTCAAAATTATTGTTCAGTTAATTTTCATAGAAACATGTGCACACTTGAGATAGTTCTTTCTATTCCCATTCAGTAATCACCTGACACAAATTAATACTTGTTGATCTTCCTCCCTCCCTCCTTTCCTTTCTTTTTTCTTTCTTTTCCTTCCTTCCTTCCTTTCTTCCTCCCTCTCTACCTCCCTCCCTCCCTTCTTTCCTCTCTCTCTTATTCTCACTTTTCTGTTTCATTCTCTTCCTTTCTACTTTCCTTTCATTTCTTCCTTCCCTTCCCATCCACACTTCAAGGTTGAAATTTATCTTGCTGGTGATTGTTCCCTCCCCAAGCCAGTCTTCCTGCTTCAACCTTCCCCCAGTCTCCTGTTTCCCTTTGGAGCATAATGTATTTCTACACCAAACTCTTGTGTACACATTCATGCCCCTGTGTTCAATCTTCCTTTTTCAGTTCAGATACGTTTATGACATGGCTACTCCTTCTATCCTTTCTGCCATGTTTGTAAACTCTCGCCCTCTCCAATTACAAAGACTTAGTGTGTTCTTCCCTCTTCTTCAGTAAATTCCCTCTTCTTTTCTCTCCTAAAACCAACAAAACAGAACAAAATCACACTGAGACCTCCCAATTTTTCTTAACTCTCTCTGTGTCCCTTGAAGAAGTGGGATTCTGAAGAGCCTTTTGTCTCTTGTCCTTTAATTAGAATGTGTTTCCTTATTGTTTAGTCTCTCCCTTGACTCCTGTGTTTGCATTTCAAAGTTTCTGAGAAGCTCTGGCTCTTTCATCAGGAATGCTTTCAAGTCCTCCATTCTATTAAAGGGCCTTTTTCCTTCCTGTAGTTTTATGCTATTTGTGAAGCTAAGTTATTTTCCATTGTAAGCATTTTAGAATATCATATTCTTGGAATTCACCTCCTTTGTGGTAGGTTTGTGATTTTGACTATGCCATGTTTTTTCTTTGAAAAAGAGTTGAAAGCGCTGGCTTTTGGCTATGATGTTCCTCAGTGTTTTTGATTTTGGGGTTTATTTCAGGAGGTGATTGGCAGATTCTTTCTATTTTTCCTTTTCCTTCTGCTTCTAATAGATCTGGGCAGTTTTCTTTCATGATTTATTGACATAGTATCTGAGTTTTTGGTCTTGTCTTGGTTTTCAGAGCGTACAATGATTCTTAAAATCTCTCTGTTTTCTGGGTCCCCTGTTTGAAAGTAGATATCTCCCATTTCCATCCATTTTTTTCAGTCTTTTGATTTTGAGCCATTATTTCTGTTTTTCATGGAGCCTACTACTTGGCTCAGGTTTTCTGTCTTCTGTTCTAAGCTGCTAATTTTCCTTCTACTTCTCTCCTCCATATCTCTTATTTCAGTTCTAATGAGTATCCTCATCCTGAGCTACTGCAGCCTTTGGGTTTGTTTACCAGAGCTCAGGCTGAGCTTCCTTGGTATGACTAAATCCTGGCAATCCGAAGCATTAGGTCTATTTACTGGAGTTCACACTGGTGTATTGGCTTCATTTTGTGAAATTCTGGCCTAGATGGTTGGAACAACTTATTTCTGTTTCCTTTTAATTCTCAACATTAAAAAGGTGTATTGAAAAGCACATTGGTACAAAGAGAGTTGTAAATCAAAGAGAGCTTTGTGAATGGTAGAATTTGTAAGCAGTGGGGGGGGGGAGAGGGAGAGAGAGAGAGAGAGAGAGAGAGAGAGAGAGTGCATGTGTAAATTGTAGAGGATGTAGTAACGGTAGATGACCTTATAAATGGTATAGGGCTTTCTAATCAGCAGAGGGACAGAGCAACTTGTGAATGGCAACAGACTTTGTCACATGTAGAAGGCAGTATAAATGATTTCACAGAATCACAGGAAGTCAGAGTTGCAAAGGATCTCAGAGGCCATCTAAACTAGCCTTTTCTTGAAAAAGGGGGTCCTTTACAATATACCTGGAACAGGATCATCCTTTCCCTCTAATAAAGGGAGCTCTGCTAGCTTCTGAGTCAGCCCATGTCACCAGTTGTCAGGAAGCTTTTCTTTACCTCCTATTTCCTTACTTATGTACTCTCCAGAATACCTTCCCCATAGGTAACAAACTGAGCTTTCATCTTAAGCCTTTTCCTTTCTCCTTTTTCCTATCTTTCTATCTCCTGGTGCCATTCTTATGATGTATCTTTGGCCACCATTTCCAGCTCTGGTTCTAACACTTTTCCTTGTAACTCTCTCTCCTTCCCCCACTCACTTCTTGCTCCCTGATGTTGCTTCCAAGCTTTCCCTCTGCCATCATCACTCAGTAACCTCCTTCTTTGAAGTTGGTTTATCTCTCAATCCCAAATCTGTTGACCTCCAGTACACTCTGCTTCTTCCTCAAGGAGCACAATGTGTGGGGCACAGTCTTTTCTCTCTTCCCCAACCTCTCTCAAGCTCTAACCTTTGAGTTCCTCAGTTTCCTTATTTCCCATGACATACACCTCCATCCCAACTCTACCACACATAGAGATGTCACATTCTTAATGTAGTGATGAGGAGAATGATAAAAAGAATAACAGCTTTTCTATAGCACTTCATATACATTATCTTATTATATCCTTGACCTTTGCCATCAGAAATTCTGTTCTCTCATCTTAATCTTTTCCCATTACATCTTTCCATCTGCCTCTCAATCCCTAACCCATATTACCTCTCACCCTGCATTAGTCAATAAACTCCAATGGCTCCCTATCCCCTCCAGGATCAGATATAAAACCCTCTGGTTGGTGTTAAAAGCCCTTCATAACTTGCCTTCCCCCACCTTATTCCCCTCCATTTACTTTGGGATCCAGGGACACTGGCCTTCTTGCTCTTCCTTCCTCAGATGAGATACTCCATCTCCTGATTCTAGACATCTTCTCTGGCTGTGCCCAGGCCTGGAGTCTTCACCTTCCTCCTCTGCCTCCTGGCTTCTCTGCTGAACTCCCACTTTCTGCATGAAACCATTTCCCCTTTGTGCCTTTCCTCGGAGATTGCCTGCAGTTTATCCATCTGTATCTTCTTTGTACCTTGTTGTTTGCATGTTGTCTCCCCCTTAGACTGGGAGCTCATTGAGGGCAGGGATAATTTTTTGCCTTTCTTTGTATCCCCAGGTTTTAGCACAGTGCCTGGTACACTTGTTCATTTGACTTGACATGACTTTACATTGAGCCCAATTTTTCCTCTTTGCCAACTTCCACTCGCTGCTTCTAGTTCTATTGTCTTGGGCTAAGCAGGGTAAGCCTAATCCTGCTTCCACTTTGAGTTCTCTTTGAATCTTCTCTCCTTGGGGCAAAACATCCCCACTTCCTTCAGCTCATCCTTGCCTTGCATGATCTAGAGGACCCTCTTAGCTGCTTGCCTCTGGATACTCTCGGGCTTAGCAATATCCTTCCTACATGGCACCTGGATGTGCCAGATGAGGGCTGACCAAGACAGAATATGGCTGGAGCTGTCCTTGCTTTAGGCCTGCATTCTGGGCCTCTCTTCATGGAGCCTAAGGCCAGATGTGCTTTTTTGGTTCTTCTATCACATTGTTGACTTATCTTGGAGTTGAGGTTCATTAACTACCCCCTTCTCCTGCCCTGATCTTTTTCAAGCAAATTGCTGCTTTAGCTGTGCTCTCCCAAGCCATCCTTTGGAGGCTGATTCTTTGGACCCAAATGTGAGAATTTACATTTTTGATGGAGGTGGTGGTTGCAGGTTTCAGTGAATCTGGAGTTCAGCACCATGGGCAGCTCCTCGTGTGAGAATTCCCTCTACCAGTGCAGCTCAGTAATGCCTTAGATAGTTACCTGGGTCACGAGAGGTTACATGACTTTCCCTTGATCACATAGCTAGTTTGTGTCAGAGGCAGAACTTGAACCCAGATTTTCCTTACCTAGTTGTCAGCCAGCATTTATTTACCTTCTGCTATGTATTGGATACTGTGCTAAGTTCTGGGGATACAAAGAGTGGCAAAAAAAAAGTCTGCCCTCAAGTAGCTCACAATCTAATCAGGG
This sequence comes from Pseudochirops cupreus, assembly GCA_028627135.1. Classification (NCBI taxonomy): domain Eukaryota; kingdom Metazoa; phylum Chordata; class Mammalia; order Diprotodontia; family Pseudocheiridae; genus Pseudochirops; species Pseudochirops cupreus. The sequence goes on along the minus strand of CM053582.1, from coordinate 57,995,710 downwards.
AGACAAAAATGTAAACAAATAAACAAACGAAATATATAGATATTGATTTATATATTTATGTTTATTAAGTATAGCTAGAAAAATCTATTTATTAAATATAGAAATACCTTTCTAGAAATGTATGTTTATATTTATATAAATATATTTTTGCAGAAAATATATAGATGTAGAT